>CM072546.1:0-1240537 GCA_036898215.1 Platycarya strobilacea
AAGATCAGTGTTATTGAAGCCGCAGACGTGGAGGATTCCAAACAACATAAACATAAACAAAAAAATGGATTATACGCACGCAATAGGAAGACTCAAATAGCCATCTTTTTACAGTACGCTGACTTTTCTTTTTAGGATATATAATTAAATAATTGAGTAGATTCTAGCTTCTATTATTGGAAGGTATTTAGAATATTCGATATATATTAATTATTTAATCTCAAATATTAGAAATATGATAAAAATTAATAATAAATACCCATCATTTCCCGTCACTTGCACCATGAAACTGCACAATTTGGTCTAAAGAATTTCATCAAAACTTATGCGTCTATCGCTCTCGCGTGTGGTGTTTTTTTTTTTTTAAGCAGATTAAATGATTCAGAGAACTGAGAGAACTGAGATTATTAAAACTAAAAAATTACATTAAATATTAATAAAATATATTTTTTAATATTATTTTTATTTAAGAAATAAAAAATATAATAATTATTAAAATAAGATGAATTGACAATTTTAAGAAAAACATTTATACTTTTATGAATTGGATAATCATCGTATAATCATTTTAAAAAAAAGTGAATGAAACCTGAGTCACATAAAAAAAATTTATTTTTTTAATAATAAAATCTTATTATTTATAAATTAATTACGTAATATTTAGGCCATGATAATACTTGAGATTTGGATAAAAAAAAAGTCCTACGTCCAATTCAATGCCTTAGACCAGATTGGTCGAGAATTATTAAAATTATGAATAAAAATTACAAATAAAAATTATACTTTATTAAAAAAAAAATTATTTAATGATTAAGTAAGTATTTTAAAAATATCATGAATATTTTATTTTTAAAAAATATTTAAATTATATTTAAAAAATGTATAAACAAAAAGGAAAAGAAAAATAGTCTCTTACATGCGGACATCGTAGGCTTGGAAAAGTCAATAATCACTGTCACCGATCTTACAGGATTTTAGAATATTAGTATTGATTAATTTTTTTTTAAAAAAAATAGAAATTTATATATATATATATTAAATTTTTTTTATCATATTTGATCAAAATTTAAAAAAAATGAAAAAAATAAATATTTTTACTCTTCAAAAATAAATAATAAATTTAAAATTTTCTTCAAATATAATCAAATATGATCAAAAGTGAAGAGTAAAAATACTTTTATTTATTTTTTTTCATTTTTTTTTAAATTGATCAAATATGATAATTTTTTTATATATGTAAATTTATATTCTTTTCTTCTCCGTTTCCTTATTTATCATAGTTTTCCTACAGCCTGTTACCAACTTACCCTTACGTTATCCACATTCCACACAGCAAATTCTTAGCCACGTGGCCGTCATCGCGAAGGAGCATCATCCAGCTGTTTTTTTTCACGAGGTTTAATGCACATGAAAATATCTCGAAAAAGTACTTCGCGGGTGGGGAATGAATAAAGGATTAGACTTTTGTGAGTCATTTGTGATACCATATGGCATACGCATTTTAAATTGGAAGCTGAAAGATAGGGATATTATATAAACAAGAGAGCCGAGCCGCCCATGGAGGGTCCCATTTATGCATGGATGGATGTGGGTCCCATAACTAAATACTGGAATAATACACAGGAGGTCCAAAGTTGAAAGGGCTGGGGATCATGACTGTTTTGTGTAGATATTCTATGCTCAATTAGCTTAATGAGTACTGCTTGGTGCGATTAACCCATTAATTAATGAAAATTGATATACACAATACATTTGATATTATTTATATAATATAAATTATAAAATAAAAGTATCTTTATAAATTATCTCATAAAATTAATATTATTTTATAAAAATATTCCTATTTTACAATATATATTATATAATATATTATACAAATTATCATGTATTTATCATTTTTTTGAACTAACTATCTCCTCGTCCTTGTCAATTGGGTGTCAATTTGCACACTTTCTGATTTGACATGTTGATTAATTTATAGTACTTTTAATTCAAATAACTACCCACTTTTTCCAATTATTAATAGAGTGATGTTGAGATTGGTTGGACGTTTTCCAACGTTAAAAATTGGTTCAAAATAATTGAATTATTTTTTAATAATAAATATAATAAAAAATATAATAAAATAAAAAAATAAAATAAAGAATTTACAATTAAAACATAATAATAAAAAATAATAATAATAAAATAAAAATAAATTTTAAAGAGATTCGATCCTTAGCCAAACGAAATTGTCGGAGGCGGTGGTAGTCGACACTGCCCACCTCATCGGGACCGGTACGGAGACCCATTTTGGATTCAAGGCTGCCGAGCCTTCGTCGAAAGTTGTCGTGGGTTACCGTCGCAGGGATGAATTCGCCAAAGTTTGTCAATTTCAATAAGGTAGATGGTATCGACCACCGCTACTTCTAATGATGACTGTTTTTTTTAAGGAGGGGCCAACCCCCAACTTTACTCTTATTATATATTGAATTCAACTTTAAGCAAGTACCCCTGAAAAATGAAGCTTTTCTTAGCCTTTTTTGGGGATGAAATTGGCAACATTTTTACTTAATTACGAAGAACTTAATGCTCCACGAAATTCAGAGAGAATAAAGAAAGAAAGAGAACGAGAGCTTTCCCAACACTGGTATGTATGAAAAGAATCTTCATACGGTAACTTTAAACATATTAAATTTGTGATAAAGCACGCCAAGTAGAATTGGTTAGTGGGACACGGTGACATTAGTCTATATATATATATATATATATATATATATATTCCTTTACTTCTTCGGGAAGATTTTGATCTTCTTCAGATAGAATGTGCCTTTCAACGAATCTACCACCTTGCAACTAAATTTTTCTTCGGGAAGATTTTTATCTTTTTCAGATAGAATGTGCCTTTCAACGAATCTACCACCTTGCAACTTAATTTAAATATATATATATATATATATATATATACACACATCACTTTTTTGTCGACTGATTAAAATAATAATTAACAGAAGTCATCTCTGATGAAGTGGTAGTACTATTATTGGGATTAGTCCTGTATCTGCTTATCAAATTAAGACACTTAACATTTGTTAAATGGATTATTTTATAATTATCTATAAATAGCTTATTATTGCTTATAAAGTATTTATTATTATTTACAAATTATTTGAGTTTACTACTATTTCTAAATTATTTACTATTTCTCATTACTTTTTATAAATCTTTTGATATCACCTCAATATTCAAATGCAAAAGGCATTAGTTTACAATCATATAAGAAAAAAATAGAAAAATAGTTGTAATTATGAGTATATAAATATTGTATAATTATTTAAAAAAATTGAATAAATATAAAATCTAAGTTGAATTTTTAATAATAAATTTTATTTTTTAAAATGACTATAATTATACGACACTTATGCAGTATTCTACATGCTATATATAGTGAGAAAAAAATGTCATGACTATCTACACAATGTTATGTGCATGATATGTTATTCAAGAGCACTTCTACACAATCTCCTAACCTCCACACACCATCACTTTTTATTTATTTTTTTAATTTTTTAATTTTTTTAATATTTTTTTTTGAATTTGTTCTTTTTAAATTAAATTAATTTTTTTATTTATTATTTATATATTAAATATTTAATTAAAAATAAAATAAAATAATATGTGGTGTGTGGAGGTTGTGTGAATAGTAGGAGGATGAATAGATTTTTTTGTTATGTGCATGATATGTTATTCAATTACATGATATTAAAACCATTACCTAAGTATATAATCCACACACCATTATATAATTGGGTGCGCACGAGTATTTAATTTTTAGTATTTTTTTAAAAAAATAAATGATTTTTGTGCTTTACAGCAGGACGTGGACATCGAGAAACTAGACAACTTGGCATGCACCCATGCATACCCTAGAAAAGAAGAAAGTAACTTCTGGATTGGAGTATAATAACGTGCCAATGACTTAAATGACATGCATAGCGCTAGCTAGCCTATAATATATATAATTTGAATATTATGCATGGGAGACGTAGGACTTAATTAATAGTATTCTTACGTCGGTAGGATGACGGAATAACATGACACTAAAGTCCATTGATTGTCAATGGAAAAAGAGGTATATCTTACTTTAATAGATTATATTCGCGAGATAAAGGTATTCAGTACTGTTTGATGTAGTTGTTTTTACGATCGATCGTGATAATTAATTAATTTTCAAAATACGTAGTGCAAATAAAACATAAAGTAATTTTAATTATTTATAATTTATTTTTTAAACAATATGTTGATGCATCTAATAAAGTTTTAATTTTACCTATTTATAATGTTATAACTAATAATTATCTCACATTCAATATATATATAATAATAAATATACCCAAAAAGAAAAGAAGAAGAAAGAAAGAAAGAAAGGAAGGAAAGGAGAAAGGGACGAGAGATAAATAAACGTTGAAAACACACCAATTGGCAATATTTAAGGAGAATCCAAAGATTTCGACCCACCATGCAACACAAGTTTGTTGAGGATCCGAGAATTTTAATCGTGTTCACAGGGCACCATGCCACCAGCTAGCTGCCTGCGTGGCTGTATTAGAGTTGGGCCCCAACATTAATATAATTTGGTTGGAGGATGAGCTGGAAATTAAAGCAATACTGAATATAACAGTGAATTAGCAAAATTGAGTATTTGCACTATAATTTTTATTTATTTATTCATAGTAAGTTATTATTATTATATTTTTATATCATAAATACTTATTATTTTCCTTGTAATATTCCTTTCCGTGTGTTTGTCATAATATTAAATGGTGCATGGGCCGGGATTCCTTTGCGTTATTGCTCCACAACCACACACGACGACTCAAAGTCCACTCTCATAAACTAAACTTGACTTACGCGTATGCCAACTAGCTACAAGCATTTATAACTTTTTGCAACTGCGCCCTATTGCGGTAGGATCACGCTTCATGACACTTTTTCGTTTCAATTGCTGAGGAGGTTTCGTCATTAACTCCACTTTCAAATTCTATTCGCCATTAATACTTTCAGACCCTTTCAATTTCTCACCATCAATTTCAATTACTCCCTATAAACTTATTTTTGCAATAAATCCCCCCTCCTATTGTTCACAGAAAGCCCCACATCAAAATCTAGTTTTGCCAAACTTCACAAGCACAGAATCATCAAGATTTACCATAGCCCAACCGGGGGAGGGGGGGGGGGGGGGGGAGGGGAGAACAAATAAGAGATAGAGAGGGGGCGCAGGAGTTTACTCGGGGAAGAAATGAGAGAGAGAGAGAGAGAAAGAAATGAGAGGATCTCCTGTTTCAAAGTCCACAATCGCCTTTCTCACGGCGTCTCATTGATCTTACGTGTCTTGTTTTTATTGGCTTCCGATATATCTAGTTTGCAGGTGTCACCGGTTTGAAAATTTAATTATCTTTTATTTTCTGAAGAAAAAACCTTTCAGCGTTGCTATAATACACTTTACAAAGATGACAAATGAGGTTGGGCACTTGGGCTTCAAAGGCCAGTTGCGCTCGAGTTATTGCATAAGATGAACATACACAGAACGGCCTTATACACAGCTTCAATGTCTTATATGGTTAGGCCGTGGGCCATATCTTGTCTATATGGACCATGAAAATGGCATAAACAAAATCATGGACTCTATCGTTTCATCAACTTGCAGCTAAAAAACCGTACGTTTTATTCGGACAACTATGAAAAAGCAAGTCAGGTATTAGTTTAGAGAGAAAAGCAACGATAAAGGTATGAATAAAATACAGTAGCATGCCTTTGAGAAACACTGACGCACATAACTTTTTAGGTTCTTTGGTGTTGACCTTCATCGACACTATCTCCTACAAACCCAAAAGCCTAAATTTCTGGGTATATAGATAATCCATGTTTCTGGTATTACAGGTTTAGCTGCTAGGAGCCTGTTGTTGTCATGTTTTCTCTTCTCCCTTTTTTTCATTTACCTCCAACAAGGTAGACTTGGTAAAAAAGTAGAATCCACTTTCAAATAGTGCAAGAAAACATTATTTCAAAAAGTGTAACAAAAGGCCTACTCGAAAATTTGAGACTTTGTATCTAACATTTCTCTAACAAAATTATAAGATACCATCTTCTTAAACAAAAGCCTATAATTTTCTAATTTTAACTGCTCACACTCGTGTTGAAATAGAGAGTGGGTTGATGACTTTGATGTTAAAACAGAAAAATATCACAAGAACGATTTGCACAAACAAAAACTCAAATTGATGACTTTGATGTTAAAGAGAAAAATTATCACAAGAACGACTTGCACAGACAAAAACTCAGATTGATGACTTTGATGCTAGGGTTTAGGGTTTAGTAAAATAAGACCAAATCCTAATAAAAATATAATTACAATATTAATCCTAATAAGAATATAAGTACAATAATTTATATATCGAGTAACACCTTGTAAGCACCGGCCGGAATTATTCCATGTTTGTTTTTAACAAGACGCCATTATTTGTACACTTTTTTGTCGCGTGTGCAATTTGCCGTAATGAGTTGGATGCTAATATAACTTCCTTCGTTTAAAGATGTGGGGGGGGGGGGGGGGGGGGGGGCTCGTGGAGGTTAATGGCACAGATGCTGAAACGATGTGTGTTGGCATTGATCGAAAGGCCTTTTTCACACATTGTGCTCCATTGAAATTAATGTGTGGCAGAAGGGACAGAGATAATGGCAGACTAAATTAAATTTGACTATTGTTTTCACACACACAAGACTATTTTTCCCACACGTACTTGGGACTTGGGAGCCAGTTTCAAGAATTGTACGCCGTACGCGTAACGCCACATTGTAATTAATAATGGAGATAAAATTTTAAAAAAGGAGTACGGTCATCCCATGTGAGATTCCATGGTATGTTTTGTTTCTTCTGGAAGTATCACAGATATCAACAACCAGGAACAAACCCCTGTTCTTTATTCATAGTTTTGCTGCCATTTTTAAAAAATTAAAATTAAATAAATAATAATAATACATCTTTTTTTAATTTTTTTAATCATTTTTTAAAAAAGAAAAAAATTATAATATTATTAAATAATATTTCCTTAATCATTAAGTAAGAAAAAATAAAAAATAAAAAATAAAAATGAGACTTAAAAAGACTCAAATAATGATAGCTTTAGCATTTTCCATAATACAAGTAAGGGTCTCGATTTGGAATCCGCTCGGTTTTTTTTTTTTTTTACATCACTTTTTAAAGGTTTTAAACATTTTTAAAAATAGAAAAAAAATTATAATATTATGAAATAATATTTTCCTAATCATTAAGTCAAAAGACCAAAAAAAGAGCAGAATTCAGAGCAAGACTCAAATAGTGAAATCTTTATTATTTTCCATCGAATAATGCATAATTATTGCACAATTTCTTTAAAAAAAAAAGTAAATGCAAACTCTACATGTATAAAAAACTAATTTTTTAATAGTAAATTTTACTTTTATTTTTTAAATGATCGCATAACATTTATATATTTTATGTAAATATAATTTCTCAATAAATAAAAATTGAGAAAATATAAACCCCTCTTTAAAAAAAAAAAAAATTGCAATCTCTCTCTCTCTCTAAAACGTGGTTTGCACTTTTAACATTGTGACATATTAATGCGAGAATGGAGAATGCATAGCATCTAGGGTCTAAAATATATAGGTTCGGGTGGGGGAGGTAGCGCATTATCTGTAGCACTCACCGTACTTCCAACAGTTGGCTCTTCCTACATTTATGGTGTTCAGCTAAAGAAACAGAGCTTGAAGACAGCATTATACCACGAGCGAAAGCATATTAAATCAAGGAGGAGGGTCCCACATAACCCAATGACGAAAGCCGAAATGTGTGAAGGGAAATATATATATATATATATATATGTCATGCAAACTTAAGTGGAATAAGAAGGGTTGAAAATGAAACGGATGCATAATCTAGAGTTGAGTTGAGTCATAAAAGCTGATGGGACTTCGAGATTTCTGCGAGCAAGATTAACTAAGCTAAAAGTGGGGGTTTTAAATCAGATCATCATGTTTGATTTGAGAACAAAGCTAAACTGAAAGTGATGACTTCCTCACTGTTATATGCGAAACCGTGTGCTTTATGTCCATTGTCTTCTTCAATTTAGCTCAAATGATGGAAACTATTCTGGAGCTTCCAAGTACTTCAAGGTGATAAATGCGATAATTTCCATTAACCAAGTTTTTGCCATTTGGAAAAAACCCCACATGTAAGTTCATATGCAAGCAATCAGATTAAGATATGTTCGTAGCATGAATGTTGTTCATAGTAGTAAATCACAATGAGTAAAAATAATAAGAATAAAAAACACATCAGTTTTTAATGGCAGCAGATTATAAGCTGAAACCGAGTTAAGAATACAGATCTATGTGACATGGCAAAGAAAGCTGCATAGCATGAAAATGTTGAAACATGTGAATGCTTCAAAAATAATTCTAAAATGGAGATTTTCTGGCTTTTAAAAGGGTTTTAATGGGGAAAATGATGATCATCAGGTTTTTCTTACTCATAAATAAAGTCTGGTTTTTCTCATGGCATTTTAGATTTTGATAGTTATCAACGTTCATCCAGCGGAGATTTTTGACCCTTCGATACCAAGACTAGACGAGTGGTCACAATAATAGCAGTGGAGCATTAAATCGAATTGAGAGTGAGACAGTCACACAAAGGAAAGCAGGTGTCAATTTCATAACCTTCAACTAAAGGGGCCACCACAATTATAGCAATAATCACTCAGTGCAGGAAGTAAAACAGAAGCAGAAAGAGACTTGACCGAAAAGAACTATGTTAGAACAGAGATATCATTGCCTACTACAGAAATTGTCAAGTGGACAAAAGCAACCAAGTGTAGAATTGAAGCTTGCATGCCAACTTCATGACAAAAAATACCTATTCTATTTCTACTTGATATGTAAGCTTCACAGGAACAAATACATGAAAATTTCTCTTGGAAGCAAAACTTCAAAAAAGCTTCACCTAATAAAACTTGTGAAAACTTCAGAAAACCAAACAGGTTCAGATTCAAAACTCTGGACTTAAAAAGAAACATCTAAACTAGAAATGTTTTCATCCTTATATTCCCATGATAACCTAGACACTTGCAAGACACTACATGTAATGAGATACAGATGGTTCAAGCTACCCCCAAAACAAGGAAAAAAAAAAAGAAAAGAAAAGAAAGTGCTTCAACTCGATCATCCAAGTGCAGGCATCATCAGATATAAGAACACTAATCATTCAGATAAGACCTGATTCTAAATTTTATTTATATTAATTCAACATGCTAAACACCAGCACAAAAATGAATGCAAGATCTTGAAACATTTTCTAAGGTAACGTGAATTGAGACTAGAAGCACATTATTAACAAACATATTAAGGTATACAGTAGTTCATCTCCACGGACCAAAAGTTGCTTGGACAAGTAACGAGGCAACGTGCAGGGACAACGACTATCGCAGACATTTGTAAAACCAGAAGAATCAACATACATTAAAAAGACAAAATCCAAAGTAAGGCTCTTCATTAAACTTTGAAGGTTCGTTAGAGTATGAATGATATGAAAATCAGAGTCACAAATGATGTAAGGGAACTGAACGTCCTTCATGTCAACCGGCTTTTATCTTAGATTTAACTAATGTAACCATTAGAACTTAGAATAGTTCCAAACTTGTATTGAGAACTAACTTGCCTCATGGCGTGTCAACCCCGGACACATTCCAGAAGATCAGCATTTTACTAAAAAGAAAAGGAAATGAGTCCAGAGAGAACTCCCATTGAGAAGTAGCCAAAATATCTTTAAAGGGACAGGGATTGATCCAAAGCCGTGTAATTCTGAAGAGGTAACACTAAAATAAGCTGTTTATAGACATGAGCTAGCAAGTAAAAATGCATGTATCAGACAGCTAGTTGTTATAAGCAACTCACCCTTTCTGCGCAAAACATAAGAATATACTGGATAATTAAAATTCCTTGCTAGACCTAAGAAGAAAATGGACAAGTATGACTATGAAGCTCTAATGTGACAAACAAACCGATCACCACTCCATCAAGACCCAAGGAAGAACAAAATAATTTAAGATGCCTTACACTAATCAACACACCTCTGAATTAAACAAGAAGTTAATCCCAAACCAAGCAATTTGGTAGTGCACATTTCCACCTGCACATTTTACAGCAAAAACAACACTGTATCAATTAACGCCTCTATGGTATATACAGAAAATAACTATAAAGACAAACCATTAAGACCTAGAAGCACCTGTTTTTGGAGACTTTACTGATGCAGAGGACAAAAAGAAGGGGCAAACCAAATCCAGTCCCTATTGAATTCTCTCAGTTATCTCTTTTCCTCACTTTTTTTTTTCTTTTTGTAAATTATACAATACAAAACCCACTACAAAAGAACTCAGCCTCTGAAAATGCTACTGTCCTGAACCTTGAGATTCATCCTTAGCAGGAGGTTGGTGCTGGTGTTGCTGTTGCTGCTGCACTCTAGCCTGCCCCATCTGCTGATAAATCTGACTCAAGGCTTGTGGGTTCAAAACCCCAATATGACCATCTTGGGATAAGCCGAGCTCCAATCCAGGTAACTGCTGATTATTCCCACCCAATATTGAGGTGAAACTCATAGGGGTTGCAGGCAAGTCAAAGCCAGGGAAGCCAATCTTTTGCAGGTAATTTGAACTCTCAGTTCCCAAATTCGCAGTCGATGGACCAGACGATGACTGAAACCCAAAACCACTGACCGGGGGCCATAGCCCTGTGGCCACATGGGGTCTCCCTAAATTCCCACCTACCATTGCCCAACTGGTCCTACTCCCTAATCCGATACTGGACCCCCCCAAATCATCAATCTTTTGGTGCAATCCAGCTGATAGAGAGGCCCCATGTTGCGATACAGAACCCCCTGCCGCTGCTAAAGCTGAAGCCGGGATTGTTCCAGTCCCAGTTGCGGCTATTATCGATGGCTCAGCCTGCTGTAACAGCCACTGTATGGTTTCTCCATCAGATTTGTGCCCCAATTCTCTGGTCAATTGAAAAATCCTCGCTGCACAAAGAGCTGGCATACGTATTCTCCTTCCCCTGCCTTCAACTTTGGTGTGCCGGTCTTTGTTTGAGCTTCTCTTGGGGGCCAACTGCTTCTTGCCATCTTCTTTGTCAGCAATCACAATCTGGAAGTCCTTGATTTCAGCAGGCTTATTCTCACCCATGTTGGGTTGTTGTTGTTGTTGTTGTTGTTGTGATTGTGGGAGGCTCAAGAAGTTTGGTACTACTTGTGACTGCTTTGCCGTTGTTGAGCCCTTGGGATCCATGAACAGGGCACAATAATAAAAGGGCAAAAAGAAAAAGGATTCTCTTTGATTGAAGAAGGTGACCTGAAAAGTCCTAGACTTTCATGAGTTTTCACTGTTTTTGGCAAGGAATGAGAAGACAAAATCCATTTGACATTAAAATACCAATGTGCCCTCAATTGTCAAATTTTAACTCTAGGTTTATTTATTTATCATATGGGCAACTCTGGATTTAGCTCATTATTAACTTGGTTTACCCTCCTCTCTCAATCTCCTTTCCTCTTTCACTGTTGTGAGGGTTTTTTTTTGACTAGTTTGATGTGAATGCAACTTTAACTCGTCAATTTCACCCCCTCAGAGACAAAACCTCTAAAACCCATTCCCACATTCTATGGATTTATCTCTCTCCCTGCATGCTATTATTGCAGCAACAACAGTGCATGATACCATCTCTTGCAAGGGACTAAGTGTCCACGTGGACATTTTGGCTGTTGCCACATGGCAACCTATGAGTGGGTAGTGGAGTTGCTTCTAACCCACTCTAGGCCCATCCTTCATATATGTTAAAAAACAAAAACACACAAATTAAAGCAGAAAAGTAATAATGGAATCAGCAACCATAGGATATGGACCAGAAAAGAGTGCCGTTGCAGCTGCATATAAAAAAGGAGAAACTCTACTCCCACAAATAAACGGGATTCTGGAAATATTGATTAAGAATATATTGATTTTTTTAAATATATATATTGATTAAGAATATATATTTTATAATATTGTAAATTTTAAAAAAAAATTTTAATATTTAAAAATAAGAATAAAAAATCATTGAAAATAAAAAATTAAGTAGGCGGGATCCCAGTCGGGACCCGCCGTTTGTAAGTAGAACTGCTCTATAAAAAAGGGTGAGGTTTGATTTGATTTTCGGTTTAAGGAGGTATCATTTTTAGGGGACCCTGGGGCCTGAATGCTAGACTAGTACTTCCCGACGGTTTATGGGACATACACAAAATCCCCACTTCCTAACATTAGTACTGGTGTATCTATTCTATATAGGATAGTACATATAGACAATACTTTTTTTTTTTTGTGTGGGTCTACGTGTGATCATCAATCACAAAACAAAAATAAAACCGTCTTAAAAAAAAAAAAAAGTACAAAATTCTTTTTCCGGAAGAAAAGGAAATGGAATTTTATATATGCTATTATTAAATTATTTCAAATTATATTTTAAATTTAATTTTTAAATATTATTTTAAATACTTTATTTAAATTTTAAATTTTTTTTTTTAAAAAAATTTTAATGTATTTTTTTAATCCTACATTGATTAAATAAATATTTAATAGTTTATAAGTGAATATATTTCACTATACATAAAATAAATAAAATGGTAGACACTCTAGAAACGTCACCTAATGCGAAGCACTGATCGCACTTGCACACATGTGTGCACGACGTATCGTCGCAAGTGACGAAATTTTTTTGCTAAACGAAATGCTGTGTCTGATCACTATTTTGACAGTTGTAATTAACTGTCAATTATAATTATTTTTGTAACTCTTCAGATAATAACTGTCACATTTTTTTTAACTGAAACGTTATATTTGCTACTATTGCATCTTTTCGTTCAAAGGGTTAGTATTTAAAATTTACAATTTGCACACTATATAAATAATGTTGTATCCTGAATATATAATTGCTGATGATTCCCTTTTGCAGAACTCTAGGAGACAATATTTATTTAAGAGACAGATTAGCAATCACTTCACTTCACTGTTCTTTTCTTTCACTATTTCTAACAGCTATTACAAATAATCCATTATTTTCTTTTAATTTTATCACGATATAATTTATTTTTATAAATAATTTTATTTTATTTCATTATTATTATTTTTTTAAATTTTTATACAAAATAAAATAAATAATTAAATACTTTTAAAATTCAAAACAATTTTTTTAAATCTCAAAACAAAATTAATATTAAAAAAATATTATAATAATATTTTTATTTAATTTTTAATTTTTAATTTATTTCATCTTATTTTGTCTATTAAAAAAAATTATATATATATAATTAATTTAAAGCATACGATATTTTATCTTATTTTATTTGACCTTATCTTATATCGTTTGTCAAAAAAGTTAAAAAAGACCGAAAATCTTTGAACATATCCTTTTAAGTTTCAATGGTCTTGACTCTTTGTAAGTATACAATAAAATGAAGAAAATGTTAGAGAGAGAGAGAGAGATTAGAGTAAACTTGCCGGCCCTTAAGAGAGGGTAACTCATTTTCAATCGTGCTTCGAAAATAATTTTGACATGCCCCATAAATGATCATCATGATATCATAGCATATACACATAAAATACAGCCTACCGGCCCCTAGCTAGCTAGCTAGCTAGCAAAGAAGAGGTGAATAATTATGGCCGAGGAAGGTAGGTGCAACTATGTATCATGTGTTAATGATGATTTATATTTTATATATCTACTGATCATGAGATACATAGTGCATGAGAGCAGCCATTATTAATTGTAGTATAATTAACAGTGTCGACTCATGTTGATCAAGATCAGCAACAACTTAAGACTACTAATCTGGAATTATTTACACAATTCCATGAGATCGTCAGTATTGTATGAGATAATTAAGTTTATCATGATGATCTAGCTAGCTTGCAGTAGCTAGCTGCAGCGCCCATGATCACAACTTAAAACTAATAATATTGAGTGACCTATTTATAAACTAAGCATGCATAGCTAGCTTCAGCTAGGATATGATCATAATTGGTCCAAAGTTGCTTTATTTTAAAGTTTCAAAAGTTTGCAGGATGGAATGATTAGTCTTCCCTTGTCACTATTGCAGAACTGCAATTAAATTTAATCAGTAGTTAATTAATCTTATTATTTAACTTTGGCCATAATCAGTGCGTGAAAAAAGGAGTACGCCTAAATCCCATAATTTCAAGCCGAATGTCATGCATGTTATACCCATCTAACAAGGAGCTCATAATCCGCGCACAATCTAGCCCCCGTTTGTAAATTCATTTTATATCAACTCATCTCATTGATATAATTTTTCATATTTTATATAAAATATAATAAAAAATTCAAAATTTTTTTTTTAAATCTCATAATAATAATAATATTATACAAATATTTTATTTAATTTTTAACTTTTATCTCATCTCATTTATAAAATTTTAGTCGATTGTGATTTCCATAATATATTTGCTTGAACCTCGATTAATTCCATCCAAATGTTGGTCACCACTGTGGGGATCCAATTTTATTTTATGATCATTCTGATCTCAACTCGATTGCTTAGCAACTTTAGGGTTTTTATTCTGTAAGTCACAGATGAAGAAACGAGAGAGCTTTGGCCTTTTCTGATGATGATCATCTCGATCCTTCCCTTTATCTTTTGTATTAATTAAATTCTTTTAGCTTTAATGTGGCTTGATGGATGTAGAGATGAAGACCAATTCCTTTGTTGTGTAATGATAATACTTATGGGTGGGAGTGGGTATGTGTGTGTTGGTGATTGTTTTGGTGGTCACATATGCTTCCCACAATGGAGACAAAGGAGGCCCCTCCCTCATCTTTGAAAGCTAGGTGTTGAAATATCCTCCCCAAATATCACATGATCAATTCAAAACTTGAATGCGAAAACATCTTTGCTCAGTACTTTTGTTATGGCCGGGGACTACGTAATATCATGACTTATTTTCCATTAGAGATCACAAGCTTTGATTTTATTTATATATATATATATATGTCTTAATCATTAAAACCCTCTCAACTCCCATCTTTTTGAATTTGTTATTGACCCAATTGATCGGTGAAGGGATCATCATCACTGGAAATTAATTTATAAGAAAAAAAAAATTAAGTTTGCTCATAAATATTTTTAATTTATTTAATTTTATTTGAATTGAGAGATGAGATAAATTAAATTGAGAAGAATTTTAAAAATTGAATTTCTCATATTATTTTTATTTTAGAATTAAAAAAATTAAATTATTTATTAAATTATATATATAAATTTAAAAAAATTATAATGATGAGATTAATATAGATTAATATTGACAGCGTAAATAATAAATGAACCGCACCTAATTTTCCGGAAGAAATGCATCTAATCAGACCTTTTCTTGGTTCAAGAAGTCAATTGGCCTAACACTGCCAAGCGTTATAGATAGGGTCGATAGATGAATCAATTAATCACTCGTGAAACCGCGTGTTTCTTAATTTGTCTCATTGAGTACCATTTGGCCGCTTTGTTTTGGTACTTCTATCGATCATGAACAGTACGTACGTACGTACGTACTACTATAATATATATATATATATACTCGAACCACGAATTATTAATTCAACTCGAACATTAATGTAAGCATTTTTAATTATACTCTATAGTCTATATATCTAGCGTTTGGACATTGGAGTTTCGTGTCAAAAATATAAAATGGGAACGAAGAGTGATATAGACAATATTTTAAAAAATTATAGCTTTATTAAATTGATTAAATTTAATTAGATATGGATATACCCATGAGTATGACCGAAAGTCTTGGAGGTTGCGAGCACTGAGACCACACACACACAGAGGCAGTAGTACCGGCTCGAAAATCATGTTTTTAATTATTACACAGTTTTGCATGTCATTTTTTAACTGGTTAAAATGAGCATCTGATACTTTCTTTCTTAATTACATGAAGGAGACGAAGACCAAGACTTTGGAAAAGACCCAGAAAATTAATATACGATATTTTTTTGCTTGGAAATAAGATCATGAATGGCTAGCTTTTTCTAATTTGGAACCAACCGCATGGAAATAATAATGAAGCTTATAACATGATGATGAATACAAACTTGCATGCATCATGGGCGTCTCTCTCTTGCATGGGCATGATATATACATATATATATTTGTATACTATATAATCATAATAAGAAAAATAGTATTTATGAATTTATGATAGATTATTTGTGATGAAGATAATTATTTAAAATAAAAATAAATTTATTTTGATAAGAAATAATTTATTATAAATAAATAGTTCTCTTAATTAGTGAATTGGATGGATGGATGGATGGACGGACTCTACTGCATCATGTTGATCAGAGATTAAAAGAAGGGGAAATGGGGTAGCTAGAACCAGTACCACATTAAATAGAAGCCACATGAAGTACTGCAGATTTCATCGAGCTAGCTAGCTCCAATTAATAAAGCCAGAATCTCCCACCTAATGCCACCTTTTGATACAATGGACCTAATTAATTACCATTATCCGTACGTCACATCTCTCATATATATATATATATATATATGAACCATCCAATTTTCTTTTGCTTTTAAATTTATTTTATTTATTTTTTACAAAAAAAAAAAAAAAAACATTTAATCTATAATCAGGTTCTCGCACAACTTTAATTGTTAAGGAATTTTCTAGTAGCTAGCTAGCTAAATGATTTATATATACAGTATTAATAATAAATATATATATATTTTTAAAAAAAATCAGTATTTATATAATAACATATGATACAACTTGCAATTGATCATCTCCTTTTCATCACTAGACAGTAGACACTAGCTGCTAGTATTGACGTTCATAAGTGGCTATGATAGAACTCATTGCAATAATTTCGGATAACCCCACTAAATATCATGATCAGCGGTTCAGACTCATCAATCCGTCAAAATATCATCTATGAATAGATTTATTTGGTGTTTAGTGGGGCTTATAATCCAAGAGGTCTCAGTCCCCCGTCTCTTATCTTGATTGTCATAAATATTTAAAAAATTCTACTTATCTTTCTCACATCAACACATTATACATAAGTTTTTAATCTTTTTCTCTTACTAAATGTGTAGACTTATAGTGAATGGATGTTGAGTAAAATATCTCAATTAGTTTAAGCAAAATAAAATTAAAAATTAAAAATATATGAAGATGATAAATAATTATTATAGTAAAATATCCTAGGTAGCAGCCGTTTGCTAACTAGGATTTGAGAGAGACAGAAAGTTGCATTAGATTCCCTATCCCTTAGAGAATCAAATTTGCAATAGTTTGAAAAGTAGAAGGAATTTAGGAGCAATTTAGATGATAAGATGGATTATATGATTTTTTTTTAAGTTAAAAATTAAATAAAATATTATTTATTATTATTATTGTTTTGAGATTTAAAATTATTGATTGATTTATTATATTTTATATTAGAATTTTAAAAAATTATAATAATAAAAAAAATAAGAAGAAAAAAATATTTTTACTATTTAAAATAGAAATATATATATATAGGTTGTTCTTATTTTTTTTATTTTTTTAATATTCAAGTATCGCGATATGTAAGAATACTTCTGTATAGAGTCGAATTATTTAGAGTCGAATGGGAGTTGGCTGATGTTGTGTTTCTCTTTACATAACGTTTCTCTCTCCTTAATGCTTTTTTTAACTCTATTTTTTTTATATTTTTTTAAAAAATAATTTTTTTAATTACATGCCAATCGACTTCCATCCAACTCTAAAAAATTCAATTCCATATAGAATTATTGAATATGTAAACTCTATCGACATACTCCACTCGAACTTGCCCACTTTCCGTCCAAGCAAAATACTTCCATATATACATCTTTCTTCATTAGGAAAAAGTTTTAAATAGTCACTAAAAATTTCATAGAGATGAAGGAATTCCCGTATAAAATAGATCCTGAAAGTGATCCAACGCTATCGCCTATCATCATCATGCCGCATCTGCTATAATCATCACTTCTTTACTTCCATTTATATATATTCTGATTATAAGTAACATATTATAATTTAGGTACTCAATATTCAAAACTTTATGGTTATCTCAATATTCAACCTAAGATAATCATTAACACACATGAAAAAATTCTTTTATTATAAAAAAGTATTTATTTATCATTAGTTATTTCCTATAAAATTAATATTTTTATTAAAATAAATCTATTTTAATCGTAAATAATCATTTTTACCTCAAATAATCTACTACAAATACTCATTTTTTTATAATGTCTTCACTTATTTTGGATCAAAATTTCCTTCACCATGAATAATAACTTGTTCACCAAATCAATATGAATTTTAATTAACTCTCAATTCACACCTCTAGATATAAACCTAATCACTCTTGAAAAACGAAAAAAGAAAAATACAATATATTAATTGGGAACCAAAAAACATTTAAAAAATATATGAAGATAAGGATTAATGTAAAGATTACGAAGGATATTATTTGTATGGGACCCACAACACCGCGTATAGCTCTGTGGGTGTCCACGTAGAACCCTTGGCAGCAAAGCTAAATGAATTAGAAAGTCAAACAAATTGATGGTGAATTTAAAATTGCTGAATTAGTTATTATTATTATTATTAATTATTCAAAGGAGTAGTTAGAATACATTATCGTGCTTAATGATGATATGTGACAAGGAATTGCCAAAGCACCCCCAAAAATTCTCGTAGAAGCTTTAAAAAAGCAGAATATGTGCATGAATTTTATACGAGATCGAGTGCTTTTTTTGTTCCACCAAAGGACTTTTGTGTTTAATTGATTTATCTTTTTACAGATTTTAAGACAGCTGCAGCATCTTACTTAATCCGATTTGTATTAGAAGATGAGGTGAGTTTAATTTATTTTTAAATATTATTATTTTAAAATTAAAAAAAAATTATATTAAAATTTGTATTTTATATATAAATTTTAAAAAATATAATGATAAATTGAGACGAAACTAATTTACTAATCCAAACCAGCCCTTAAGAGGCTAACATTTATATGTTAAAATCTGCCTCTTTCATTAATCTTAAAAGGCTTCAATAATTGCTAAGGTCTCCGGTGTTTGCTTGTGTTTGGTAACTGCAATAACACTTTCTCTGGTATTTTGTTGTGCGGATAACACACTCGGACTTGAACTCTTATGGGATTTGATTTGATCTCGAGAGAGATTAAACTTAAATGGGAATCCTGTAGAAGATGATTGGAAATTTGGAATAGTGCTCCGATTGTAACCAAACGGAACGTTTCATAAGAAACGTGTGAGAAGTAACGTTCGAAGGGACTTGGAGTTGGGGGTTGAGAATCTTGAGATTGATTGCCATCCAGTTAAGTTTGATAGACGAGTTATTTGTTATGAGGGCTTTTAGAATTTTTAAAAAAAAAAAAAAAGAAGAATTACACCAGCCCAAAATATTTTGGGCCAGGAAAGCTGCCATAACTAGTTTTACGCTCCGTTTAATATTAATAGTATTTCAGATCTTTTGTAAATATTAATAAATAATTTATAAATTATAATCAAATAATTTAAGAATATTTAAAAATAATTTTATTCACAAGTACTTAACCTTGTTTGTTTTCGAAGATAAGATAAACTAAATTGAATTGACTTAAAATTAAAATTAAAAACTGAATAAAATATGGTTAAAATATATTTTTTAAATATTATTTTTATTTTGAAATTGAAAAAATTGAATTGTTTATTTTATTTTATATAAAAATTTAGAAAAATTACAATGATTAAATCAGACCCTTCCTGAGCTGTAATGATCACAGATCCACAAATGAAGGATTTTTTCTTTACTCGATTTGACGAATATTCTAATTCAAGGAACATATAATTAATTACAACCCATGTCTGCTCAACCAGTCAAAGGCGGCCCAAAGTACATGCAGATGGGCGGAGTGATCCTGAGAATAGAAAGGATTGCGGATGGAATTGACCAAATACCGTCCCCGCATATCAAACCCGAAGCAACAGCCCCTGCATAATCCTCAGCATCCTTCCTATTCATTAGTTGCCACACGTACAATATCACAGTCCCAACAAACATATCTATAGCAAAGTAAGCTCCTATGTAAAAAGGGACTGCCATAGCCATTGGAATTGGAATAAATTGGGAGATCTTTTTGGGACTTATATCCCTCACCAGATTTATAAGCAGAGATGCCACAAAAAACCCACAACATAAGGACAGGCAATGCTTCGGCAGTTCAGAGACGCCCTCAGTACTTATAATAGCCATTTCCCTGAATATTACACCATATGGTGCTTTGTAGGGACCATCCGGTGATCCTATGTCAAAAGCAGTCCAAAACAACCAGAATGTAAGTGGCGCAATGACACAACCCATGGCCGTTCCAAGTAATTGGCTCACAAACATTGACTTAGCAGAAGATAGGGTGAGGTAACCGGTCTTGAAATCTTGCATGAGATCAGCTGCAGTGGAAACAATGGCCATCATTACTCCACAGGCTGCTAAACCAGCTACAACCCCGCCATTGGTTCCGACCAAGGAAGCAATTATAAAAAGACCAATCTTTCCGTAAGTTGTGACCAAGCTCCAATCCGTGAGGCCGGTGCCATAAGAATTGCAGAAAGCAAGTGCAGGAGCGATGATGTATGAGCTTAGAACCAGATACCACTTGAGGGGTGGAAACATGACTGGAATTGTCACTATTGATACTGCTGCCAGGCCCACAAATCCAGCAGCTGCAAACCAGGACGGGATTCCGTCTTTAAGAAATATCTGATCCCTTCTCCTTTGCTCTGTTAGTAGTTTGGAAGCCTCGCCATCTACTAATGAACATTTTAGAGAAATATCACTGACTGATGCGTCAAAATACTATACCGACCAATTTCAGAAAATTACAGATTGTACCATATTAAATTGGTCGACATCTGTTTAAATCAATTCAAGAATTAACAACCTAAGGGATAAAATTATGATTATGGTCGCTCAATTGAAAATAATCACAACAAAGTTTATTGTAAGCAACTAGAAACGGTTAATGAACTCTTAACCAGGTCACATATTTGCATTGCAAAGGCTGATGTTTGGTGTTCAATTACCTTTTTCAATATATTCTTAGAAAAGATCCGCAAAAGATATACATGCTTAAAAAATATGACTTTGTCGCAAACAAATTGATGGGCTGCATTTTCTAACAAAATTGACTACCCTACATAGCCTTACCTAGAGCATCTGTAGTGACTGGAAGGTTGCTCTGTTTGGAGCTTTTGTTGCAGATTTCATTAACAGTTATGGCTATTATCTTGAGCAAATTGTACAGCCCATCCCCAAGGATAAGGGAAATGGCTATAAAGACCTGCAAGCATCATGACAGGTAGGAAAAGCCTCTTTAGAGAAGTCACAGAAAGATAACATGAGAGAGCGAGAGACCTATACAATGTGGTTTACATCCCACCAAGGAGACACTTTCTGCCTGATGTACAGACCCTTTTTTCTCAAGGCATTCATCAAGATCTAAGTAAAAAATATCAAAAACCCTTATGATATCATGTCACTTCTGTGAAGGCACGTGGTTACACAATTCAGATAAAAGTTTTTCACCATACCTTGTATCCATAGAGACCTTTACAATCATTGCTCTCAAGGTCAGCAGGGTACCAATCTCCGGCATATTGGGATATGAAGGGCCAGAGGAAACCCCATGATATGATTGCCCCAAGAAGAACTGAGCAGTTGACTATATGTGGGCAAATAAGACCACAACCAACATAAGTTGGACTAAAGTCAAAATAAAACCTGCATTCAGGTTAACAGGTAAAACACCATGATGTGCTAAAAATATTCCTTTTAAAAACAGCTCAACCTCTTGAAGTAAACGCACTAAAAAAGTAACACATGCACACAGACCTGCAATTTGATAAACTTCAAATCACTCATATTTGAGTCCTTTTCTCTCCCAATTTCTGATGGCTCGATATGTGATTAAATTATCACCGAATAGAAATTTGGATAACAGCTAGTGGCACATGACAATACCTAATTATCCCACTAGAAGAAAAAAATGGCACCGAAACTTAGCTATATCATGTCAGTGCCTTACAAGGGGTGGAGTTACTCCACATGGCAGGGGAAACGCAATATTAAATCTTTACGGAACATGACAAAAACCTTGAATACATTACTGGCTTGGATTTTCAACGTTGGATCACTTACAGAGTCTTACAGTCTGATGACAACAGTCATTACCCTCACATTCACAATACTCCAGATTAGAGTGAAACATGTTCACAATACTCCAGATCAGAGTGAAATATGCAATAAAGCTGTAAAATTTGTAAGGGCAGGAAAGGAAAGGGGGGTGCAAGTAAGTGATAAAGGAGATTTCTCTTTACAAGTAAAATTTCTATTAATAGAAAACTAGGCAAAACCGGAGTACACTTAGATGTATACAAGAGAAACACCTACTTAGAACGCATGAAAAAGAAATAGGGAAGCAAAAGTAAAAACCTTACGTGCTCTTATATAATGTCAGTCCAAGGATGGGAAAGTTATCAAATCCACAGGATTTTCCACCACTGAAGAACCACTTAAAGCAGCTCCAGGATAAACTCATGCTCAAATATTTTCCAAGACAACTGACTTGCTTCCTGTAAAAGGCTCATATTCAATTAGCGAGAAAGCAACCCTAATTCCAACAATTGGTTGTGTTACATTAGATAGATTCTCATTCTTCAATCAATATCACTGGTTTTGCTTGAAATTTCCTATCTACAAACTTACTTCTCCCCAATCATTTTACAACAAAGGGTTCTATGTCAAGGTCCAGAAATCAATGAACAGTTCTGTATCTCTCTAACTTACCCTGCAAGCTCAGCTCCAGTGTTTGTATGAAAGCTATTTATTAACATGGCAGTTGCAGTGCCACTGGGATATGTAAGCTTATAATCCATGATCATGACCTACAAGCACACACAGAGAAATACAAGACAAAAAGTGGGGGGAGAGAGAGAGAGAGAGAGTATAAAAGAGATAAAATGAAAGATAACTCATTTATTTGTATTGATTAAATATGTTATAAGGAACACCAACAGATTTAACACCCACATTACAGCTCCTCCTACTCTAGTCCACATGATTTTAAAACGATTTTAACTCTTTTATAAAAAACTGAAAAATGAAACAATTTACCTTGTAGGGCTGAACCCAGCCTCTATCCAACATCAAACTGGACTTAAAACAAACTTTTGAGATTTACAACGGCAGTTACTACCTTACGAAGTGGAACAAGGCTGAAAAGCCCAAGGAAGCTGACAACAAATAGAAAACCAATCATCCAACCCAGGCCAGGGTTCTTAACATCTTCAGCCCTATTACCCGGATAGTCAACACCAATGAGTTTGTAAGTTTTCTCATCCATTGCAAGCATATAAGAACCAAATCCCCCTGCCGTCAATCAGAGATTCACAACAATAATCAAACCTTAGCAACATAGTGACCACCAAATTAGCAAATTGTACTGTTTCATAGTAAGCCTTTACAATATATAAATGCTATTAATGGCTAGGCAAGCGGGGTCACAAAACAGTAAAAAAGGACACAATGACAAATATTCACATTATGTGGGAAAATCACTTCATCACAGTAATTTCTATCTAAGAACCCGGACGTGATCAAAACTTTTGCAAACATCTGCCCCTGAAGTCGATCATTTAGACATCGCCAATTTCTGAAAACGTTTGAAAGAAAAAAAAAAACTGAAATGAATCTCATCACAGTAAAACCGGTACTTTCTTTTCACTTTCTTTCTACTTCTTATGCTCAAAGGACAGGCTTTACAAACTGTGTTTAAATTATGGTTACTCGAGTATAACATATTAGAAGCCCTTACTAGCTATATAGGTGCAATGAATTTGCTCATACCTGATATTGTCCTAAAGATGTTTTTTATTCAATAATCAGGCCACAAACAACAACCTCACCCTTTTTATTTCTTTTGGAGTCGCAGCAATATGCGCAGTTCGTAATTAACGTCGTTCTTTCACTAACAAAATGTCGGGAAAAACTGAAAATTAACACACACACAGCGTGCTTTGTATTCATATGCTGTATGAAAATTGGGGAGAGGGGGGGCGTCTACCGCTAAATGCAAGGCCATAACAAGCGACGACGCATGTCTGAATAACGGTGTTCTCTTGCCTCGTGAAGGGCTGAACCGAGCACCCCAATTTGGACAAGAAGCTAGTCCAGGACTTGATGAAGAAGAACCCCAACAAGCCAGCGCCGACGTTGAGGGACGGAATGATCCCGACCGTTAGATTGAGTTTGTGGACGATGACGCAGAAAAGGGTCCCCAACAGCGCGCTGACGGCAAGCCCTCTGATCGTGATCTGATCCTTCCATTCCGGGACTTGCTCCGTCTCCACGATACCGATCTTCTCCGACTCCTCCAGCAACCACTCTGATATCTCCACTGAAGAGCTCTCCGTGCTCATGATTGTATCCCTTTTCCGGGTTCCTTACTAGTAATCAGGAGGATCCGAGACTGAGAGTATATATGGGACTTGCGTTTCGGAGATGAGATTTAGTGGATTTTATTGGGAACAACGATTGGCAGCGGAAACGCCGGAATGAGCTGAAAGTTTGGTGAGAAAGGCGAAAGCGCAGCCAATAGAAGAAACGAAGACGGTTTTCGATCCTCTCAAGTTACGAGTCCTGCCACCGTGCTTACGTAGTAACTCCATTCCTTTCCAAATTTCCTTCATTTTTATATTATTTTCAGTTTGGACGACTGGTTTGCAACATTTTTCTTCCAAAGATTCTGTTTATCGTTCAGGTTGGTATATTAAAAATGAAAAATGATGGGAGTATCTACTCAAAAACTTTTCCTCCAACACGTCACTATTTATTGATGTACATTGTTTTTTTTAGTGCAATGTTATATATAAATAATAGAAAAAATATTGGAAATAGTCACTGTTTAAAGATAGTAAGCCCACTCACATAAACAGTAAAAATACTATTCGTGTGAGTGAATTTTTCCAACTGCCTCCAAATAGTGATTGTTCCCAATTAAGGCTCTAAATAATATTAAACACTTATATGTGTATTTGTATATTCTAATTAGTTATTCTTATATTTTTTAGTTTAAATTTAATTATTTTATTAGATTCTTTTTTTTTTATCTCAATATTAATATATATATATATATATATAGATGCTCAATATTACTTGTATTTAAATTTTTTCTTATTTTTAAGAAAATACTTCTTCTATAGAAGTTGGTCATTGATGGTGGCCTGGGTTGGATGTCTCGGTGGCCTTCTTACGTGGAAGTATCCTGTTGCACTTCTTTTATTTTTATTTATATTTTATGAAAATAAGTTGAATTTATCTAATTTTATTCATACATTTTAATTTAAAATTTAAAATTTAAAATTCATCTTAATGAAATCTATTTTTTTTTAATATTTATAACTCAATATCAAAACATAGTCTAAAGAAAAACTAAGCTTGACTTAAAATTATGATTCATGGATTTTGAAGTATGTATTTACCATTTACGACTGCATCTATTTGTTGTGAAAAATATCATCCTTATGGTATGATATGTTAACGTCTAAAAATAGCAATAATTTGTAAGAAAAGAAAGATCAATCCCTAACTCTATTGAGGTTATTTTGGATCTCGATTAGTGTTGTGTGGTGTTCCTAGAAGTGATCCGGTATGGTTATACACGGCGTTCATGCATTCATCCATAATGATGAACAGTAAATTAATATAGGAAAAATAAATAGAATGAGATACAAAAATTTACTTAGTCAACATTGGACCTACATCCCCAATGAGTTAAGGAAGGAAGAATCTATTATAATATACTTATTTACAACTCTCATTATCTTTCATTTTCATTATATAACAGAGATCTGAATTTTATTTTCTGAATTTACTCTTATCTCTAGAGTCTCTATGATAAGATTGAAGAATGTAAAGTCTCAAAGAAGCTTGGTCAAAAGTTCTCTCAACACGTCTAATTCTCTACTCTTTTATCTTTTATTTCCTTTACTTATCATTCCTTCATCTATTTTTTAGATCACTTTTCCTTTACTTTATTTCACTTTTCCCTCTTCCTCCTTATGTGTTGCACTCTTTCAATTTTTTGTCATTTTCCTCTCTCTTCTGAGTTCTTCTATTGAGTTAGTTCTAAAAAATATCATCAATCTGTTTTATTTTATCCCTCACGATAGTAATTTATACATACATAAGTATTTTATAAAAAGTAGGGTATATTATAAAAAAATGAATTTTTAATAATAAGATCACTTTTTTTTTTTTTATAAAGATGCGTAAAACTTATACATTTTGAAATTATAAATTCCAGAAGTCAGTGAGGGGACATGGATTACTGAAAATAAATGGAGGGGGAAAAAATATTCGAATATCTGTTTTCAAGTAACGTATGTTTCGGTGGGGCATCATTTTGGGCCCAAATGTATTAAAAATTGAAAAATTTAGAGACGAACACATTGACCCATTCGTTTAAAGTGGACCCAATTCGCTCATCTTTAAAATTAAGCCCACTGTGGGGGTGAGAAGGCGAGGTGACGGTGACATTCCAACACTAGATTCAGGATGAGGAACTCTTCTTCATGAGTTTTTTTGTTCTGCTCCTTACATGATTAGTATATAAATACAGCACCGAATTTATTTTATTTATAAATAATTAAAATACCATTAATTTTTTGCTTTTGTTATATTTCACATCAATAATGTATTAGATGTGTCGTTAAACAAGCTTGCAATTAGATTTTCTTTAGTAAATCCGTCAAAATTATAAGATAAAATCTGAAGAATGATGGATATAATTCATGAATTTATTTTGTCTATTATTAATATGAATTTTTAAATAGTACAAAAAGATATTATGTATCTATTTTCTTTCCCGAATCAACCAAGAAAACTCTAGATTATCCCGATTGTGCCGCGGACTAATTTAGTAATGTGACTAATGTCATTGTGCCAAGATTTTGTGTCTAGGAAGGGGAAAACGATCAAATACATATTAGGTGAGAGTGAGACGTGACATTGACCTGATCGAATTCCTAATACTTTAATTGTAATCTAAACAAGAAGATTAGTTTAATTGCAATCTAAACAAGAAGATTATGGGGACAAGATAAATCAAATTGGCAAAAGTTAGTCAAAAATATATTGTGAAATAATCACGTGGAGTTCACATGGTGACCTTCTGTCATTGGGAAATGGATCGTACTGACCCCTTAAATAACATGAAAGATTAAGATCCCACAAAAATGAGCCATACCTGTGGAGACTCAAGTGTTTGTTTTGGCGTGAAATTTAGAATGGGTATCCTCCAAAAGTGGCAAGTCTTACGTTTTATAGCGCTCGTCGGTTAGCTGAAAATGAGGATGCCTCGGGGCACCTACTTCATCCAAATTGGTAGGACACTGATAGATATGAGTAAGCTTGTCTGACCTTCATTATGGTCGATAATTATAGAGAGGGAAAGAAAGAAAGATGCTCTATGGCACTAGAACAAGGAAACATGATTGGACCATCTGGATTGATCATATCTCCTGATTCCACAGATGGTCGATGATGATGCCTATAATCAACCACTCCAATATAGAATATGATTAATGGGCCACATTATTGTACTTAAGCTCCAAAAATAATTCATTTTTATGCTGCTTAAACCTTAATGTAGGTTTGATGGCATGCAAAGGTATTATTGCCTGAACAAGGGATTGGTATAATTCTCAAGTTGAATTAAGGAAAAAATGATGGCATCAACTGTCCAACAATAATAAAGTGTAGCAGTTCCCTAAAACAAAATCCAAGGAAGATTTTCCAGTCAAGGTTTTTCAAGGTTAAAAATCAGAATCTACAGAATAGAGTCATACAGGGGATGAAAATTACAGAACTATACATAATTACATCAATTTTTACCTGTAAGTCATTTCACTTTCTGTGGGATTAAAGATGTGTGGGTTTTGTCTCCATGCCTACAACAGCTTTCTCCTTCCCAGCTCACTTTAACATCCCAAAATCAGAGTGGGGCAACCTTAAAATTTCATGGCTGGCAACCTGTTATGGTGATTTCTCCATGCACAGTCAAAAGGGCGATATAGCAATCAAGGCAGCTGAGCAGACAAGCTTATGTAGCCATTAAACGTCACAATCATGCCTGCATTGAGAATATAGTTCAAATTTAAATGTCAGAGAATATTATAGCCAAATGGCTTTCACGACAGCCTTACATGGAAAGCGAAAAATTTAATCCATCAAACGTGCAAGTAGAGTTATGTCGAAGTGAGAACTGGGGGAAAAAATGCCTTTTGTCTGTCCTGGGTCCCAAATGTATACAGCTTACACTAAATGGTCTGAATCCATGGCTATTATGGATATTATATGCAAACTTAACCAAATTACATCCTTGTTCTATTCAAGGTTTTTCTGGAGTCAGGGAACTGATGAAAGACTTGGCCATTGATGGTACCGAGCAAACAATGAATAGCTTTGTGACAGTATTCACAACCATTAGTAGCCACTATATAAAATCAGCAATAAACCTTCAAGTATTTCCACTATCACTGAAATAGCATCAAAAGAAAAAACCATTAAAAAGAAAAGCTACAGAGATGTTTGACTGAGTTAAATTTTACACAGAAACCACGGGATCCTCTACATGCTGACAGCTCTGAATTAAAGAACACTCACTACAAGTTTCTAATGTGATATAATTGTCTTTGTAAGATGGTCATGCACTAAAAATATAAACGAGTAAAAAATTGATGAAAAAGATATGAGATTTGTAGTAGAACAGCTCAGGTCCCAAGGCAAATACTTGCAATGGCCCAGCCTACCCAACCGAGGAAATCACAGTAGGACAAGGGCATCCTATAATCTTTTCAACAAGGAATATCTTAACCATAGCATGCCCTACCAATTATTAAAAATTTAATCATCTTTTCAGAAAACAATATTCAGCAATATATAATCAATCACAGTTGGCCTCCTAACCAAATCCCTTGTGAAGTACAAACAAATAACATGATCTATCATGATAACAGGCAAAAGTTAGATGTGTATAGATTCAAATACGTCTATCCATCCATCTCGGCATGCCATGTCCATCTGTAATTGGATGTGCTTATTTGCATCTTTAACAACACTTTTATTGGATGCAACCAAAATGAAAGACTCATTGGTATACCAGTTTTAATATCCCTGTGGCTGATTATATATTCATTAATATGCCCGTGCAACTACCCCAAGCATGCTTTGGGTAGCAACACTCTGTGGGTCTCCAAAAACCACTCCTATTTGCCCACATGATTTGATCTTGAAATGAACAACCAACTACAATCTTGTATCTTTCTAAATGTTTCTCTCTATTCATATCTATCCCAGATCCTTCCACTAGAATTTACAACTTGTTAACAGTTTTCATAAACAGATCCTCCTCCCTCTTTAGAAAACCTAAGTTCTCCCTTTAGAGGCCCAACTCCATTGCAATCTAGGTCTACCTCTATTTCCATCTCCTATAGCCGCCTGGATATCTAAGATCAAATCCTTGAAAGAGATCAAAATGAAGGTAAGTCTGGAAACTGTACCAAACTTAGAATAGCACTAATGTTTTCACTTTTCAGTCCTCTGATTCATCTTTGCCTGTGACCACTGCAGTTACTGGACTGGATGCACCATAAATTTCGGCATAGTAGCATTGAGCCTATCAAGGATTTCATAATTGGTATTTAAACTTCCTCACCAACCTTCCTTAAGCCATACATCATCAATACATAAATTATCAGACACTAAATTTACTACACAACCATGCTTCTGCTCAATGTCTTGCAATGCAAATTATGCATCAGCATCTGTTGACTGGTGCAATTGAGTAACTCTTCATGATTGTTTTTGTGAGAGTAATTATTCAGCATTTAAAAACATAAGCAACCTTTTTGTGTAAGAAACATCTAACCTTTTCAGTGATATAGCATTGTGGCAACCAAGTTGGATGAGCCACCAACCTTTTGTGGGCACAGGGCCACTGGGTTTAGGGCCTCAGCAGTAAGTGTTGGGACCACCTGGCTCTAAATTCCATACCATCCACTTAAATCATCAAAGAAATTATTTAAGCCTCAGAGCACTAACAGGCATACATGTCCAGAATCAAGCAGCCACTAGATTGGTCCACATTCCCCTTCCCAAAGCACCAAAGAGAGGGAAAAAAAAAAACCAAAAACAAAACCAAAAACAATACACACGTCTTGCTCATAAGAAGGTCTGTCTTCCCTAATTATTTTCATCAATATCCTAACTCCTTTTGTAACTCTGATTTCAGCAAACCCTTGCATCTGCCTTTCAGCGCAACCATCACTTGATGAGCAAGATGCCCATATGAAGCCAAGCTTTGGCTCCACATATGGACCCAGATCCTTCAACCAAGCCAAACATGAATGTGAGAAATATTTTTCTGATACTGAAGCCAAAAGGGAGGAAGATAAGCTAGAAGAGGAAACATCTGCCGTGATCTGCGAGCTCTTCCATGGCTTCCTCACAATTGGAACTCTCGGCCTTGAACCAATTATTAATGAGCCTGCAACACCTACGTTTGCCATGCCTCTGGAGAGCATAACTGAAAGCAAAACAGATCTGACAGACAATGACTTGAAGGTCATCAACTATGAGCTGGAGAAGTTCCTTGAGGCTGAAACTAAAGAAGAGTGTGGTGACGACTCATCTGAGAGGAACAGTCATGCTAGCACCATTACACTCAGTGGCAAGCAAATGGACGAGGCTGAAACCGAATGTTATGAGAAGATTTTGGTATGTCCACTCCAAGGATATCTATTTGGCTCTTCAATTGAACTTCCAGAAACGAGAAAAGAAGTAAAGAAGGAGAAGACATCACTTGAAGAGCTGTTTCTTAGGACAAAAATAACAAATGAGAAAGACACAGAGAAAAATGAGGGGGGGAACATGCAGGCCATGAAAGCACAAAAGTCCGCCATGCATCTCGTGAAGAAAATGCTTAAAAAGCTCCATGCTTCTTCAAGGAACTCTGTCCCTTCGAATAGTGGGAATGCAGCTGCCTCTATTTCAACCAAGAAGATACTCCGCAAGGTTGGTCTTTCAGAACTAGAGTATTCAGAGAACCAGTGGATCTAGACATTATCCTTATATGAATAACACCACATTTTATAATCACTTATAGACTATAGTCTAATAAGTTCAATGTCAATTCCTCCTCTACGCACATTACCAGACAATTAGGATATACTGAAGTTAAACAAAAGAGTTAGATTTTTTCTTTATGAGTAAACAAAATAATTAGATGATATGGATTATCTGTCAAATCTGGCCAAAGTACCTCTATTGAGGTGTTTCCTTCTCATTAAATAAAAGTTCTAGGGTTACAAAACATATCTTATCTAAATATTTACAAGTAATTTAAATACAAGATAATCTTAGAAAATCTTAGAAAACTTATCCTATTAAGAGACTACAACATCATTGTAAAGAAAACTATAGTTTCCTTTGATACCCTCCCTCAAGTTGATGTTAGTAAGTTGACTAGCAATAATTTACTAACTAAGTATTGATGTCGTTGTCGAGTCAAAGCTTTGGTGAAGATATTAGCTACTTGATGTTCAGTGGGCACATGAGGGAGAATAATAGCTTTAGACTCATAGGCATTTCGGATATAGTAACAATCAACCTCAATGTGCTTCATACGTTCATTAAAAACTGGGTTCACTACAATTTGAATGACAATTGTATCAACCATGAAGAAGCGTGGGATGTGTTTGTACAAACCCGAATTCTGAAAGAATACCACGCAACCACATAATTTCTGAACATGCAACAAACATTGTCTGATATTCAGCCTCTGTAGATGACTTAGATACACAATTTTGCTTCTTACACTTCCAAGAGATAAGAGAGTCCCCAAGAAAGACACACCATCCAGTAGTAGAACGTCAAGAGTTTGAACAACAAACCCAATTTGCATCACTTTAGGCAGTCAAGTGAAGAGAAAAAAACCTTAAGAAAAAACAATCAACGATTAGGAGTCCCCCAAGTAAATAGCGAAATGGAGATGTCGGGGAGAATCCATAAACTTATTAACAATTTAGATAGCATAGGAAATAGCAAGACGTGTGATGGTGAGATAAATCAAGTTGACAACTAACTTATGGTATAAGGTAGGATCCGGGAAAAGTTCGCCTTCTTCTTTCCTATACTTAACATTCATCTTTTGGGGAATATCAACTAGAGTAGCATCTTCTAATCTCCCTAATTGAATTAGGTCTTAAATATACTTATGTTGATTAAGAAATAAACCATGTGGCTAAGACCTAATTTCCAACCCGAGAAAGTAAGTAAGATCTCAAGATCCTTCATGCAAAACACATTATGAAGATGTTGTTGAAATTTTTGAATCAATGAACCATTTGAACCAGAGATGATAATATCATCTACACATACCAACAAAAATACTACTCCAGCATTACTATTGTGTAAAAATAAGGAAACATCGTACTTACTTTGCTCAAAAGAAAACCCTAGCAAAGTATTACGAAATTTCTCAAACCAAACTCAAGGAGCTTGTTTAAGACTGTAGTTGAGCAAGAGAGAATATTTTTGTTATTTCATTAGTATCTGAGTCCAATATACATATACATATATCAACGACCATTATACCCTCACAACATACACTAATTACAACAATGTACTCTAACACTCCCCCTCAAGCTGGGGCATATACATCGTATAAACCTAGCTTAGAACAAATAAGCTTTAACCGACTATAACACAATTGTTTGGTAAACACATCTGCAAGTTGATCAGCAAACTTCACAAAGGGTGTAGAAATGTCACCACTACATATTTTATATTGAATGAAGTGACAATCAATTTCAATGTATTTAGTTCTCTCATGAAACACAGGATTAGATGCAATATGCACTGCAGCTTGTTTATCTCAAAATAACTAAAGAGGGACAGGAGCTAGAAACCCAATCTCCTAAAGAAAGTGTTAAAACCATGTCAGCTCACTAGTAGTGTGAGCCATTGCTCTATATTCAGCCTCTGCACTAGATCGGGCTACTACAGTTTACTTCTTACTCTTTCATGTAATCAAGTTACCTCCCACAAAGGTACAATATCCATTGGTCGATCTTCTATCTGAAGGAGATCCTGCCCAATCAGCATCTGAAAATACTTCAATTATAAGATGTCCATTTGCTCTATACAACAATCCAAAGCCAGGAGCTCACTTAAGATAACGAAGAATGTGAATTACAACATCCCAATGTGAGATCTTGGGCATTTGTAGAAATTGGCTCAATACACTCACTGCATAGGAGATATCAAGTCTAGTGATAGTCAGATAATTCAATTTTCCAACAAGTCTTTGATACCGACCTGAATCTTCAAACAATTCCCATTCCTCTTTCAAGAGTTTACGATTAAGATCCATAGGGGTGTCAATAGGACGAGCACCCAACATTCCAGTTTCTTCCAAAAGATCAAGTACATATTTTCTTTGAGATATGTTAATACCTTTTTTGGATCTACTAACTTCAATTCCAAGAAAGTATCTAAGTATGCCCAAGTCTTTTGTCTAAAACTGATCACGTAAATATTGTTTCAGTCTGGAAATTCCAACTGAGTCACTCCCAGTAATTACAATGTCATCTACATAAACAACCAATAAGATATAACCTGCATCACTATGTAGGTGAAATACCGAGTGGTCTGTTTGGCATCTATAGAGACTGAATGCCAATATAGCATCAGAGAACCTCCCAAACCATGCTCGAGAAGAATGTTTTAAACCATATAATGCCTTTTTTAACTTGCACACAGTACCTCGACACTCCCCCTGAGCAACAAACCCAAGTGGTTGCTCCATATACACTTCTTCATTTAAGTCACTATGTAGGAATGCATTTTTAACATCCAACTAAAATAAAAGGCCAATCTAAATTAGCAGCAAGAGAGATTAATACTCGAACAAATGAAATTTTGGCAACAGGAGAGAAAGTCTCATCATAATCAATGCCATAAGTTTAAGTATAACTCTTAGCAATCAAGCGGGCTTTCAAATGTTCGACAGAACCATTAGGATGGAATTTGACTGTATATATCCATCTACAGCCAACGGTTTGTTTTCCCGGTGGGGGAGGAACAAGATCCCATGTCCCATTATGGTGAAGAGCATCCATTTTATTTTTCATAGCTGTCCTCCATCTCGGATCAGGTAAGGCATCTTGAACTGTCTTAGAAATAGAAATTTTTGAGAGTTGAGAAGTAAAACATGAAAATGATGGAGATAAGGCATGCCAAGAGACATATTGGCTAATTGGATGTTGAGTAACACAAGAACGAGTACCTTTTTGAAGAGCAATAGATGGAGAGTCTGAAGCACTAGATAGCTTAGGATCTGCAGATGAAGACAAAGTGGGTGGAGGCATGGAAGCCGGGGGCCGTAAGCGATGTGAGTACACCTGTAAAGGAACAAGGAAAGGCACAAAAGAGGGTTGGGTACCAATGAGTGATTGTGCAGGAGAAAGGGTAAGAGAAGGTAACGATAGAGGATCACACTCAATAACCGAAGATGTATCTCAGAAATAGGATATGGACTCGGAGAATGTGACATCAGCACTCTTGAAATAACGTCCAAGAGCAGGACTATAACAATGATATCCTTTTTGAGTCCGGGAATAACCACCAAAGAAACACTTAGTAGCACGTGGATCAAGCTTATCAAAGTCTAGACCAAGGTTATGAACATAGCAAACACACTCAAAGATTTTAGGAGGAAGAGAAAAAGAGGGAAACAAGATGGAGAAGGGAGAGGAGCCATCGAGGACAGATGAAGGCATACGGTTGATAAGGTGACACGCGGTAAGGACACCATCACTCAAAAAACATTTAGGAACATGCATGTGCAACAAAAGTGCTCGGGTTACATCTAACAAATGACGATTTTTGAGTTCAACTACCCCATTTTTTTGGGGTGTATACGAGCATGAAGTTTGATGAACAATTCATTTATCACTTAAGTAAGTGGCAAAGGCATTAGATAAATATTCTTTAGCATTGTCAGAACGCAAAACTTGAATTTTTTGTCTAAATTGAATTTTAATTTCTTTTCGAAAGATTTTAAATATGAAAAGAAGTTCAGATTGTATTTTCATCAGAAACAACCAAGTCATACGAGAATGGTTATCAACAAATGTAACAAAATACTGAAACTTGTTTGATACAATGTTGATTAGTCCCCATATATCAGAGTGAACCAATTCAAAAGGACAAGATGCTCGATTATCAACTCGAGGTACAAAAGACACACGATGGTGTTTACTAAACTGGCATGCTTCATAAGAAAAAGGAGACACACTTCCAAGATTCTTAACTTGACGTTTTAAAAGAGAAAGAGATAGGTGTCCAAGGCGACAATACCATTCAAAAGCGGATGATGATGAGGATGTGAGGGCTCGAGTGGATGACTGCTCGATGTCAAGATAATACAGACCACCAGCCTCATGCCCCGTACCAATCTTTTTTCCCGTCTTGAGATCCTAAAAGATACATTCAGAGGGAAAAAATGTTAAAAAGCATTGAAGATTTTGAGTAATTTTACTAATGGACAACAAACTACAGGAAAAACTGGGAACATTTAGGACAGATGACAAGGATATAGAATCGGTGAGCTTAGTGATTTAATGTCTGTAACTTCAGCAAGAGAACCATTAGCAAGATTAACACTCTCAGATAAGGAATGAGACAAACAAGCAAATGTTCATTAGCTCTTGAATCGATGATCCATAAATTTTGAGTAGACGAGACAAAACATGCAGATGCTATACCTGATTGGTCAAGAGTAGCTATGGAAGATGAAGTCATCAGTTTGAGAGCCAAAAACTGATTATACTCATCCTTCGATATACTAATCATCTTTGGAATCAAATTGGAGCTTGTTGCCTGAGTAGTAGACCCAAATGATCTACCATGTAGATCCCAATAATAGTCCACCGAGTGGTTATTACGACCACAATGGGTGCACTTACGAGATTCACGACCTCGAGTGCGATTATTACCTCTAGTATCACAACTCCTATGTGCACCTCTATCACCCCAGCCTCCACGCCTACTAGGAGCAATAGAGGATGATTCAAACTTGGCTGTTATGGAGAAAAATAGAAAAATAGATGAAAATTTAAGAAATACAAGCTGGAAAATTAGAAACCCGGATTCAAAACCCCAATTTTGGCTCTATATCCGTTGTGAGAAGACTGTACTAGTCGGAAAAAAGGGTTTTTCGGGTCTAAATTGGCCTGTCTCAGCAAAATTTCAGGGCTGAACCGGCCTGTTTTGGCCCTGTATTGGGTTTGCCGGTACCGGCTTCAAAACACGGATAAGCTATCCTAAACCCAGATTAGGAAAGCTAGATTACTGTATTCCTGTTACCAAACAGGGGCTATTCCAGATAGGGATAAGTTCTTAAACACGGATAAACTCTTACTCCAGTCGAGGATAAGATAGTAGATACCTACAACCAAACACTCCTTGACTACCTCGTCGGCCGGCGATAAATCTAGTTTTCAGCAGCAATGGAGACGGAAACTCACCGGAGTGGACAAAAGACGCCGACGAGCTCGATTCCGGTGTCCATTATCGGAGATGACACCTTATGTCACCGGAAACACCATAAAAAGAGAATCTGAGGCCGGAAACGCACACCGACAGCGCACTGCAACTCGCCCCTGCGCCAGCAACCACCGGCAAACACCACTACGACGTCGCACAACCACCACAGACTACTAACACTCTGATACCATGTAGTCGAGCGAGAGAGAATATTTTTTTTTATTTCATTAGTGTCTGAGTCCAATTTACATATACATATATCAATGACCATTATACCCTCACAACACACTAATTACAACAATTTACTCTAACAATATAAAGAATTCTTTAATTTACAAATAGTCGTAGGAGATGAAATAGACATACCAAATGGGAGTCTCATGTAGATATCTTCTTTTAAAACACCATGCAAAAAAGCATTCTTGACATTCATATGACGTAATTGCCAAGATTTAGAAGCAGCAAAAGCAAGTAACAAGCAAACAGTAGTCATCTTGGCATTCGGAGCAAATGCCTCATCATAATCTATGCCATACTCTTGGCGATTTTCCAAAGCAACCAATATAACTTTGATTGTTCCAGTAAGCTATCAGAACGAAACTTGACAGAGTATGCCCATTTACTACCAATTGGCTTGATCGAATGAGGACATTGTACCACATCCCAGGTCTAATTATTTGCAAGTGCATCAAGTTTTGTTTGCATCGCTTACTTCCAGCGCTTATATTCCATAGTTTGCTTGTAAGAATAGGGGGTAATAGAAGATAATGCAGCAGTCATAAAAGTAGGGAAAAAAAACTATACCGATCTGGTGGGTGGGAGACATTGGTAGATTTCCTAGGAACAGGAGCAGCAGGAGCTATGGTAGATGTCAGATCAAGTGCCACAGGAGGAGAATCTTGAGAAGTCATAGAAGAGTTGGCCAAAGGGGTGTAATGACGTCGAGTGTAGACAAGACCAAGTTTAAACCAAGCCACTAGAGCAAAAGAGGTATCAAAATTTGGCATAGATAAGGACTCATGCTCATCATGAATGATTGAAAAACTAGGTGAAACAGGATCAACATGGGAGAGAAAATTGCTACTTCTCAAAACACAAAATATCCCTTGAAATTCAAATTCTTTGAGTATTAGAATCATAACAAAGAAATTTTTTTGAGCTGAACTATAGCCAAGAAAAGCACACTTAACAAATTGAGCAGTCAATTTATGTCTTTCATGTGGCAGAAGATGAACGAAACACATAACCAAAGATATGCAAATCAGAATAGTTAGGTGTGTGACCAAATAGTATGGAATAGGGAGAAACATTATGTAAAATTGGTGTGGGCAATCGATTAATTAAATGAACAACGGTAGCTAATGTTTCACACCAAAAACGAGGTGGAACTAATGAGTCAAGAAGAAGAGTCTGAATGATATCAAGTAAATGCTGATTCTTACGCTCAACTACCTCATTTTGTTGCGGGGTAGATGGGCAAGAATGTTGAGAAAGAATACATTTTTTCTAGAAGAAAATTCTGAAATTCATTAGACATATATTCACTCCCAGAATCAGATCGTAAAACCTTGATAGAAGAAGCAAATTGTGTTTGAATGAGTGCGATGGAGGCCTTGAAAATATAAAATACTTCACTTTTAGTACGAAGAAAATAGATCCAAGTAAATCTACTACAATCATCAATAAAAGTAACAAAGTACTTATAGTGAGCATGTGATATAACAGGAGATATATCCCGAACGTCACTATGATTATGTCAAACACTCAAGATGCATGAGAACCATGCTGTGGAAACGATAACACTTTGTTTTTGGTAAGTTTACAAGTGGTATAATCAAAAGAACTCATTTCTAGTGAATCAGAATTTTTGTTATCAGTGGCGCCAGATTTAAACAAAGTTTAAAAGGATTACAAGAAAGTACTCCAAACTTTGACAGAATTACAAGAAATAAAAGGACTAGACTCAAGAAAAGCTGAACTGTGATTTAGGGGAAACAGCTAACCCTCCTTAGGACCCCTCGCGATCATCCTCTCAAACACTCGATCTGTACAACACAACCAGAAGATGAAAAAGATATATTACAATTATTGTCAACAAGTTGTCCAACAGAAAATAAACCAAAGGAAAGGTTAGGAGAAATCAAAACATTTCGAAGGATAGAGGACACATCACCCACAACAGAAATTGGTAGTGAACTATCATTTGCCATGTGTATTTTGAGAGAACTATCATAAAATTGAAGATTATGTAACAAACTGGAATTATTAGTCATATGATTTGAGACATCAGAATCTATTAGCCAAGATTCAGGGGATGTCTTTGGTTTACCTGAGATGCCTAAAGTGGAAAAGGTAGAAATATTAATTTGTTGTACCATATCAAGAATAATAGTAGTAGGACTGGAACAGGCAGGTATTGAAGCATGAGCAACAGCAGTAGGAGCTATAGAAGAGGATGCACCCTAGATGTTAACCGTGGTGGAATATGCACGCTCTTATTTTCGAGGTCGTCGGAATATGGCCAAAGTACCTCTATTGAGGTGTTTCCTTCTCATTAAATTAAAGTTCTATGGTTATCAAACATATCTTATCTAAATATTTACAAGTAATATAAATACAAAATAATCTTAGAAAGCTTATCCTATTAAGAGAATGCCACATCATAATAAAGAAAACCCTAGTTTCCTTTGATATTATTGGCCACCTATTCAAGATCCTGTCTCAACCTCTTGACCCAAGCAATCTTGCTAGCAAGAGATCTAATGGTAATTAGGGCTTTTATTATAACTTACCTTAAACCCCCACCCCAACCCACAAAAAGGAAGAAAAAATATACTATTTTGAAAGCACAACAAAGGCTGTTACACTAAAGATCCTCCAATCAAAGTAAACAATAACGAATACGAAGCACAGTAGCAATGCGAAAGATGTTATCTAACAACCTTAATATAGAACGAGAAAAATGTTTGTCCCTCAAACCAATCGATAACTTTTAAGCATATATTGTACTCTTTATGTATCATTTGACCCTACCACAATTTAATTAAGAGTTGTGCCTCCACAGTGCAATAAATGGATCTAAAAATCTGTCCACAAGTGATGTTAGCTTCTTTATATGTGGCATGCAGGTCATACGTATGTTCCACAAAAAAATCCATCCTGAAACCACTATAGCTACAAGAGATTTTGCTGATTCCCACACATATAAGGCCAATAATGCTCCCAATGGCTGCTACAACAATAAAGAGCATATGTACCCATGTGCATACAACAATGGCTTTACTCTAGGGTCCATGCCAAAGATGGGGATCCCATGTCATAAGTCCAACTTGAAACCACCTCAAGACAGGCTGCGTGGCAGTAATCTAAGTGCAAAAGAGCATTGGATCAAGACAGATGCAGACTGTAAGTATCAATTTATGTGCTTTACCATTATAAAATTTCTGGGAGAAATCCAACCATATCTGAGATTCCAGAATAGGAACATTTAGCAAATACTCATAACTTCTAATGATCAAGAGTTTCTGAGAATGGAGACACTTCAATCCTGTGCTTGTATAGATAGCGAAACAGTCAGATGTGGATTCCCCCCCTTTTCCCAAAAAAAAAAAACAAAGGAAAATAGAAAGAAAAAGTGAAAATACACATTTCAATGTCTAACTAATAGGCATTTTACATTATGCACCTCCAAACTATCAGCACTAACACATTACACCTCAAACTACCAAAAAGTTACAATGTGCACTCTCCATTAAGATCCTATCTTTAACAAAAGCTTTTTGGGGTTTTGTAATAATCCTCTCCAAAAACTCTCCTAAGCGATTGACAAAGACCTTAGAAACAATCTTATATATCCCATTCACATGGCCAATGGGCCGGTAATGCTTCACCTCTAAGGCCCCAATCTCTTAGGAATGAGTGCAACAAATGTGGCGTCTAGGCTTTTCTCAAATTTTCGAACTGAAAAGAATTCTTGGAACACTTTCATTAAATCCACCCTCACCACATCCCAACAAGTTTGAAAAAATTCCATGGAAAAGCTGTTGCGGCCAAGTGCATTATCTTTGACCCTCCTTACCACACTGTGGACCTTGCTCCTCAAAAGGCCACTCTAGCCACAAAACCTATTGTGGATCGACAGACTCAAAGGCTAGTCCATTAAGTTTTGGCCATCATCCCACCAATTCAGAAAGTAAGGCCTAGTTTGGTTACACAGACCAAACCATTTCGTCTTATCTCATATAATCATTACAGTTTTTTCAAATTTTCACATAAAATATAATTAAAAAAATTCAACTTTTTAAAGTCTCAAAACAAAAATAATATTAAAAATTTATATTCTAATAATATTTCATTCAACTTTCAATTTTTTTTTTTATCTTATCTTATCTCTTCTCATCTGTGTAACCGAACGAGATCTAAGTGTTCAAAAAATCCCACAATATGCTCCCTAATCATAGGAGCCTCCACACACTCCACCCCGTCTATTTTCAACATCTCAATGGTATTAGTTCACCTATAGGAGTTGGCTACTTTGTGAAAAAACTTTATGCTATGGTTTTCTTCTTTTAACCATAAAGTTCTTGATTTTTTACGCCAAGAGATCTCCTCCAATAACACAAGCCTTTCTAATTCTACCTTTAGCTCAGCCTTTTGAGATGCTTCCCCCATAGAAAGATCCCTCCCCTCCTAAGTCCTCTCTACCTCCTAAAGTTCCTCTAGCATGGACTTTTTATGGTCTCCTACATCATCAAAAGATCGAGTTTTCCATAACTTTAAATCATTTTTTTAGAGCTTTAAATTTACTTGCAAAAATGAAGGTAGGGGTGCCATTAATCTGATAAGAATCCCACCATTGCTTTCAGCCACATATTTTTTTAGCTTAAAATACTGATGTCCTCCCTGAATACCTCCACAATCAATTAATAATGGGAAATAATCCGAGAATAGACGAGCCAACCTCTTTTGAAAAGCTCCAGATGGTGAGTTTCCCACTCCAGTGATACTAAAAATCTGTCTAATCTATACCACGTATGATTATTGGACCGCATATAAGCACCACCCATGAGAGTAATATCCATCAAACCCAAGTAAAAAATACACTCCAAAAATTCTATCATTGCTGGTCATAATCTGCTCTCACCAGAACATTCACTAGGAAACCATGAAACGTCAAAATCACCACCTATGTATCATGGTAAGTTCAACCAGCTATGAATAGCAAGTTCTTCCCTTAACATTCTTCTACTGCTGTCCATATTCGGTCTGTGAATACCAGCAAAAGCCCATAAAAAATTATTGTCAGCATTCTTAAAGGAACATGCCACAATATACTCCCCAATAAATTCCTCCAATTTCTCCACCACCCTTCTATCCCACATCACCAAAACACCTCCTAAGGCCCCTTCAGAAGCAAGAGAAATCCAATCCACATAAGTACAGATCCATAAACTCCTAACAATGCTCCTGGGGATAAACTTCAGCTTCGCTTCCCGTAAGCACACTGAGTCTGCGTTCCACTCACGAAGCATGTTTTTCCCCCGAAGGCATTTATTTTCCTATGTTAAGATTCAATAATTAAAATTGTGCTACTCCACCTACTTGATCTATTTTCCATTCATCTTCATGGTTAGAATTGGACGAGGGTACAATTTGTTAGATTTTAGTAGTTCGCATACTGTTGGTAGTTTGGGGTACAAAGTGTGAATCATTTATTAGTCGAAGAGTGGAAAGTGTACCTTCCCAATAATTGAAGGGATGGAGATGTTATATCAACATCAATTTAACAAGATATTCTAAAGTACAAAATATTTCTTGTTATCTTGCCATGAATCTTTTGAAGATTCATAGAATTTTTTATTTTATTTTTATTTTTATTTTTATTTTTCTAACAAGTGAAAATGCACAAAGATAATGGTGATTGGAAGATATAATATCAAAAAGAAAACAGAAACAGTTACTCTGTGATGTCATGAATATATGGTTTCACAATCCATTATTCGTTCAACTTAATGATATTTCTAGATATCTTATCATGCTGTCAATTGTTTGTCAAATGTTCACGTCATGTAAATACAATTTGGCATACTTTTTTCTTCTGTGCAATTTCATTTTGGACCATACTTGTTTCCAGACAGTAGCAGTGCAAAGATTTTTTAGTTTATTGATTTATACATCTAACCCAGTTCCATTGTTGGCATTGTAGACTTGGTGTTGGAGCTTTAGTGACTGGATTTGAAATAAGATAAACATGTTGTCATGCTCATAAGTAAGAATGTAAATGCAGTGTTCGATTATTTCATATTGTTATGTTGTGAGTGATAGAGCAATGAGGACTCAAAAGAAAGTAAAGGGTCAAGAAGGTATGTCTTATCTTCCTCGGTGTGTTAATAAAGCTGTGACTATTTTCATGTAAGCCTCCTAATAATGGTAGTTTGGGTAACTTGAATACCCAAAGTATTATCTGTATTATTAAGATTATACCAGGATTTAAGTAAGAAGGCCCTTCCCATATAATTGCCTATTTTGTTGTGTGGAGCACTTCAATATTTTCTTAAACATTGACCACAATGTATGCATAAGTAGTCATCTGCATCCATTCCCCTTAATGAAGTCAAACAATGAGAACTAAAGGCCATGTTTGGTTAAGTCCATTTTTCAAAAGTTTCCAAAAAAGTTTCAACTTCAACCAAATACATTTCAATCTAAAAAAATTTACTATTTTAACTTTTTATCCAATCATTTGCCTCGATTTCAGAAAATTTGAAAAAACACAAAATCCAAAACAACTTTTACTAAATCCAAAACAAAAATATCCTTAAAAAATTATATTTCTATTTTTCCTATGTACTTGAGCTATGCCTCTTTCCAAGCACTTAAACTTACTTAAAAAAAATTATATTCAAACAACTTTTCAATTGTTCCCATCTAGTTTCACAAAATCCCAAAACAAGATATATTTTAAGAAAAAATTATCCAAATTTTCCTATCCAATAAAAACATATCTCAAATTTTTGCTAAAAAAAATTCATAAAAATTGATTAGCCAAACAAGGCCAGACTCTGTAACCTTCAGCTTTTGTATTTAAAAAAGGCTTTAATACATTTAAGCTTTTGGTGGTTATAGTTCAGGTGCCTCGTGTCTATTTCAAACACTAAGATTCTAGCTTGACTCAGCACAACGTAGTTCATCATTTAAATAGCAAGACAAGAGCCTCTGTCCTCTATAAATAAGTTCATGATTGACTGTAAATTATTGGAGATGAATGAACCGTTGTGGAGGTGATAGCCTTAATTGCCTGATAAAAGTTTCTTTTTTCAAGCATCTCATTTTTTAAGTGGATTTTTTTTAAACAATAAAAAAAACCTAGAAAATTCATATCATACACCAAATATGCCAAGATGATACGCAAACGAACAACTGATAGCATCGGGGGCAAACCTCACAGCATCTGATGTTTATGAAGGTAAAATTGTATTGCCAAATTTAAACTGGCACAAGCTCTTCCCTAAGAATTCCACCCATTTCCATCCTCCAGGACCGATCGACTAGAGTTGCTAACTCTCTGAAAGGCACACAAGAAGTTCATAAGAACACAAACAAAAAATGAAGAAAAAAGAAAATTGCGTAAAATTTTAGAGAGGAGAGAACGAGAGAAGCTAAAAAACCTTGACTTCTTTTTACCAATTACTTAAGGTATGTTGTGTAGTGTTTGTGGAAATCATCAATGAAATTAATAATAGGTTCATGATAGATAGTAAACTTAGACAAAAAGGATTTGGTTGTTTCTATCAGCCATTATGAGATCAATAATTTTGAAACCACCCCACGCGCCTTACAGAACTTAAAATCAGGTCACCTGCTTCTGATGGCATTCATATAGATCTAATACATTTTACAATATAATGAAAATGCTCATACTTATATGGAATATGGAAAATTTAGGAAGTTCATATGTGAACGTCTTTTTTCTTTTTTCTAGGGAAGGGTGGCGGTGTCAGCTATGATATTGGCATGTCAGCCATCAACACAACGTTGGAGTTCAAGCAAGAGCAGTGAGAGTTACAAAACAGATTATTAAAATTTAACTCAATTTGCCTGTGGATGAATGAAATCCCCTTTCAACTTTAAACATTAGAATTTTTAGCCATCAAGTCCAATTAAGAAAACACGCTGATTTTAAGTACAATTAGTAGTAAGAAGAAACACAACATAAGTGCAATAATTTCTATTAGAGTACAGAATATTTAAGAGGAAAGGGAAAGGCAGACTTGAGGTCATGGCTGACAACTAGTATAGTTAACTCTTTCTTTAGAACCTTCAAAAGCTTCACAACATCTGCACGTGCCTTCCAATCTGATCAAAGCACCATTTAAAAAAATTAAAAGTACAACAGTATATAGAAAAGCTAGTAAACTAAAGATCAGAAAGAAGCAAGAGGATCATAAGAAAAAGTTGAAAAAATTTCCGAGCGCAAGGTTCTTCATCGAACCCATTGGCCAAAACTTGATTATCACCGAACCAAAGTTGATGTAAGACAATAGAGAAATAACAAGAAAACAGAATGATAGAAGATAGAAAGAGAAGAAATCGGAAAGTTGAGAGGGGAAGAAAAGGCTGAGAAGAAGAAGAAGCCAAGAATGAGTAAGAAGAGAAAGAAAGGGGTTGAGAGGCAATGGCTGCAACATGCGTATTCAATTCAATATTCATCATCATAGTCTATCCTCCAAGTCTGAATACATGCTTTTAAATAGCAAAATAATAAACCCTAACTAAATCCTAGAAAATCTATGGTCTAGGGCCTAGACCCATTAAAACAAGCCCAAATCATAAACATAACAAAAGAACCAAACTAGGTCCAAGCTCATTGGTACAAGCTAAAATAAACTAAATAAAAAATAGATAAAATAATCCAAAATAATTGTTTAAATAAGGGATGCCCTCATCAACTCTCTCGGGGTGGGAGAAAACTCGACTCCGTCGAGTAGAGATCTGTATCTTTTGTCGTGTGGAGGTCTGAATCGGTTATCCCCACCAACTTTCTTAGCATGGGTGGAAGGTAATTTAGGCAAAAGAAGACCCTGCTCACTCCAATAAACCTCCAATAAATTTGGATCAAGCTGCAGGATTGTCTCTCTGGAAATCCATGAATGGTCAGCATCAAGTCGATCTCCTTAATGAACAAGGAAGTACTGAACCTCTCCATCAATGGTCAACACAATTTGTTAATCTAAAATAGCATCAATATTATCTTTGTGTGCTGTGACAAGTGATGTTTGAGTGGGAGAGGTAAAAGATTTGGACTCAAAGTCCACAGACGAAGGTAAAAAGGGATCAAATCGAAATGATCTTTGTAAACAATTGAGTCCTCAATATTAAAAATAGGGTGGTAACCAAAATGTGATGGCATATCAAGGACATATGCATTTGGATCAACTTGCTTTAGAATTTTTAAAAGACCAACACTACAAGCTTGCAAGTTGGAAGCGAATCTAGGTGGATGCCGTTTCAGTCTAATTCGGATCATCACATAATTCCCAATTTAAAATTTAGCATGCCGTTTAGGTAAATCAGCTCGAAATTTATATAATGCATGACTAGCTTCTAGTTGTTTATTGATCTCAATATACAAGACATTAAAATGATGCACAAATGCCGTAGCTGACACAAACACACTGGCATGTGGGGACATGGGGATAAGATGGAACTCTTGAAAACATGATTGGGCCTCAATAGGGGCCACTATTGGAGATTCCAATAAAACTTCTATAATAACCACTACAAGTACAACATAATCGCCAACAAGTGCACGCTCAAACTTCATAAGGTTAATGATATCCAATCCCTTTCGAGGCACGTTAGGGACAAGGGGCACAGAAACTAAACCAACAAGGAGGGTACAGATACAACCTAAGAAGGTATCTTCAGTATCATCCAAATCATCAAAATCTTCAAGGTTTGGTTCATAGACTTGTTCTTCCAGTGACTCATTGACTACACCCTCACGCTCCTCAATGACTAAGGCTCAACTATGGCACTTAGAGGAAATGTGGTCAAAATTCTTAATGATATTCAACCCCTTTTGAGGCATTTCAAGGACAAGGGGCACAGAATCTAGAACAACAGGGGGGGTCCGGATACAACCTAAAAAGGTATCCTCAATATCATTCAGATCATCAAAATCTTCAAGATTAGATTTATAGACTTGTTCTTTTAGTGGCTCATTGGGTACACCTTCACGCTCCTCAATGACTAGGCCTCGACTAGGACAATTGGAAGAAATGTGGTCAAAACCCTTACAGTTGAAGCACTACAAGCAAGAGCAAGTCCTTGAAATTTCAAGACATTTTCCTTTATTTTCCCATACGGGAAGATCTAAATAATCAAAAGTAGGAGCATCTAATTTAGTATTTCTGAAAAAACGCTCTTCATGGCAAGGAAGAGACTGAGTACCCTGACGGTAACAATCTCGTTCTCGCTCATGATCTTGATTCCTATTCTTGCAATCACGTCTAAGATATTGTCGATCACCTTGTCGATGACAATAGTTTCTATTATCCAACCTAGCAACTAAGTCCCTTTTCTCCTCACGAGTAACAGTCATCTCAGATTGGAAAGCCATTACTTGAGTCTGAAATTACTGCTGACTAGTAGCCAATTGAGCTAATTGGCGGGTGAATGCATCAAATTGAGAGAGATTCGTGGTCAAGGTGTCAGGACTAGAGGTGACATGGCCACTACACAACTGTATGCAATGCAACACTAGCTAAATGAAGTGCATTTGAGAGATCAATGAACAACCATTACAAGCAATGAAAAATATCAACTTGAGCATAAATTTACTTGCTAATTTTTTTTTTTTTTTTGGAATTAAGCAAATTCAAATAATGCAAGCAAGTAGTGCTGATATTTAAAAAGACAAAACAATATCAATCACAAAAATCCATTAACGTAGTTTTTATTTTAATATTTTATTTGGATGTAAGAGTAGCTAATGGGCAGTGAAAATAAAGTTACAAACTATGAAAATGGGAAAATGGGAATACAAAACTAGGAAGCAAAACAAAGTAAGATGTTGAAAAGTGGGCTGTAGCAAATCTAGGTGAAATAATCCACATGGAGAAATTCAGACTAGAGGTCGGTCAAGTGAGTGAGAGTAAAAATTGCTATGGGAACAGCCACACACAGAATATTTGATGCACTTTAGATAAATCATTAGTATAAAACCAAAGATAGTGAGAAAACAGAGACTTCCCTTCGCTGGAAGACGACGTCGCACTGTTTGTTGTGCAAAAGTGAAATAGGAAGTCCACGAGCTTGCTGCTAAGCGACCTAGCAACACTTAGAACTGCCGAGACAAAGCGAGACAAATATGAAGGCCAGATGTTGTCGCCGACCCACAAATCCTCAACAGAAAGTGCCGATAGAAGGCACCGATGCCAGCCTAGAGGAAAATCACTGGAGAGCTTCCAATGATACTAGGCACGAAGATGTAGAGAGTTCTGAGAGGGATGTCGCCAAAAACCAGATAAACCAGCGCAAAAGGTACCGAAAAGGGGAGCCCAGCAAATTTCCGGCAGCTTGAGGTCTTCCGGTGGCCAAAGACTGCCGATGGTGCTCACGGAATCAGAGTCGAGCTTCCGGTGAGTGATTTTATGGTTTGTTGGGCCGAGAATGATGATGGAATGGTGCGAAGGTGGCGGGGGTTACCTAGCCGGCGAGTTTTGTGCACGCAGTGAGTGTTTTTGGGTATGGGTTTCAAGGGTCACTCGGGTAGCATTTTGTAGGCCTCATTTATGCTTGTTTCGGTATAAGGAAGCTCTAAGAAAGTGCTCATTTTCGATTCTTTGTTTTCGGAGAAGACAACTGGGTTGAGGAAGAGAGAACAACGTCCGAGAACATTGTGCTCCCTTTACTGTCATCTCTGCACCTTACAGCCAACTCTGTTCTTTTTTTTTTTTTTTTGCTTCGATTAAGTTCAAGGTGTGGTTTTTATCTGGGTTGGATTGAAGGGGTTTATGAATGTGTTTGGGTTTAGAACTGTGGGTGAAATTGCGAAGAAATGGGGGTCTGTGAGAGAAAGTTAAGCCAACACAGAGGATGCGAGGAACGAAGGATGAAAACGAGAACAATGAAGGCCTTAGGATTAGTTTATTGTTTGAGAAAACAATAGTACCGGCTCTTGATACCAAATATGATGTGGGACGATAGAGAAATAACAAAAATAGAATGATAGTAGATAGAAAGAGAAGAAATCAGAAAGTTGAGAGGGGAAGAAAAGGCTGAGAAGAAGAAGAAGCCAAGAATGAGTAAGAAGAAAAAGAAAGGGGTTGGGAAACAATGGCTGCAACATGCGCATTCAATTCAATATTCATCATCATAGTCTATCCTCCAAGTCTGAATGCATGCCCTTAAATAGCAAAATAATAAACCCTAACTAAATCCTAGAAAATCTATGGGCTAAGGCCTTGACCCATTAAAACAAGCCCAAATCATAAACATAACAAAAAAACAAAACTAGGTACAAGCTCATTAGTACAAGCTAAAATAAACTAAATAAAACACAGATAAAATAATCCAAAAAAATTGGTTAAATAAGGGATGCCCTCATCAAAAGTCGACTCAGATTTAGTCAAGAAAAATGGACTAGTTTGGCTACCACATGAATTCTGATCAACACAAAGAGCAGATCCTTCTTAACTATCAACAGCTAATAAATGTTTTGCAAGCATTTTAGTACAAAAAAATTCAGAACATTGAAGGAGAAGGAATGCATGATTATTAGATGAACTCTTATGAAATTCCATATGTTTGCAAATCATGGGCCTACTTGCATTCCATGAGCATGCAAGTTGGAAAAACAACCAATATTCTGAAATGAACAGGACCAAATGCATCTCCATACCTAGACCAGCAAGAGGCTCATCCAGTATCAATAAATCTGGGATTTCTACCTGAAGAATAGAGTAGCCAATAATTTCGTTTCAATTCATGTCACACCTAAGGAGCTAGGTAAAAGGTTATCTCATGAAACTGCAAGGCTAAGGTGTCACTTGCATGTGTCATTATGTGTATTCACAAGCATGTGTGTTTGCGAGCATTTATATCAATATCTAGGTACTTACTAGTTGAATTGCCAAGGCAAGCCGACGTTTATAGCCACCACTAAGGGTATGAGGATCTTTGTCCAAGGAGATCCCATTTAAACCTACCTGTCATCATCAAAGAGTTTACATGAGGGCATTATGCATGGTACGATATAATTAACAAAGACTTAACAAATAATGAGCACAAAATATGTATGGGAGCAGCAACTAGGAGAAACTTTGTTGATACTCAGATTACACAATTACCCAATTAATTGCTCTTTGGAGTCTCAAAGCAAGATGTTCCTTGAATTGGAGGTCACCCCTTTGTCTTGGCCACCCAAATGTAACTTCATCAAGCACGTTATCTGCTATAAAATACCTATCTTGCACAATGAATGCTCTTAAAAATTAAAGAACAAGAAGCCCAACAATGCCATAAGAAATTCGGGAGGAGTGCAACTTTTAGTCAATGCAACAAGAAACTCAAGAATTGCACCAGCAATAATGCATGCAATACTTTTTTGATAAGTAAATCGTGCATGTAAAACTAAAGTACCACCATGGAAAATCTACATTAGTAAAAAAATAAATAGGTTATAAATTAATTAAGTTTTGGATGGAATCTAATGATTTAATCTATTTGTCATAATCATAAGCTTATAGCATTATAAGACCACACTTCGTTTTACCAAGCATTGAGTACAGCAAAAAGAAAATAACTTTTCCTCTCTCCATTTAATAATTAATACCTCTCAGGAAACTGAAAGACAATTCCAACTCTCTCAGGAAGTACAGGTTCAGGAGATTGATTTGGATTGCCATCATTCCCATATCTTTGAATACAAATGGATCCTGAAGTTGGTTTACTCAGCCCTGCAAGAAGCTGCAAGATGGAAATAAATGCAATTTACACAAGTCATTGCATAACAAAAGGGGGATGGGTTAATATAAATTGTTCAATTTATTTTTGACCGGCAGGTCATATAGATAGTTTAATTTGTCTTACGCAAACCACGCTAGCACACGCTTGAAAAGTGGTATATACCTGCAACAGTGTAGTTTTTCCACTTCCACTTCGTCCAAATATTAAACCAAAGCTGCAGCAATTGAGTTGAACAAATTATCCCACAAATATGAGGTCTTACTTTGTCAGAAATTCAAAGTTACTAATCATGAACATGTTTCAATCGTTTATTTTTATCGGTAACTAATAATTTTATTGATGATAAAACGTAGGTATAGTCAAGTACATAGAGCGTATACAAGGACGACACCTATAGTTGTTAAGACTGGTGATACAAGGAAGTCATGAATATTCATGCCCTTGAAGTCTATTTCAATTAGCCAATGAAATAAAGTCTTAAAGAAAAAAATTCCAAGCTCATCATTGAACGCTCACGATCTTCAAAGTTTGTCTTTTTTTAACATGGTATGTTGGCTAAAGAATCTGAGTAGGAGAAAGGGTCTCAAATTACCATGGCTCCAACCTTAAATAAACAGTTTGACCTAATTCAATGAGAAACCATCTGATTCTATGAGACGATCATAAGAAATATGGAAAACAACCTTTAAAAGCCTGGTAATAGATGTGATGGAGAGGATGATCCATTTGGAATGATACCTTACCCTGGGAAGTCCTATATAGAGCCATTTGTAAGGAACATCCCAAACTTCCAACATTTTTGTTAATCTTATTCTGTTGAATCCTACACACAAAAAAGCAACGATAAATGTGTACCTTTTCTCTGGAAGGGAAAAACTAACTGCATTCAGAAGGTTGAGCTGGGTACCCGGGGGTCGATAGCTAACATCCCTGACCTTAAAAATAAAAAATTAAACTATTGTTTCAGTAACTTCCTGCACTTTTACTTCAAATTCAAATACTGGCAAACACGAAAGCGATATTTACTGCCAAAGCATGCAACTACATACTCAAAAACATTAAATCAGGTTTCCGCCATAAAGGTAAAAGCCTCTACCTGCAGAATGCAAGAAATATAAAAGGTTCTACCTGCCAAAGCAACGCCAGAGAAATTTTTTAGAATCTTTCGATTCAAAATATTAGGGAAAGTTCAACATTTATCACTTTCTCCATGTATTTTAATCGCTATTTCGACAGAAATGCTTGCCACGTACATTAAAAAAAAAAACCATTGTAACGTTACTATTATCAAAACATTACTCTCTTTAACAAGCAGCAATTTCACGAGAACTATAATTCAGTAATTTAGTCAGTTGGACTGTACTTCCAACATAAACCCCATAATTACATACATTTCCACTGTCACTAACTTCGATGTGTTCAGAATTTGTGATGAAGACCTCAATCAGTAAATACAGAATAGTAAAATAAATATGATAGAAAATAAGAGGAAACTCACTTCAAAGCAGGAGAAATCACATGCAATTCTGGAAAACCGTTTTCTTCGGAAAATCAAACAACTGGAAGAGAAAATCAAAATTCGACGTCAATCAAATTTGCAGAGAAATTTTAATCATGTATAGAGAAAGTGAATCCAGCAAGTGTGAAGGCGAAAAGGTTGCCTGGGGGAGGAGGACTTGGGTGTGATCGGGATTGGTACCCTTTCGAGAGCAGTCAAGCCTCTGAGGGACATGAAATCGGTTACTGAGCTCGCCATCTCCTGCAGTGAAGGACTTTGGGCAGAGGGGGGGCTTGAATCTCGGTCAGATTGGCGATATAATGATGATTCGGGCTTATAGGCCTTGTGCGTTGGGCTACTCTTTTCCTCTCAATAAAATAGACCTGGCCTGGTGGATAATATTATATATAATTATTTTAAAAAAAGTTATTTGTTTTTTAAAATTTATATATATTAATATTTTTTCAAATTGACTTACGCCACTTTCAATTTTATGATTATAATTATTATTTATCTTTTATAATATTTATATACCAAATATAAATAGAAAGATATTTTAGTTTTTTTTTTATAAATATAAAATGTAATGTGATGTTATACATTAAATTATAAAATCATTTTTATTATAAAAAAAAATCTAATATATCTTGTTAAATTATATTAATTATGAATTTATGTTTATTTAATTTTCTATAATTTTAATATTTTTCATTATTTAATAATGTCAGCCATAAGCTTTCAAAGTTTTCGATTGTTCTAAAAAAAAGTTTCAAGAAATTGGTTTCTCGAACTATTTTATTAAAATTTTTGGATGCTTTTCTGGTCACTCTTCTTGAAGTCATATAATAAGCATAATAATGTTATATCTTTATATATATATATATAAAGAGTCTATCTAACATAATTTCTTGTTTTACTTTTTACAGTTAAAGTCGGTTAATCCCTTATTTATTGTATGAATTATCTATGAAACGCTGTTTGTCATCCACTTTTGTTTAAGACACATCCTTTTGAAACGCCAATGATGCATTTAATAGCTGAATTTCTAGTACTTTGTTAAAACTTTGAAGTGTTTAAAATCAAATTTAATTTGTTTCTAATCCACTTACATGTATTAAGAACACAAATCGTTTCCACCTCTTTTTAATCATATTTATTATTTCAAACGCAAAAGATAAGTCTGTAACATATTCAATATATTTACAGTCTGTAATTCAATTTTGTCTAAATTAAATTGACAATTAAAAGAAAGAATAATTCTATATGACTTTTGATATAATTTACATTAAGCCCACTAATTCTGGATTTAATATACATTCATATTCTAACAAATGAACGTAAAACATTCATGCAATTAAGCCTTATAAATTCACAATAATCCATTCCGTATGACTTTTGAATTAACATCATTAAGCCCATTAAGTATGGATTTAAAATGCATTCACATCCTGACAAGTGAACGTAACACATTCATGCAATTGAGCCTTGAAAGTATTAGCACATCCTCCACTACACGTACTACCTCTTCAGGTAATTTAGTCTTTCGATTGATTTAGTACCTCCTCCTTGATCTTTGTTCTTCAAACAGAAATATATATACCACTCTTGTTTTCTCGCTAATTTTATCGATTTCCTTGTAGTTGGAAGCTACTATGTTTTACTTGTGTTCAATGTATTGATCGGTATTTAGAATAAACAAAACTATTTTTTTGTTAAATTTTATCTTTTGTTTTGATTTATGACATGAACAAATTTCTTTTTGTTTATTATTTAATTTTATATTTTCTGATCTATTTGCGCTTTTCAAATAATTTTTTTTTTTAGATTGTATTGATCTTGGTGATATTGGAAGTTACTCAGATTTAGTTGGATTCAAGGTATGAATTTGTATTAAACTGTTTTGTTATTTCTTCAAATCAATTTTTTTAGTTTTATTTTCAACTTTTTTTTAACGAACACACAAATTCATATTATAATATAAAGTCTGATCCATTTGATTTTTATGTTGTTTTTTTATCATGATGTATGTGGCAAAATTTTTTTTGTGAAATTCCTCATCAAAGACAAAATTCACTATTTTTTTTTATATTGTATTGATCTTGGTATTGTTGGAAGCTACTCAGATTTAGTTGGGTGCAAGGTATTGATCTGTATTATATTATTTTGTTATTTATTTAAACCTATTTTTTTAAGTTTTTTTTTTTGTTTTTTCTTAATTAATCTTCTGTATCATAATAGATTTTATAATGAATAAAACCTATAGAAAATGAGAAATCAAAAAAACATTCTATAATACAAATGCTATATCATTATCGTAGAATCATGAAAATATTATATTTTGATATAACTTTTTTTTAAAACTTCAATCAAAATTATCTCAAACAAGTTTGACAAAACTATGGGTTATGTTTATTTACGAAACTATCTTATTGTTTTTACTGATGCTATTTTTTTATAATATATAAAAGTATGTAATTATTTAACATCTACTTAATTATGAGTAGCTATCAAAATTTTGTTAGAAATTACATTTATTTATCCAAACCATTACATTATTAATCTAAATTTAGTTTCTAATAAAAATAATATTAATTCTTAAAAATAATCACATAATTAAATTAAGCAAACGTGTAAAACATGTTACGTTTATCTAGTACATTTATAAAATATGTAAATATTAGGTAATTATTTTAAAGTAAAATAGAGTTTGTTATTAAAAATTTCTTTTTTATATAAAATATGTATCTACTCACTTTTTAAAAAATAATAATTATGAGATATTTACACGTTCTAGACTGAAAATATGAGATTATCCCACCATTTTTGCTGGCTTTCTTTTAGAATTTGGATATTATGTACTGAGTCTTGATTTCAGCTCAATTTAAAGTTTAGATGATATATTTTAAGATGGATTTTAAAAGTTAAATAAAATATTATTATTATTATTTTGAAATTTAAAAAAGTTAAATTGAGATTTTAAATAATTATATTAAAATTTATATTTTATATAAAAATATAAAAATATATAATATTTGAAATGAAATAAATTATGATAAGATGAATTTACAATCTAAGTCGGGCCTTCGACAATCAAGCCCACCATGAACTTGCCTCCGAGAAAGTTCTGTGCATTCCCCGCGCGTTTTTAGATCAGTCAGACCCTTTGACCCCACCCTCGAGCACGTTTATGGGCTTTACCTGTTGCCAAATAGTTCGAAGGTTCGTACCTTTTTCTCTTTAAGGTAGTAGTAGACTAGCAGTACAAAATCAACCAACGCACGTTTCGTGTTTGAATAAATTTCCGTGTTGGGTAAGTTTCTGGGTCTTCAAAATTCTCTTTTAGTTCTTCCCAAGAGAAAAGCACTTGCAATGTATAAGTGCTAGAGCACCCCTTGATGCGAGACTGTTGAGTGTGGCTTCAATATAATATAGTTGAAACAATTCGTGATTTTCTTTTACTCTTATTAAATATTTTAAATACTGTATAGGTGAACGTATCAATCAAATCATTAGAACATAATATTTCGAAATAGTTTATATAAAAATAAATTATAACTTGAGACGGTGAGGGTGACTATCGGCTCTTTGCAAAAAAAAAATTCACACATAAATTATAAAAAAAATAAATTTATTATTCATACAAACAAAATATACATTATATATATATATAAAAAGGAAAAAATATTACAAATTTATATAAAAAAAATCACTAAAAAAAAAAAGAATCTCGAAATCCGATATCGGCTGAAATTCGGTATTTCTGCTGGTTCCCGTTGAAATGGCCAAAATTTTAACCACAACGAAACATGTATTTTTCTATACCAGTCAATCGACCGGTACAACATATTTCAACCGTAGCGGCCGGTACGAAAAATGATTAAAAACTATGCTTTTGCTCGACTTCCAGCTTGAGCGAGATGCAAACCTTAAAAGTCGCTCAAGCGAGATGCCGTTTTTTAGAATTGCACGCTGTTTGCACTATAAATACATGTTCTATTATTGTAATTAGTGAGTGAGATACTTTTGAGAGCAGCCATACACTTTGTAAAAGAGAGATTTATCTTGTTAACAATCTTGAGAGTGCATTGGGTGTATTGAGATTTTGGAATTGTGAGGATTTATAAAAGATCTCTTTGTACTCTATTTTTATGATAGTGAATTCATTCTGACCGACTCCAACAATAGACGTAGACTCACGTTGAGCCGAACCACATAAATAATATATTCTTTATGTGATTGTTTAAATTTTCTTTTGTACTTTTCTTTCCATTACAATACTTCAAATTTTCTATTCGTAAGGCTTATTCCCAACCGAGAAAACCATGGAAAATACTAGAATTATGACATGGAATTGTTCAGTTGTTGAATTCACTAGTGCTGGTATTTAGATTTGTAACAAACAGAGGTGGACAGTAGTGTTGTTATATGTCACAGAAAAAAAAGGCCAGAAAGAAGAATTCTCTGTTCAAAGAAAGCGAAGATAAATTTTATACATGGTTTTCTGTCAAAGGCTGTTGGGCGAAAAATGCAGGACAATTAGTCCTGAGATGTGTTCTTGACCTCGATAAAAAAAAAAAAAAAAATGGTGCTGAAGAGGGATTTATCCAGGTGCTGCTACATATGGTTCATATTTGGCAGGACTGCAGCGGTTAGGGTGTGAGTAAACCATGTCGACATGAAGGTTTGTTATTGTAAGGATGATCCCTGACATGGACCTTATGAAGTACCTTGAAGTTATGGGGTTTCTGGTTGATTCCTTTTACATTTAGTTTGCGACAGCACCTATGCTTGAAAATGTTAATGTCCTCATTCCAAATAAATTTTCTCTATAAGCTGAAAGCGAATGAGAGCAAAGAAAAAAAAAACTTTATGGCTTATGCAACAATAGCATGCAGTAATTAATTGGCTGTCAAGATGTCCCAATATTTGCTATAAGCATCCTATTGAAAATTAACCAGAAAGCATCACGTACATAGAGCTTTGCAGTCAGATGTTGCAGGCCTCCAATTTTTGAGACAAACATTAAGATTACCTTGTGCTTGAAGAGAACACTGATTTTGTCCAACCTACTCATCACTTGGATTCTTCAAGTTGTGACTCTTGTCTCTTGACCATGCCAGACTTTTGGCTTGTCCCAATCATGTTGCTTGTATGCAGCATACTGGGTTTGGTTCAGATATTATCTGTTGGGAGAGATGGATCATGATAATGACTAATGAGTGATAGAATTGGTAATGAATGCAGGCCTATTAAGGAGCTCTAGCCTCAAATCATACATGAGGGGAAATAAGGTCTATTATGCGGTTTAGCCTTTGCCAGGTGCTCATGATAGGAGTCAATTTATAAATTGCTACACGGATGAGGAAGGGGAACAAGGAGGGTGGTTGTGGTGGCAAGAAAAATCGCGATTATCTTTGATCCTGCAGTGTATGACTTTTGATGAGCTGAAATCCAAAAAAGACCACTCTGTTTCTCAAAAGCTAATAGTATGTTGATTTGAGCTGAAAATGTCTGTTACCATGAAAGAGCTTAAATGGTTATTCATGGGCTCTTCTTACTGCAAGGAACTTAAAAACTTCCAACAGGAAAGTCATCGCATGAGACTTGGAGTTGAGACTAGAAAAAGAATAAAGCATCAGGACTTGGTCATTTTTCTGATTTTTTTTTTTTTTGTTTTCCTCTGTTGTATATTTTGACAACTTTAATTTTTATTGTGGATATCGGCATTATGGTTATTGTCAGGCAACACTACGGAGATGGGAAGATACCAAATTAGAATTCATGCAATAGCGCGTGGCTTACACATTCAAGACTATCTAGTCTCCATGGGGAAAGAAGGGGCAGAAAAGTAGGTCTAGATAACTCCAAAGGTGATGGAGCCCAATCTCTTGCAAGGCTAAGGCGTTTTTATATGGGATTCTCATCTCTGGTAATGAATGTCATACCTAACAGAAAGTGAGGATGGACCCCATTATTTGATAAGATTTGTTGAGCAGAGACAATTTTGATGGTCGCCTGAAAGTGTTGCTTAGGTAGTTTGATAATATCTATAATGTCTTTTGTTCTTTTTGTTGACATCTGTGAATAAGCTGTTGCTCTTTTGATCTGTGCAAGAAGAATAAGTGCACCTAATTGTGGGTTACCCTGAAAGAAACTGTATGTGGTGGCAGGTGCTACTTGATATTCTGACTGGATTCCTCTTTGTTATGAAAATTGTCAAAATGAAAGTGAAATTGGTGCATGAAGTCTCTACATGGGGAGAAGTTTTACCCAGGTAATAATTAGAGGTTGATGTCTGGTACTTTCTCACGAGGCAAAATTAAGCATTATTGTCTAAAATTAAATTTTAAAAAGTATATTTTTACACACATATTAAAAAAAATTAATCATATTTGATAAAAATAAAAATAAAATAAAAATAAAATAGGAGAAGTTTGTAGAAAAAGGGGGTAAAAGTATTTTTTTTTATTTTTAAAAGTTAATAATAAAACTAAAAATTTTACTAAATTTGGTCGATGTTAGACAAAATTTTAGTTTTACTATTCACAAAATATTTTTATTCTATTTTTTTCATTTTTATCTTCTTATTTTTAATTAAATATGATCAAATTTTTTTGATAAATATATAAATTTGTATTTTAAAAAAATAAATTTAAACAATTTAATAAGAGTGATCTTACATAACATATGGAAACTCTTGATCCGATCCTTGAAAATGCTTGAAAAACATATTCTGCAGTTCCTTCTTATTAGAAGCACTAGAAAATAAATATGAATATTTTTCAGTGGTCCATGAACTCATGAGGAGGGATCATTTTCAAACTGTCAGATCAGTTGCGAGGAACTTTCGCTGATGGGTACCCACATGCTTCAAATCCTCCGTATTAAATTTCAATATGATTGTTGATGGAATATCTGTATGCCACTGAGTGTTGAACTTTCAACTATGTTTCTTGTAGTCATAATTTTGTGGACCCGTTAGTCAATTCAAATGATAAAACATGATATGTCAATTTTGAGAAACAAAAAAAAAAAAACAATAAATATATTATTTTTTACTGGTGAATGAGATTTTTCAAATGTATTCATGAAACATTACTAGCAGCCACAAATATGTGCTTTTATTGGGTTACCAGGTCAATCAACCTGTAACTTGCAAAACCTACATGCATCAAATTGCAAAGCAAACACTAACAAAAAAAAAAGATCAATAGTCTTCACATGCTGTCTGTCCAGTGGTTACTGGCCACCCAAGATCGCCTCCATTAGACTAGAGTTTTTTCTACATGCATGTTGGAAAATTCTAAACCAATTCATGTATGTTTACATGTTTGAGATTAACACATATGAATCATATTCACAAAGTTTCATCCTTCTAGAGACACCGTAAAACGTCACGGATTATGTGGCAAGTCGCCGTTCAACAATTGCAGGTGCTCTCGTTGGATTCAAGACTAATGCAAACAGAATCGATTGGTTCTATTCAACAATGAAAATTCTTCCTTAGGATACATGATATTGATGTCTAAATAGAACAACTTATATTAAGTTCCATGAGAAGGCCGGCGGCCATATGTACACGACTACATAGGCTGAATAGGCAAATCAGAATATATATATATATGTTCATGCTTATGTTTAATTTCACCATTTTTTTTATTGAATTTTCCTCCTTGTATTCTCCTCTCTTATTCAGTAGAAAATATTTATTCTATTTTCATATATGTCTAAACTTTTCGAGTACAAACTACTCCTTATACGGCCGATAGATTAGGCCCGTCCAATTTCCGAGCTAGCTAGTATGGTTGCAGAGAAATTAATTTAATATATTTATAATTAAGCCTGCTCGATATATTTTATATATATATATATATTATATATCTTGACCCTTGAATTGAAATTTGGAATGAAGCTTGTAATTTTATTAACTAAGCTCGTATTTTTTTTTTGTCTAGGTATGAATTACAGAATGATATGTCTTAATTGTAATAAGGGACAAGGATATTATAATATTGTTTTTAATATACATACACATATATATATATATATATATATTATAGAGATGATAAGATTATCAATAACTTATACTTTTACAAAAATGGATATGCATTTTGGGACATCTTCAAAAGGAAGAATTATGACCATATATATCTATATATCTATATATAAGTTAAGATGTTCCAAGAAAAAGAAACAATATGCTAATTAGATTCATGATGAGATAACCGGCCATATGTTTTAGGTAGAAATAAGAAACAAATCACACATAAAAATCTTTTTTTACGCTTGACGCTTACAGAATTTGTTTCATCTCTCTTGACTTTAATCTTTAATTTCGAACTCTAATCTCTCTTACAATTTGAATTATCTTGCTTGTATTTGTCTTCAAGACCACTCCCATTGCTGCACTTGAGGCGTCGTCGCGTCGACTTTTGAATATTAAAAATCTTTCACTCTTTCACGTCTTTTATATTAATTTATTTTTTCAGTTTTTGTTTTATAAGTATTTGTGGTAAAGAATAGCCACATCAAGCATCCCTGTAAATACTGTACTATTACACTATATTGAGGTTGAGTGACGAGATCGGAGACAGTTCTGAAGTGCTTTTTTTTTTTTTTTTCACTTTCACATTACGTAAAGTTCTGAAGCATTTTCATTGTTCACGTTACTATTATTTCACGTTACTGTACGTACTGTTAGACTGTAAGTCTGTAAACACTATAAAGTTTTTAAGGTTTTTTTTTTTTAACTGTATGAAGTTTTGAAGCACCTTATATCTTCTTGTGGTAAACGCTGATAACATGCAAATTACATGGCCCATGGGTCATGTATTTATTAAATTTATTTTTTCAAAGTTTGTTTGTTTGTTTTTTTTAATTTCTCTAATAAAATAAAATAAAATATTATTTTATATAAAGTAGAGCTCATTTGTTATATTAAAGTGAATTTCATTTGTTAAATTAGGTTCAATTATTTTATGTTAACATCTATTTTATTCTAGAATATTTATAAGCATAGAATAATTTATATAGTGGCTACTGTTCTTTTTTACTATAAAATATGTCTAATAAAAAATATGCATCTGGATATGAAAAACTTCAAAAATAAAAAAAAATGGAAAAATTGATTGAATCTCAAAAAGGATCTCTAAATAAATTTGTTACTAGTAATAAACAAAATATAACAAAAAATTTAGGTGAAACATCTTTAGATGATCGAGAAATATGCCAAAAAGAATAACAATATAAATCAAGAAACATAAAAAAAAATACAGGGATAATGAAACCATCGAACAAAAAGAATCTGAGGATAATGCTCAAGAATGTACTACTACAGTTCTTGCTAACAAATTTATGAAAAGCGTAGAAGAAAATAAAAATATTGAAAATATGTCTGATTCTATTCCTTCAAATAGTTATGACCATACTCAATTAAAACATGTTAATATAAAATTAAGATATTTATTAGTAGAAAAAGATCCAATTAGATATAACAATATAAATTTTGCTAAGAATGAAAACTCTAGATATTTTTTTACTACATATTATATACAAAACTTGTCAAATGGGAAGAAACATGATAGAAAATGACTAGTGTATTCAAAAAACTGAATAGAGTATTCTGCTTTTGTTGTAAGCTGTTTAATTCAAAGTCTAATATAAGTCAACTAGTTAATTAAGGAACAGATGATGAACAAATGTTAGAGTTAAATTTAAAAAACATGAAACAATCAGTAAACATATTACTAACATGATTGCTTGGCTTGATTTAAAAATGAGATTATTAAATAAAACAATTGACAAAAAAACCCACGAACAAATTAACAAAGAAAAAATCGTTGGAAAAAAGTATTATTGAGAATTATTGTTGTAGTAAAAACTCTTGGTAAAAATAATTTACCATTTCGAGGACAAAATGAAAAGATCTATCAAGAAAATAATGGAGATTTTTTAAGTTTAATTGAAATGATTTATGAGTTTAATTCAGTAATGCAAGAACACATTCGATGTATTTAAGGTGGTGAAATTCATAATCATTATCTTGGGCATAATATACAAAATGAATTAATACATTTGTTAGAAACTGAAATTAAAAATCATATTATTAAAAAAGCTAAAGAAGCAAAATATGTTTCAATTATACTTGATTGTATCTCAAATGTAAGTCATTATGAACAAATATCTCTTGTACTAAAATGTATTAATATTTCAACAAATCCAATAAAAATAGAAGAATATTTTTTAGAATTTATAAAAGTAGATGATACTAGTGAAAAATACATTTTCAATGAATTATTAGATGCAATAACAAATCTTAACTTGATATAAATAATGTTCTGAGGACAAGGTTATGATAATGGGTCTAATATGAAAGGCAGCAAGGGGTGCAAAGAAGATTATTTAATATAAACCCCAAATCATTTTATACACCATGTGATTGTCATAATCTTAATCTTGTTATATGTGACACGGCTAATTCTTGTCTTAAAGCTATTTCATTTTTTGGAATAGTCTAACGTATTTATTCTTTATTTTCTTCATCAATGAAGCAATGGAAAATTTTACAAGATAACGTTTCGATTTTAACTCTTAAAGCACTCTCACAAACACGTTGGAAAATTCGAATTGAAAGTATCAAAGCAATACAATTTCAAACCCCACAAATAAGAGAAGTTTTATTGTAACTAGCAAAAATACCTAAAAATTTAAAATAAAAAGTGAAGCTGATTGTTTGGTAGCATATGAAATTGAGAACTTTGAATTCATATTAGGCATGATTATATGGTATGATATATTATTTGCAGTTAATATTGTAAGTAAAATTATGTAATCTAGAGATATGCATATAGATGTTGCCATTGATCAATTAAAATGTCTTATTTCTTTTTTTTTTTCAGAATTATAAAGAAAATGAATTTAAATCTGCCATAACTTCATCAAAAGAAATTGAAATTAGTATAGAAATAAAACCTGTATTTAGAGAAAAGCAAATAATTTATATAAAAAAAAATAGGTTGTTGAAAATGTCAACAAAGAAACATCACAATCTGCTAAAGAATCTTTTAGAATTAATTTCTTTTTATTTATAATAGACTAAGCAATTTCTTCAATTTAACATAAGTTTGAACAATTTTAAATATATGAAAATATTTTTAGTTTTTTATTTAATATTAAAAAACTGAAATCACTTGACGATGGTAGTTTGCAAAAAAAATGTCATAGTCTTGAAAGCTTTTTGAAAAATGATATTAATGATTTAAATTTATTTTCTGAATTAAAAGTTTTAAAAGAATTTTTACCAATAGAAGAAAGTACTCCAATTGATATATTAAATTATATAAAAAAAAACTTGATTTTTTTTCAAATGCATGTATTGTTTATAGAATATTATTGACAATACCTATTACTATTGCTTCTGCATAAAAAAATTTTTCAAAATTGAAATTAATAAAACTTATCTAAGGTCAATAATATTTCAGGAAAGATTGAATGGATTAATCATATTATCAATTAAGAAGAAGATATTAGAAAAATTTTAATATAAAAATTTGATTAATAATTTTGCATTTCAAAAAGTAAAAAGAATAATTTTTAAATAAAAATAATTAGATATAACTTAATTTAATTTAATATAAATAAAAAAATCTATTTTAACTTCTCGCCTTTTATCTTAAAATATTTTGAGCCGATCCTGGGTCATATTAATCCAATAGAACTCAAAGTCTCTAGTCCTCACAAACTCTTGATTTGATGTTACAGGCTAAAGAATTCAAGGAATTAAATTTGTGTGGACGTGCGCGTGCACATGTAGGTATATATTGATTGGTACCAGTCGACTAGATTAGACAAAAACTTGCAATCAGAGACGTGGAATAATCCATGTCAGCTGAGTGGGTGTGGTTTTCTCCTGTGTGACGTAGGATTGGTGAAATTTTTGACAAATGCACGGAAGGTGGAAAATAAAATTTGAAGAGGAGAGTGACTGGAGCAGGAATTTTAGCAGAGATTTATAGAGAGAGAGAGAGGAGAGAGAGAGAAATTATTTGGCCTATCAACATGTGAGTATTTGACGTTTGAAAAAGTTGTTTGAAATTGATAAATGAAAAATACTTTAATCATAATTTAATTATATAAAATTATTAAATTTATAAATTAATGTAATTTCGTATAATTTATTAGAATATAAAATTATTCTTATTATAAAATAAATCTAATGAATTATATAAAACAACATTAATTTAAAAGATTATTTCTATATAATTTTTTTGTGGCTATAACAACCTTAATAAATTTGATAAAGGTTATGATAAACTTAGAAGAATTTGAAACTAAAAATAAAATAGAATCTTTGACAAACGGGATAAAAAAGCATTATTATATTTTGATACAAGACATTATATTATTATTTCGATTAAAGAAAGGATTATGTCAGATTACTTCTTATGTTATCGTGTGGAAGGCTTAAAACATCCTCCTAGAATTCTTTATTTCATTCATTTGTTTATATTCTCTACTTTCTTATCTTATGTTGAGTATTTAGTTAAATTTGATTATATTTGAATACAAAACTATGACATTTTAATATGACAATAAACCTCAAATCTAATTTACTATAAAAAAATTACTTATTTACTATTAGTTATTTTTAACAAAATGGTTATTCCTAGCTAAAAGAGTTGCAAATAGTGTTTTTGTTAGAAATGATTAATCTCTAAAGCCCGATTCTCTTGGATTGAAAAAGAAAAGATTAAATTAAAATCAAGTAGTCTTCTTCACAATATACATAAGCAGTACAAGGAGTCACTGAACTCTAGTTGAAAAATAAAAAAAACAAAAGACTTTTTATAATTGTTTTTGATTATACACAATTATATAAAAAAATTCTATAATTATATAAATATAATTGAATTCCTATCCTCATCTATAATACAATCTTTTATATAATTGAATTTATATCCTCATATATAATAGCACTTTTATTGAATTGTTCATTGTTAAAGGCCAATATAACTTAGATTTTAACTTTTGACGATTTCATTCATATAACCAATGGCTATTTTTCATTATATAATAATAAAATAATTTAATTAACTATTCACATCAAATTTTCATATTAGATTGTTCGTTTATGAAGATATATAGTAATGAGTAATTAATAATTAAAAAAAATTTATTATTTATAATTATTATTTTATTTTATTTTATCATGTTTTACTATTCTATTTATTATATATTAATTAATAATCATATTTTAATTAAATTATGAGTTAAAAAATTATTAATAATCATATTCTATTTAAATTAAATAATTATTAGAAGTTTGGCAAGAGAGAGAAATTAATAAAAAATTAATTAGTAATTATATTCTATTTAATAATAAATAAAATAAAAAAATTAATAAAATAAGAATTTAGTTATTAACTTTGAAGCCCTTGCTTAGATTTGGAGATAAGATGAGATGAGATGAATTTAGTTTATATTTTAATATTATTATTATTTTAAAATTTAAAAAATATGTGTTAAAATTTGAAAAATGTATATTAGAATTTGAAAAAGGTGTATAAGAATTTATATTTTATATAAAAAATTATAAAAATATAATAATGAAATAGAAGTTAGTTAAGATGAACTCAATTTACTTCTAAATTCAAATGAAACCTGAATCTCTAATTTTAAAATCTTTTTAGCATTACTATTTATTTAAAGTCATCCAATAAATATCTTCTAGTACAAGCACGAAGCAAATACTCTATTCATGATCAGCGATAGGAAGCTGCCCCGAGAGAGAGAGAGAGAGTGGGGGCTGCGCGGATATTTCTAACTTTTTCTTCCATGTTTATTTTCTTCAAGATTCAAACCCACGTGCTCTCCGACGGCCCCACGACTTTCTTCGTTCCACAAACTTTATAAGGCCACGTGTGATTAAATGACTAAAGTATAAATTAATAAAATATGAAGCATTCAACATCTTTGGGCACGTTGATCAGTACAAAACATACGAATCGTATCCAGGCCAATACAAATTTAAATTTAAATTTATATGCCGGCACAAACACGCCCGGCTCCGACCTTAGGTAAGTTAGATAATTTAAATCCAAAACATGCACGTAGCTGTCGTAGGTCATTCTAGAATCTACACATACTAGAAAGTAGATACGTATGCAGGCCCGGCTCCGACCTTAGGTAAGTTAGATAATTGTTTAAGACTTCTGGTGATAAATGGTCTCAAAAAATTTTAAAGTAATTTTTTCTTTTAAAAAATCTAATTAAAAAGAGTAATTAACTCAATAAAAAAATATACGTATTAAATAGATAGAATATGTATCATTATTAGTTTTAAAAATATTTTACATATTAATTATTTTTCTAAATACTCTCTTTATAAGAACACATTTTTCTTTTATTATTATTAGTTTAATATATAAAGTGAGAATTATAAATAACAAAACTTAATTTTTGAGTGCTTATAAAAATTTGTTGTATGATCCTCTGAAAAGACAAACACTTTTTTTATAAAATTTTATTAACGATAATTATTATAATTGTTTCTAGGTCTCTTTTAGATATTAAGAATTCTTTAGAATATCTAAAATGATAGTGAATGAGTTTTAGTCAAGATGTTTTATTGAGTTTTGAATAAGAAAAAAAATTAAATTTAAAAATATTTGAGAACACATAAAAATAATGTTCTCAAACGACTCTTAAAATTCAAGAATATGTCTTATAAAATTAGGTTTGATAAAATCTTCTCTAAATTATTTTTTTTTAATAAAGATTAAGTCGATTATTAGTTGAAAATATAGTGTAAATTTTAATTAGTAGTTTTACTTAGCAAATGATAGACATTATTTTTTCATAATAATGTAATATAAAAATTAAAATTAATTAATTTAATTTTACTTTAATTAAAAAAAAAACTTAATCAAAATTTTGGTGTTAGGCCTCCTAAGTTATTGAACAATGTCTGAAGCAGTACTAGAGCCTATATATATTTCCAGCTTGCAACTTGTCATGATCCTTAGTATTTTTCTCGAAGAATCTTTTGTCCTGATCTCTCCAATTAGTCCTTAATTAAATTAATGCTCCCCATTAACAAGGAGGATATATACTGCAAAGCTTTGATCATGATCTTTGCACTAGATAGAAAGTTTATGCTTAATTAGTGCTCTATCAGTGGGCCGGTCTTCATCACAAATTTATAGAGTACTATGCCACATTCAATATATAATAGAAATAATATACAATATGCATCTTTTGGAGTTTGAATGTGAAAAAACCAGACCACAGTTAAGAAAAGTGGTAATGGGAAGAATAGTATAAAGACAGAGAATCTGCCACATTGATATCGTCATTTGAAAATACTTGGGAGATAAAAGTATTAAGAAGATATTAAGACCGTCCGGTTTAGATAATGGAATGAGGTAAAATGAGAATTAAAAATTGAATAAAATATTATTAAAAGATTATTTTTTAATATTATAATTATTTAAAAATTAAAAAACGTTACATTATTTTTTATATTTTATACAAAAATTTTAAAAAAAATGAGATATCCAAATAAAATCTTACAATTTTTTAAAATGCAGCAAACCCAATATTGGTCATGCTCCTCGTAGCTGTGTCATGTCAACGACGTATCACGTTGTGCCATTTGTTCATGAAGAAGCTCAATTTTTTGTCCTTTTTGTTCTTTAATTTGGGCAAAGATTATGCACGGAAGTCAGAACTTTCTCGCAGTTTAATTCGGGTCTAGAAGTGTAAGAGAATTCTGCGTATTATTTCTATACAATTACATGCATGTATGTCTCACTAATTTTGAGTGATTTCTCATTCCATCGGCCTTGCGAGTAGGCTATACAAAATTTTCGACCTCCGATTTTTAGTTGACTTTTGCTTCATTTATGATTTTGATCAGAGTCAGAAATTAAAAGTTGGAATCAAAACAATTTTGATTTCAAATTTGGAATTCAAAATTAGAACCGAAACTCATGAGAGTTCCAAGTTCTAACTCTATTTTTGTATCTATTTTTTTTATTAAAAAAATTGAAACGACATCATTCTAATTAAATAAAAACGACGCCGTTTAGTTTTGCATGCATCTACTCTTCTAAGTCTTCTTCCCCTTCCTCTATTTTCTTCTTTCTTCTTTCTTTTTTTCTCTCTCGACTAGTGACTAGTACCTCTCTGAATCTCCCTTTCTTCAAACACTATCATTGATTGCCTCCTTGTTGTCTCCACCAAGTTTTTCTGTGCTCATAGCTCCACCTTTTTTGCCGTCGTTGTTTGTGTTCCTATTGCCGCCTACATCTGTTTTTCTCCATTTTACTATTTAGTAATGATCAAAATTTTAGGATTTTTAAATTAGGAGTTTTAATTTGATTTTAAGTTTCATTTCTTGTTATTGATCGAAAATTGGAATTGTTGAATTGTGTTGATTGAGAAATCTGGCTTGTATTTGTGATTTCTAGGGTTTTAAAGTTGTGAATTTTAATTTATGATTTTAAATTTTATTTTTGATTATTGATTGGGAATTGGAATTATTGGATTGTGTTGAATCGATAATTGAGATGACTGGCTGCTCTATTGTGTTGGATTTCATGTTTTATTTTAGTATAACTGTGTGTGCAAGATGTTTGTTAAAATGTCATTTTTAGTTTGAGAAATTTAGGTGTTCGTGTCCCACTATCCAAATACTTAGAATTGTATCATTTAGTTATGATAATTAAAATCTATTTCCAAATGAAAAAAAAAAACACAATTCAAATCCAGTAATAAGAAAATAAAGAGCATACAGTTCTCTAATTTGCAATGATTTGATTGGGATAGGAATAATATAAGTTTTTCTCGTCATTCACATATATCAAATAATGCTAATAAACTGAAAAATAGAATGCAATACTGATAACCAAATCAGTGAGGAAACACAATTAATTACTTCATTAATCCAATAAACTATCAATAAAATTAAAGGCCATGAAATTACATCAAGAGTTTGCATGTTTGGGAAGTAATACTGCTGGAGGCCAAGAATGCCAATAATTACAGAGTATTGTTCATAATCATAAGGTCCCTATATACATGCCTATTTACATAAGTACTACATATTTATGATTTCAAGCTGCTAAGAAAAGGTCCAATGGCACTCATGAAACTTACATAAAAAGAATTTATGATTAAATTACTTGAGTGGGTTTAAGGCCAAAGTGATTAGAAGAATGTTGAAAAAGTGAAAAATTAATGCACGCATGGCAGTTAAAGAACTCAATTACTTTATTTAAACAGGAAAGAGGGAAGGATATATAACTTGTTGATAATGATACCTGAAGGCTGAGAAAATGCCTAAAAGTTATCACCAAAATAAAGACATTGGTATGAAAGAGGGAGAGATTCTTACGCTTATAAATAAAAACTTCTATACTATTAGATTCCTTTGTTTATGTTACTTCATGTAATGTGCTGCAGTTTTGTATTAAGGAAAGCACACAAATATAAATTAAATTGGTTTCTTGTTTTGGGAATATCATTAGTTGATCAAAGAGGTGAATCGTAGAGATTGAATAAATGAAAAATCAAAATGGGAAAGGAAATAATAGTAAATGGTGCTGGTTTAGAAAAAAACTTGAGGACTAATGAAGAAGAAGATTATTCGGATGACTGAAAAGATCTATTTTGCTATAGACTTCCACACTACCCCATAGGAGAAGGTACAAATCACCATTTGAAGAAGTATCCAAGCTACTTTGCTTAAACCAACTACAATGCTAATCTTGAAATATTAACTTATTAACTAAACACAATATATATATATATATATATATATGAAAATGTGGGAGAAAAGTAAAACAAATGGCTGCTTTAGCCTTTTAGGTATCTATAACAAGGCATGGCCAATTAGACATATATGTAGCTTTAGCCTTGGGCTTGTTGGATTGGTATTAAGAGGAGGTAATTAAAATTTAAAGATGCAGGAGGCATGATGTATTTCGGTTTATCAATATTATTATTGTGTATTTTAATTTATACTCCATGAGGCATGATGTGCGGATACCAAGTTTCAATTAAGTTTTGTTTATTATGTTTTTTACCAACAATTCGTTATTTTTTATACTTTACTAACGTTTTTCCTTTTTATTTTATTTGAATTTTAGACTTCATCACAGATGGATTCATCACCTAGTGTCAGTGGGACTCCGACTCCACATAAGACTCAGGATGCCAAGACTCGGAGTTGGATTCAGCTACCCAGCTCTACTCGAGCATAAACCTTGTGTGCTAGTAGTGGATTTTCATTTCCAGTTGACATGAAATTGGAAATAGAAGATTCTGATTAGTTTATGGAGGAAGAGAAGATGAATCTTGGAGACGATCCGATTATTCAGGATCCGAATGTATCAGTACACTCTTCAATTGCGAGGCCACCCCATTTATGATCAAATAAAAAAATCGTGGATATAAAAACATTTCACGAAGGTTGAGGGTGGAAATCCCTAGTAATCATGGGCTGAGTAGAACTATTGTAGCACTCGAGTTAGGTGTCATTCAAAAAGGTAAGACAGTGTTTGCCTATCATTACCACTGAACGGTTGCCACGATACCAAATAGCAAAAGGGATGGAGTCAAGAGGTTAGTGTCAGACTAATCTCATATGTATGCTACTTGATTTGTTCATTTAGTCCCATTTAATTTTCACTCAAGACCAATGTTGATAATAAATTATTAAACGCAACCGCAAGTTAGTCTAAACTAATATTTCCTACGAGACTTCTATAACCACTGATAGGACAGGAACACAGACGAGAAACTTGGTGGTCCTTCAATATAGTGAAATTATGTACCTAGAGGCGCTTGCAAAAATGGTTATAGAGGATGAGCTGTTTTTTACCACTGTTGATAAGAGAGGGTTCCGGAAGTTTATAAAGCTGCTTGAGTCAAGATTTCCACTGCCATCCTGTTATATAGTGATGCACGACTGTATGAAGAGGCATCTGAGAGAGAAGGCAGAGATGAAGAAGATATTTACGACCAACACATGGATGTCCGTATAGAATACGTCGTATATGTATATCACAACACACTGTATTGACAAAAAGTGAAACCTTAAAAAGATGATTATTGGTTTTAAAAAAATTATCAATCATAAGGGTGCATCGATATGGGTGGAGATGGATGATTTTTTGATGGATTGGAGCATCCAAGAAATGTTATGCATTACAATTAACAATGCCGGTGCCAATAAAACCGCTATCGAATGGTTTATGCGGAATATGAGAGCGAGATACGATGTGATTAAAAATCACCAGTATATCCACATTCAATGCACTACTCACATAATTGACCTTATTGTTGGTGAGCCTTTTTGTTTTGATCTTGTATTTTATATTTAAAAACTTTTATGATTAAAGTCTTTCAAAATTAGAATAATTTTTTATATTGTTATGATAATTTGGTGTTTTTCAATGATCAAACAGGTGAGAGGTTGAAAGATGTGGATGACATCAAGAAAGTTCGCAACATTGTGCAGCATGCGAAGACTTCTCTCCAAAAGCTGCGGAAGTTCAAGGCAATGGTAGATCAAGTTGGGGTTGAGTCTTTAAAAATGTTGTGTCTGAATGTTCCCACTTGATGGAACTCTACATATCTGATGTTGGATATACACAGAAGTATCAGAGGACATTTGAGCGGTCAGAGATTGAGGATGAGAGTCTAAAGTATGCCCTGCTAGAGCCTAATGGAAGGGGGCTAGGTCCGCCAGACAGTACAAATTGGCAACATGTGGGGGAGTTTGTCAGTTTTTTACCGATCTTCTATGACTATTCTATCCGGGTATCTGAATTCGCATATGCGACGGCAAACATGTGGTTCAGTAAGATCTCGATGTTACACCATCACTTGAAAGATGATTGTGCTAATCCGAGCGGACTGTTATCTGGTATGGCATTATAGATGTAGTCGAAATATGATAAATATTCGGGACAAGTTGAGAATATACATAGATTATTGTTCATAATGCAGATCATTGACCTCCGATTGAAGTTGGCGGTGATAGAATGGTGGGCAATTGAGGTTCTCGGGGTAGTGAAGGGTGTGTCATTTATTATAGCACTTAAAGCTAATCTGAACGACCTATACACCCACTATCGCACTAATAGCCAGGCTTCATCCTTAGCAACTGGAGATACCTCACACTTTAGCTCGAGCTTAGGCCCTTCTTCAGATGCTCGTACTTCGTTAGGCTAGTGCAACCAGTCAATTCCGAAGTATCAACGTTATGATGTTGTTCCATGCACAGTCAACAAGAAATTCACTGCAGTGTATGAATGAAGTTGAACGGTATTTACTGGCAGAGGTCGATGAGCCTAGTGATAAGTTTCATATTTTGATTTGATAGAGAGCTAATGCCATCAAGTATCCGATTATTTCCTGTATTGCTCAAGATGTGCTAGTGGTTTCTATCACTACGATTGCATCTAAGTCGGTATTTAGCATCAGATGTCGAGTGTTGGATATTTACTGGAGTTCATTGTTACCGTCAATCGTGGAAGCTCTCATTTGCATATAGAACTGGATCAGTAATGTACCTTTTAGACTAGAGAGTATTGGCATCGATGCTGAGAGTTATAGGCTTGAGTCTGATAAAATTAAATTAATTTGTTTTACTTGTTTTTTTTATGATTAAAGTAACAAAGTTTATATAATTATTTAAGTATTTCAATGATTTTTTTTATAATTTCATAAATCTATTTAATTTATACTGTCTATGATTTCACAAATCAGTTATCAATCCCAACATAGTTGTCGATGACTGTTGAAGTAATTGACAGTTGCATATATTTTTTTTCTAATTTACGGTTGCTTATTTGGTTCATTTTTATTTTATTGATAATATTACATTTTAATTTTGTCTTAATCTCATGTATGAGTTCATATGACCAACGATAAAGTTACAACGTACAAACCATAAATTATTTTGCTATAGCAAATTTTTTTTAGTAACCTCAGATCCTAGTGATAATGAATGGTTTAATTTGTATTTTGTATTATTTTTTATATTATTCAGTCTGAACCATTTTTTGTATTAGACTATTAGGCATTTAGGCTTAGCAATTAGCATTGTAATTTGTATTATTTATATTTTGTTTAATTGCTTAAGACTAATTAGCAGTGAAACTTAATAGATAAATGGTTGTGGGATCTTACATCTGAAAATGAACTCAATTGGGACTATTTAAAATTGGAATGACCCATTTGGTTTCGGAATGGGCCTAATTTGGCCAATTTTGAATCGGATTTCGGATTGGATTGGAAGTTGGAGTTTGGAATTTCAATCGGAGCCAAACTCCAATTGGAGTCGAACTCCAACTCCATTTCGGAGTTAGAGTCGGAAACTCCGAACTCAAACTCCGTCAAAGTCGGAGTACAACCCTACTTGCAAGTATGTTCTAGCTTGTAATTGATCGTTCCCATCGATCGACGCGCTTAAAACTATATCTTAATTTATGTACGTAATAGTTAAATTATTAATGTTCATCATTAATTTATGTATGTAACAGTTAAATTATTAATGTTCATCATTAATCTTCAAAGGTAAACCCTTTTGACTGGAGCCTTTCTAAAAAGTTGAGTTATCGGAATCCAATAGAAAAAGACCGTGTCAAATTAATGAATGAGAACAACGGACATAAGATGAGATTGAAAGCATGTGATTATGCAGATCACGCCCCCTCCCCCGAAATGATTTCATCCCTCTCATTCCATAGTGTTTTCTCTCATTTCTTGCAAGCCAAACGATGCCATCATAAGAGATTTTGTCCCTCCTGAACTCGTGCATCGCGAAAATGGAAATAGAAAATGAAATCGAAAATGGAAACGAAAATATAAACAAAATCATGAATTCCAAACCCTAATCTCCATCTTTTCCATAGTGTTTTCTCTAATTTTCCTGCGAGCCAAACAATGCCATCATCAACGCCATCATCAACGATTCCGTTCTTTTTGAACTCTAGCATCACGAAAATGAAAGTAGAAAATGAAATTGAAAATAGAAACGAAATCACGAATTCCAAACCCTAATCTTCATCTTTTCCATAGTGTTTTCTCTCATTTTCCTGCGAGCCAAACAACGCCATAATCAGCGATTCCATCCCTCCTGAACTTGAGTATTACGAAAATGAAATCGAAAATGGAAATAAAAACAAAAACAAAATCACGAAAATAAATATGATTATGTCAAAAAGGAAATGAAATTGAAAATGAAATGATTTCGCAAAAATAAAATTGCAAAATCGCAAAAACGATTTTGCGAAAATTGCTATGAACGATTTCTTATCTTCGAAAACAAAAACAATCGTTAGGTCATTGTTTGGCTTCCTATTAGGTTTTTCTATGTGAGAGAGAGAGAGAGAAAGAGATAGAGAGAAGTGTGAGATGCGAATCACTTGTGATGCGTCTTTCTCCTTTCTCTATCTATTTGCTTACGCGTCGATTCAGGATTGGCTTCCGATAACTCCACCTTTTAGGAGGGCTTTGGTCCAAAGGTTTTGCCATCTTCAAATGATCAGGGGAATAAGAAGATATGTGTCAAGTGATTAATATTCTTTGCTATTAGAATTACAAAAAAAATTGATTATTTATATAATTAGTTATTTTTAGTAAAATAATTATTTTTAATTAAAATATATTACAAATAACTTTTTGATTGCAGATGATGAATCACAAAAGTCTGAGTTTTTTGTAGTGAGAGGAAGTTAATTTATATTAATGAATCCAAATTATTGCATGCATGGTGTTAAGATCATGATCGTGAGGCAACAGCTAGCGGACGTACTTAATTATGTAGTGGTCCAGTTCTTATACGTACTTACACATGAGCTCACATTTATAATTTTTAAGAGGAAATCATATTGAAGCCAAGTAATTAATTCCTTGCAATGCATCAAGGAGCGGCTACTTAATTTTAATCAAACGGCCGGTATATTGATCGATCAGTAGAGATTATGGCATAATAAATTAGGTTTGATTTATTTTTAGAGATGAGATTAGATAAGAATTTTAAAAAATAAAATATTATTATAATATATATTTTATTTTAAAATTTTAAAAAATTATTTTAAGATTTGAAAAAATTAAATTTTTTATTTTATTTTATATAAAAATTTAAAAAAATATAATTTATAAATTTATAATAAAATAAATGAGATATTTTAAAAAAACAAACAAATTCTAAGAACATTAATTTAATTTGAAAGAAAAACAGTACTGATCTTTCGTGGAATCCATGATGCATGCATGGGCGCTTAATAGTTTTAGTACACGTGTGATATTGTCATATCTATATTAGTACTCGAATGGCAACTGCTACTAGTCTACGCCCTGACTAATTAATTTAAATCAGGCCCGCACCACCAACTCCCTCAATTTACAAGCTAATCAAATCATATATATGTATATGCTTATTACTTTAATAGTTAATATGATTAATTATCTTATGGATCATACGAAATTATTTTGTAGAAATTAATGTAAAACCAATAATATTATTATTCTTTCAACACGAAATACTTGTTTTTTAAGTAAAAAAAATATTATGTTTAACTCGTCCCGTACTAACGTATTCTACCAATGATGCAGCCGCCGGTAGCCGCGCGTCAGTACTATTCTCAACTCTTTTTTCTTTTCATGTTATTAAATTATTAATTATATAATCCTTCTTCTAAACCCTTGGACATGATTTTTCGTGCCGTTTACGACATTATTCCTCCTATATATATATACACATATTTATATCTCTAATTTGGAGTTTTCTTGTTGTATATTAAGCACTACTTGATCATAAATACATGGTCATGAATATTGTGGACGACGCTCCAGGTAGCCGCCCCCTCTTTCTATATTAGAACAGTACAAGCTTTTCAGATTCATTCCCCTCCTGATCTTTCTTCTATCTTCTTTCTTCGTACGTTCAACTAGCTAGCTAGCTGCTTTCTATTATATGGAGAACTACCAAATGTTCTTCCCTTGTCCGTCTACTGGGCAGTCAAGTTATGATCCTTTGATTCCTAATTACTCAACAAACATGGGAAGCTTTAACGCTTTTCAAAATTTTCAAGGTGAGAGTTCAAATGGGACGACGTTCTTGGGGTTGAGGACAGATCAAAACCATGTCCCAAAAAGAGCAGAAGTTAAACAAATTTCTCATAATAGATCAAGCTTTTCTGGGAATGAAACCGATGAGGTGAAACGGGCCGGTAAAAAGATCAAGGGGCAGATCAAGAAGATTAGGAAGCCCAGATTTGCTTTTCAAACTAGGACTCAAGTTGACATACTCGATGATGGCTATCGGTGGAGGAAATATGGCCAAAAAGCTGTTAAGAACAACAAATTCCCGAGGTTAGCTTATAATGAATTTCTTTCCTTGGCTTCATATTGGTCAGGCATTTTTTTTTTTTTGTTGAAACCCTAGTATCATCAGATTTTTGCAAGTACTGTCGTCATCTCGACCGGTGCTTGCTTGCTATATATATTTGATTTGTGTGTAAAGAACCGACCAAAATTCCCATCATTTCCTTGTTCCAAAAGGAGAGATGCTGGTTGATTTCCAGTACTAGGGTTTATATTGCCAAAACATATATATAAAGTGCATCCAATTGCATCATCACATATATATAGATATATATATATATATATATACATGCACCTTCGCGACTACGTACGAAGCATTTGAGTTCTTTCAATAGTTTTCCACTTTTTATTCTAGGGTTTTTCCTTTCCTCTCGTGTTTTTTTTAAGACTTTATTGGTCTTACAAGGAATTCCCACAGAATCACAGGCCGTACATGTGAGACACCTTAAAGTACTTCTTGAATTGCCTTTCAATGTGTAATTATTTACACATTAATGGTTAATTAAATATGTTCTATATATCTAGTGATTAATATTAAATTTTCAATATATATTTTAGCAGTTTAAAAACCAAGGATTAAAAGAAAAGAAAATATGCTATAGCTAGCGAACTTATATAAATCGAATTGTTGATAGACATATATCATATGCACTTAGACACTAGTAGACTTGACCCTAAATCACTAATTTATAATGTTTTAACATAGCTAGAACTGAAGAACATAACTAAAAGTCTGTAAAACTTGATGGATCACAATATAAAGAAAAATTAACTAAAATGAGATCAGAACCTAATGGTTTAATCTCACAAATAAACCCACCTGCCCAATTTGGAAAACACGGCTGATTTGATCCTCCTAAGTAAATGTCCATCTTCCATACAGTTGGTGGCCAGTTTGCTTATTTTGACACATAACAAGATCATGAGGATGATGATTCTTTATCAGATTGACGCATGCGCATGAGATATGAATTATATATATAAATATATATATATATACACACACAACATTACTAACCACATGCATTAGTGATTATTTGAATAATTTAAGATGCTGTCAAATGTCTAATTATAGATAGTACGAAGATGTTTTTATGTCTAGAGTAATGCTTAAGGATGATAGTCAAATACCTTATTGGAAAAAAAATTTATCGATAGTTTACCTCATTTATTTGTTCACAAAGTACTTAAGGATGAACTTATTTATATCTCGGAACTCTTTAATTATGATTATTACACTTATGGTGATATTATTATATAATTAAGAAGTTTGGTATTAGTATATGCAATGATTAAAGAATGTTTCGATAATAGATGAAGAATAGTGAAAAAGACAAATATAAAATGAGAAATTTTTGCGATTACATATAGTATCAATTGATCTTAATTTCTGCACATAAACTAGTATTGTTATTGACATTACATTATATATATATATATATATACACACACATACACAAAACATTACTAATCACATGCATTAGTGATTATTTGAATAATTTAAGATGTCGTCAAATGTCTAATTATAGATAATACCAAGATGTTTTTATGTCTAGAGTAATGCTTAGGGATGATAGTCAAATACCTTATTGGAATAAAAATTTATCGATAGTTTACCTCATTTATTTGTTCACAAAGTACTTAAGGATGAACTTATTTATATCTCAGAACTCTTTAATTATGATGATTATACTTATGGTGATATTATTATATAATTAAGAAGCTTGGTATTAGTATATGTAACGATCAAAGAATGTTTCGACAATAGATGAAGAATAGTGAAAAAGTCAAATATAAAATGAGAAATTTTTGTGATTACATATGGTATCAATTGATCTTAATTTCTGCACATGAACTAGTACTGTTATTGACATTACAATATATATATATATACACACACACACACACACACAATATTACCAATCACATGCATTAGTAATTATTTGAATAATTTAAGATGCCGTCAAATGTCTAATTGTAGATAGTACCAAGATGTTTTTATGTCTAGAGTAATGTTTAAGGATGATAGTCAAATACCTTATTGGAAAAAAAATTTATCGATAGTTTACCTCATTTATTTGTTCACAAAGTACTTAAGGATGAACTTATTTATATATCGGAACTTTAATTATGATGGTTATACTTATGATGATATTATTATATAATTAAGAAGTTTGGTATTAGTATATGTAATTATCAAAGAATGCTTTGACAATAGATGAAGAATAGTGAAAGAGTCAAATATAAAATGAGAAATTTTTGCGATTATATATGGTATCAATTGATCTTAATTTCTGCACATGAACTAGTACTGTTATTAACATTACAGTACTACTTCACATTAATTTGTTGGTTCGATGTTGAAATATTAGTCCATTGTAATTAATTTTGTAGGATGACAAGGTATAAATTACGTATACCATTTCATTTACTAGATATATATATATATATATATCCACCTAGCTATCAGCTAGCTAGCCTGCATATATAATAACAGGCACCGGCCAGTAATCTAGCTTTTTGTGGTGCTCCGGAGCAGAGAATTGGAGATGAACATGATTCTCGATCTTTTATATATATATATTAGAAAGTAGGGCGGAAAATTATTGATTCTATTTTCTCGTTTAATTTGCAGAAGCTACTATCGTTGTACGTATCAAGGTTGCAATGTAAAGAAGCAAGTTCAACGATTAACCAAAGACGAAGGGGTTGTAGTGACTACTTATGAAGGGGTGCACACCCATTCTATAGAGAAGCAAAGTGACACTTTTGAGCACATATTGAGTCAGATGCAAATTTACACTCCCTTTTGATCATCAAGTGATCTTTCACGTTAGAATACTATATATATATATATATATATATCGATAGTAACTATATAGGTCTGTAAAATATTACATATATTTTATACTCTTTGGCTACATAAAAATAATTAAGCTTGCAGTACTGGTAGTAGAAATGGCAGCAGGAACTACCTGCCTTGAGTTATTCCTTGGTTTCTTACTTTAATACTGATCTTTAGAGTTCTTTATATTTCTTCTTGATCTTCTTTATATTTTCTTGAGTTAGTGCAGTGTAATTCAGCTTAATCTAATTAGATCCTGTTACCACCAAGCTATTAAGAAAATAAACACTACAAAGTTGCAAAAATTAGTTGTAAAGGGGATCCTTGCTGTATCTATATATGTTTCTTTCCATGATATATATATATATTATATATATATATATATATGTATAAAGAATCATCGATATTATGCATGGCCGAATGAGAACCTGATCATCTTAAATTTCGAGATAGGCTTCATGAAGAACTCCTATATGCTAATATATGCTATTTCCCTAGCTCTTTATATATATATATATATATATAGTATTGCTCAAGCTTGCAGTAATTAATTTTTGGCAAATTCAGCAGTTCGTCACGCCTACTGATCTTCATCGACCCTAGCTAGCTAGGTCGCTGAACATATATAGAGTACGTACTGACCAGCTATTGGGTTCAATTAAAGAGGCATCCACATCTATGATCTAATTAATTCCTGAGCATATTAATGTTTTTGAGATTATCATATAAGGGCTAGCTTAAAAATTATTCATCATGTGCATATAAGAGAATTATCGAGCTTGTCTTTAATCAAGAGAACCGCCGGCAGCGTCCATGATCACGTATATACATGATATTTATGATACATGCATGCTAATAAAAAGGAGAAACTACTAAGAAAAAAACAAAGAGGCTCGAGGTCATGACGAAGAATGATCTACTTCTACAACGTACACCGTCCAACGTTCTCCCAGTCTGCTTGGCAAAAGAAAGCCACGTACCTGCGAACGTACAGCGCCAATCCGGCCCATTGATCATCTCTTTAATTAACAACGGACCACCTTCAGCGAGTAATTAGCAATTTTCAGTTTTCCATAGTTTAATCAATCAAAAGCTTTGCACCCAAGCTGAAATGCGTGTGCGAGTGTGTAGGTTTGTCTTGGAAATTTCATATTGTCTAAGAATAAGTTTTTCTTGGACTTTGGATGATGTACCATCGTGATCTCCTATTTCTAATAAGAGTTTTTAGAAAATTGTGCATGAATTTTTTTTGTATGGGAGTCAAACATTCCAATAATATGCTTTACTTATTGATTCAATAAAATTCACTTATAAGATCACAATAAAAATTGACTCACAAATGAGGTGGAGTAAAGAAAATCTCATATTACTTAAGTAACAGTTCATTCTAGACTTTATATGAGATACCATCTCCTCTTCTCTCTTCTTGACAAGACGTTTTAAAAAATGATGCATGAGTTTCAATTCTAACTAGTTGTGCATATACAACATAATCAACAAGCTCACACAAGTGATTCAAGCCTAACCAAATGATCCTCACTCAAATAATATGAAGGAATAATCCTTGAGGATCGAACGGTACAATCCGTGCGTCATTAATTAGGCTAGCTAGCTCCAGTGATCAATTACTAAATTATTAGGGCTGGCTCTTACCTTAGGCAAGTTAGGTAATTGCCTAACGCTCCCTAGTGGTAAAAGCTCATTTTCAAAAAGTCTAAAATATGATTGTTTTTATAAATTACAAAATTAATTAACTTAATAAAAGATCAAAATTATTAAATACATATTATATGTCATTATTAATTTTAGAAGTATTCTATATAATAATTAGTTCAAATAATTTCTTTATAAGAATACATTTCTCTTTTATAATTCATAATTTAATATATATATATATCATAATTATAAATAACAAAATCTAATTTTTGAGTATTCATAAAATAATTTTGTATAATCATTTGAAGAGCAAGGGCCCACTTTTTTATAAAATCTTATTGATAATAATTATTATAATTGTTTTTAGATCTTTTTTAGATATTAAGATCAATATCTTTAAATATCTAGTATAGTAGTGAAATAGTTTGAATTAAAATATTTTATTAGATTTTGAATGAGAAAAAAAAGTTGAATTTGAAAATATATGAGAATACATAAAAATAGTTATATTCTCAAACGACTTCTAAACTCAAGTGCACGTCTTATAAAACTAGATTTGATAAAATCTTTTCTAAACCGAATTTTTTTACTAAAGATTAAATTGGTTATTAGTATAAATCTTAATAAGTAATTTTACTTGACAAATGACAGCCATTGTTTTTAAATAAAAATTTATTGTAAAAATTAAAATTATTTTATTTTATTTTAATAAAATAAAAAGCCTCAATCAAAATTTTTGTTTTAGAACATTCTTATTGGATTGTTCAAAGCTAAATTTCAAAAAGTATAATTTTACACACATGTAAAAAAAATGGTTATATTTGAGAAAAAATGAGGAGAAGTTTGTGGACAAATAAAAAAAATACTTTTTGTCTTCAAAAGCGAATAATAAAACTAAAAATTTTGCCAAATTTAGTCAATGTTAGACAAAGTTTTAGTTTTACTATTCACAAAATATTTTTATTCAATTTTTTCACCTTTATCTCTCTACTTTTGATCAAATATGAACAATTTTTTTTAATAAATATGTAAATTTATACTTTTTAAAGGATAGTTCTAGACAATTTAATGAAAGTGCTTTTAGGCCCTATAAATTAATAATTATAGACATGTATGATTCAGAGTATTCTCATTAGATTGGTTAAAAGTCATCATTTAAAAAGATATTTTTGCACAAATATCAAAAAATAAATGTCACAATTGATCAAATATGACAATAAAATATGTGAAAAAAGGTTCAAAGAGTATTTATTGTGAATAATAAAGCCAAAACAATTATCAAAAAGCTAAAACAATATTGGCATTTTGAATAAAATTTTAGTTTTACTATTTACAATAAGTACTTTTTGAACTTTTTATCATATATTTTATTGTCATATTTGATCAATTGTGACATTTATTTTTTGATATTTATGTAAAAATATATTTTTTAAAGAATGATTTTTAATTAATCTAATGAGAATACATCGATCTAAACAACAAAAAGTACTAGAAGTAGCTAGGGAAATTAAACGAGTTTTTTTTTTTGTTTCTTGGGCCGAACAAGACAAGTAGCAGTGGTAATTTATCAACAAGCTGCATGTTATATATTATATATAGGATAGGTTTCAAGGTTTCCACAAGAGTAAGTTGAATCGAAGTTTGAGTACCAAAACCTGATCACGCAGGTTGGGCTTAGCTAAATATGCAAGGGAAATAATTAAGATGGATTTGGGATATCGAGTTACAAACCTTACCCAACAAATTACTACAATTAATGAAAAAGAAATTTAGGATCAGAGATTCACTTTGATCTGGAGATCATGGAAATCATGGAGTGATTAATGCAGGAGATTGAAAAAGGGCTGATCACTTAATAAATATTCTCATCCCGGTAACATATTGAATTGCCATTAAAAAAGATTGACGGCCTAGCCTACCCATGAAGCTTGAAACATCAAGGAATCAATTAACATATTAATTATTATTAGTGGCTTTAAGCAATTTTCTCCGCACCGCCAAAGCCTTTACACTCAGATCATCAGAATCTTGTCGGTCCAAAGTCTCAATATATACATATATATATATATATATATAAAAGATAAGACCTATACATGTTTATAAGGCATATTACCTAAGTCAGCAAGTCTAAAGTGATATTGATCAACTGCTAACTAATTAGAGTTTGATCCTTATTTGATAAGAAATATATCATGCTGATCTCCTTTTTCTTTTCGTGGCAGATAATTATGCTGTCTGTTTCACTAAAAATTGGAAAAGGAACCCCGAACCATGCTTATTTTAAAGTAAGGGGCCCAAATTACACTTATTTTTTCCTTTAACTACGTCTATTATCATTGACAACTTTACCTTTAATAAAGGAAAACTCTTATCACATCTGCTCTATGTGACCGCTCCTAATGACTATTCTTCTAATTAGCTAAGTATTTTTACTTAATGGTTAAGAAAGAAATTTTAAATATATTAATATATATTTTTATTTTTTAAAAATATTTAAAAATATTAAAAATAAATAAAAAGAAAAAGAATGAAAAAAAAAATTAACTAACGGTCTGCATGTAGCGATAAGTTACAGCGGACGGTATAACATCACCCTTTAATAAAAAAGCTCGCTCTCTCTAAAAAATTTATGCAATATTACATAAACTGATTACTAGGTGAAGATGTGCTTAATTAATTAATTTGCCTGGATGCCCTCATTCTATTTTGTACTTTTTCTAGTCTCTTCTGCTAGTATTATTTTAAGTCATGAGTTATGGTTTAAATAATTTCCAAGTAGGACTACCTGTCCTTCTCTTTGCCATTCCTACTTTCCCTTTCACATTTTTAGTGGTTTACTTGTTTATTTTCCACACCTACGGTTCACCAAATTTAATAATCCAACTAGGCATAGAAAAAGGGACAAACAGAGAAACACCACATAAATAAAAGAAAAGGAGAACAAAGATCACTAAAATCTGCCGAGATGGGCCAGTTTCCTGCTCGCAGTAATTCTCAGCTCTTATTTTATGCAGTCTAGTCTATGCTTTCTGTCCCTATAGCTCATCTCCACTTGAAACTTTCTCCTTGCCTTCTACTGGGCAGGGATATTGGAAGTTCCTTCGTTTGTTATCATTGAAATTGAGCTAACTGTTCCCTCTCTATATGGCATTTCAGATTTCTATCTCCGAGCAGAGAAACAAAAGGGTTGAGTTTGTATTCATGTACCATTTTTAGCTAGCTTCTCTTCAATTTGACTTTACCATAGTTGCCACCAAAAATTTCAAGAAACTGTGGTACACTGTTCTTGATCTGTAGGATTCTTTCTATAAAGCGCAATTTTCCACCAACTTCATTTTGACCCAAAAAAAAAAAGAAAAAAAAAATTGGATCTTTCGTTTTCGGTCTTCTTGATCAAGTATTCATCACTTTTATGCGATTGTTTAAGGTGGATAAATTGTGAAAGAGCTTTACCCCCGACAAGCTATGGATTGGGACTGGAACGACTTTGCATGGGATTCAATTGAGTTGGCGGAAAAAGAGGATAGCGGCAGCCTTTCTGGCCTTGTTGGTTGCAGTACTAGTATAGGTGGGCATAAGAATAGAGAAGGAGTTGCGGTGGACTTGAAACTGGGCAGAGTATCTGATTTGGAGGAGATAGGCAGAGGGGCCTCAAAAACAACAGTACGGTCATCATCTTCAGGGCCATTGAAAAGGAATCGGGTGCTGAGTGGAACCCAGAATGTTTCGTGCTTAGTAGATGGATGCAAGTCAGACCTTAATATCTGCAGGGATTATCACCGCCGCCATAGGGTTTGCGAACTCCACTCTAAGACCCCAGTTGTGATTGTAAGGGGCAAAGAGCAGCGGTTCTGCCAACAATGCAGCAGGTTTGATATCAATAGCATTCTTTTGATGGACAAGAATTTTATTTCTTTTCTGTCGTCGGATTTGTAATTTTTCTTGATTATTACATATATAAGAAGTTTTGTGTCCAATCATGTGGGTTTTTTTTTTCTTTACGTGTTATAGATTCCATTCTCTGGGGGAGTTTGATGAGGTAAAGAGAAGCTGCCGGAAACGCCTTGATGGACACAACTTGCGCCGAAGAAAATCTCAACCTGAACCCCTTTACCTGAGTTCTGAGAAACTTCTCTCCAATCACAAAGGTCTTGGAATATTCTTTATCTAAGTACTCAGCAGACTATCTTATTACTGTGTTCAATGCGTAATTCTGCCCGTTAGTTTGAGGCTGGGAATGAATTGGAACATGACATCATTACACATGATCTTGCCACTCACCTTTAGTTTAATCAAATTGCTAAGCTTTCTCAAAAGCTTCAACAGTTCATTGAGTTGATTAGGGAAGTAGGAGAATCTAGAATAAGTGGTTTTAGAGAGTCCATCTATTACTTCTTTTCTTATAGTATTTCTGGGGGAAAAGGTGAAGTTACCGAGTTCCTAAATTTGAGATTGCCAGTCACCGGATTCGAATCAATGAATATTCATTGATAACCATCCAATCCTTCCATTATTAATCAAACTCGAGTTACACTGATTCTGAAATATTTGACATTTCTGTGTGTAAACCAGGTCCCAGAATGTTGCAATTCAGTAGTCCACACATATATGCAACTACTTTGAGAGGCAGCACCTGGCCTGGGATAGCCGGCGGCAGCAACCGACAACGTCCCCTGAATTCCTTTGCCTTCATTTACAATGAGGGAAATAAAATGTTCTCTTTCATACAGGAAAATGGCCCGAGAGTAGGCAACCAAGCAGCCCCTGAAGCCTCTCTCTACCTGCAGGCACCTCCCAGTGGCAATAATATTGCTTCAGCAGAAAGTGGAAGGGGCTGCCATAACATATTATCTGATGAGCTAACACAATCCATTGACTTGGGTTGTGCTCTCTATCTTCTGTCAACACATCAAACACAAACTCCAGCAATAGGTCTGAACCCCCTGGTTCAGTCCAGTGCGAGCCATCCGATTCAATCCTTGGACTCAGAACAGCAATTTCATGCTGTAAACGACAAGTCTGCAGGTATAGTTTTGGTTCCTGATGCCAATGAATATTGCAATGGAGGGTCTCAAGGGGCGCTCGATGGCTTGTTTGAAAGTGAGGCCTCACGAGCGCTTCCATTCTGGTGGGAGTAGTCAGCTCCTGAGGTAATTTTAGCTCCAATGATGTAATGGGGAGTGGACAACTAAAGAAAACTCTCTTAGCTTCTAGTTCAGGAATTGAGCTGTCTTAGATGCTTGTATTGTGATGAATTTCGTTCTGTTTGTGCTCTTCTATCTCCATATCCATGTTTTCGAATTAAGATTTTCCTTGGTTCTCATTTAAGAAAAAAAAAAACATTTAAACTACATTCTGATCCATGAATTGTGTGCCAGATTTCAGTTTTAATCTTGAGCTGTCGATTACTCTTCATGAGTAAAATTTGGGAATATCTCAATTTTGCCCTTATCTTATCGAGTTATAATCACTACACTAAATTAATTAATCATTTTATTTACATTTTGTACACGATATACTTTTTTACCCCTGCACACATCCTTATGATACTAATAATGGAGACAAATGAAAATATGAAACTTACTTTATGGTCTAGATACATACATCTCTATTCTCAAGTTTACTTTGATGTGATCAGACAAACATGTGATCTATAACGACGCTGGTATAAGAGTTGAGTCTTGACAAATGAACAAATTATACATAGTTCAGAAACCAAAACTCAAGATTGGGAAAGAGAAGAGTCAAAAAAAAAACATAATCCTTTCGTCAAGTTACCTTAACTTATGCGACTCTCAGCTAATGGTTTTGTCTTATGTAGAATTTGACGAACCAACAATAAACGAGAGACCAGTTGACACACTTTCAAAGCTGAAAGACAAAAGGGCAATAATACTCTAATAGCTTCACATTCAATGAACAAAGCAAACAGAGACTAGAACAAGTGTAGTCTTAACATAGACTTACCATTGCAGTAAAGGTTAGGAAAGACTTTGAATCTGTTTAGGCTTGGCCAAACTCAGGGAAATGTGACTGCCCTTTAGGGTTGATTTGGACAGACCTTGTCCAGCTCTGCCTGATCCCATTGAGAGGTCGATGTTATTTAGCATGCCATTATTTTTTTCATACGTATACATAGAATATCATTATGAAGGGAGCAAAAAAGGTTCCCTTTCTAAAACAAGGATGACCTTCTTCTTTGTAAATACACATTAATAAGTAAGATGCCAAACGACAACCAAAACAAAATTAAGAAAAATTGGGTCCAAATAATCCCGGGGATCATCAAGACTTGTTCTAATAAAATAATCAACTGAAAAAGAGAGGAAAAGAAAACACAAAACTAGGTAACTCTTGTAGTGCGACACAGAGCACTCTCTATAGACACATCAGTGCTTGTCCTCCTTGGGAATGTCTTTTGGAGGAACCTTTGATTCCAGTTCCTTGGGAGTTGCCTTCTCTGCTGCCCTGCAAGATCCATCAAGGTTATTAAATGTCTATTTAGATGATACCAAAAGATAATCACCAGTTAGAAACTACGGGCAAAGAATGAGGGAAATTGGAGTAAAGAGCTGCTACAATAACACCCACTATTCTTCTTGATTGGAAAGGTCATTCAAAAAATACCGACCACCAAAGATAGCTTTTGCCATATGTTTTCAAATCGTTTTTTTTTTTCATATTTAATCAATGCAATTATAACTGATACTTGGGGATGAATCAATTAGCAAAGAAAACAGAGGTAGACCCAAAGTTGTTTAATTTTATTTTTTTTTTTTTTTGAGGTGTTGGGGGGGGGGGGGGGGGGGGGGGGGGGGCGCTTAACTACTCATGTTGAGCAATCAAGGTTCAATTTTCAATTTCTACCAATAATTATGACCGGCCACGTTGTAAATGCATTTTTTTCTCAATAAATGACAAAAAGACCATATCCACAGCTGCTGGGTGCTTTCTACATGCCTTTCCATTTGTAAAGGGAAAGACTAAGAATCCAAACAGAGGGAAAGAGTAAAAAATCCAAACAATTCTTTGCCTATTTCTATCAACAAAATTTATTTACTAATAAAAAAAGAAGTGGTTAAGAATGCAGACAATTCATGAAAGATGTGCCAAAGTTCAATAATTTTTTTTTTTGATAAGTAATAACTTTTATTGATTGAATGCAACTAGGCAAAGCTCAAGTGCACATGAAATATACAAAAGAGAAACCTAGTTATATTCTATTAAAATGAAAAGAAGTCAAAAACTCATGGACATCCCCTCCCTTTAGTACAATTGCAGAAAGCCATTGTACCAAAGAAGATACAAAAAAGTCCCAAATTTCTCCCATGGTCCTTTCCTTATTGTTGAAGCATCTCTCATTTCTTTTCAACCAAAGACACCACAGTAGACACAAAGGAATCATCCTCCACATCGCAAACAGAAGCTTGCACTGATGATATCTTTTCCAGCCAGCTAGGAGATCCGCCACACCTCTTGGCATTACCCAATGCAGCCCTACCCTTTCTATGATACCATTCCATAATTCTCTTACCACATCACAATGTAAGAAAATATGATCGATGGTCTCCCCATTTTTCTTGCACAAATAGCACCATTCGACGACTATCATCTCTCATTTTCTTAAATTGTTGGCTGTCAAAATCTTGCCTTAGTCCCTTGTCCATACAAAGAAAGCAACCTTAGGTAGCGCTGGGGCTTTCCATATACCCTTCCATGGGAAGCCAACCGGTTGGTGGTGTTGATGTGCTTGCATTGCCTTGTAGAATGACTTAACAATTAGTAAACTTTTTGAGTCCGGTATGGTTCCACAACATTCTATCTCTTCCCCCTCCTCCTATTTGCTTGGAATGAAAGAAGCTGTACAAATCGACAATTTCCTCAACTTCCCAATCCTAAATATTCCTGGAGAAGGTCAAATTCCAATACACTATGTCATTAACTTGACTCATTACATCAGATATTGTAGCTTGCTGGTTTGCTGCTACACTAAAAGCCCTCGAGAATGCACAGAAGAGTGCTCGCTCACCACACCATTTGTCAAGCCAAAAGTTGATTCTTGTACCATCACCGACCTCATACGTGGTATGTGTTAAAAACATATTCCACCCCTTTCTAATAAACTTCCAAAGACTCACTCCATAAGTCCCTCTCACCTCTTTTGTGCACCAACCCCCCTCTCACACCCATATTTCTCCTCCACAACCATTTTCTACAATAATGACTCTTCCAATGAAAATCTCCACAACTACTTCCCTAACAAAGCTATGTTGAAAGTGGTCAAATTGTGCACTCCCAAACCACTCAACTCATTTGGAGTACACACTTGGGACCATCCCACTAAATGAAATTTGGGTTCCTCCCCCATGCCCCTCCACAAAAACTCTCTAAAAAATTTTTCAATCCAAGTGGCAATTCTTGCCAATATTGGGCAAAAGGGACAAATAATATGTAGGAAGGTTGGAGAGAGTGCTTTTGATAAGTGTTAACCTCCCTCCCTTTGAAAGGCAGAGACGCTTCCACCCAGACAATCTTCTTTCCACTTTCTTTATCACTCCATCCCAAATAGATTTTGCTTTAAAAGAAGCTCACAAAGGAAGTCCAAGATATCGCATAAGAAGGGTAGCCACCTTACACCCCAATAAGTCGGCTAAGACGTTGATATTCGCCACCCTCCCAACCGGAACCAATTCCGACTTTTCCAAATTGATCTTGAGGCCCGAAACAGCCTCAAAACATAAAAGTACTGCTCTCAAAGCTTTGATTTGCTCGCTGTCCGCATCGCAAAAAATTAGTGTATCATCGGCGTACAATAAATGTGTACTGTTCCCCACTGCAAAACCTGCAACAAGACCATTACGGACAGCAACATCCATCATGTCTCAATCCCCTCGAACTGGATAAGAAACCACATGATTTGCCATTGACTAGCACGAAAAAGTGGACCGTCGAGATACAATGTTCAATCCAACCACACCACTTTCTTCCGAATCCACATCTCAACATATAAAACAAAAAGTCTCAATTCACATGGTCGTAAGCCTTCTCCATATCCAGCTTGCAAAGTACTCTGGGGCTTCCGTCTCTCAATCGGCTATCCAAACATTCATTTACGATCAAAACTGAATCCAAAATTTGTCTGCCCTGAACAAATGCATTTTGAGGTTTGGAAATTATCTTGTCCATCACCAAACTCATGCGGCTTGCCAACACTTTCGATATAATTTTATAGATCCCTCCAACCAAACTTATGGGGCGGAAATCCTTTAACTTCGTAGCACCTGCAATCTTTGGAATTAAAGCTACGAACATTGCATTAAGAGATCTCTCGAACTTGTGGCAGCGATGGAACTCATGAAACACCCGCATCACCTCCTCCTTCAGCACATCCCAACATTCTTGAAAGAAGGTCAAGGAAAAGCCATCGGGACCCAGAACTTTATCTTTTCCCATACTACATACCACCTGGTGCACTTCGGTTTCCTCAAACGGTCTCTCCAACCACTCTGCTACACTATCCTCCAGCTGATCAAAAATTAAACCGTCTAATTTAGGCCGTCATCCCACTATTTCCTTGAGGAGTTCTCATAATAGCTCACTATTTGTTCTTGGATTTCCTCTTGATCGTGGTATACCCTATCACCTGAGTGGATCTCCTCAATACATTAGACCTTCTATGTGAGTTTGCCATTTTGTGAAAAAAGTTGGTGCATTTGTCTCCCTCCTTCAACCACTGCACCCTTGACTTTTGCCTCTATGAGATTTCTTCCCTCAACAAAACCTGCTCTAATTCCGCCACCACCTCAACCTTTCTTTCCTCATTACCCCTGCCTGCTTTGAGAGACTGCAGCTCCTCCCAAAGAAGGCTTTTTTGCTTATCCGTGTGTCTGAACACCTTACTGTTCCACTTCTTTAAATCTAGTTTGAGAGCTTTGAGTTTATTGGTCACTATGAAGCCAAGAGTGCCACGAACCGAGTAGGAATTCCACCAATTCCTCACCCTTTCCTCAAAATCCGCCACTTGTAACCATATGTTTTCAAATTGAAAATAACGTTTCCCTCCCTGCGTGCCCCCACCATCTAACAATAGGGAAAAATGGTCTGAGCAAACTCGGGGTAATCTCCTCTAATATAGATCTGGGAACTAAGACTCCCACGATGTAGATATTAAGAATCTATCCAATCGTGAGCTTCCTCTGCTGTTGGACCATGTAAAGGCTCCCCCTACCAAGGGAAGATTGATCAAGTTCAGATCAAAAATCAGCTCTGAGAAATCCTCCATCGCCCTTGTCGAAGACGTTGCCCCCTCCCTTTCACTAGGGAATCGTACTACGTTAAAGTCCCCACACACAACCCACAAAAGTTCCCACAAAGAGTACAAACCCACCAATTCCTCCCATAAGTAGATTCTCTCGCTATCAACATTAGGCCCATATACTCCCGCAAGAGCCCATTCCCAACCATCCTCAATGTTCTTGAATAATCCGGCTATGGAAAAATTCCCAATACAAACCTCAACTACATCAACCACCCTCCTATCCCACATCAACACCATCCTGCCTGAAGCCCCCGAAGAAGCTATAAACTCCACCCCACAAAGACGCTATCCCATAAGTTGCGGATGATGCTTCTATCAACAAACTGTAATTTAGCCTCTTGTAAACACACGATATCTACATTCCAACTGCGTAATTGGGATCGAATTCTAAGTCATTTATTAACATTATTGATCCCCCTCACATTCTGCGATAATATTTTAGGCTTCATAAGAAACATTGTTCCCCCGTCCTTTCACTCTATCCCAGCCGACACTACCTTCCTTGTGATCATAGTTGATGAAGCACGTCAATCTTTTTAACTCCCTGTCTTTTTTGAAAGTTGACTTCATTGCCTTTGATATGCCTGCTTCAAGTGCCACTAATAAGGCTTTGAATTGTTCTTTATACCTTGCAACCGAGAGTCCCAAAAATTTGTGTATATTCGTCACTTTGTCCAGCACCCAGTCCGAAAATTCAGGTACTGGACTAGGGAGGATAGCGCATATGGGAGTAACACTGCCCTCAGCATCCCAGCTCTTATCAAACTCAGCCTTCCCGAGTTCATCAGCTGGCTCCACCACGCCCATAAATTCTCCTGACCCATGTTGCTGCTCCTCCCTTCCCCCTTGCCATGAAATTATCTCCTACAAAGGTGACACCTCCCAGGGATGGCATCCGGCACTTGTGACAGCCCAACATCTACGTTCATGGCTCCAACCTCATCGCACACCTCCTCCACCTTGCCTTCCTCACGATGCGACCCTCCACTCAGATCGACCCTTGCCGGCAACCGATTCTGTACCGGAGAAGAGACTATCAAGGCTTGTTCCAACGTCGCCTAGTTGCTTAACCCCTGAGCCGAAACCGATATATCGGTTTCGGAGGGCTTTAGTTTTTCTTGCCATATACAATTTGGGTCTATCTGACCCTTACCTGAGTACACCGCCCTTACCTGAGTACACCGCCCCCTTGTTGAATCCCGGATCATGACCCAAGCCAAGGCCCGTCTCAACCGTTTTCTCAGGTTTTGAATCACGGCCCAAGCCCATGTCCATAACCCCTTTTCCTTTAACGCATCGTTTTAACTTCGAAATATCTTCCAGAAGTGCCCCTAACCTCCCATCCATATCTGCCAATGCTTTTAAGTACATTTATTCTTTCTGCCCCGACCATGCCCTGCAGGTGCACGTCCCCCTCTGCCCAGTGTACACCCATGGCAACATTGCAGATTGCACGGCTCGAGATGCGTCCTTCTGAAGCACCTCACTGTACGTTGGTATACCTGCTTCACCGCTCTTCTCTCCACCACCCACCTTTCTGCCATTCACTACCCTTCTCAGGCCAACCATGGCTTTGTTTCCAACACTCAAAACAGGGGAAGCCGAGATAGTCTCCTTCAGCGTCTCGGTGAAGCTCATCCACCCCTCCCCTCTCCTACTTCTGGCACCATTATCATTCCTCTCTTCTTCTCGTGTCCGAACTCCGAGAGAGAAAAGAACCTGCATTTGGAGTTGCAACCTCGCTAAACAACTAGCACCATATTCCCATGTCTCCGAGTTCGAAGGAACTCTGGTTGGCCCAAGGACGCCAAACATTCCTTAATGACTGAAACCAGCCATCCGGAAGCTTCAACATCGACAGAAATATACTTCACCACCCTGCGACTTTCCTCTGTGATTTTCCACCACCGCTCATTCTCTTTTTTGAACAAGAACACCTTTTGGTTGATAAAAACCTCTCTACACACCCCCATTTTAATCAGTATAACTTTATATGACTAAAGGAACTAAATCCATGGACAAACGACCATAGCAGATAAGTTCGGAAAAGTTATCTTGAGCGATTTCTTAGTCTCAAGAATATATCTTCTATCATCAATCTTCATAGCTTTGCTGCCATATTTGAAATTGCAAGAAAAAAACTGATGAAGACAGGACCTTGTATAAGAAGTCCCTATAAAGGGAGTAAATGGGGAAACACCGAATCTGCAGAGTCAAATCACGATCACACCCAAAGTTCAATAATTTAAATGTGTAGTTGTTTGCCCCCATGCTGTTGTTGACATCCTCAAGCGGAACCGTACTTTGAAGTGAAGCACCTTGACAAGACCCCAACAAAAAATGCCCAAAGACAGTCCCAAACAATCATGGACAACCGAGATTAGACCATTTTTGGGGACAAGCCCAACTTTGGAGGACTTTCCTAGGAGTTCAGAGAATGCCTTAGGAAGCTCGGAGGAAATGCATGGGTCAATCGGAACGTAGCTCAGTTTTTCCCACTTGATCATGCCATGACTCGGCCCTGACAGCACCATGACATGCCTTGGACAGCCCCACAAGTATGCCATGACACGCCCACGACATTATCGCTAACAAGATCGGATAGCCCTATGGGCCATGACTCGACACTGTTGCTGACAGCCCTTTACAATCCAACGGCCTATGCCATGATAGCCAACGAGATTAGTGACACACCCAGCAGCACCACGCTCCACAGGCACACAGCAGGCTTGCAACAACCTATGCACAGCAGACACAGAGCTACTGGTAGGGGCCTCGGTCTAGCCCCTAGCCAATGCGGGTCTTCCTCCACGCACGTCTCCTTTAATGACCGAGCAAGTTTCCTTGGATGGTTGGTTGAGGCACTTTTTCCTGCTTTATTGAGTTCCTAGGATAATGGCAATGGTGTTTAAGGATAAGTTTGGTTTAGGTAGGGAGATGTGGTGGTTTATGTGGTAGATTAAAGTTGAAATGGTTTAAGGGAATGTCTTTTGGGTAGGCTTATGTGTTAGGGTTCTTTTGGTAAGGCATATGGATCATATGGTGTAGTTGGGCTAGGGTTTTAGTAGTGACTAAGAAGAATTTCGAGATTGGGATTAGGTTAGGATTTGGGAATGTAGTTTGGCTATGGAAAGGAAATATAAGACCAATTCTTAATTAATTGGGGATTGAGAGGTGATAGGGTTTGATTGGTGGTCAAATATGGTAGTTGGGTAGTGTGATTGGCCTTGATTGATAGGTGGATTGGTATGATGGGTTCGGCTAAGGTAAGTTGGGTAGGAGTATCCTGTTGATTGATTGGGAATTAGTTTAGACTTGATTGAGTCAATTAGGGAATGATTGACTAATCAATTAGGTAGGGAAGATATAATTGGAAAATACAAGGGATTAAGGTTCGGCTATGCATGGCAATGAGATATCTTGTGGTGATTGATTGGGTGGCCGAGTAGGGTATTAATGGGGAATTGATTTGTTTTGATTTAGATTTGGTTGGATATGTTTGGAAGGATAGGATATTTGATTGAGTTAACTAATTTAATAATTGACCAATCACATATGGAAATAAAAGATATGGTGGTTGTTATGGCAATGTAGGGTTTGGTTATCGTAGGGTTTGGTTATGGTTGTGTAATGATAGTCACGGCATTGAGACTAGAGGGATTGCACAAAAATGTCTTGCTTTGGGGGAGTGATTGGCTGAATATAGGGCTAGGGTAAATGAGGGTCTCGGCCAAGTAAGGGTTTAGGAAATTGGATTAGGGTTTGAGCATTGAATGGAAGATATTTGGTGAATGAAATCAGAAAATCTGGTGGGAATATATGTGGCCGGTTTTGGTGAGTGAAGGGATTTAATTTAGTTTGACTTGAAAAATTAGAGATTTGATTAAATCAATTAGGGAAGCATTGATTAACCAAATAAAGAGAGAATATTCAGATTTAATGAGGTGGAAGAAGTGGAATTCGAGCTAGGCAAGTTGCCTTAGCCAAATGGGTTTTAATTTGGCAAGTAGGGCGATCGGTTTGGCAAGTTTGGAGGGGTTTGAGGTGGCTGTCTTGGGGGGCACTTGCAGACCACGTCAATGGATGTATAAGGAAGGTTAAGGTCTGGTTTGGTGAAGGGAATAAGGCAATTTCGTGATAGGCAAGTTGCCTTACACGAAATAGGTCAAATCTGGAAACTAGAAAACTATTTTGGAAAGTCTTGTGTGTTTGGATGGAAAGTTTTGGGCTACTTTGCGGGGACTGACCAGACTTCGACCAGGGCTAATTTAAGAAGGTTTAGGTCTGATTTGATGAGGGAAATAAGGCAAATTCGTGGTAGGCAAGTTGCCTTACACGAATTGGTTCAAAGATGGAAAGTGGGGATTTGGTTTTGGCAAGTCTTGTGTGTTTGGAGGGAAATGGTGTGGCTGCTATGTGGGGGCTTTGCAGGCCACGACCAGAGGTGTTTGAGGATGGTTTAGATCTGGTTTGGTGAGGTAAATAAGGTAAGAAGAGCTAGGGTTTGGTGGCTGGTTGTTGGGAAAGCTGGAAGGGCGAAATTGGACAACACACCTAACTAGGTTTGGTGCTTGTTGCCGTGGCTTGTGTAGGCTGTATAGGACTGATTGAACTCGTGTTTGGGGTAAAGGAAACTTAAAGAAAAGAGTATGAACACCCAAGAAAATGGATGAACACTCAAAGAAATGAAGAACACGCCAACCACTTCCAATCTCCAAGTGGTTCAACCAACACAACTCACACAACACTTCACTTTTTCTTCAATTATTTTCAAAACACTTTCTCACTCACTCTCTAGGGAATTTCAAAATTCACAAAGGTTGTGAATTAAGAAATCCTCTTGAACACTCACACACACTTTCTCAAATCTACAAGTGGTGTGAATTTGGCCTCACCAACTTAAGAACACCACACACAAATTCAAGAACACTTACTCACACTCACTTCTCAAATTCACAAGTGGTGTGAATTTAGCACTCACTCACTCTTTTGGTGGTTTTTCGATAATCAAACCAATAAAAGGGAACTCTTATTCGCTCCAATAACAAAAGAACACCAAAATAAACAAGAACACAAAATGATAAGAAATACCTCAAGTACTTTATTGATAAAAAGATAGATGCGGATTGCTCCTATTCACGAATTGCAAGGAGTAATCATCTTCAAGGGGATTCACGAATTGCACCCCAAGAAACTTAAGTGCCAAGCACCGATGATAATCCGTAATACATGGTGGTCGGCCTAAGCTCTTAGGAAGTCACTCCAATCCTCAATTCTTCAAATGGTCAAAAGATGTTTAAACTAAGAGGTCTAGAGTCCTATTTATAGAGTTTACAAAGTGAAAACCCCTAAAAGGTCCCTGGACATTATTTAATTAAATAAAATAAATAAAAACACTTAAAAGCAAATAACATAGTCTTGGGAGCCCATGTGGCCGTGGCATGTAAGGAAGGGATGGTGGGCTTCGCTAGCCCATGGCATGGTCCATGGGTGTGATTGGCATGCTTGTTGGCCTGTACCTCAGGTGGTCTTGGTTGGTCCATGGCAAAGGCTCTAGCCCTGGTTAGGTGTTGGCCATGGTTTGCAGCTAGTATGCACATGGCTTGATGGTGGCTCAGCTGGACCCATGCATGTCTTGGTCTGTGGGGCCTTGGGCATGGCTCGAGTTGGCTGGCACGCTGGCATGCTAATGAGGCGCGCTGGGCTAGGCGCATGGTGCTGCTGGCATGGCTGCGCGCATGGGACTACTAGGCACTGGGCATGCACACGCAGGCGCGTGTGCGCAGGGCGTGCACGTACTGGGTGGCACATGACAGGCATGGTGCACTGAGGTGTGCGCAGGAGCACACTCATGGGCGTGCGCATGGGCCCATCTCGACATGGCCCTAGTGTGCTGATGGCTAGGCCATGTGGTGCGCGCTGAGGCGTGTGGCACATGGCTGGTGTAGGGTTGTGCGCAGTGGGGCGCTATGGTGGGCGCGCAGGTGGGCGTGTAGGTGGGCGCTGAGGTATGGCACGCTGTGGTGTGCACAGGGGTGCACTCATGAGCCCGCACATGGGGCATGCGCTCGTTGGCCCGCGATGGTTAGCCTTGCTGGGGTCCTTGTGCGTGCCAAGGTGGGGGCCAGGACACAAATGTAGGCTGGTGATGGCATGCTGGTGATGCTGGGCGCTGATGGCATGCTGGTGCCACTGGTCAGGCTGATGGGCACTGGGCTTGCCTATTGGCCATACTGGTTTGTTGCTGGGCACGCTAGTGGAGCTACTGGCATGCTGATGGGCGTGTCATGGCATGTCAGTGGCTGTGTCATGCCGCTGTCAAGGCCTAGTTGTGGCACGGTCAAGGGAGAACAAGTGAGCCACATCCCAATTGACTCGTGCGTCTCTTCTGATCGTCTTTGGACACACTCAGGACTCTTAAGGGAGTCCTCCAATGATGGTCTTGGCGCCACAAGTGGTGCCAACTCGGGTGTCAATATGTGTCTAAAGCCTTGAACATTGGTAGTTTTTTATGGGATATTATCAGCTACGTACGCAACGTGCACGCCATAAACATGCAGATAGCGTGTGCCCAACATGCAGCCAGTGCCGAGGCCCATGCCTGGGTCACTCTAGCCACGTGATAGCAAAGCCCAGGCCCCTTACTTGGGCCATGCCAACAACATGTCAGCCATGCCAATAGCCCATGCCATGGGCCAGCCAACGGCCAACTCATGCTAGAGGTCTATCAGAAGGCCTATCCAATTCATCTTTTTTAAAGGGACCCATTAGGGTTTTCAAGTTTTTAATTGCTATAAATAAGTCTTTAGACATTTTATTTTCCATCTTTTGGCACATTTCCTGGAGAAACGGTTCGTACATTTTAGAGATCATATCGATGCCTTTGTACTTGGACTTCTTGGGTGCAATTCGTGAATCCCTAAAAAATGATCATCACCTTGCACTTCGTGAATAGGTATGATTTATTTATCTATCAATTTATGAGTATGTGTTCCTTTCAATTCAATTGATTAGCATTTATTTATCTCCTGATCATATAATTTCTTGAACATGCATATATTTTTTCACATTTTCTCACTCACCAATGACATATTAAGCCTCAATCATTCCATATCATTATTTTCCATCCAAATACATTCCTAGAAAATACTTTCACTTCATCCAAATAGTTATAGCCGAAATCCCTAGCCTCCCATAAGAATTCCTACAATTTAGGAATCATCACCCTAGCTAACAAACTTAACTCCCTAAATGTTAGGAGTTGCCCTAACCAAGCCAAACACTATGATTTATTCTTCACTTACCTTATCCAAAACACTCCAACTCTAATTCTATCTTCCAAATCTCGAAATTCCCCTTATCCACCACCAAAATCCTAACCTCTCTTCATCACACAAGTCCTAAACATCATCTAAGAGGCCCCAACATCAAAGAACATCATCAAGCCATTCCATAGTGCATCAAACTCACCAATTCATCACTTAGATCACCCTAATTCATTATCATCATCAATTTCACTACTAAACACCATACCTCCATAAGCCTAGGGACCCTCTATTGCCATAAACAAGACAATACCAAGCAAGTCGACAAATAGCATTCGGTCATCATGAGGAGAGGCAAGCTTAGAGGACCTTAATGTTTAGGGATTAGACCGAGGTCCCTAACACACCTGCGAATCTACAACGGTGAGAAATGACAATCAAAGTTCAAAATTTCAATTTCTATCAATCATTATAACCTGTATATTGTTCTCAACACAATGACAAAAAGACCATATCCACTGTTGAATGCTTTCTACACACTCTTCCATTTGCAAAGGGGAAGAGTAAGAACAAAAAATTATCATGAAATCTCTGCCAAACTTAGATAATTTGATACACCCAGATTGCAGAGATCATTTCAAGCAGGCAGCCAAAATAAGAAATTCTTTTTCACTCAAGTCAAATCAACATCAACAGTATTCTTCACAAAGATCAACCACGGGAGTGTTTAATCTTTCAGAGTTTTGGGAGTCCTATCCAAATTTTTTTTTTTTTTTTAATAAGAGATAACTTTTATTAATGAGAATAAAATGGGCATGGCCCGTGTACACAGGGAGTATACAAAGGAACACCTAATTACATTCTATCCAATCCAAAACCTACCGGAAACTAGCATTCAGTCGCTAAATTCTCTAACTTCAACTTTCTCACAAGTCCAAGAAAAAGATTTGTGAGTCACAGGAAAACGAATATCAGTAATCTAGTCATAACTGGAGCTGGTAAATGTGGAGTTTCAACACCTATCGATATTGAAAATGTTATTGATAAAGCGAGAACCTAAGTTTAAAAGCTGAAGAGGAGATTTTTACTTGGAGGCAGAGGCAGATTCTTCTTCGAGCCAGTGGCGGATGTGCTTGACGTTGCGCCTGAAGATAGCGGCCGACTGCTTGACGTCGCTCCTCAGCAGGAGAACCACGGCGCTAACCCCAGCCACCGTAAGGATTAAGTTTGTCAACGCCATTGGCTTGTGTTTTTGGGCTCCGAAATGAGTTAGCTCTCTCTATCCAATAGCGAAGGATCAAAAATATAAAGAGGACATTGGTTTTCGAGAGTGTAGGGGGTTCGGTTTCTACTTTCTTGGCGAAGAGAAGAATGTACTCGGAGAAGACGATGAGATTGGATTTAGCATTTTATGTGGACTCATATTGGGCCTTCAAAAGTAGGTCCAAAATCATGGGCTGCCAAGTTCATAACCCAACCAGATAAAATGAGCTTCAACCACCCCAAAGGATTTGTAGCGCTTGCGTTTGGGGCAAAACACTGGAAGATCCCGTGATTGGGTCAAAATCTGTATTTATTATTAATTTTCTTAAGGGTCAAAATCTATATTTTAAGTGATTGGTGAGCTGTGACAATATAAAGAGAAGACAGAATTGATTTAAATCCCTTCTATCATACCATATTCAGATATATGAAGTATATGAGAAGCCTTGCATAAGAAAAAGACAGGTGTAAACCAAGAATTGAAGCGTGCCAATCTTTGTTTGTCAATAATACACTTTGGAACACGTGACAATTTTCTAGGCCAAATATATATATATATATATATTTATAATTTTGAAGATAAATAGACACATGTTAATCCTACTGTATTAAATGTTAGGTAGAATGTACATTATCTGGGCAACATTTAAGGCAGTGGAGTGTACATGATGTGTCTTCAAATTGTAGAAAGTATTTGAATAAAAAAGATGTTGAAAATCGGACAAAATCTTCTTTCAAAGTTGGAGGAAATTTCCTCCTATGCATCTATAAATTGACATGAATTTTTTGAGCGTGTTATAAGCATATTTAAAAATTAAAAAAAAAAGTTAAAAAGGCGTTAGGAATGTGCTCATTCATTAAAGTCATGACTTGTCACATATTCAAGGAACGCGTGACAAGTTTTTAAATGAATTTGAGGAGATTTCATCTAATGCAATTTAGGTTTTGTTTGGATTCGGAGTTAAGATGAGATGAATTTTAAAAATTTTGAATAAAATATTATTATTATTATTATTATTATTTTGATATTTGAAAAAACTATATTGAGATTGTATTTTGTATGAGAATTTGAAAAAAATGTAATGATGAGTTTCAGATGAATTGAGACGAACTCGACTCATCTCCAAATAAACGGGACAGGAAAACTTTTGTCAAAAAACTTAAATCAAAACTAAATATGAACAGATCATTTTAGAGTCAGTTCAGCTTGTATGTCAAGGTAGGACTGTGCATCTGTATCCGAAGCCTGATATTGAAGAAGATTTAGATCTGGATTTGGCTTTTTAAAAGCGGGCTAATATCTACCGGAGAAACTTAGCCAAACCCATGTGGATATGCGGATTGAAACCGGATATTTAGATTTGATACCCATTTTTTTTTAATATTTTTAACACTGTTAAAACTTTTTTAACACTTTTTAAATGACTTTTTTATATGCCTGATATATGGATTTTACATCAGGTTTTTTTGAAATAAATCTTTTTAACACTTTTCAAACCTTCTTTGTAAAAAAAAAAACATTTTTACACTTTTTAAAAGGCTTTTTTATAGGCCTTAATGTTAATATTTTTATATAAGATTTTTTATATAATGAATACTTTTATAGGAATTTTTAAAACTTAATTTATAAAATAAAATAAAATAAATAATTATAGACATCAATATGCATAATATACTACATACTTTACAATATTGTTACTTACATCATAATGCAAAACGTCAACTTTACAAGGAACAAATTAATAGTGAAAATTTTAAGAGGGGGGCAACAGTGAAAACACTGTTTATGTGAGAGGGCTGCACATAGGAGTGTAAATGGGCTGGTCCAGTTCGGAAAATTTGCCGATTCCATTCGATCCAAAAATTCTCACCCTGGACCGGACCAAACTCCTATTCGATCCATATCGGTCCGGTTTAATTCGCTCCAAGAGCGATCAAGTCCGGTCCAGGAATACCCCATATGATTTAATGAGTTAAATTTAATTTAAAATTCTATAATGATCAAATTTTTTTTTGTCCAAATTTAATTATTTTCAGTCCAATTTACGTATTTATCACATATTTAAACCAAAAAATATTAAAAAAACTTACTCTTAGTATATTATAAGAGTATATATTAAATATGTTAATATTATATGATTATATATTATATATTAAGTATGTTAGTAAACTATAACTAATAATACTATTATATTAGTATATTATATATTGATATGTTAGTAAATAATGACAAATTAGTAATAATATAGTAAATAATAATAATACACTTATTATTTATAAGTTATTACTAATACTCTATATAGATATACTATAATTTATATTTTTATACTATAACTAGTCAACTATTATAAATTATAATATGTTAATATTATAAGAGTATATATTATATATTAATATGTTATTATATTAATCTATATTAATATTAATATTAATATTAAAATTTATATAATATTATTTATATATACATATATTAAAAAAAAAGTTTAAAGGTTCGGTCCGGTCCGGTCCGGTCCAGCCCAAGGGGAGAAATCCCTTGGACCGGCACCAAATCGGAATCATTCGGTCCATATATATTTTGGACCGGATCGGACCGAACTCCAATTGGTCTCAATCCAGTCCAGTCTACTGGTCCAGTTCGATCTTTTTACAGTTCTAGCTACACATGAACAGTAAAAAAATTGTTCATGTGAGGGAGACTACTATAAATAATGGTTACTGCAAATCTTTTTTTCAAATTTCAGAAGCAATAATAATGAACTGTGGCAAAACATTTGATGTCAATTCCCCTCTCATCTACATTGTGAGCTGTGGGAAACAAAGAACTGAAAATAAAAAAGATTAGTAAAAATTTCACATCCCAATTAATATGCATATATATAGAGTTATTACAAGAAAAATGAATATTCGTAATAAATTATTTATGATAAAAATGATTATTTATTATAAAAATATACTCATTTTGATAGAAAATAGTTATTTTAGTAAGAAATAACTGGTCACGAACTAATTTTTTTGTAACAAGAGAAAATAAAATTATCGTGGAATGTGTCGATAAGGAGTGGAAGGTTAGAGAAATGGCTTAAGTGAAGTCTTTGTTGCCATGTCAGTGTCACATGTGCTATTGTTCATTATGCTCCCGTTGTTAACTTAGCATATACAATGGAATGAACTTAATTCATCACAAAATAATCATATAAAACCATTTATGTATTTGTTGTGTGGGGGAGGGTTGAATATAATGCTCCATGCGGAGTGAACTTCAACACAAAATGATGATGTCAGCAAGCCACCAGAAACCATTACTTAGCAGGTCATGAAGTTGACTAAAAATACTAAAAACTTTCATGGTTTGTACAGAAGAGAAACTGCAGATACCTGAACGAGACTAGAGACCAAGTGAGGCCTTATATTAAATTGGAGTATGTGTTAGGGTTTCTGATCAGATTTCTCTAGACCCAGATTCAAACCAAAAGGAAGAGAAAAAAGTTTATTGAACACAATCACAACATCTAGAGAGATATATAGCAAGAAAAAATCAAAAACAAGCCAGAGATCATTAGAGAAAAGAACAAAACCAAACCAAAAAGGAAGGGAAAAAGTTTAATGAACGCAATGGATCAGAAATAGAGAATGTCATATTATTGACATATGCATACAACATTCAGAGAAATTAATAGTAAGAAAAGTAAAATAAAATATAATAGATCAATGTAGATTAGGAGAAAAAAACAAACCAAACCCAGATCCAAACCAAAAAGGAAGGAAAAAAATGTTTAATGAACACAATCACAACATCCAAAGAGATGACTAGCTAGGAAGAAAAAAAAAATCGAAAATAGACTAGAGGTTAGGAAAAAAAACAATTATAAAAATTCCAAACCCAATTCCAAACCTAAAGGCCCAAGGGGGAAAAAAAGTTCAATAAACGCAGTCACGGAGAAATAGATAAATTCAGATTCTTGACATACAATTTCTAATAACAAGCCTCAACTAACGTAAAGGCCATCTATAAATTAAGACAAATGAACTGCTAATGATCAATACCCAAATCAATCAATACAAGAAATTTTACATAAATTAATAGAGATTTTTAGAGTTCGTCGATGAACCTGGAAACAATGTCATGATGGGGGATGGGTCTATATTGTTGATGACTCTAAAGAGAGAGAGACGATCAAGACTGAAGAAAGCTGGGTGAAAATGGCTTAGGTGGTCGCATACAAAATAGAAGAAACGAAAACAAAATTAAAGAACTAATGTAAAATAGGAGTGATCTCATACCTGTGACGGTAACCGACGACGACGATGTTCTATGCATTGTTAACCGAAGATGACAGCTTTGCTTTTGCCTTAGGGTTTTGGCCAAAGAGAGCAAGGAGAGAGCGAGGAAATCACCTCATTTGGGACGAAAAAATGTTTTCGTTTAACCTAATGTTTCAATTACCCAGTCCTGAGTAATCGCATGGCCAAACAGAATCCGGACACGGATTCGAGCACTTACAAAATTATTTTAACCGCCTAATCCGGGCAATTAAACGTCCAGGACCCACTGGATATCCGAATTGGGGACCAGACTATAAAAAAAAATTGGTCCGGATGCACACCCCAATGCCAAGGAAGCTTCAGCTCTTAATTAAGCCTTGTGGAAAAAGTGATGGCAACAAACTGAATTGTTTTTCAGACCTTCGGTTGTATGCATTAATGGGGGTGATCTGATCCCTAAGAAAATCGTGAAATATTACACGTACGTACAGGAACACCGTTAGTTTTCAAGCTGGGGCTCGGGGGCAAAGATATAAAGAAACATGCTTGGCTCTCATTTCCAATGATCACCTGAAAATGAAGAATAATAATGCTGTACCGTGATGACATTAAACTGATCATCACTGCTTTCATGAAAGGTTAAGCCCATCTATGATCATCACTGGTACGACGCACATATTATAACGAACACACGTACAGAAATTAGTATCTGATCCCAGTTGATTCATATAGAAGAATCAAGAACAAATACAATCGGCCGGGACCCTAGCTAGCTGGTATAATTCGTATGCGGAATCAGAATTCCCCTTTTTCCCCAAAAAGATCATAAAGAAAATAAAAGGAAGATAAAAGAATATAAGAATCAAAGTTTCTTCTTCTACTTCTTCTTCTTTTCCTTCTGTTTTTTTTTTTTTTGGTCCGTCATGTGTAAGTGTGTGTTTTTGACATATTATATGACAATTTTTGTGTCTCCGGCCCTTTTTTTCTCCCTGATATACAGTTTCGAAAGTTGTTACTAGATTCACAGTATAACTAGTTGCAGGTGATATCATGGGAATGCTTGCCCTAAATGCTATAAATGGTGATCTATAGATCAGAGAGTACTGAACATGATTAACATATATGATATTGGCACGGCTCAATCAAGCTAAAGGACCCAACCATTGAGAACTTTGATTTGATTGAGCCTTGCCAACATCATGATGAACTGTTCCTCGTACTGCCAACAAACTTTTACATCAGCAAAAGGAAAGTACGTACAAACCCAATGCCATAAACGTCTAGCTAACCTTCCTCAATATTGTTAATGCAGGATCGTACGTGCCGATGCAGCCATGCATTGAGAGATCAATTGATCAGTTCGGGACGAACCCAAAGAAAACACATGCAGGATAAACCAGCCAGAAACCAGAAATTGACAAAGTGGTTTTACAGGCGAAACAAGAAGAGAAAGCTGTCCAAAATGTTCAAAGTAACATTACCATATATATGAGAGATGAGAAATGGATATATATGCTTTTTATAAGGGGCAGATCAGCGCGCGCTAGATAAAAAACATATTACTAGTTTCTTTTTTTCTTGGATAGCGATTGATCTAGATATATTGCCGTTGAGAGCATTTAACGTTTCTAGCTAAAGGTCCCACAGATTTCCATTTGAATTTTCCAGAATAATTATCATCACCATTGTTGTCAGCATTGCATCATTTATATATATTTTTACCTGGTTTTCTTATGGCATATATATATATATATTATATGATTAAGTTTCTCTCTCTCTATATATATATATATATTATATGATTAAGTTTCTCTTTGATTCTGCCAAGATCTTTTAGATCAATTGGCAATACTTTAGTTTCTCATTAAGAGAATCAAGGATCGAATCCCCCCTTCCCATGTATTAACAAAAAAAAAAAAAAAAGTTCTCTTTGATTCCCTTTATCTAGAAATGCACGTAATGTAGATCGCTCGGCCATGTTGTCTAAAGAATCGAGATTTCATACGTACAACATTAAATATTAGAGGACCACTTTGGAGCCGTCGGTCTGTTATGTAGGCTTTAACAGCCTCCAATGAAACAGTAACCAAGCATCTTTTAAAATTTACGAAGAAGGGGAGACAACTTTCACAACATGATCCTCAATGTCTATAGTATCTGGTTCTGCTTCAAATCCCAGTTCAGTGCAATTTGATTTCACTTCATTCCCAATTATAAGCTCCACATCAAAGTGCATGTCCCTCTTCCAAAGTGCCCATTTACATATCTCAAAGCCCCCAAACTAATAACACAATTCCAGTTACCAAATTCAACAAACCAACTGAAATAAATAAATCCTCTTAATAACCAAAAGTAAGCAATAATCATAAGTAAAACTTAAAATCAGAGGCACCCACTACAAGGGATGTGAGCTTTTGTGACTAATTAATAACGGAAAAAATATTATTTGTGACTAATTTTAACTATAAATAATCATTTGGCTGAAATTAACTAGTTACAAAAAATCATTTTTCATGTAATGACCAACGTAAGGAATAAGGGCAAAGGAGAGGGCTTCTGGTTGTGGGTTTATTACAAGAAAAATGGATAAAAACAATTAATCTAATACATCAGATTGATTATTTCTAATTTTTTATTTTTAGTGATTGCGAGCGAAAGGGAGGGTTATAGGTGGAGAGGGCTTGTTGTTGTGGCCTTGAAAAACTTGTATATTGGGCAGGATATATGGTGTTACATAAAGTTTTGTGAGGGCAACATCAGTTTATTAGATACCGATCGACCAAATGGGAGGACTAATAAAGAAATGCGTTGGAAATGAGCCTGCACATAAATCTTAAAATTTCTTAAAATCAGTTGTAAGGATAATTAGTATGCAGGCGAAATAAGTCGTGTTGACAAACTTAGGACTGTAAAAAGATTAAACCAGACCGGTGGACCGGACCAGACCCGTTGTCTCAGACCGAACTGAATTCTAATTCGGTCCGGTCTGGTCCAAATTTTATATGAATCGATTGATTCTGGTCCTGTTCCAGTCCAAAGGATTTTTTTCCTGGACCGGACCGAACCCCACATATATATATTTATATATGTATATATAAAAATAGTATATAAATTATAGTATTAATATTAATATAAATTAATATATAATATATATTAACATATTAATATATAATATATACTCTTATAATATTAACATATTATAATTTATTGGTTGACTAGTTGTAGTATAAAAATATAAATTATAATATATTTATATATAATATTAGTAATAACTTATAAGTAATAAGTGTATTATTATTATTTAATATATTATTACTAATTTATCACTATTTTCTAACATATAAATATATAATATATTAATGTAATAATGTTATTAGTTATAATTTACTAACATACTTAATATATAATATATACTAACATATTAATATATAATATATACTCTTATAATATTAAAATATTATAATTTATAGTAGTTAAATTTGGACCAAAAAAATATTTGATCATTGTAAAATTTTACATTAAATTTAGCCCATTAAATCATATGGGGCACTCCTAAATCGTACCGGACCACCCCTTGACCGAATTGGACCGGACCGGTATGGACCGAATTCCTGTTCGGTCCGGTCCAAGATGAGAGAATTATTGAACCGAATAGAATCGGTTCACAAATTTTTCAGACCGGACTGGACCATTTACACCCCTATACAAACTGATCAATTGCAATCTGCAATTTCTGATAGGGTTTTTGAAATTATAGTTAATATTATAAAAAATAATATTTACAATAGTAAATTATTAATGTCGTATAATATTTTTAGAAAAAAAAATTAAATATGAGATTTTTATAAAAAAGAATTAATCTTTTAATTATAAATTTTACTTTTATTTTAAAAATAATTATAAGATATTTATACATTCTAAAAATGTATGTAACGTTATTTTAATATTATAAGCAAAAGATTAAAAGGTTCCGGACCGCGTGAAGATGATCCTCTGTTGTTTTGCCTCTTCGTGTGTCATTTCAACATTCATATCATGCAAGCTGTGAAGATCAAGACAACCCATAAACTCTACTGAAGAAGACAAGAGCAAAAGGCTCGCCACCAAACAATCCGGTTACCTAAGTTTATCCTAATTTAATGGACAAGACATCACCTTCCGGCCATGCCTTCATAATTCTAGAAGTTTTCTAGGCCCATTTTATGATGGTGGGTTGGCTAGCTGTTTGGAACGACATAAGTGCGGCATCAAACTATACTTTTGGACCTGAGGCCTCGGAACCCGAGCACAGTCGCGATCTTCCTGATTTCGGAGTTTTTTAGACGAGCAATGTATTTTATTTAGATTATTTTTTTAATATTTTTCAATATTTTTAAAAAATATAAAATATTCAAAATATTATTTAAAAATACTTATATAAAAATTATGTAAAATAAAATAAAATTGAGACAAATAAAAATTGCAAAAATAAGAATTTCTAACTTTTTCTTTTTTAGATTACATGCAGAGATATGAAGAATTAATTTTAGATGAGTTAATTCAATTTATAAATAATAATATTTTATAAATTTTATTAAGATATATTTAAATATAAATATATTGATATCTGTATTTGAATATATAAAGTAAGTTTAGATGAATTTAAATTTTCTATAAAATTAAAGTTGAAAAAGATTAATTTGTGATATGCTTGCCAACATTTTGAATTTAAAGTACAAATAAAAAAGAACTGCCCGAGTATTTATAAATCTCAAATAGAACTTGATCTTGAGTTTCTTACAAATATTTATAAATATATTGATATCTTAAGAGAAGGACGATTAAAATAATAATAAATAATAGATTTTTTATTAAAAAAAAAAAAGATTACTGGTAAAAAAAATCCAATGAATTAGTCAGCCCTCTATCAGGGGATACATGAGCTAGTAAATCGTTCATATTATAGATAAGATTTTGATGATTTGATTAGGAATTTTTTTTTTAATTATTAATAAAGTAAATATTTTTTAATAATATTCTAATTTAAAAAATATATATTTATTAAAAAAAAACGAAAGCAAACAAAATGCACTTATCGGATATAATATTCCAGTACCTCATACGTGGCCGGTCGTCTTTTACAGGTTGGTGACAAAACAGAGATCCCAATTTCCAAAAAAGGGACCGCCATGGCTAGCTATGTAGTACATGAAATTCCTTAACGATTGAGACCCAACAATAGCCCCTAAAAAGGTCTACAAAGAACAATATCTTATTAGACCATTAATATTATTTTTATTAAAATTTATTATTAAAATTTAAAAAAAAAAATAGAAATTTATACCCACATTAAAATTCTTTTAATGAGTTACTATATAAAAATTAAATTAAAAGTATTTTTATGCTAAATCAAGTAAAAAATATTTTTATGTCATTCTTCTTACTTTTTTTTTATTAAATATGTCAAAAAAAATTTAATATATATATAAATTTGTACTTTTTATTAATTTTTAATAATAAATCTTGATTAGACTAATATCAATATTCTTAGCACTTTGGTCCAGCAAAAACAATATGGATCTCGCTTTAGCCTTGGGCAGGCATGGCATCAAAAGCAGAACAAAGACCCCCCCCCGGGGGGGGGGGGGGGGGGGTGGGGGTGGGGCGGGGTGGGAATAGCATCGTAACCGGTTTATGGACCTGAACACTGAAACGTCCTTGGGCTTGGATGCCATTCTGGGAAATGTTAATGCTTGAAAACAAACTCTTATTTGTTTCCTATGTCATCCAGATAACAGATAATCATGTACCGTGTACTTACGTGTACGGTTCAGAACACAGAGGAAGAATATTAAAAAAATTAGAAACCCCCAACTTGCAATATGCAGAGGTGGGTGCGATCTGTGACTTGACTGCAACATGCATCCTAGAATATCTTATCCTTTGACCGTTCAAAAGTACTATATAGTGCAAAAACTTTATCACTACTACTGCCAGTAGTGTCTGAGTAAAGCAAAGCAACACAAGTTGCAAGACGGACGTATATAGTAATATTAAAGGAATCGTGGATGGGATGCTCTTACAATTGCTCTAATGCAAATACATTAATTATTCTCTTACAATTAAGAGCATATATAATAGATAGCTTATAGATCAATGCAAGTGTAAATTGGATCTCGTATCTCTTACCGATTAAGTTATGCATTTCCTGCAATCTGAAAACTGAAAACTACTACTCGTATTCGGCCTGCAGTAAGATGCTCAGCATATAATATTGTACTCATGCACACGCAAGAGTTAAAGCAGCTAGGGTGTTGAAAATGACACCATTCTTATCCATATCTAGCTAGCTAGCTACAAGCATGCATGGCTAGCTGTTTACTTTTTACTTCATTTTCTGTGGGAAATTGAGATCAATACGTAGGATCAGATGGTATTGGGAGTGGCAATTATGAATCTTTTAAAGTACTTTATCTTCTTGACGATGGATGTTGTACTGTCTTATCTCAGTCTATCCTTTACTAAAGAGCAAAAAAAGTTTAAGATTCAGACGCAAAAACTATGAGGATATGGTACCATCTGCTGCCTCACATGATATGATCAGCTCCAGCCTCGAGCCATGCTTTTGTGCCCCGGCCGCCCCCATAGTGCTATTAACAATTAATTTTCCGTAAAAACAGAAATATGATATTTTCTTATCTGGACTGAATATAATCTATAGCTCGCACTGATCTACAAGTAAAGCTAGTCACACACATATATTCACTATCTCAATTCATTAGTGTAAATATTGATGAGCATGCTCCGATCTACTAGCTAGAGAATTGCCAGTCCATATTATTAACAAAGCAAACAGTTAGAATAATGCATTTGGATGTTGAGTTAAAATAAATTGAAATGAGTTAAATATTTTATAAATTATAATGAGTTAAAATAGTAGGGTAAATTTTATGAGGTCTACTTAAGATGAGTTTAGGTATGTTAAAATGTTAAAATAAGTTTAATAGATATATTTATGAAAATTAATAAAAACGTTGTGAGTCTCGCATATAAAAAAATATTAAATTTAAATTAGTTACTGATCTCACATGTAAAGAGACTAATTTGAATTAAGATAAATTTAATAGTTTAAGAGTTAAATATTTAAATATTTAAATATTATACTCAATTAATTAAATTAAATTGAAAATTATTCTCAGGGCAGTCCAACAAATTAAGACTTTTCAGTTTTCATATTATTCTGCTTGAGATCAGGGTAAAGACTAGTTTTCATATTGTTCTGCTTGAGATAAGGGTTTCAATGTGCAGGGTAGCCTATGGCTAGCCAACTTACATATACAGCAGCTAGTGCTTGAAATATCTCAACAAGATGGATTTGTTGAACCCAAGGTTTCAAGTCTCGTATTTACGTATAAATTTTGATGATAACAAATAATATTGAAAACTCAAGCTCAAGTTGTCTATGCATGAAAGGAGCTAAACACATCAAGAAATCAAGCATGAGCAAGAAAGATATCAAGTCTACAAATGAAGCTCATAGATTATTTTTGTACATCTCTTGATAAAATTAGAAATTGGATTAAGGCTCCAAATTACTCTTTTTTCTCATAAAACATCAAATTACTTTTTCCACATATGCAAGACATTTTTAAATGTCTTAGTTTTGAAAATTATGTTTTTCACATGTGCATAACACCATCAAACAAAATAATTTCGAAAATTATATTTTTTTATAAAAACTTGATTTTATAAGATGATTGATTATCATATTTGACATGTGCATATTTTGTTTGAAAGTCTTGAAGGGAGGTGGTGTGTTTTTTTTACTAATGCAAAATGTAGATGATTTTGTTTGAGAATCTTAAAGGGTGGTTGTGTGTTTTTTTGACAAATATAAAAAATAGATGATTTGTTTGAAAATCTTAAAGGGTGGTTGCGTGTTTTTTTGACATATGCAAAAAGAAGATGATTTTGTTTGAAAAATAAATCATGCTCATTTTGTCTTGTAGGAAAAGCAAAAGATTAGGTTTGATTTCTTTGAAAAATGAATGGAGTTGTCTTTGACAAATGCAAAAAGGAAATGTTTTTATTTGAATTTTTTGAAAAGTAAATAGTGCTCTTATTTGACATGGGAATCTTTTCAAATTTGAAATTGAAGAATCATTTGCCTATAAATAGCTCACTTGAGTTTTGCAAAATTCACAACAAGAGCTTACACATCTATTGCTAAATTTTACATCATTCTTTCAAAGCTCTCATTCTCTCTTTTCTAAAGTTTTGAGCCTTAATTCTTGTTCTTGTTGAGAGAAATATAGTTTATGCTGTATTGTTTTTATTTCACTCATTGAGGAGTGTTTTCTAATAGCCTACCCACTATCAATTCTTGTATCAGTAAGAGGGTGTGTATAACCCTTGTGTGTGTAGAAGGTGTTCTACACGGGGAATAGTTAAATCACAAAGTGTGAGGTAATTGGAAGTAAGAGGGTGCGTATAACCCTTGTGTGTGTAGAAGGTGTTCTACACAGGGAATAGTTGAATCACCAAGTGTGAGGTGATTGGAAGTGTAGAGGGTGTTCTACACGGATTCTTTGGAGCGGTGCTGCTCAAAGGTGTAATAGGTTTCTATCTCCACCTAAAGGAGATTGAATAGTGGATTTGGGAATCCTCAAGGGGTAGCTTGAGGCGAGGACGTAGGCAGTGGGGCTGAACCTCGTAAAAATACTGAGTTTGCTTTCTCTTACCCTACTCTTTATATTTCCTACTGTTTTATATTTTGGTTATATTTTATATTGTATATTTAGTTTATAAGTATTAATTTTTTAATATAACCCAATTCACCCCCCCTCTTGTGTTAGTCATCTGGGCAACAGGATTATTGGAATAAATTCCAAATATAAATAATGTTGCTTAGGGTAGTGTAAAGACGAAGTTGATCTCCATGATATCTTGGAAAGCGTATTTACTGTTTGACATATTGATATTATTGGAAGATATATATATATATATATATATCCCGCAAAAAAGTGTTGGTAAAGAAAATTATGCCTCGAGATATTTAGTCTTGGGACCACGCACAACTCGGTCACAGTTTTCATGTCAATCTGCAAGCCCTTTATACCGGCAAGCAACCAGTGTGTTTATATATAGACCCGGGCTCTTGAAGTAATTAGATCAACATTCGAGTTCGATATCAAAGTTGTTGAGCGATTAAGATGGAGGCAAACCGTAAGCGCAGAGGGTTCATTAAAGGGAAGCTGATGTCATTCCAACGAGCAGCGCCGAAGCCTAATTCCTCAATTGTGCAATATACAAGCAAGGCTAAGCCAAGACAGTCTTCTCCTTCAACTGCCTCAGTCGGCTTTCTGGTCCACCAAGATCACTATGTCGTTTCTCAGCCGAAACAGAAGGTCATGTCGTTTATAGTACCTGCAGCCGATAACGGCCGCGACTTGATAAGCAGCCAATACGACAGCCAGCTATATGGTATAGCGGCTGATGAGGCCGTCGATACAAAGGCTGCAACGTATATATCTTCTGTTCAAGAACGTTTCAAGCTTGAAAGAATGAAATCGGAACACAAGAAGTGCCAGGTGGATGCACTACTCACGTAGATCGAGGCCGTGATCTCTTTAGTCCTTTAATAAAAATAAAAATTAAGGAGTTCTGTACTTGGTGTTATGTATCTCCAGCCAACCTTAAATTAAGTTAGTACCGTCTGTACTCTGTCCAGTTTAATTGTTCTCAAATTCACTTCAACTGATTCTGTTTTATTATTATATATTTTTTTTAATTTTATATATTTTTTAAAATTTTTATATAAAATATAATAAATAATTTTTTTTTAATATTAAAATACTTTCCATAAAAGCAATCGGCCAGGTGGTTATACGTATATATATGCGTAGTAGTAAAGCACGTATTTATGTATTCAAGAAAACAAATTTATATACTGAGCGTTAGCTTTCATGGCTTTTCCAGAATTCTCCCGCTTTTGGGGACTAAAATGATAATTTAATATTTGAAATATTTTCTATTTAAATTTGAAAAATGCTATCCATCATTTCATATTATAAGTTTTATAAGCTTTTATTTTATTTTTACTAAATTAATTAGATTGTCTTACTCATCACTCATATATTATATATTTATTATAAAAAAAAAATTAAAAAGATATTATGTACAATATATAAGATGATAAATAAAATTAATCTTTTAAGATTTACAGAAACCAAATAACTGCTAGATATTTCATTTTTTTGCAAGGCCGAGAACATGCTCATTTATATGGTAATATTACCAAGACGAGAATGTTTCTTCACTTTTTGGAATGGAATCTTGATAATATCAATGGCTCAAATCCTTGTATATCCAGAATAAATACACTCTATTGATTAAAAGCTAAATTTAATAAGGATTTAAATATTAAAACTGTTTTTTTTTTTTGAAAAGAGAAAAGAAATATTAAAACTTATTTTAAACGCATATTAAATTGTTCAATAGTCAAATAATTTAAATTTTGTGAACAATAAACTCAAATTAAATGTCAAATATAGTCAATTAAATATAATGATCAATTTTTTTTTCTTTCTCTTTCTTATTTCACTCTCTTTCTATAATTTTTGGATAGATAAATTAAGTTGATAAAAAAATATAGTTTGGTCACAAATAAGTAGAAATAATTTTTTTTAAATATCGATTAGTAATTTAATTTAAATATAATATTATTACTAATTATTTTTTTAACTCATGTGTTAATTAAAATATGATTATTAATTAATATATAATAGATAAAATAGTCAAATATGATAAATTTAATTAATTTAATAATTGTAAACAATTATTAAACAATTAGAAAAGATTTAATTATTAATTACTCAATATTATATATCTTCATAAATGGATAATCTAATATGAAAATTTGATGTGAATAGTCAAAGTCAAAAGTTAGTTATATTATTTTATTGTTATATTTTGAAAAAATAACTATTTTAATGTGGGGACTTATATAAATGGAATGATCAGAAGTCAAAATGAGAGTTACATTGATTAAAACTATACTTTAACAATGATCAATCCAATAAAAATGCTCTTAAGAGAGATTTGATCAAAAGGAATAGATCCGGTTTGGATTCAAAGTTGAGGCCAAGTGTAAGGAAATCCCAATTCATTATTTCATTTCATTTTAAATTTATTATTATATTTTTCTAAATTTTCATACAAAATATAAAATTTAACTTTTTCAAATTCTACTTCAATTTTTTTAAATTTTAAAATAATAATAATATAAAAAAATAGTCTATTCTCATCTCTTAATCTAAACGAGACCAAAGGTAAACAAATATAAACAACGTTTACTTTTTTTTTTATTATTGAAATGGCAGCATCTACTTCTTATCGACGCTGCTACATATTCATGGTGAAACGATGATGATATTTAACCAATAAGTGTAGATTTATTTATTTTTAGTATTTTTCATAAATATAATTTATTCATATATAGGCTATTTAAAAATAGTATATGAAATGATATCAGTAGTAAAATCTTTCATTCTAGTATTTTGACTAGTACGACTTCTAATACAGTATTCAAAACTTTGGTTTGCGTGCACCAATCACTTGCCTCTGCCTTCCAGCACGCCATTAGTAAACATTGCGATCAGAAAAATTTCTCCAAAAAATCCTCCACAAGATGAAGGTACATCTTAATGGTTGAAAAAGCAATTCCAAAGACAAATGCATTTAGAAAAGCAGGCCTCTAACTATTTATGAGATCACAAAGAAATGGGTCAGAAGAAAGAAAATGAGGCTGACTTCCATTGTCTTAGATTTTGGGAAGAATTTGATCTATTTCTTTTAATTTTTGAACCGATTTCGAATTTAAAAAACAAAACATAAAACCTTCTCTTCTCCATAGAAATTGTTTTCATTTTTTTTTCAGGGGACAAAAGTTAAGGGCAATAATTTCTTTTCAATTCAAGAGAGAGATGTAATATGATAAATTTGATGGAGGTTTTGGTGGAGGAATCGAACAAGGGAGAGTTGGTTTCGATGTAGGAATTGTAAGAAAGAGAGAGAATTAAGATTGTAGGTGAGAGGTTTGGTGGCCTGAATCTCGAGTTTTAGTTGGCCTCTGTTGTCTAGATGACTAATACAATAGAGGGGGTGAATTGGATTATATTAAAAAATTAATACTTATAAACCAAATATATAATATAAAATATAAATAGAATATGAAGCAGCAGAAAATATAAAGAGTAAGGATAAGAATAAGCAAACTCAGTATTTTAACGATGCTCAGCTCCATTGCTTACGTCTTCACCTCAAGCTACCCCTTGAGGATCCCAAATTCACTATTCAATCTCTTTCAGGTAGAGATAGAAACCTATTACACTTTTAAGTAATACTGCTACAAAAAATCCGTGTAAAACACCTTCTACACTTACAATCATTTCACACTTGGTGATTCAACTATTCCCTGTATAAAATACCTTTTATATACACAAGGGTTATACGCACCCTATTACAAATACAAGAGCTGATAGTGGGTAGATTATCAGAATATACTTTTCAATGAGTTAAATAAGAACAATACAGCACAACCTATATCTCTCTCAAAATGAATAAGGATTAAGACACAAAATTTAGAGAAGAGAGAATGAAGGCTTTGAGAAAATGATGCAAAACTTAACAATTGATGTGTAAGCTCTTGTTGTGATTTTTGTAAAACTCAAGTGATGTATTTATAAGCAAATAAGTTTTCATATTCAAATTTGAAAAGGTTTACATGTCAAATAAGAGCACTATTCACTTTTTAAAATATTTAAATAAAAACATCTCCTTTTTATATTTGTCAAAGACAACTCTATTCATTTTTCAAAAAAATCAAATCTAATTTTTTTTTTCTTTTCATACATGACAAAATGAGCATGATTTCTTTTTCAAATCAAATCATCTTCTTTTTGCATATGTCAAAAAAACACAAAACCACCTTTCAAGATTTTCAAACAAATCATCTATCTTTTACATTTGTCAAAAAAATACACAATCACCCTTCAAAATTTTCAAACAAAATTATCTATCTTTTGTATTTGTCAAAAAAACACACAACCACTTTTCAAGATTTTCAAACAGCACATGCACATGTTAAAGATGACAATCAATCATGTTACAAATTCAAATCTTTATGCATATGTAGGAAAATAATAATAATTTTTGAAATTAAATATTTTAATAAAGTTATGCAAATGTAAAAAATGTAATTTGATACTTTATGAGAAAATATTAATTTTGAACCTCAATCCAATTTCAAATTTTAAGAGATGTACAAAATTACTCAATGAGTTTTATTTGTAGACTTATTATTCTTTTTGCTCATATTTGATTTCTTGATGTGCTTAATTCTCTTCATGCATAGATAACTTAAGTTTGAGTTTTGAATTTATTTGTTATCATCAAAATCTAAACATAAATATGATACTTGAAACATTGGATTCAACAGCTTCCTTCTCGAGCTTCGATGGCTTGAACCTCTTCCAGTAAGAGTCGCCTGAAACTCAAATTTTCGATAAGGGTCTTGAAGCCTTCTTCACAAGAGAGTTTAGCGAGGGAGAGAGTAAAGCTGGGTCTTGAAGACTAACTCAATAAGCTATTTTATATAATGCAGAACATGTTTGTATCATATTCCCTCTACATGGTAAGCACTTATTGGTGTATGCTATATGTAAAAAAATGGATAAGATTGATCTGAAAAATTTCTCTTTGTTTGATATATTAAATTATTTCTTTTTTGACTTTTTGAATTAGAGTTGAAGTCCTAACACGAGCCCCCTCCTCTAATTTATTCTCTATTCATCGTGTTGTTTATTTCTCATTTCTCAACCTTTCCATTATCCTTTTGCATTCATACAAACTTCTCTATTGTTGTTCATCTTGCCCCATCGCCCATCTTTTGTCACTCTTTTTCTCATTCTCTCTCTTTATTTCATGTCTCTGACATTTATTGAATTTCTCTTTTTCTAGACTTCACCAATGATCAGCCTACCTTTACTCTCTCTCTCATTTTTGAAATCGACAATATTGTGCGTATTCCTCTCTTAAGAGTATTAGTATTGGATCGATCAAAAAACTCATTAAATACAAATTTGTTAGTTTTAAAGCATGATGAATTTATGTTGTATTCCATTAGCAAAGTCTAAAATCAACTAAAAATTGTCGAATAGATCATAATCGGCTCAATTAGTTTTCAATCTTTTAGTCGATCAATTGTTAGCTCAACTTCAAAACCAACCAACTCAACTTTCTCAGCTCTACCAAAAGGAAAGATGCAAATATAATTATATAAAAAATAATAATAATAATTCCCAAACAAAGGAAGGCACTGGACCTTCAAAAAGAATGGGGTTGACCAGAAAGTGATTGCAACTACTTAAAAACAGCCGAAATTACTTCATAATTGTAACTATAGAAGAATTAAGTATAAAGGACGGAGATTAGAAAAAAAGTACAAAGGACGGAGATGGCCCAATACGAACATAGATAAATGAGATGGGCCAGACAGGGAGAGAATGAGAGGGGTAGGTTTGTGAACTTGATCAAATTAAACTAGCTGGTAAGGCGCCACTGAAGAGGTCCGAGGACAACCTTGATAATATAGAAAACACAACTTGATACTTGGTATGATTGCTCAAAATATATTATATTAACATATAGCCCAAAAAAAGCAAGAATAATTTCCTACAAACTGTAGGTCATCTCTTCCACACTCTGCACGCATGAATAAGCAACTTATAGTTAAAGTTATATATAGATCAAGTTGGCAAATATTAATTAAATTTCAAGCGTCCAATCAAGCTGAAATATATATATATAGGAATATCCTGGGGTTCGGTCACCGAACCCTCCCAATTGCAGCCCCATCGTCCCCGACAAACAAGTTGAGGCCAAAACTTCTTAAAAATTCATATTTATTTTATTTTTTTATTGTGTTTTTTATTATATTTTTTAATTTTATTATATTATTATGTTTTCTAAATTTTATTTATTTATTTGTATTTTTTATTGTATTTTTAATATTTTTTATTATATTTTTATAATAATTATAAGAGTTTAAGAAGTGAGCTGCAAAATGCTAAGGTGCAACCCGATTACACCCCAACATCAATCATATATATATATTTACACTAGTCAACAGTTCAACGTGCAGGATACATTTGCACAATTTAAAAAAAAATCTTCAAAATAACATTTATATACATGAAAAGTAATATATACATATTTTCAAGAATAATATATTTGTCATATTTGTATAGGATATATACAAAAAAAAAATATAAATTAATTATTCATTTTGTAACTTATACAAACAAAAAATATATTATATATATAGAAAGGAAATAAAATGCAAACCTATTCAAAAATCACTTAAAAAAAATAAATATATGTTGAAATTCGATATTAGTCGAAATTTAATATTTCGACAGAAACAAGCCAAACTGCCAAAAAATGGAAAAAAAATGAAATGCAACATTTTATGCACTAATCAGATAGTTGATACAGCACACTTCCGACATATTAGCCAGTAGAATATTCAAAATTTTGGTGCGAACTTCGACATGAGGTGACTGATGATTTGCTGCAAAGGTCAAAGGTTGCAAGAGGTTGACTCTGTGAGTCGTGAAAGTTGGAGAATTGTTTGGGTGTAATATTAGTATATTTAATCGAAATGCCCTTGTTATTGTGTAATAAGATTTAGATCTCAGTTGTATATAATGCTGACATGTCAATTTTTTATTGATGTCGTATAGAATCCCTATAGCAGATGTTCCCATGCAAAGATGCTCCCTTAAACTAAAGGATTATAATTGTACAAAATGAAAATTATATTTACAATCATAAAGTAAATGTATAAATATTATAAATTATTTCAAAAGATATAAGTAAATACGGATTCTATATAAAAAAAAAATTTTAATACTTAGCGCTTTTCTTTTTCAAAACGTTTGTACAATATTTATATAGGACTATATAACATTATTGTTGATTATCCTGTTAAAGTCCAAAAAACACCGTCCAATTAAGCGTTGGCATGTCGTCTTCCCATGGAACATAGGTTGAACCGCATAACACAGAATTCATTGCTTTGTCTCCTCTGCCAGATGCTCACCCAATACCCTCTCCCATAGAGTTAAAAACTCAAATTTCTCTCCAATGGTTGTCGTTGTTGCCACGACCCATTACCTGCAACGACGAGAATGTCCAATGTAACAAAATTGGTGGGTGGCAACATAACACTCGTTTATAACGACATTTTCCAGGTGTGGCAGTGACGAAATTTTGTTTCCAGCGGCAGTCTGGATTCTTGCTACGAGGCACACAAGTTCATAATCATAAATACAAAACGGACGAATTTCTGATTTTATTGGGGTGTGTTAACACACTTAAATTAATCATCATTTTATAAAATAATAATATTATATATTTCCAGTCAATTTATTGATTTGCTCATGGTTTAACTCAATATCAAACCGATTCTTGATTTTTATTAATTTAAACTCTTGCTCGACCCTCACCAATTTCGACCGATTTCGAGATGGTCGGTTTCCATAGTTTCTTTACGTACAATCCATTGTATGGTACAAGTTATTAAATTTGGGATTTAGAACAATTATATAAACTTAATAATTTCATTATGCGAATTAAGAAGACAAATTCATTATATTTTTATTCATTATATTTAATTTAATAAAAAAGGATTTGAGACGCACCTTCTACCGAGAAAGTTATAAAGGAAACTTATAAAAATGCACAAATATCAAATCAAGAAAAACCCAGATAAACAAAAGAGACATACTACAATTCACAAAACACAAATTAACAACTAGCCCACAAAAATCAACTATCAATGTTCACCCAAAAAATCAATTCCACCTGCCCTACATTGAAAGATCTACTACTACCAAAAACCAATTCCAAGCCGATTTGGGAGAAAGAGATAAGTACAAAACCCAGATAAACAAAAGAAGAAGAGATAAACATGAAAACGACGAGGAACAGAGTAGGAAAGGATTGAAAATATCAGTGAAGGTTGGGGAGAAAAAAAATGAAAAAGAAAAAAGATCTCTACTCTAGGTACGAATTACTCTTTTAACATGAAAACGGACGACAAGACTTCTCTAGTCTTATCTTTGACTTTTTTTTTTTTTTTTTTTACTTCAATCGACACGTGTCTGTAATCTCAGTCGCTAGCCTATTATCTGACGTGGCTCTGGCATACAAAATGGAAATCCCGTGTAAAATTAGATCGTCGACACGTGGAAAAAAGCTTTCCGCGTGGAACAATATGGACCTCGTGATATAATTGCAAAATACTTCTATATTTGGGCCGTGGTCCAATATTGACCGTTGGGGCTCACCGCCCCAGTTTTTTTTTTTTTTTTTAATTTTAAGATATTTAAAAAATATTATTACACTAATAATTATTTTTTAAAAAAAATTAAAAATAAAAATAAAACTAAAAAAATATATATGAGATATCAAAAATAAATATCAAATAGACTTATTTTTTATATTTTGTCTCCCAAAAATGCTTTTTATTCAGAAGATTTGGCACCAAATAGATCTTCCGAATGGGATTTTTTTTTTAATTTTAATTTTTTTTTACTTAGTGATTACGTAATTCTTTTTTAATAATAATATATATTGTTTTATTTTTTTAAAAATATTTAAAAAATTAAAAAAATGAATTAAAAAAAAAATTGTACCATCGGTACATATTCGGGCTACATCTCGTGCTGCAACTTATAGAAAAAATAGAGAGTAAAGAAAGGGGATATTTTGAGTAATTATATAGAGTCATAGGATTAGGGAGAAGAAAGCTAAACCATGACAAGTTTTTACCTCCCTTCGTTGGCACGTGTGAGAACCGTTCGTATTGCCGTGATGCGTCCCAAAAGATCTATTGCCCTGCGCTCGATATGGAAACGGTACTACAAATCGAAGAGCGCCACTTGTCAATCAATTGAAATCACCGGGTTCACACGGTGAGAGTACTGGATTCGATGGCCCTGAAGATCTTTAATTCCCTCCACTAAAAACACAACCTGTAACTGGCTCCTTGTTTTCCCAAATTGATAGCCGAAAAGACCCCGTTTATTGTTCTCGAATCTCGATTCGATTGTCGTCGGGAAGGATACTGCTAGGGTTAGGGTTTGGAGGGTAGACACCAGAAGAGACGAAATGGGAAGGGGAAAAGTGCAGATGAAACGAATTGAGGACAAGACGAGCCGCCAAGTGACGTTCTCGAAGCGGAAGGGCGGGCTGATGAAGAAGGCTCGCGAACTCGCCGTGCTCTGCGACGTGGAGGTCGCGCTGATGATATTCTCCGACCGAGGGAGGCTCTACGAGTTCTCTAGTGCTGAGAGGTTGGTGTTTCTTGAAATTTTCACACGCTCCGTTTCAAATCAGTTGTAAATTTCTCATAATCGATGAGCTCCATCCTAATCTTTGAGCTCATACTCGCTTTCAAATCAGTTGTAAATATCTCTGTGCTCTGTTCTTGCTTTCCGTTTCCATAAATATCTTTGCTTGCTTCGAGATTCGGATTTGTATAAATATCTTAGCACCCAAGATATTCTTTTTCTCCAAATCTTCACACGTGCTTCGTGCTAGTTGCATAACCAAACCCTAGTTAACTCCGGACTATATCGATTGGTCTGATCCCTCGATCCACTCGATTGCTCTGTTTGATTTCGCTCATTAAAATATATTGTTAAGTCCTGCTACCGTGTGGCATGCACACCGAAGCCTTTTCAATTTCAGTATAAATATATGGTTTTACTCCATTCCGGGATTCCCTTTTGGATAATATCTAGGCCTGCTTTTATTGTCATGCAGCCTACTGGCTGACATGATGTCGTAGTCTCGTAGATGGATCAGCTGAGGTCGTACGCTCTGCTCTATGCCTCAACTGTTTGTGCTTTATTGGAGACCAACAATTTTGTGGGAAAACGTGCTCCAGTCTCTTGTCGTGAACATGCTAAAACGTAGATGGATCAGCGTCTTGCCGTGAACATAATAAAAATTGCTGTACTTGGTTTTGTGTAATTTTTGTGGCTATGCCTATCAGCATGTAATTTGTGGATTTATTGTGTAGCGTTTTTACTGTCCTTGCCTCGTTGAACACAAACTCTGTTAAATTTTTGTATGCTAAAATTATTATTTGGATGCTATTTTGTGATATTCTATACAATAAAGATAAAAATAAATAGCGAGTAAGATTCTATATTATTTAAGAAGAAAGAACTCTTGTTTTATAAGATTTTAATAAATTTTTAATTATATTATTGATTAGTATTTTTAGAATATAAATTATATAGTTTGAGTATTTTATTAGAATTTTATAAATAATATCAATTTATCTTAATCAAAAATGTAGAAATTGAATTGTGCCACCACGATGGACTAGCTTTACGAAGTGGTCGAAAATTTAAGGAGATAGCCTATGACATTCTAATGACAAGGATGATGATAAATAATGCATGATATCTCATATTATTTGAAAAAGAAAAATTTTTGTTTTATATAAAATTCTAATAAAATTTTAAATATATTAATAATTAATATTTTTAAAATATAGACAATATAATTTAAACTGTTACACATTCTTTATTAGGGTTTATGATTTGCTTTTTAATAAAATGACTATTTCATCATTGTAAATTTAGGAGTCAATATCCTAATGACATTTCTTTTCTCCATGAGGATGCAGTGAGCATAATTATAAAACTGGAATTATCAAATACCTTTATAATTTATCAACAAATAAAAGTTTATAACTCCAGATATATTGAAGTTTTAATAATATATAAGCTTAAAATTTATTGAATTTATGAGTCTATCGTAAATAGTCTAAATTATTACTAAAGAAATGTCATTCATTTGTATGCACTTTTCTTTTTCCTTATGTCGGCTGTCAGTTCTTGGTGTTGTGGAGGAGTCGTTGTTCCCCCCATACACATGGTATAAGTTAGGAGTAATGTCACGTATAATCGTAGAGTTGCATTGACTTTTAGGTTTTAGGCTTATGCTTTTTATTGATAACTAAGTAGGCTTTTGTCATTTTTATCTCTCGGCCCAAATCTTGCTAAATCTTAGGATGTTCGACCCAAAAAGCAAGGCCTTTATGGCATATCTCTATAAAAATAAGGCTTTTTTCACCATAATTGAAAATTTTTTACTCCTTAGATGGATGTCAATTAGGTTTTTTGCACATTATTATTATATTATTATTATTGCAAGATTCTATAATTTTATGAGTAATTTAAACCCTCGATGAAACTAGTACATAGGTGTAGTCTACACATGAAGTGTATAAACAAAAAATATCTAATTACAAGTTAGGAACTAGAAAGCGATACACGAGAATCATAAAAGTTGACTCTATTAAAAATACTGACTGGAAACCCAAAAAAATAAAGTATGAAAGAATAAACTTCTCACTCATTCATAGAATGTTCCCCATCTTAAAAGTTCCAACCATTCCTTTTATTCAAAAAGCCACATAATATATAAAAGAATTATTCTCCATACATCCGTAATATGGGGATTGTCTCAGATATTTTGCCAACAAGTGAACAAATCTACGATCCTCTTAAGCATTATCCATGTAATTTCTAATCTTGTTAAAAATCCACCCATAACATCTTTGCCACCTCACAATGGAGTAAAACATGATCTACTGACTCATCATTCTTCTTACATATATGGTATCAATACATCATGACGAGTCCACACTTTCTCAAATTGTCCTTAGGCAATATTTTCGCAAGAAATGCTTTCCAATAAAAAAAAAAGTAATTTTGGGCGACCCTTTACTTTTCTAAATGCACTTGCAAGAAAGTAGAATATAATTTTGACATAACAAAACCTTGTACAAAGATCGCACTTTTAATTTTCTAGTCTCAGTATTCATCCATAACATCATGGCCACCTTAATGCTACCAATGTCCAAAGTAAGCAATAAATTGAAAAATCATAATTAATTCATCTTTTCCATCATGAGCAGTTTTATGAAAACAAACACTCCACTGTGAGAATCCACTAGAGCTCTTTGACACAGGTGTCTCCTGATCAAGAGTCATCCAAAAAAGATCATGAAACACAATCTTGAGAGCTGAATTACAGGACCAAGTATTATGCTAAAATCCAATCCAAGATCCTTCCCGAATCGTGATGATAATAAATTGAGAAAGAACTTCCGATTCATTTCTACTATTTAACAAATTTTCACCATGCCAACTCTTAGTTGGTTGGAACACTACCATCACCCCCCACCCCTTCCCCCCAAAATGAGCTCTTGTACTTCAACTCAATAATAGCCTACCACAAGATCTAGAAGTAGTGGAGGATGGTTATTACGTGTAAATACGAAGATACTTGGTGGGATGGAGTACTCAAGATGCTAGAAAGACTTATGGAGTGGGCTTATGGAAACATCTAAGAAGAGGTTTGGGAGTGCTCCTTCGTCACACTCGCTTCCAATTGGGAATAAGCACTCGGACCAAATTTTGGAAAAATTTTTGGGGTGGGAAAACATCATTCAGGTCTTATTTTCCACTCTTTTAGATTGCTTGTGCAAAGATGACTCAGTGGCAAACATTATGGGGACATCGGGTTGGCATATCCACTAGAATATCATATTGAGTAGGACAGCACAAGATTGAGAGGTAAGTAACTTTCCTTATTTTTATGGCCTCCTACACTTTGTAAGATCGAACATGCTACAAGAAGATGAGTTGTGGTGGCTACCAATTAGGAAATGTATTTTTTCTGTTCAATCCTATTATAAGGCTACCTATGAGCCTAACATTCAGCTCCCTTAGAGAAGGCTTTGGAGACACAAGGCACTTTCCAAAGCGGCTCTCTTCATGTGGATAACATTCTTGGGCAAGATTTTTACTACTGACAACCTCAAGAAATAAAGACTTATCAATGTAGGCCGATGCTATATGCGCAGGAGTGGGGGGTAAGTCGGTAGATCACCTTCTATTACATTGTGAGATAGCCAGGTTTTTGTGGAATGAGGTGTTTGGTAGGTTAGAGATGGCTTGGGTTATGCCGAAGACAATGGTAAATGCAATGGCTAGCTAGACTTCTATAGGTGGCACATATCACATTAAAGTGGTGTGGAAGATGATTTTCATCTGTATCATGTGGTACTTGTACAAGAGTGCAATGTACAGACATTCAAAGACCAGGAGAGGTCAAGAGCGGAATTTGTAGTGTTAATTTTTAGCACTTTATGTATTTGGTCCATTGCTATTGATTTCAATGGCATGGAGCCTCACGATTTTCTTATCTCTATGTGGCACTTTTAGTTAGGGTATATAGTTTTGTTCTCGTGTATGTATACTGGGCAAGGCCTACTGAGCAATAAAGTTTTATTTTACTAATAAAAAGAACATGGTGCATCTCGCCTTCCCCAACCATTTTTGACTCTTTCCAACCAATTGACATTAGGAATATCAGTAATCTCTAAAGCCAAACCATCAAACTTTGGCTTCCACATATGCCGTTACCAAAGAATTGTCTAATAATAGTGAACAACATGGTTTTTAGTCTCAGAATGGCCATCGATATATGACCCTTAGAATGAAGCATCTCAAAGTGGCTCTAAAAACCTTGTCTTCAGTTCTCCCTCGTACGAGTAGTACACTAGACTATAAAACTCAGAAAAAGCGTCAACTTTCCAAAATTGGGCATTTCTAATGAGTGTGTTTTTTATTGAGGAATACCTTTGTATAGAACTAAGAGGTTTACAACTGAAAATTCTTTCATTCTTGCGATACCGTGCAATTATGATTAAGTTTAGTTGAGTGCCTTATTGCAACATCCTATGTCATGCCAGGATTTGATTTGGAGCCACCATTCACCTCAAAGTAGGATTTTCTAAAATATTATTCCAATCTCTTCTTATGTGCTTCCAGAGCCTCATGTCACTTCAATGCGGTTCTAACTACTTAAAAATTAATTTTTAGAAAAACATAAGTTTTCTGGCTCTTTTAGTATAGACAATGGCAATCTATCATTGTGAGGATTTTTTTTTTCAAAGAAAGCCACACTCAATAGAGACTTGTCATGCTAGATGTTTTTCATGGAAAGGGAATAATTGTTAATGGATGGCAGGAATGTCATAAAATTGTAACCTCAAGCATCCACTTCTAGGAAGGGATCTACCAACATTTGTCCTCACCATTTTGCTAATCTCAAGAGTACAATAGATTATAGAATGAAGAGACCATTTTCTAATCATGCACTAATCTAATAAAGACTACATTACATTATCAAGTATCATTGGAGAATTGTAAATAGGCTAGATTCCACCTTCAAATCTCATCAAACAAATAGGCTACATATAGCCTTGTCATGCCCACTATGAACAAAATACCGCATGTCCATAAAATCACACCTAGACCATCCATTGTAATTTATATAAGATGGTCATCTTGTACTCTCGATTTTCTTCAAAACATTCCACTGGTGCCTCTTACTTTTGCAAAACCACCAAGAGGCATTGATCAAAATAATCTCTTCAAGATCAAGCTGTTGTATCAAGCAAGGCAAAGTTGGGCTTAGATGAGTTGAGGACTCGATGAGTGGGAGGCAGTGAATAATTACTATAAGGCAGAGGAAGTGGAAAACTATTGAGACTACTTTTAGCTACATCCCCATTTAGTGTAAGTAAGCTAACCAACAACTGATTGCCAAATATGTTAATAACTAATGATGTTCCCCTTGCAGGTGAACTACCACTAGCACTTGAAACTATTTATGCCCCGCCTCATTCTCCCATTCCTCTTTGATATAGACGAATGTCCTTTCTTATAACAACTTGATACACTATGAGCTAGAGAGGAGCCAAGTCTTATTTTTAGCAAATCATGATATATTAATAATATGTAAAGTCAGAAATGATAAAAGAGATGAGACTCTAATTACCACCTCAATTTAGCTATTACAAATCAAGAAAATGTTTATATATAATCACTTTGTAAACCCTTAGGGGTTGGTTTTAGTGGTAAAGGCCTTGGTCTTGGTGATATGCTCCCTTGAAGATCCAAAATTTGAATTCCATTGGATGCAAACAGTCTTTAGGGACTTTTGGGATAAGGAGTTTTTCCATCAAATTACTGGATGTACTTGCCAAACCTATTTACTGAGACCCTATGCATTTCAAATTAGTCAAGATGTTGTTTTCGGACAACCGGTACTAATAAAAAACAAATAAATAGTACTATATAATAAACTGCCTCAAAGCAACTATAAAATCTTAAAATAATCTAAGGAGGTCAAACCTAGGAAGATCGGCATGATACTCCATATTGGGTGAGTATGTGTGTTGAATGAGACCACCTTACTTAAGAGGAAGAAATTCTTACTTTTTATAATAATTCATAACTATAATTTTACCATGGAAAAACCCTTTCAAGAGTATGGGCTTATGTGTTATTTGGGTCTCCCTTAGGTTGCTACTAATGATATCAGATGATATAAAGCCAAAGCCAATGACAGTAAACAATATGTAATGACTTGAATTATGCCACCTATGATAGAATTGCTTGATGAGGATGTCGGATTTGAATGTAATTGCTCCAATGGCATCATCTATTGTTTCTATAATTGAGACCGATATTGCCACTATGTAGTCCGTCAAAATTAGTGGTTATACGAGGGTTAATGGTATATGTGACAAAGGAAAGACTTGAGAAAGAGATTTTAACTATTTGAAAATGTGTTAAACTTTTAAAAAATTCTATTTATCATCCTCACACACTAGACATTATATATATATATATATTTTTTTTTTCCTTTTAGCAAATGTTTGGTATATGGATAATGAGTAGAAGAATTCAATTAGTTTAAGAAGAATAAATCCAAAATTAAAAAAAAATTATAGTGTTTGTGAGAAGTCTAATATTACTACCAAATTCGAACATACAATAGGATTATAGGAGGGTGAGAGCCTATTGAGCCAACTATTACAGAGTATAAAAACAGATCAAGAAATTGAGCCAACGAATTGGTTCAACTCAATATATAGTTTCTGGGCCATAAGATCAAGAAAAGGGCCGCTTGAAGGCTTTTACTAAAGTAGTCAATTGGATTGTTTTGAATTGCTAAGGTGCAAACTCTAAACAAAAGTGAATGGAAATGGATTAGCATCTCTTTTTACGTAATCCATTCTATACCACTTGTATGTATCTCATGGATGGGAATCGGTTAGAATTTACGGAATTTATTTATATTTAAACTTTGTTTATAAAGTAAAAGTAACCTTGTACCAGTTAAATCACCACTTATACATACATACATACATACGTAAAAATCTATTTGAAGATACATAAGAAGGTGCCAATTCTTATTTGACAATACTTACTCATTTGCACCTTAAGAACTATAAACTATATATCAAAGAATCCTTAAATTACAATGCTAATGACCTTTAGACTATATATCACTTTCCTATGTAGACAAAGCTATGTCTGGATGTTTGTTGAAATGAGTTGAATTATAAATAGCAATATTTTGTGGATCTTATTGAAATGTGTTTAACTTTTTAGATTGAGATGAGTTTAACTTTTTAGATATATATATATATATATATGTATGTATGTATGTATATAAGGGTCTGAGTTATACTTGCCCAATATTGACCAATTTGTAATTGAAAAATACTAGGCTTCACCTTCTCTTCCTCTCTCTTAAAAAATCAAGGACTCTAGATTTGATATTGCTATAGGGGGAGGAGGCCTCGGCTTCTCCTCCTTCTTTCATTCATCTAGTCGTCCACTTTGTCTATCAATGTTTTTTTTTACGTAGTTTTATTTTCCTTTCTTCAAGGTCGAAAAAGACAAATTTATAGTTTTTCAATAACTCTTGAGAGACAGCACAACACAAGTAGACTCACAGGCCTCAAATCGTTGAAAGAAAGTAGTGGCTTTGCGAAAATCACCACGCGTGGTTATCATGCGTCACCCACATCTACATGTGGTCGTCATGCGCCACCCGTTTCGACAGCTTTTCTCTACATATGTGCTAGACTATCCACCCCCAGACCTTTGAGATCTGACTTTTGTGTTTGAAGAGAGACAAGTGTGTTGCATTCACGTGCCGTCACAGACTTCGAAAGTCTACTAGAGTTGGTTCAAACTATAATCTGTCTGTTTTCGCATCCATCTTACTCCTTTTCTTTTTGGTTTCTTTATTGTTAATTAAAGTAAAAAAAGAGTTCGTTTCTCAAACTTTTGTTTATGGAGGTTGAGTAATCTTTTTTTATAAACAGTGAGGTTGAGTCTCTATCTAGGATGAGAGTGTTGTCTCTGACTGTCTTGGATGTTTTTCTGTAAAAGAGTTCAACAGTAGTAAAGGTTAGACCAATCACAAAAGAAAATAATGTTCTGGTGGAGTTCCAAATTTATTATTTTGATTTATGATATCATGTGTGATATAAAAACAACCTATAATATATCCGGTTATGGGTATAAGTTTTCTGAAGAATTAAAGATAACGATTTTCTTTTAAAAATAAAAAAGAAGGAAGAATCATGATAATGGACAAATAATATCCAAACTACTTTACCTTATAGAAACCCTGTTAATAGAAGAATTCCAAATTTTAAAAGATGATAAATTCTGGTCCTCGATGGGGTCAAATAAGGAATTTGTCCTAAAATATTAAAAATGGGGTATTGCATGAGGTTGTGCTTTTAAAACTTGTAGTGTAGGAAAATAATAATGTGTCTCGTGGTCTAAGTAGATAAGAGACTTTGAACAATATGGAAACTTCAGCGCGCATTAAATCGATCTTAACTTCAGCAGCAGCTAGATTTGTGATAGAGGAAAGATAATAAGGAATTACTTGGTTTAGCTTCCTATCTATAAATTTGTGAAATTGGAGTCCAATTTTCTAGTTCTTGTCTCCAAAGGAGCATGTTGTATTGTTATGCTTAGGGCTCTAATACATATGCGTACACTTATCATATTGCATTACGAAGGTATTAACCTTTTCTTCTGGTGGCAGGTCTCTAGAGTTGAATTAACTTCATTTAAACACTTGGTCATCTTGCTAAAAGGACTGCATGATCGAAAATGGCAATTTGTCTACCAACTAAGAGGGATTGTTCCTTCCTTTGTTGTGTTTATATATGGACCTACGGAAATCATTGTCTGAGGAAGTAGATACTATCTAAAAATAAGGTTTGAGACTTGATTGTTTTATTTTCGAAAGTTTTATAATTACATTTCTTAGAAGTTCCCCAAGATTATGAACCCTAATATTGTTATTAAAGCTAATTTAAGATCTTGATTTAAACAAAAAGAGAAAAAATAACATTTTCTGTGTCTATGAAGACAAAGAATACTAAGGAACTCGAACTAATTTGAATTGAGACTAAACTATTGTAAAAAACACTTGGTTGAAGTTCGACAACTAAGTAAGAATTGAATTACTATTTATTAAAATGCGCGAGCTCCTAAAATTATGACAATTAAGCTGCAAGGAAAAAGTTCACTAGAAAACCCTTATATCTGAGTTAATGAATGCTAAAAATCATGTCATTAGTCTTTTAACGGATAGTTAACTTGAATGGTTTTCGGTAGCATGATCCTACTTTAGAAGCCAATAATCAAACCAAAGTTGGACTTAATTGAAATACATAAAAATGACTACTTAGGGGATCATGATATTGTTAATAGCATCCCATATGAAACATTTTTGAAGGAGTCCGTACGCTTGTTTGGATATAGAGATCATCTCATTTCAATTTATCCCAACTCAACAACCTCATTACTATTATTAAATTATCTCATTTCATCTCACTCTCTAAACGAGTTTACTCTTTTTTACAGCTTTTGATACTTTAGAGATAGTCCTAATTTAAGAAGTAAGAACTATTATTGAAAACTATAGCTGCATTTACAGTCCAAGTTCTTTAAAACCTAGCCATGATGTACAAGCAAAATACATATTTTGAGGTCATTTTGGAGTCATTTTGGTTTTTGTGTCAACTTTATTGGAATAATATCATGCAGTTTTCTTTTCATTTTTTATTTTTAAAAAAGTCTTGTGAATTCTTGATGAATATAGTTCATTTCTATTCTCATTTATTAGTTTTAAGACCAAGGTCTTTCCATGTATTTTTATCTAATAGATTGCCTAAGATAATGATTTTGAAGGAAATCACACTTTATATCCTTGAGCTATCACTTTTTTTTGCAATATGCATTCATCAGTATTTAGGGAGCACACTACAACTTTACATGGTTTAAGATGAAGATTACCAAAGAAATAATAGTTTGAGAGGTACAGTGTGATTTTTGTTGTGTGTTTTCTATTTTTAGGATTATGCTAAATAGCTTTTTAGACTCAACAAACTAGGCCAATCTAAATAAAACTTACTTATCTTATAATAAGAACATGTGCAGCATTGTATCGTGAGTTGAAAATAGTAGGTGATGTGTAAGTTACCTTTTCAAATTAAAAAAAACAAATAGCGCATATATCTTTTAAAACTTAAGGAATACACCTTATTTATATTTCATTTAACCTATTTGGAACAATCCTAAAAAAAGAAAACACAATCAGAAATCACACACTTTATCTCTCAAGACTACCATTTCTATAATAATCTTCATCCTAAACTATGAAAAAATGTAAGAAAACATCTTGAGAAGAGCCACTATTTGGCAGCATCCATTATATACATGGGGTGACTTAAATAAATTGATCTTAAGTAGCCACTATTTGATAATATCCATTGCACATATGAAATGGTTTAAATAAATTGACCAATTTCTCCCTAAACAAATTTACTAATTGACTAATTGCTCCTCTTCCTTACTCTTGCTATAGAGTAGCCACTTCATGTATGTAATAGATGCTGCCAAATAATAGTTGTTCTGTAGCAAAACTCAAAGTTATAATGTGCAATCTATAGCAAACTAGGCCAAACTAATGTTCATTAGATGCCTTTTGCCTTTTGCCTTTTGTCTTTTGACTTTTGACTTTTGCCTTTTGCCTTTTGCTTAAAAAGTATCAAGGGAGATGATCTTCCTTTTCTTTTTACAATTTTCTGTCTGGCGTCAGCTCCTTCAGCTTCACTTCTTCCTAACATTGTCGAACCCATTTTTATAAAAGGCAAGGCCTAATTTGGAAACCTATACAAAAGGTAACCCGAGAAAGTGGTAAGATTTTAGCAGTTACTTCCCTTCAGTTAGAGATGAAAGGGACGCTTTCAATGAACTCAAACCATGAAGTAATGTTGAAACAGAGTGTCTTGGCTATGAAATAGTGGCCTACCCTGTTTCAATCAAAGGAATTAGGTTCAGTAGATCGATTTGAACCGAAGGATAAAACATGAAATGGTCTCCACTCTTCAGATACGTACGAGTTGTGAAATGGATTTATTCTAGCAAAGTACAAAAGAACTGCCTAGAAGCAATTTTCTTCGAGCCTTACTCTGCTTCGTTCTGGTGCCATTTAAGGAAAGCAACGTTTCGTAGCCTAAAACCATGAATTGTTATGTATAGAAGAACTCAAATCTTCTGGTTCGAACTTTTAAGTTATCAAAGCGGGCGGGAATTGACTGCTGATGCACTCGTGTTACCCAAGTTAACTATATCTCAGCACAGCACAAAGGACAGCCCATTCTTCAAAGGCCACTTGCGTGTTTGTATTCATTGTTATGTACAAGTTTTGTTGCTACAGCTTGGGTTCAATGCTCAAACTCATTGCCAAAAAAAACATTCAGATGAGTCATATTTTGTTTGAAAGAATGATTGGTCTGCAAGTGGTTTAATATGATCTTTTTATTATTGTAAAATAAGTCTGTTGTATTATATTAAACTGTATGAGTGCTTAAACTTTTCATTGTAAGATTGACCTAACACTTATTTTTTTCAAATTACACATAAGGCAATGCTGTGTTTTCTTTGTGCTACAGTATTGGAAAAATCCTGGAGCGGTATAGGATACATGTAGAAGAAGAAATTGCTGTCCGCCAGAGTGCTGAGAAAGAAAAGGTTAGTGATAATTTTCCTGGTCTGCCTCATTTGTGTTTTTTTTTTTTTAATAGATGTGATAAAATGAGTTGAGATAAAAATTAAAATTTAAATAAAAAATTGTTAGAAGATATTTTTAATATTCTTATTTTTAATTTTTTTTTAAAATGAATTGTTTATTTATTTTTATATAGAAATAAATTATAAGGATTAAATAAAATGAGGCATATGAAGATCAGTATTTTGACAGAAGAACAGCCAGTAAGCCACCATCTACTCCGTGTTTTTAAGGGTCTCCAATTTCGGTCAAGAAAAGTAGAATTTCAGCCTTTTGACTTTGTGCAACAGCAGCTATTTCATATGTAAACCCATGGAAATCCTGACTTAGTAACCCAATTGATCCTTTTTTTTTTCCATTACAAATTGTGTGAAATTGAGATTCTGATGATGGAAGAACAATCATGACCCTTTGTAAGAATGATGTTTCCAGTAAGTTTGGTGTCAGTTAGAAATAGATCAGAGGGTGTTTGATCTTAAAATCAAACAGATGAGATGCCACAACAGTGACGATTATTTCTGCAGATTTTTTCTCTCGATAGTTTTAAGTCACCTGCAGATTCTTTGCTATTTAATTGGGGTCATGAAGAAAAGAAACGACGTCACTGTAACTTGATCCCTTCCCCAAGCAGGGTTAGCGAATATGACTTTTCTCTATCACGAGTCGTTCACGTTTATTTTTCCACACTAACGATAATCTAAATCCGGACTGAGCTCTGGATAGAACCTAATAGATTGGGATGAGGCATGAGGAAAAGGAACACGAATTTTCAATACTGAAAGGAAGATTATAATTGACAATTTGTCGTTCAGAAGCCTAAAAAAAAAAAAAAATTAGATTGCTTTAAATATCTCTCTTACGTTTTGCTTGTCATTCAGAGGAATGATGGTGGCTTCCCAGGTCAACAGATGGACACTAGCCCGCAACAAATAATACAAAGGTAGGATCTTTATGGTCCATACACGTGCTGCAATTGACACAGTGGAAATAAATAACTCATGTAACAGGGAAAACTGCCGATTCATCTTTTACATTGGTTCATAGGTAACATCTAGGAGATCAGGTTTCCCTTTTACATGATATTTTCCTCAACTATATTAATATGATCCTTTTGTTAATATGCACAAGCTATAGCTCCTCATTAACATAGCAGCATCTTTAGCAGGTACCTTCAAGATCAAAACATCGAAGACAAGAATATGATAGAACTTACCCAGCTCGAGAAAGAACTGGATATCATATTGAGGCAAACAAGATTCAAAAAGGTTTAATTCTTACAAGCTTCCTGCTTTTCTTGTTTTTTTGAGGTTGAAATATCCAAGTTTAGTGTTAAAGCCTTATCAATGATTAGCTGTAGCACTGAGGTTATCAATGGTCCAGATTGTTCTCATGAAAGCAAAGCCAGATAAAAATTAGATTTGTTCTAAGATTGTGTTCTCATATGCAGAAGTAGATAATAGACAAGTTGATCTGAGCTTCAAAAGTCTTCGAGCATGTCATAGATAATCATGGAATCTTTGTTTGGAGAATACTGAAAAACTTGTCAAAAAACATGGGACTGATAGCAGCGAAATATTCCTATAGAGACAATTAAAATAAGAACACTCTAAGCATCATACTTGGGCTGAAGAATAATTGTGTGACCTCTACATTCATTTTTTGATTGGTGAGAGTGGCCTGTGTATATTTGAAGTTGTGTGACCATCCTGAAGTTGTTATGATGTGTGGTCTTCGCGTGTCATCTCATTAACTAATTAACTTTCTTGCGTATGGCCTTTAAATCTTAGTGAGTACATTTCATTCCACCCAAGAAGTTTTCTTGTGCTTTGATAATTTGTTCTCTATATTCTTTAACTGTTTCTGGTACACAATAATTAGACGCACTGACCAATGGGATACAATATGATTTACGGAGAAGAACAGAATATGTTCGGTTCTTGAGCTTTTATTTTTATTTTTATTTTTATTTTTTAATCCGTTGATACTAAAGAATATTTGCCCTTTTCACAGATTTTGGAGACATTTATTAAGGTTCTTAAATATCCTATCAAAGGGACCTGAGAATTTCGCCCTTTTCACATACTAATAAATATTTTCCCTTTCCTCATGTTTTCCTTTCTATTCCCGTTACAAGCCAGCTATGTGTATGATAAAAAGTGTGGATTAATATTGTCGAATGCTCAACCATCCAATGTTGACCTCCACTCATGCTGGCTCCGTAAGAAGATTCTCATAGAAAAGGAAAATGGGCTCTTTAATGTGATCTTTTGAGTGCTCAATGGATTGAACGACCTTTTGAGGAGAAAGAAGTTCTTTATGTTGTTACAGGGATGGTCAAAGATAAGACTTTTGGCCCTGATGATTTTACTATGGCGTTCTTTCTGGATCGTTGGGAGGATGTTGTAAAGGTGTTTCATGAGCTATACGTGTTTGATAATTTCGAAAAGAGTCTAAATGAAACTTTCATTGCACTTATTTCAAAGAGGGTGTGAGCTACTGATGTGAAGGTTTTCCACTCCATTAGTCTTGTTAATGGGGTTTATAAAATGATCTCTAAAGTTGTTGCCAAATGTTTAAGCAGGCATGATTGCATCAAAGTCTCAGAATGCGTTCACTAAAGGAAGACAGATTCTGAATTTTATTGTAATTGTAAATGAATGTTTGGACAATAGATTTAAATCAATTATTTATGTAAGTTTGATAAGGAGAAAGTTATGATCAAATCAATTGAAATTGTTTGTTTTATCTTATGGGTATATGTGCTTTAGGGGAAGGTGTTGTAGTTGGATGAAACATTGCACTTCAACTACTCGTTTCTTAGTACTAGTGAATGGTTCTCGTGAAGGGATTTTTACAGTTCATGTGGTTTAAACAAAAGGACACATTGTCGTCCTTTCTTTCTATCATAATGATGGATGCTCTTAGCTGTATGTTGGGACTGTGGTTGGTGGTGGTTTGTTGTCAGGCTTATCGATGGAAGGGTCTCATGATGGTTTGATTACTGTTTATCACATTTTATTTACAAATCGTATGTTGATGTTTTGTAATGTGAACCCTAGTCATGTGCAGACTCTACGAGTGCTCCTGCTTTGTTTTGAGATTATATCTGGTCTTAAGGTAAATTTAAGTAAGTCTGAGATGGTATCAATGGGTCATATGAGAAATAAGATCGATAAAATATCTTGGGCTTCTTTTGGGGGATACGTTTAAGTCTAGCACAATTTGAAATGAGTTGTTGAAAAAGGTAGAGAGAAGTTTGACAAGCTGGCAGATATTGTATTTGTCAAAATGGAAAAAATCACTCTTATTAAAAGTATTTTGTCTAAGGCCTCAATTGGCTATATGGATAAAATAAAATTAAAGTTGAAAATTGAATAAAATATTATTAAAATGTAACTTTTTAAATTTTATTTTTGCTTTAGAATTTGAACGAATTGAATTGTTTATTATCTTTTGTGTGAGTTTGAAAATGTTTTAATAATTAGATGAAATGAGATGAGATAAGATGATTTGTATAACTAAATAAGACGTAAGTTTTCTACATATTTTCTATCTATGTTTTCTATTGCAATTGATGTGGCGAATCGGTTGGAGAAGTCATTTTGAGACTTCTTGTGGAGAGGGATTGAAGAGGAAGTCAAGTTTCATTTGGTTAGTTGGGATACGATTATGCTCCTTTATTGTGTGGTGGGTTGAGAGTTCGAAAGTTGAGTATCTTTATTAAAACCTTCCTTGGATGGTAGTTGTGGTGGTATCAAAATGATTGTGAATTATTGTAAAGGGTTGAGATTGATTCTAAATATGAGAGTACCTGAAGGATGGAATGAGGTAAGAGATACTTATGATGTGGGGGTGTGAAAAAATATAAGGAGTGGTTGGGATGCTTTCATAAAATACATTAATTTCGTGGTTGGTGATGGTTCCAAAATTCTTTTTTTGCACGATCCATGGTGTGATGGTAGGGTTTTTAGTGTGGCTTTTCCATACCTCTTTCGTATCTCCAAGACTCTAGAAGCTTTGGTGGCTGAGATTTTCGATTGTTCTAATGGTTCAAGCCCGATGAAACGTTTAGTTCACTAGAGTTGTAAGTGACGTGAAAAATGGATGAAGTTTCTTGTTTGTTTGGCTCATTATATGCTACACAATTTGGGAGGGATGTGAGTGATGAGATGGTTTTGGATTCATACTAGTAAAAAGTTTTCAGTTTGTTCTTTGTACATGATGTTGTCGAGGTTGAAGTTGGTATATTATTTTCCTTGGAAGAGTATTTAAGTGCAAGGCGCTAGGAAATATTGTCTTCATTGATTGTTCTGTTTCTTTAGAGAAAATTTTGACTTTGGACAATCTCAGGTGAAGAAATTTATGGCCTAACTCATCTTATAAAACTGGTTCAACAAGAGATGATTGTTCGTTCTTTATAAACCTGCTCAAGGCCTTGTCAGTAGGCAATGTGGAATTTATTCTTCAACACCCTCTCTTATATGTAGACTAGTATTTCTTCTAGTTCTTGTCACGGGGTAGTAGAGTCGGTTCTCATTTGTCCTGTGGCAGGCTTATATATCATAAAAAAATTTATAGGCTTAACTCATCTTATAAAACTGATCGAACAAGAGGTGATTGTTTACTTCTTATAGATATGTCCAAGACCTTATTCACAAGCAATATGAAATTTATTTCTTAACATCAATAAATGTGGTTAAATGTTATGGATTGATGTGTCTTATGTAAAAAATCTAGAGAATTAGTGAATAATTTGTTATTATATTATGAGGTGGCTAGAGTGTCATGGTATAAAATGTTTAGTAGGAGTAAATGACTTGGGCGATACCTAGGAGGGTGGTGAATCTTTTTGTTTGTTGGAGATGTTTAAGGGGTAATTTGTAGATTGCCATTGTTTAGAAGTTTGGAACATGTTTGTTTTTAGTCTTGTGTGGTGTATATGGGTAGAGATAAATTGTTAATACTTTGAAGAAAATGAATGCTTTGTGTATGCACTTAGATTTTTTATTTTATTTATTATTTCATTAATGGGCTTCGGCTGCTGTCTTTAATGGAACTAGTATTTATGATTTTCTTGTTTCTTTTCTAGTTTTTGACTTGTAACTAGGTTTCATATTTGTATACTTTCTATATATTTGGCTTTTTTTTTTTGTCTTAATAAAGTTTTGTTATTTCTGAAAAAATAAAAAGAAAAAAGAAAGAGTATGTACTAATGATTATTGTTTGAATGTTAACAGACACAGCTAATGATGGAAGCTGTAAAAGCACTCCAGGAAGAGGTATGCCCTTCTGACTCTTTTGTTGATTTGATGGTTGATGCATTTTATAAGTAAACAGGAGGTCTCAAATAAGGACAAAATTTCACATAGCTTTCATGGTTTATTTAAGAGAAGGGATGTATTGTTTCAGCCCAACTTGAAAGTGTTATTAATTTAGTTGATCTATAAATAGTTTTTTAGGCTGGTCTTTTCTCGTGCTTGTGAGTAGTATGCAATTTAAATAAGGTTGTGTGATTTAGTTCGCTTAAGATGCTTCAAAATGTTCTATCCTTGTATAATCATGTCGTCTAATTGTAGCAGCCATGGAAATAGAGTTTGAATCAAACTCTGTTGATTTAAATGTAGTATTCTATATACTGCCGGGTGCTGCACCTGATATTCCTTGATAGATTCAATTATCCGCCATTACAATAGTCTAGGACTATACCCATATAAAAAGACAGAGAGAACACCCTCTCAGATCTTACACGTACACACATAGATCAGACCTTCCGTCATTCTCACGGCAACATGTAGCATCTATATATTCCAGCCCCAACAAAAGTCAACAAGGATAAAAAGTCAGCCCAAAAGGCCTGTATATTCCATCCCAAAAACTCCACCTCGGATAAAAATCCTGGATTTTCACAGGAAATGTTAGACATTAATTAGAGTTGACTAGAAGAACCATCAATAATGAGTTCATGGCAAACATTAGGAGCATACTTTCAAACCTTAGACGACTTTTATCACTTGGGTCAATATAGGAATTCAAATATAAAATTACTTTTCAATTCAAATTTTTAATTTTTTTTTTATCTAACTATTAGCTCATCATAATCGAAACATAAAATTTTATACAATTTTCTCGAACTTCCAAGCAAAACATAAAAAAATAATAAAATCTTTTCAAATTTTAAACAACAATAATATTAAAAAAATTTATGTCCAAACAACAAAACATTATAATTCAAATCATTTTACTATTATTAACAAAATTATGAGATATTCTAAGTGTCCAAACTAGACTTGAAAAGAGTTTAAAAAGCAAGACCCTTTTTATGCACTAATATTGGTTACATAAGGGACTCGGCTCATTGATTTCTTTCTTGTTGCCATGTCACTTGGATATATGCATAGATGGTTCCAAACCAACTGTCAAACTAGCTTTAGATCAGATTGGTCCCTATTAGTTATAGGGATTTACAAACACTGTATTTTTAACCCTTTTTACAACTAACGGAGGGATTGTTTTGGTGCACAAATATGAGACACATACAATTTTTTGCGTACGTCATTTTACATTAGTTTTGTTTTGAATTTAGTGCATTTAGGTAGAAGAGTGTAGATCTTAGTACTGAACATAAGATGTAATAACGTGGATATAATATTTGCTTGTGTTGATATATTGTAGCAATCATTTTTTCTGTACAAAGTAAACCAGCAAATAATGCAATCTTATTCACAGATTAATTAGAACACTTTAGACCCACATAGAAAACTTGAAGATGCAAATATACAAGTATGTGAGCATTAATAATTAAAGAGAAGAAATATTCACACGCAGCATGTTGTTTATTCACTGTGAAATCATGAAATAATCGTTTTTCTAACTTCCAACTACTATGATGAACAGCAACAAAATCTGAGACGAGAGAAGAGTCAAGTGGAGGAAGAGGTACGTAATAAAAGGAAAGAAAATCCGATGAGGGAGAACTTTACTCATGATAAGCATCGTGTTCTTACTTTGTGTCATGGCCTTTCAGATGGCTGCAATGAGGAGTAATCAGAACCCGAACGATGATGATCACCACCATAGCCATGCTCTGGAACTGGAACTGGAACTGGAGTCCAACCCCCATGCAAATGACTACACCCCTCAACTCCAGGAGGCCATGCTCAATCTGTTTTAACCTGACAAAACAACACCCTGCCCTGCCATTAGTGGATGCAAAGCATGGGAAAAAAAAGTGTCGCTGCTTTCTACAACTAAAGTTGTGTATATCTGCAAAGCCTCGTCAATCGATGCACCTTACTAGCAATTCGTAGTCCTGGATTATTATATACAATAATATTAGCACTTATTATGTATGATTATTATAGAGAACTGAGTGTTCACAGGGACCCTTAGACATGTGTGTCTCCAGAAAAGTGTAGCATATGCACCGATCTGCTCCTGACTTTGGGTTCTTATTGGACCGCTGTCCTTCTCTTAGCTTGTAATATCACATGTAACAGTCCCTGCAGAGAATAATATTAGTATCCATGTGTAATAAAATATAACTTAACTATGTAAATATGTTCAATGGTGATTTGCGAAAGTATCATGTGTAATAAAATATACTTATCCAAGCTCCAATGCACAAAATGCTGGACCAGTACATCTGCTATTTCCCTTTTTGTTGTCGGGGACGGAAACCATATGGCATAGAGTTGTCTCCAAACAATTGTTTCGACAGTACTATGATTTGCAGAGTGGGGTGGGACCGACCTTTCTGATTAATATTTTGCAGAGCAGTGTTATATGTATACAGTAAGATGATATGATAATAGCATTTATGTTGATTTTATTAAAATAAATTATTAAATTTTAATATAAAATATAAATTTATAAATTTATAAATTTATTATTTAAAAGTTAACTAAAAAATATTTGTATACTATTTTTTATTTATTTTTTTATCATATTTGATTAAATATGATTAAAAAAATTTAATATGTGTATAAATTTATACTTTTAATTAAAATTTGATGATAAGACTAATGGGATGTTCTAAGAATATTACATCACTTAAAATATTAAAAAATATATATTAAAAATTAAAAAATATAAATAATTAAATTAAAAAATGTGTATGCATGCAAAAACTACACAAATTATATATAAATAATATCTTTTATATTTTGCAAAGAAGACAGAGCAAGTGAACTTCACTTTTTATTTCAAAAGAAAAAAAGTGCGCTTCACTTTTTACATGGTTTTAGAAAAAATTAGACCCATTATCTGACACTAATCTCGATAAGATTACAAGTTCTATCTCCATCCTTCTGTACTCTACTCATTATTTAAGTATTTTATTTAAAAAATAACTCATAACAAGTAATACCTGTAAACAACACTTATCAAAATCAATAACAAATTATCATGTAAGGTTACTCTCTTAAAATCTTTACTCCGCACTATAAGAGATCTCTCTCTCTCTCTCTCGCAAATAGAAATCCTTCCTCCCTTGCAAATCTCTCTCTGCACAAATGGACCCAGACCAAATCCCCTCCCCTGCAAATCTCCCCCTCCTTCCATGAAATTGAACCCCCTCCTTTGCAAATCTCTATTTGCGCAAAAGTTCATAATTTGACACTTATTTTATTTCAGGTTTTGTAGAATAGTCGTCTTTTACTTATGAAAAACTTATACTTTCAGCATTTTATTTATTTTTATCTTTCCATTTTACACTTATATTCAATTACAAGATTTATCGACATTAGAGTTAGGGATGTAAATGATATGATCCGGTTCGAGAAAAATGTAGACCGATTCTATTCGATCCAAAATTTTTTTCAGTCTGAATTGGACTGAACTCCTGTTCGGTCCATACTGGTCCGGTCCAGGAGTACCTAATATGATTTAATGGATTTAATACTGGTCCAAAAAATTTTCTACTCTGAGTCGGACCGAACTCATGTTCAGTCCATACTGGTCCAAATCTAGTCTAAATTTAATTATTTTCAACCCAATTTACATATTTATCACAGATTTAAACCAAATAATATTACTCTTAAAATAATTGGCAAAATAAAAAATAATTTAAATAAAAAAGTAAAAAAAATTATAAATTATAATTTTTATAGTACAATTAATCAACTACTATAAATTATAGTATTTTAATATTATAAGAGTATATATATCTTAATATATTATACTATCATTCTTAATCTATATTAATACTAATATTATAGTTTATATTCTATTATTTCTATATACATATATAAAAAAAAAGTCATTCAGTCTGATCCGGAAGGGAAATGCCATACATCGGGACCAGACCGAAAATATTCGGTCTATGTAAAAAATGGACAAGACCAGACCAAATTCCATCCGGTCTGATCCAATCTCAGTTCGATCTATGCAATCCAATCTATTGTTCGATTTTCTTACACCTCTAACTAAAATACTTCATTTCTACTGTTCTTTAAAAAAGGAAGTAAAAATCATCATTATAGTTTCACAAACTTTTTATTGTCCTTTAATTGTAAGTACGTTGCTTTTTTATAAGTGTGAAGGCATGACCCATAATTTGTAAGAAGTTATTCTTACTTTTTTTGGGTCGAGATGTTAATATAATATATGAGCAACCGTACAGTCACTCATCCACTAGACACGAGTTCCCAACCATAGATACAAAACAGATAAGCTCTTTGAGCTATATTTTCCTTCACCTATGTGGATTTTTATTCAATATGATAATTTTTTTGAAAATGCCTATTTTTATGAGTAGAATATCACGTAAGAGTCACATGACTCTATTTATAATACGAAACAAAATAAAGATTGATATAGTGCCTTTAGATGGAATCTTGGATTGGCTTATATATTTTTATATAAGAAAAGAAATGAAACTTAAAAACTATAACAGTTTATAACGAAATATTACTTTTAAAAATATTACCATTCTATAAATATAACGCTTCAAGTTTAATAGGTATAATGCTTACTTCTATGAGTAAAATATCATGTCGAAATCATATGACTTTGCTTTTTATATATAATAATAAATAGGTAGAATGCTTACTTTTATAGTTAGAATATCACGTCAAAATTATATGATTTCGCTTAAAATACAAAACAATATAAAAGTTGATACATTTTCAAATAGAGTCTTAAATCGATTTATATTTTATATGTAAGAAAAGAAATTAAAACTTAAAAATTACAATAATTCATAATGATATACTACTTTTAAAAAGATTACTACTCTATAAACTTAACATTTCAAATTTAATAGGGTATAATGCTTACTTCTATAGTTAGAATATTACATCATCAGGATCATATGACTCCAATTTTATATATAATAACAGATTACATTGTATGGTACAAATTATTAAATTTGAGATGAGAACAATTATAACTTAAAATATAATAATTATCATTATGCTAATAGAGGGAGGCAGGTTTTATTAGCGGGTGGTGGCAGGTGTTCTTCCCACATAGGGAGGCAACCGAGAGAACTACTGAATAGATAAAAAAAAATTTAATATTTATTTAAAAAAATCATCAATTTATTCTAAATACTTACTTAATCATTAAATAAAAAAAAATTAAAAAATAAAAATTCAATCAATGATTAAGAAAAGTATTTTTATTATTTTGAGTATTAATAATAGTCTAACCATTATCAAATTTAAAATTTAACTAAAAATCGAAATTTTAACTAAAGCCAAAGCCATTAAAAAGCACTAATTGCACATTTAATTATCCAAGCATTGGTATCAGATTTATTAAAATTATTCTTAAAATTAGATGAAAATTACATATTCTTTTGTAAATCTAAAATCTCTTTAGCTATAGCTTCACATTAAACTAATAAAAAAATTAGTTAAAATAATAATGTAATATTTTCTGCATCAATGAACAGTAAATTTGGTAATGAACACTAATTTTGGTACAACATATATTTTTCCATTTTGCCCTCAGTGTGTCACACAAAATACCCCGTTTTACCCTTTTGCATTTATTTTCACTCTTTAACATCCTATATTTTTTCACTGCATATTTGTAAGAGGTGTCATTTCCATTTTGTTCTCAGTGTGTTACTTTTGCCACATGTGCCTTTCTTCTCTTTTTGCACCCCATCCATTAATTTTGATTTATCTTAAATTATATTTGCCGCAAACTTTTTTTATTTAAAAGTATTATTCTTCACTTTTCACCGTAAAAATCTAAACCCTTTTCAGCTTTCTCATTTTTTCGTTTCTTTCTTCCTTCTTCAATTTTAAACTTCCTTATTTGCTTCTCAGTTCTCTACTTCTTCATTCTTCATGTAAGTTTTCTCATCTTCAGTCTTTTAAATTACATGTTTCTGATTGTTTATTCAGTAGTTGTCTATTTACATGCAATAAATAAATAAATAAATAAATAAATAAATAAAATCTTCCTATAAAATATATTTCTGATTCTACTGTTATTGCTAGCTCTTTTATCTTCCAGCTTGTAATTTCCTTAGCAAAAGTTCCTCCTATGCTAATATCTGAAAGAGAAAAAGTAGTATTAATAAAATAAGAAATTTTATTTAAAAACATTATAACTAAGAGGGAATTAGAGAAGAGAGGCATGCATATTAAGAACTAACAAAGCTCAATATACAACGATACTGAAAAAATTGATAATTCTATATCTAAAAAGATATAATAATTTTTAAGGGAGAGATATAATTAGAGAGGCATGCATATATGTGAATGATTTATAGATTCGATGGATGGTTAAAAGATGAGTGCTGGAAGATGGCTTGAAGAGCTGGCAATGGCGAGGAACAGAGTAGGAAAGGATTGAAAATGTCAGTGATCAAGGTTGAGAGTGTCTGACCGTTGAATAAAAATAAATTAGTCATTCCTTCGATTTAAGCTGATGACAGGGGTTCAGATAAGTTTTAAAAATTAAATAAAATTTTCTTTTTTAATATTATTATTATTTTAAAAATTAAAAAAAAAATATATTGATATTTTAAAAATATATATATTAAAATTATATAAAATATTAAATTAAAAATATAATTAAATAAATTAAAAATAAGATGACACACAACTTACGATAACTTGTCAAATTTAGATTTTACTTTAGATCTCTAGTACTCTAGCTCGAATACTAAAAAAAGAAAAAAGCAAAAAAGAAGATAAAAGAAAACGGACACGTGTCTGTAACCTCAGTCGCTAGCCTATTATCTGACGTGAGCTGGCATACAAAATGGAAACCCGTGTAAAATTAGATTGTCGACACGTGGAAAAATATCCACGTGGCACAATATGGACCTCGTGATATAATTCCTAAATACTTTTATATTTTGTCTCCACTCGAGAAAAAACAGAGAGGAAAGAAAGGGGAAATTTTTAGTAATTATGTAGTCCTAGGATTAGGATTCAGGAAGAAGAAAGCAAAACATGACAAAATTTTACCTCCCTCCGTTGGCACGTGTGAGAACCATCCGTATCGCCGTGAGAGTACTGGATTCGATGGCCCTGAAGATCTTTAATTCCCTCCACTAAAAGCACGCTCTGTAACTGGCTCTTCGTTTCCCAAATTGATAGCCGAAAAGGCGCCGTTTATTGTTCTCGATTCGATTGTCGTCGGGCGGGAAGGATACTGCTAGGGTTAGGGTTCGGAGGTTAGACACCTGAAGAGACGAAATGGGAAGGGGAAAAGTGCAGATGAAACGAATTGAGGACAAGACGAGCCGGCAAGTGACGTTCTCGAAGCGGAAGGGTGGGCTGATGAAGAAGGCTCGCGAACTCGCCGTGCTCTGCGATGTGGAAGTCGCGCTGATGATATTCTCCGACCGAGGGAGGCTCTACGAGTTCTCTAGTGCTGAGAGGTTGGTGTTTCTTGAACTTTTCACACACACTCCGTTTCAAATCAGCTGTAAATATCTCCTAATCTTTGAGCCCCATCCTAATCTTTGAGCCCATACTCGCTTTCAAATCAGTTGTAAATATTTCTGTGCTCTGTTCTTGCTTCCCGTTTCCATAAATATCTTTGCTTGCTTCGAGATTCGGATACTTATAAATATCTTAGCACCCAAGATATTCTTTCTCTCCAAATCTTCACACGTGTTCCGTGCTAGTTGCATAACCAAACCCTAGTTAACTCTGGAAGATGTCGATTGGTCTGATCGCTCGATCCACTCGATTGCCCTTGTTTGATTTCGCTCATTGAAGTATATTGTTAAGCCCTGCTACCGTGTGACATGCACACCGAAGCCTTTTTCAATTTCAGTATAAATATATAGTTTTACTCCATTCCGGATTCCCTTGGGAAAATATCTAGGCCTGCTTTTATTGTCGTGCAGCCTACTGGCTGTCATATGATGTCGTAGTCTCGTAGATGGATCAGCTGAGGTCGTATGCTGTATTCCTTCAACTGTTTCTGCTTTACTGGAGACCAACAATTTTTTGGGAAAACATACTGTTCCAGTCTCTCGTCGTGGACTTGCTAAAATTGTTGTACTCGCTTTAGTGTAATTTATGTGGCTAAGCCAATCAGCGTCTTGCCGTGAACATAATAAAAATTGTTGTACTTGGTTTAGTGTAATTTATGTGGCTATGCCAATCAGCGTCTTGCCGTGAACATAATAAAAATTGTTGTACTTGGTTTAGTGTAATTTATGTGGCTATGCCAATCAGCATGTAATTTGTGGATTTATTATGTAGCGTTTTTACTGTGCTTGCCTTTTTGAACACAAACTCTGTTAAATCTTTGCATGCTAAAATTATTATTTGAATGCTATTTTGTGATATTATAAGAATAAGTAGGGTATAAGATTTTATAATGTATAAGATTCTACACAATAAATATATGTAGTTTGAGTATTTTATTAAAGCTTTACAAATAATATCATAATTTATCTTAGTCAGAAATATAAAATTCAAGTTATGTCACAGACAATAGACTAGCCCGACGAAAAAATCGCAAATTTAAGGAGGGAGCTTGTGATATTTTATAAGACAATGATAAGAATAGGTGGTATATGAAATTTTTTATTTTTTATTTTTTATTTTTTATAAAGTTCTAAAAAAAACTTTAATTATATTAATAATTAATCCTTTTTAAATAAAAGCCTTACAAATTCTTTATTATGGCTTATAATTTGCTTTTTAATAAAATGACTATTTCATAATTGTAAATCTGGGGGTCATTATCCTAATGTCATTTCTTTTCTCATGAGATGTAGTGAGTATAATTATAAAATTCGAATTATCAAATACCTTTATAATTTATTAACGAATAAAAGTTTATAACTCCAGATATTTGAAGTTTTAATAAGTGTTAATGAGTCTATCGTAAATAGTCTAAATTATTGTTAAATAAGTGTAATTCATTCGTATGAACTTTTTTTTTTTCCATATGTCGGTTGTCAGCTGTCAGCGTTGTGGATGAGTCGTCTTTTTCCCCCAGCCACATGAGGAAAGTTAGACGTATCTCTCCCCTGCCCGGAAGAGTGCATTGCCTTTTAGGTTTAAGGTTTTAGGCTTGGGCTTTTTATTGGTAACTAAGTAGGCTTTTGTCATTTTTATCTCTCGGCTTAAATTTTGCTAAATCTTGGGATGTGTGACCCTAAAAGTAAGGCCTCTATAGCAGATCTCTATAAAAATAAGTCCCCTGTCACCGTAAATGAGAATTCGTCACTTCTTAGATGGATGTCAAGTAGGTTTTTTTGTGCATTATTATTATTATTTTCGCAAGACTATATAATCTTTTATGAGTAATATAAAACCTCATCAAAACTAGTAAATAGGTAAAGTCTACACAAAGTGTATAAACAACAAACATCTAATTATAAGTTAGGAGTTATAAAGCGATACATGAGAATCATGAAAACTTCATTAAAAATAGACTAAAAATCTAAAAAAATAAAGTATGGAAGAATAAACTTCTTACTCATTCATAGAACAGAAAAATCAATTTTAGGCGACCCATTATTTTCCTAAATGCACTTGCAAGAAAATGAAATATAATTTGGACATGACAAAACCTTATACAAAGATCGCACTTTGAGCTTTTTACTCTCAGTATTCATCCATAGCATCATGGCCACCTTAATGCTACCAATGTTCAAAGTAAGCAATAAATTGAAAAAATCATAAAGAACTCATCTTTTCCAATCATGAGCAGTTTTATGAAAACAAACATTCCACTGTGATGATCCACTAGAGCTCATTGACAATGATGTCTCCTAAACAAGAGTCATTCAAAAAAGAACATGAAACATAGTCTTGAGAGCTTAATTACAACACCAAATAATATGTTAAAATCTGTTCTGAGATCTTTCCCCAACCACGAAGATAATAAATTGAGAAAGAACTTCCGATTCATTTATACCATTATTTTACAAACTTACACCATGCCAACTCTCTGTTGGTTGGAACACTACCACCACCGCTACTCCCTCCTCCAAAACGAACTCATGTACTTTAACTCAATAATAGTCTCTACCACAAAGACTTCCATTTTTTATGATACCTCCATAGCAATTTTTCAAGAAGCGCCTTTGGAAGTTGATTTCTACTCCAAAACCTTTCCACAAAAAAGCTAGAGAAGTTTTCCCAATTTGATTAGCCATACTAGCAAACAAGAGAAATAGAGATAGAAAGTATGTAGGAAGATTAGAGTGTACTGTTGATTAGTATGATTATACCCCTAGCTTTTTACAATTACAACATTTCCATCTTATTATCTTGTGTCGATCTTTTTCAGCACCTCATCCTAAAATAACCTTGGCCATGAAAGATCCCCAAGTGGAAGACTTGGATATTTCATAGGCAATGAAGCTACCTTATAATCTAAAATATATACCAAACTTGTAATGCTCCTCACTTTGCCAATCGGCACCATACCGGACTTCCCTAAATTCTCACCTTTTGGCCATGGACAACTTCAAAATGAATCAAAAGAGGCTTCATTGCCTAAATATGACGTGAATCCATATAAAAAAAATAGTGTCATTCGCAAAGTAAAGATGGGAAGCATTGGTAAAATCACTATTAGTACATCCCATTGAGAAGCTAAATAGAAATCTTGTATCAACCACAACACCCTAACATCTGACAAAACGCATCCATAATAATTACAAAGGAAAAAGGGACATCAGTCCCCTTGTCTCAAGCAATGTGAGTTGTTAAAGAAACCAACAACGGTACTATTTACCATGAAGGAGAACCAAACAATAGTAACACAATACTTGACCCACATGTACCACCTCTTTCCAAAATAGAAAATCCCAATTTATTTGGTCGTAAACATTTTCCATATCTATCTTACATAGTATGCATGGTGCGCTCGTTCTCAATCTACTCTCCAAACATTCACTTGCTATAGTTACGAAATCAAGAATTGTCTTCTCATAACAAAGACATTTTAAAGGTTTTAATATTATCTTCTCCATGACCGTGGTCATATGATTAGCTAGTACTTCGTACGTAATCTTATACACCCTATTTACAAGACCAATTCGGAAAGTCCTTCACATCTAAAGCACTTGCCCTCTTTGGAATGAATGCTATAAGTGTTGTATTGAGACTTTTCTTGAACTTTCCAAATTAAAATAATTCATGAAAGACACTCAGAGAATCCTTCTTCACGATATCCCAATACTCCTAAAAAAGGCCTTGGAACCCCCCTATGTGTGGCCTAAGTGGTAAGGGTAAACTTGTGTGGATGACCTCCATGTCACATGTTCAATTCTCCTTAGGATTAAATTGCGATTTAAGTAGGAGACCATGGTGGTGGGTTGCTTTGCTAGTCTCCTTAGAGGTGTAGGTTTTTTTTTAAGGGTTCTTCTCTTCATTTGACTGCTTACAGTAATGTCGATTGGGCTGGTTGTTCGGATTCTCGACGTTCTACTACTAGATGATGTATCTTCCTTGAGGACTCTCTTATCTCTTGAAGAGTAAAAAGCAAAATTGTGTATCCAAATTATTACAGAGGCTGAATATTGGGTAATGTCTACTGTATGTTAAGAATTCAAGTTTGCACAAACACTTCCCACGCCTCTTCATGGTGATAATACAAGTGCCATTCAAATTATAGACAACCCAATTTTTCAAGAACGTATGAAGCACATCGAGATTGATTATTATTATATTCGAGATGCCTATGAGTTTAAAGCTATCATTTTCCCTAATGTGCCCACTGAACACCAAGTAGTTGATATCTTCACCTAATCCTTGACTCAACAACGGTATCAATACTTAGTTAGCAAATTGCTATTAGTCGACTCACTAACATCAATCTGAGGGAGGGTATTAAAGGAAATTAGGATTTTCTTTATTATGATGTAGCAGTCTCTTAATAAGATATGTTTTCTAAGTTTATGTTGTATTTAAATTAAACTTGTACAATATAAGTTTTATAACCCTAAAAATTTTATTTATTTTAATGAGAATGAAACATCTCAATTGAGGTACTTCGGCCAAATTTGATAGTCCCACCTAAGCAAAAAATCTATTCTACAAGGTCATTGAAACTCACAATGAAGTAGTAGATGATTAATGGACTTTCAACTTGTTTTGCATTTACAAAACCAATCAATCACAATGATTCAGCCTTTCCTTAAGTTGCCTATTGTGAGGATCTTTTTCAAGTAAGCCCTCTATACAAAGAAGGTTGCCTTTAGTGGTGTTTTATGCATATTCTTGGCTTGGTAAAAAGAGCGAATGGTGAATTCCCCTCTCATAGAGAGGCTCTAAAAAGTCTTGTCCTTAGTACTCCCTCGTATGAGTAGTATACTAGACTATAAAACTCAAAAAAAGGTCAACTTTCTAAAATTGGGCATTTCTAATGATTGTGTTCTTTTATTGAGGAGTACCATTGTATAGAACTAAGAGGCTTGCAACTAACAATTCTTTCATTCTTGCAATACCATGAAATTATAATTAAGTTTAGTTGAGTGCCTTGTTGCGACACCCTATGTCATGCGAAGATTTGATTTGGAGCCACCATTTACCTCAAAGCGGGATTTTCTAAAATATTATCCCAATCTCTTTTTATGTGCTTCCAAAGCGTCACGTTACTTCAACGTGGTTCTAACTGCTTCAGAATTAAGTTTTAGAAAAACACAAGTTTTCTGGCTCTTTTAATACAAATAATGCAATCCATCATTATGACGAGATTTTTTTTTTTTTATTATCAAAGAAAGCCACACTCAATCGAGACTTGCCATGCTAGATGCTTTTTCATGGAAAAGGAACAATTGTTAAGGGATGGAAGGAATGTTATAGAGTTCTAACCTCAAACATCCACTTCTAGGAAGGGATCCACCAAATTTTGTCCTCACTATTTGCTCTTAATCTCAAGAGCACAATAGATTATTAAATGAAGAGACCACTTCCACTTCCTAATCATGCACTAATCTAATAAAGACTATATTACATTATCAAGTATCATCGGAGTTATAAATAAGCTAGATTCCAATTTTCAATCTCATCAAACAAATAGGGTAGCATATAGCTCGGTCATGCCCATTATGAACAAAATACTGCATGTGCATAAAAGCACACCTATACCATCCATTGTAATTTATACAAGATGGTCATCTTATACTCTCAATTTTCCTCAAAACATCCCATTGGTGCCTCTTGCTTTTGCAAAACTACCATGAGGCATTGATAAAAACAATCTCTATAGGATCAAGATATTGTATCAAGCAAGGCAAAGTTGGGCTTAGATGAGTTGAGGACTCGATGAGTGGGAAGTAGTGAATAATTACTATAAGGCAGAGAAAGTGGAAAGCTATTGAGATTAGTTTTAGCTACATCCTCATTTAGTGTAGGTAAGCTAACCAACAATTGATTACCAAACATGTTAATAACTAATGATGTTCCCCTTGCAGGTGAAGTACCAATGGCAATTGAAACTACTGATGCCCCGCCTCATTCCCCCCAAAAAATGAAAGCATTGTAGTTTTGGAACGAGTGGATATCCCATTCCTCCTTGATATAGACGAATGTCCTTTCTTATAATAACTTGATACATTATGAGCTAGAGAGGGAGCCAATTTTTATTTTTAGCAAATGTTGATATATTAATAATATGTAAAGTCACAAATGATAAAGGAGAGGGGTCCCCAATTACCACCTCAATTGGCTTAAGTGGTAAAGGCCTTGGTTTTGATAGTATGTTCCCTCCAAGATCTAAGGTTTGAATTCCACTGGATGCAAACAGTCTCTAAGGATTATCGAGATGATGAATTTTTCCTTTAAATTACTTTGGATGTATTTGCCAAAAACTATTTATCGAGAGCCTATGCACTCAAATTAGTCGAGATGTTGTTTTCGGAGACGTGGTACTAAAAAAAAACAAATAAATAGGACTATGTAATAAACTACCTTAAAACAACTATAAAATCTTAAAATAATCTAAAGAGGTCAAATCTAGGAAGATCGGCATGATGCTCCATATTAGATGAGTATGTGGTGAATGAGACCACCTTGCTTAATAGAGAGAAGTTCTTACTCTTTATAATAATTCATAACTATAATCTTATCATGGAAAAATCCTTTTAAGAGTATGAGCTTATGTTTTATTTGTGTTTCTCTTAGGTTGCTACTAATGATATCAGATGATATAAAGCCAATGACAATAAATGATATGTGATGACTTGAATTGCGTTGCCTATGATAGAATTGCTCGATGAAGATGTCGGATTTGAATGTAATTGCTCCAATAGCATCGTCTGTTGTTTCCATAATAGAGACCGACATTGCCACTATGTGGTCTGTCAAAATTAGTGGTTATACGTGGGCTAATGGTATATATTGTGATGGAGGAAAGACTTGAGAAAGAGACTTTAAAGATTTGGAAATGTGTTAAGCTTTGAAAAATTCTATTTGTCATTCTTACACACCATACACCATGTTTTTTATTATTTTTCTTCTAGCAAATGTTTGGTATATGGATAATAAGTAGAAGAATTCAATTAGTTTAAGAAGAATAAATCCAATTTAAAAAAAAAAATTATAGTGTTTGGAAATGATGAATAGCAAAAGTTCTCACTGTCTAATTTAATTCGGTTGAGTTGCAGTTAGTTTGTGAGAAGCCTAATATTACTATTGAATTCAAACATGCAATAGGATTATCGAAGGGTGGGAGCCTATTGAGCCAATTGTTACAGAGTATAAAAACAGATCAAGAAATTGAGCCAACAAATTGATCCAAATCAATGTATAGTTTCTAGGCCATAAGATCAAGAAAAGTACCACTTGAAGGTCATTACTGAAGTAGTCAGTTGGACTATTTTGAGGCATTGACTGCGTTAAGATCCCATGGTAAGAATGTCCGTATTGATATTGCTAAGGGGCATAGCTCTAAACAAAAGTGAATGGGAATGGATTAGCATCTCTCTTTACGTAATCCATTCCATACCACAATATGTATCTCGTGGATGGGAATCGGTTATAAATTAAGGAATTTATTTATATTTTAACTTTGTTTATAAAGTAAAAGTAACCTTATAAAATTGAAAGTACCACTTATACATACATACATACGTTTAAATCTACTTAAAGATACACAAGAAGGTACCAATTCTTATTTGACGATACTTACTTACACTTTTAGAACTCTAAATTATATATCAAAGAATCCTTAAATTACATTGCCAATGACCTTTAGACTATATATCACTTTCCTATGTAGACAAAGCTACATCTAAATCTTGAAATGAGTTGAGTTATAAATAGTAATATGTTGTGGATCCTATTAAGATGTGTAACTTTTTAGATTGAGATGAGTTTAACTTTTTAGGATATATATATGTATGTATGTATATAAGGATATGAGTTATACTTATCCTGTATTGACCAATTTGTAATTGAAAAATTCTAGGTTTCTCTTTCTCTTTCTCTCAAAAAATCAAAGGCTCTAGATTTGATCTTGCCAGAGGGGGAGGAGGCCTCAGCTTCTCCTCCTTATCCTCTCCTTCATCCGTTCACCCGCGTTGTCTTTCAATGTTTCTTTTACTTAGTTTTATTTTCCTTCATTCAAGACCCAAAAAGACATATTTATAGCTTTTCGACAACTCTTGAGAGATAGCACAGCACAAATAGACTCACAAATAGCACAACACATATTTATAGCTTTTCTTTTCGTTCAAAAGAAAGAAGTGGTTTTGCAAAAATCACCGCACGTAGTTATCACACTACCCACATCTATGTGTGATCCTCATGCGCCATCCTTTTCGGCAGTTTTTCTCTACATACGTGCTAGATCACCGGACTCTACCATCAGACTTTTCAGATTTGACCTTTGTGGTTGAAGAGACAAGTATGTTGCATTTACATGCCGTCACAGGCTTCGAAAGTCTCCTAGAATTGGTTCAAACTGTAATTCGTTTGTTTTCGTATCCATCTTACTACTTTTCTTTTTAATTTCCTTATTTTTAATTAAAGTATAAAAAGTGTTCATCTCTCAGACTTTTGTTTGTAGAGATTGAGTATCTATTTATATGAAGGTTGAGGTTGAATCTCCGTCTACGCTGAGAGTGTTGTCTCTTGGACCTTTTTCTATAAAAGAGTTACAGTAGTAAAGATCAAATCAATCACAAAAGCAAATAATGTTCTGATGGAGCTATAAATGCATTATTTTAATTTATGATATCATGTTTGATATAAGTACATCCCATAATATATCCAGTTATGGATGTAGAATTAATGATAACAATTTTCTTAGAAAATAGGAAGAATCATAATAGTGGACAAATAATCTCCAAACTACTTTACCTTATAGAAATCCTGTTAATAGAAGAATTCCAAATTTTATAAATTATGGTCCTCAATCGGGTGAAATAGGGAATATATCCTAAAATATTAAAAATGGGGTATTCAATGAGGTTGTGCTTTTAAAACTCATAGTGTAGTAAAATAATAACGTGTCTTGTGGTCTATGTAGATAAGAGATTTCTGAACAAAATGAAAACTTCCGTGCGCATTAAATCGATCTTAACATTAGCAGCAGCTAGATTTGTGATAAGAGGAAAGATAGTAAGGAATTACTTGGTTTAGCTTCCTATCTATAAATCTGTGAATCTGGAGTCAAATTTAGATTAAGATAGAGGAAGATAGTAAAGAATTACCTAGTTTAGCTTCCTATCTATAAATTTGTGAAACTGGAGTAATATCATCTAGTTCTTGCTTCTGAAGGAGCATGCTATATTGTTATGCTTAGGGCTCTAACACGTATGTGTGCAATTTTCATATTGCATTACGAATGTATTAACCTTTTCTTCTTGTGGCAGGTCTCTAGGGTTGAATTAACTTCATTTAAACTTGGTCATCTTGCTAAAAGGACTGCATGATCAAAAATGGCAATTTGTCTACCAACTAAGAGGGATTGTTCCTTCTTTTGTTGTGTTTGTATATAGACATATGGAAATCATTGTTCGAAGAAGTAGATACTATCTAAATATAAGGTTTGAGACTTGATTGTTTTATTTTCTTAAGCTTTATAATTACATTTCTTAGAAGTTCCCCAACATTATCAACCTAATATTGCTATTATTAAAGCTAATTTAAGATCTTGATTCAAACAAAGAGGGAAAATAATAACATTTTCTTTGTCTATGAAGACAAAGAATACTAGGGAACTTGAACTAATTTGAATTGAGACTTGGCATTCCTTAAACCACCGTAAAAAGCACTTGGTTGAAGTTCGACAACTAAGTAAGAACTGAATTGTTATTTATTAAAATGCGTGAGCTGCTAAGATTATAACTATTAAACTACAAGGAAAAAGTCTAGTGGAAAAGAAAAATAGAAAACCCTTATATCTGAGTTAATGAACGCTAAAAATCATATCATTAGCCTTTTAGCGGATGGTTAACTTGAATGGACTAAACCAAAGTACATAAGAAATTGACTACTTAGGGGCTCATAATATTGTTAATAGCAATCCCATAGGACACATTTTTTTTTTATGGAGTCCATACTTGACATTGTAAGGCCCATTTGGTATAGAGATTATCTCATTTCAATTTATATCAACTTAACAACCTCATCACTATTCATAAACCATCTTAACTCATCTCATTTTATCTCACTATCTAAACGAGCTCACTCTTTTTTACAGCTTTTGATATTTTAGAGAGAGTCCTAATTTAAGAAATAAGAACTATTATTGAAAACAACTGCTACAATTAAAGTCCAAGTTCTTAAAAAACCTAGCCATGATGCACAAGCAAAGTACATATTTTGAAGTCATTTTGGTTTTTGTGTCAAAGTCCATTGGTATAATATCATGCAATATGCATTCATCAATAGTTTAGGGTGCACACTACAACTTTACATAGTTTAGGATGGAGATTATTAAAGAAATGGTAGTTTGAGAGGTACAGTGTGGTTTCTGTTATGTGTTTTCTTTTTTAGGATTGTGTCAAATAGTTTTTCAGACTCAACAAACTAGGCCAATCTAAATAAAACTTACTTATCCTATAAGAACATGTTATTGTATCGTGAGTTGAAACTAGTAGGTGATGTGTAACTTACCTTTGCAAATTAAAAAAAAGAAAAACAGAGCATATTCCTATTAAAACTTAAGGCATACACCTTGTCTATATTTCATTTAACTTATTTGGGACAATCCTAAAAGAAGAAAACATAATTGTAAACTATGTAAAATTGGAAGAAAAAATCTTGAGGGCAGCCACTATTTGGCAGCATCCATTATATACATGGAATGGATTAAATAAATTGATGTTAGAAGTAGCCACTATTTGGCAACATCCATTACACACATGAAGTGGTTTAAATAAATTGACTAATTTCTCCTTAAATAAATTGACTAATTGACCAATTTTTCCTCTCCCATATACTTGCTATAGAATAGCCACTTCATGTGTGCAATGGATGCTGCCAAACAGTAGTTGCTCTGTAGCAAAACTCAAAGTTATAATGTGCAATCTATAGCAAACTAGGCCAAACTAATGTTCATTAGATGCCTTATGCTTTTGCTTAAAAAAGAATCAAGGGAGATGATCTTCCTTTTCTTTTTACAATTTTCTGTCTGGCATCAGCTCCTTCTGCTTCACTTCTTCCTAACATTGTCGAACCCATTTTTAGAAAGCGAGGCCTAATTTGGAAACCTATACAAAAGGTAAGCGGAGAAAGTGGTAAGATTTTAGCAGGTACTTCCCTTTCAGTTAGAGATGAAAGGGACGCTTTTAATGAACTCAACCATGAAGTAATTTTGAAACAGAGTGTCTTGGCTCTGAAATAGTGGCCTACCCTGTTTCAATCAAAGGAATTAGGTTCAGTAGATCGATTTGAACCGAAAGATAAAACATGAAATGGTCTCCACTCTTCAGATACGTACGAGTTGTGAAATGGATTTATTCTAGCAGAGGACAAAAGAACTGCCTCGAATCAGAAGTCCTCGGCTTGTAAAAAGAGCAATTTTCTTCAAGCCTTACTCTGCTTCGTTCTGGTGCCATTTGAGGAAAGCAACGTTTCGTAGCCTAAAATCATGAATTGTTATGCATAGAAGAACTCAAATCTTCTGGATCGAACCTCGAAGTAATCAAAGCGGGCGGGAATTGACTGCTGATGCACTCGTGTTACCCAAGTTAACCATATCTCAGCACAGCACAAAGTACAGCCCATTCTTCAAAGGCCACTAGCGTGTTTGTATTCGTTGTTATGTGCAAGTTTTGTTGCTACAGCTTGGGTTCAATGCTCGAACTCATTGCCAAAAACACATTCAGATGAGTCATATTTTGTTTGAAAGAATGATTGGTCTGCAAGTGGTTTAATATGATATTTTTATTTTTGTAAAATAAATCTGTTGTATTATATTAAACTGTATGAGTGCTTAAACTTTTATTTGTAAGATTGACTTAACACTTATTTTCTCAAATAACACATAAGGCAATGCTGTGTATTCCTTGTGCTACAGTATTGGAAAAATCCTGGAGCGGTATAGGATACATGTAGAAGAAGAAATTGCTGTCCGCCAGAGTGCTGAGAAAGAAAAGGTTAGTCATAATTTTCATACTCTGCCTCATTTGTTTTTGTAGATGTGATGAAATGAGTTGAAATAAAAATAAAAATTTAAATAAAAAATTATTAGAATATATTTTTAATATTATTTTTATTTTAATTTTTTTTTAAAAAATGAATTGTTTAATTATTTTTATATAGAACTAAATTATAATAATTAAATAAAATGAGGGATCAGTATTTTGACAGAAGAACAGACAATAGCCATCATCTACTCCATGTTTTTAAGGGTCTCCAATTTCGGTCAAGAAAAGTAGAATTTCAGCCTTTTGACTTTGTGCAACAGCAGCTATTTCATATGTAAAGTTGTAAACCCATGGAAATCCTGACTTAGTAACTCAATTGATCCTTTTTTTTCCATTACAAATTGTGTGAAATTGAGATTCTGATGATGGAAGAACAATCATGACCCTTTGTAAGAATGATGTTTCCAGTAAGTTTGGTGTCAGTTAGAAATAGATCAGAGGGTGTTTGATCTTAAAATCAAACAGATGAGATGCCACAACAGTGACGATTATTTCTGCAGATTTTTTCTCTCGATAGTTTTAAGTCACCTGCAGATTCTTTGCTATTTAATTGGGGTCATGAAGAAAAGAAACGACGTCACTGTAACTTGATCCCTTCCCCAAGCAGGGTTAGCGAATATGACTTTTCTCTATCACGAGTCGTTCACGTTTATTTTTCCACACTAACAAGAATCTAAATCAGGACTGAGCCGTGGATAGAACCTAATAGATTGGGATGAGGCATGGGGAAAAGGAACACGAATTTTCAATACTGAAAGGAAGATTATAATGACAATTTGTCGTTCAGAAGTCTAAAAAAATAGATTGCTTGAAATATCTCTCTTACGTTTTGCTTGTCATTCAGAGGAATGATGGTGGCTTCCCAGGTCAACAGATGGACACTAGCCCGCAACAAATAATACAAAGGTAGCATCTTTATGGTCCATACACATGTGCTGCAATTGGCACAGTGGAAATAAATAACTCATGTAACAGGGAAAACTGCAGATTCATCTTTTACAATGGTTCATAGGTATAATCTTGGAGATCAGGTTTCCCTTTTACATGATATCTTCCTCAACTATATTAATATGATCATATTGTTAATATGTACAAACTATAGCTCTTCATTAACATAGCAGCATCTTTAGCAGATACCTTCAAGATCAAAACATCGAAGACAAGAACATGATAGAACTTACCCAGCTTGAGAAAGAACTGGATATCATATTGAGGCAAACAAGATTCAAAAAGGTTTAATTCTTACAAGCTTCCTGCTTTTCTTATTTTTTTTGAGGTTAAAATATCCAAGTTTAGTGTTAAAGCCGTGATCAGTGATTAGCTGTAGCACTGAGGTGTCATTTAATCAGTAGTCAAGATTGTTCTCATGAAAGCAAAGCAGATAGAAATAGATTTGTTCTAAGATTGTGTTCTCATATGCAAGTAGATAATAAACAAGTTGGTCTGAGCTTCAAAAGTCTTCGAGAATGTCATAGATAATCATGGAATCTTGGTTTGGAGAATACTGAAAAACTTGTCAAAAAATATGGGACTGATGGCAGTGAAATATTCCTATAGAGAATTAAAATAAGAACACTCTAAGCATCATACTTGGCTGAAGAATAATTGTGTGACCTCTAAATTTATTTTTTGATTGGTGAGAGTGGCCTGTGTATATTTGAAGTTGTGTGACCATCCTGAAGTTGTTGTGATGTGTGGTCTTCACGTGTCATCTCATTAACTAACTGATTAAACTTTCTTGCGTGTGGCCTTTAAATCCTAGTTAGCACATATCATTCCACCCAAGAAGTTTTCGTGTGCTTTGATAGTTTTTGTGTGCTTTGATAATTTGTTCTCAATATTTTTAAACTTTTTCTGGTACACAATAATTAGACGCCCTAACCAATGGGATACAATATGATTTATGGAGAAAAACAGAATATGTTCAGGTCTTGAGTTTTTTTTTTTAATCATTTGATACTAAAGAATATTTGCCCTTTTCACAGATTTTGGAGACATTTATTGAGGTTCTTAAATATCCTATCAAAGGGACCTGAGAATTTCGCCCTTTTCACATGCTAATAAATATTTTCCCTTTCCTCATGTTTTCCTTTCTATTCCCTTTACAAGCCAGCTATGTGTATGAGAAAAAGTGTGGATTAATAATGTCGAATGCTCAACCATGCAATGCTGACCTCCAGTCATGCTGGCTCCGTAAGGAGATTCTCATAGAAAAGGAAAATGGTCTCTTTAATGTGATCTTTTGAGTGCTCAACGGATTGAACGACCGTTTGAGGAGAATGAAGTTCTTTATGTTGTTACAGGGATGGTCAAAGATAAGACTTTTGGCCCTGATGATTTTACAATGGCGTTCTTTCAGGATCATTGGGACATCGTGAGGGAGAATGTTATTATTAGCAGATTGGATTTATTTGAATTAGTTCCTATGTATTTTAGACATATCTGTACAGCTGTTTAGGACTTGTAATTTGAATATTTAGATTGGGTAGCTAAGTATGGGAAACATATCTTATCCAAGATTTGTATTCCTTTAAGATAGGAAGTCAGATATCAAATTTAGCTTACTGTGTATCTATATTCTGCAATTTGATGAATTAATTCAAATAAATCTAATCCACTAATAGTTATAAAGGTGTTTCATGAACCATGCGTGTTTGATAATTTCGGAAAGAGTCTAAAGGAAACTTGCATTGACTTATTCCAAAGAGGGTGCAAGCTGCTGATCTGAAGGTTTTTCGCTCCATTAGTCTTGTTAATGGAGTTTATAAAATGATCTCTAAACTTCTGACCAAGTGTTTAAGCAATATTATAGGCATGATTGCATCAAAGTTTCAGAATGTGTTCGATAAAGAAAGATAAATTCTGAATTTTATTGTAATTGCAAATGAATGTTTGGACAATAGATTTAAATCAGGTGAGCCGAGAATTTATGCAAGTTTGATATGGAAAAAACTTGACTACTCTGTTTTTTCTTATGGGAATATGTGCTTTTAGGGGAAGGTGCTGTAGTTGGATCAAACATTGACTACTCGTTTCTCTGTACTAGTGAATGGTTCTCGTAATGGGTTTTTTATAGTTCTTGTGATTGAGACAAAGGGACATGTTGTTCTCCTTTCTTTTTATCATAATGATGGATGCTCTTAGTTGTATGTTGGGACTGTGGTTGGTGGTTGTTTGTCTTTAGGCTTATCGGCGGGAGGGCCTCATGATGGTTTGATTACTGTTTATCATATTTTGTTTACAAATCGTTTATTGTTGTTTTGTGATGTGAACCAGAGTCATATGCAGACTCTACAAGTGCTTCTGCTTTGAGGTTATATTTGGTCTTAAGGAAAATTTAGGTAAGTTCAAGATGGTATTGGTGGGTCACGTGAGAAATATGAAAAGTTTGGCAAGTATTTTGGATTGTCAGGTTTTCTCTTCGCCAATAAAATATCTTGGGCTTCCTTTAGGGGGCTACATTTAAGTCTAGCACAATTTGGAATGAGTTGATGGAAAAGCTTGAGAGAAGTTTGGCAAGTTGGTAGAGATTGTCTTTGTCAAAAAAGGAAAAATCACTCTTACTAAAAATATTTTTTCTAAGGTCTCGTTTGGTTATACGGATGAGATAAAATGAAAATTGAAAATTGAAAAAGATATTATTAGAATAGAGTTTTTGAATATAATTTGTGTTTTAAAATTTGAACTAATTGAATTTTTTATTGTATTTTGTGAGTTTAAAAAAGTTGTAATAATTAGATAAGATGAGATTAGATGATTTGTGTAACCAAACGAGACCTAAAACTTCTACATATTTTCTATCTATGTTTTCCATTCCAATTGATGTGGCAAATCGGTTGGAGAAGTCATTTTGAGACTTCTTGTGGGGAGGCATTGAACATGAAGTCAAGTTTCATTTGGTTAATTGGGATACGATTATACTTCTTTATTTTGTGGTGGGTTGAGAGTTCGAAAGTTGAGTATCTTTAGTAAAACCCTCCTCGGATGGTATTATGGAGGTATCATAGTGATTGTGAATCATTGTAGAGGGTTGAGATTGATTCTAAATATGGGAGTACCTCGGGGATGGAGTTCTAATGAGGTAAGAGGTACTTATGATGTGGGGGTGTGGAAAAATATGAGTGGTTGGGATGATTTCACAAAATACATTAATTTTGTGGTTGGTGATGGTTATAGAATTCTTTTTTCGCATGATCCATGGTGTGATGGTAGGGTTCTTAGTGTGATTTTTCCAGATATCTTTCACTTCTCTCAGAATTCGAAAGCTTTTATGGTTGAGATTCTCGATTGATCTAGTGGTTCAAGCCCAACGAAACATTTAGTTCACTAGAGTTGTAAGTGATTGGGAAATGGATGAAGTTTCTTATTTGTTTGGCTCATTGTATGCTACATAGCTTGGGAGGGATGTGAGTGATGAGATGGTTTTGGATTCATACTGGTAAAAAGTTTTTAGTTCATTCTTTGTACATGATGTTGTTGAGGCTGAAATTGGTACATTATTTTCCTTGGAAGAGTATTTAAGATTGTCTTAATTGGTTGTTTTGCTTCTTTAGAGAAAATTTTGACTTTGGATAATCTCTGGTGAAGAAATTTATGGTCTAATTCATCTCATAAAATCGATTCAACAAGAGATGATTGTTCATTCTTTGTAAATATGCCTAAGACCTTGTCAATAAGCAACGTGGATTTTATTCCTCAACCCCCTCCTTCACGTGCAGATCAGTATTTTTTTTAGTCCTTGTCATGGGATAGTAGTGTGGGTCTTCATTCATCCTGTGGTAGGCTTTTATACCATAAAAAAATTCATGGGTTTTAACTTATTTCTTAAAACCGATCCAACAAAGAAGGATTGCTTATTTCTTATAAACATGTCCAAAACCTTATCTACAAGTAATGTGAGATTTATTCCTTAATATCAGTAAGCGTGGTTAAATGTTATAGATTAATCTGTCTTATATAAAAAATCTAGAGAATTAATGAATTATTTGTTACTACATTATGAGGTGGCTAGAGTGTCATGGTATGAAGTGTTTAGTAGGAGTAGAATGATTTGGGTAATGCCTAGGAGGTGGTGAATCTTTTTGCTTGTTGGAGATGTTTAAGGGGTAATTTGTAGATTGCCTTTGTTCGGAAGTTTGGAATATGATTCATTTATGTCTAATGCGGTGTATATGGGTAGAGATGAATTGTTGATACTCTGAAGAAAAGGAATGCTTAGTGTATGAACTTAGATTTTTTATTTTATTTTTCATTAATGGGGTTCGGCTGTTGTCTTTAATGGAACTAGTATCTAGGATTTTCTTGTTTCTTTTTCTAGTTTTTGACTTGTGATTAGGTTTAGCATTTGTATACTTCCTCTGTATTTGGCTTTGCTTTTTTACTTGTCTTAATCAAATTTTGTTATTTTTTTTTTTTGAAAAAAAAAAGAAAGAAAGAAAGAGTATGGACTAATGATTACTGTTCGAATGTTAACAGACACAGCTAATGATGGAAGCTGTAAAAGCGCTCCAGGAAGAGGTATGCCCTTCTGACTCTTTTGTTGATTTGATGGTTGATGCTTTTTATAAGTAAACTGGGGTTCCCAAATAAGAACAAAATTTCACATAGCTTTCATGGTTTATTTAAGAGTAGGTTCCAAACCCTTCAGAAGACATTGCTAGAAACCTATAATTGGGATTCAAGTCAAGATTGAAGGGATGTATTGTTTCAGCCCAACTTGAAAGTGTTATTAATTTAGTTGATCTATAAATGGTTTTTTAGGCTGGTCTTTTCAAGTGCTTCTGAGTAGTATGCAACAGCCTAGATTAAGTGGTGGAAGTAATTTGGGCTTTTTGTGATGGAGATGCTAGTGGGGAACATGTAGCATCTATATATTCCAGCCCCAACAAAAGTTAACGAGGAACTTTTCAAATATTCCCTACCCCACATAAAAAATAAACCCAGCCCAAAAGGCCTGTACATTCCATCTCAAAAACTCCACCTCGATTTTCACAGGAAATGTTGACATTGATTAGAGTTGACTAGAAGATAATGAGTTCGTGACAAACATTAGGAGCATACTTTCAAACCTCAAGGACTTTTATCACTTGAGTCAATATAGAGATTTAAATATAAAATTATTTTTCAATTTCAAATCTTTAATTTTTTCATCTAATTATTAGCTAATCATTATTAAAACATAAAATTCAACCTAATTTTCTCAAACTTCCAAACAAAACATAAAAGAATAATAAAATCTCTTCAAATTTTAAACAACAATAATATTAAAAAAAATTATGTTTAAACAATAAAACATCCGAACTCAAATCATTTCAAAATTATGAGATATTCTAAGTGTCCAAACTAGGCTCGAAAAGAGTTTAAAAAGCAAGACACTTTTTATGCACTAATATTTGTTGCATAAGGGACTCGGCTCGTTAATTTCTCTACTGTATTTATTGTTGCCATGTCATTTGGATATATGCATAGATGGTTCGCAAACCAACTGTCAAACTAGCTTTAGATCAGATTGGTCCCTATTAGTTATAGGGATTTACAAACCCTGCATTTTTTACTCTTTTTACAACTAACGGAGGGATTGTTTTGGTGCACAAATATGAGACACATACAATTTTGTTTTAAATTTAGTACATTTAGGTAGAATTTATAATTCAAATAAGAAACTTGAGTATTTTATAATGAAATGACACTATAACTTTAGTTGATTGAAAAGATGTGTTGTAAATAGTTGCATGGATATTATTTATGAACCTAATTCTACCTTTGTGAGACTTTTCAACTCTTCAGATTAGTTTGAAAAGGGGTCGGGCCCTAGAGACCTGCCCCATCTTTCATTCGTCTAAAAAATTGATGAACTTTCACCATGGGGCATAAACCCACGTCAAATGTCTCCTATGACTGATACGTTCTTGCCAAGTGAGTCAAAATGGAAAGGGGAAATAAAATTTTCACCTACAGAATACCATATGCTTTTCACTTACCTAAAGCTACTAAAGTTCCAATTTGCTTCCTAGACTATCTATTCTTTTCAATTTTGTATCAACAATGAAGATAAGACGAACAACAAACGCGTCACATGGCACAATCAAACTGTCAGATCTGAACAGCTATTATAAATATAGGATCATCCATTTGCCAGAAATCAAGTTACACATCATATCAATACAACAACTGGATCACTACAGATTTAAGCTTTTTGACTTACATGATAATAAGACTGCACTTGTAGATTCTTAATGGTATCTCCCATCAAGTATCATGTCGCTTGTTCCTCTAGTGAAAAGTCATCGATTTAACTAATTCTGTGTAGGAAATTTTTTGAAGATGTGGTGCATGGGACCAGGTTTTACTCTGCAAGAATACTGCCCTGAAGAGATTTCCGACATTAAAAAAAAAAAACCATGTATTTGTCCTTTATTCAAATCGTTTGAGAAGAGTGTAGATCTTAGTGAACATAACATGTAATAACGTGAATATATTTGCTTGTGTTGATATATTGTAGCAATCATATTTTCTGTACAAAGTAATCCTATGGTGTGTAGATACATATATAAAATTTTAAGTGTGATTTCTCAGGGCACAAAGTCTGCATTATGCTGCTGAAACAAATATCACCATGATGTCATGTGATGAGAATAAAACCAGCAAATAATGCCATCTTATTCACAGATTAATTAGAACACTTAATTTAGACCCACGTTGAAAACTTGAAGATGCAAATATACAAGTATATGGGCATCAAATAAAGGGAAGAAATATTCACACACAGCACGTTATTTATTCACTGTGAAATCATGAAATAATCGTTTTTTCTAACTTCCAACTGCTATGATGAACAGCAACAAAATCTGAGAAGAGAGAAGACTCAAGTGGAGGAAGAGGTACGTAATAAAGGAAAGAAAATCCGATGAGGGAGATCTTTACTCATTTATTTATATTATAATCTGGCTTATGATGAGCATCGTGTTCTTACTTTGTGTCATGGCCTTTCAGATGGCTGCAATGAGGAGTAATCAGAACCCGAACGATGATGATCACCACCATAGCCATGCTCATGAACTGGAACTGGAGTCCAACCCCCATGCAAATGACTACATCCCTCAACTGCAGGAGGCCATGCTCATGACTCTGTTTTAACATGACAAAACAACACCAATCAGTACTTCTATTAGTGGATGCAAAGCATGGAAAAGTGTGGCATATCAACCGATCTGCTCCTTCTCTTAGCTTGTAATATCATATGTAACAGTCCCTGCAGAGAAAATATTAGTACCATGTGTCATAAAATATAACTTAACTATGTAAATATGTTCAATGGTCTTGGATGCAAAAGTACCATGTGTAATAAAATATACTAATCCGAACTCCAATGCACAAAATGCTGGACCAATACATCTGCTATTTACTTTTTGGCTGTCGGGGACGGAAACCATATGGCATAGAGTTGTCTCCAAACATTGTTTCGATAGTACCATGATTTTCAGAGTGGGACCGAGCTTCCAAATTAATATTTTGCAGAGTAATATTATGTGTATACGGCTCCGCATATATTTTTTTTTATAGAATTAGTGATGTGAAAAAAATATCATATTAATTAAAATATTAAAAAATATTTAAAAAAAATATATATAATAAAAGATAAATACAAATTAAAAATATAAATAATGAAATTAGAGGGTGTTTAAAAATATTATTTTTATATGATATATATGCAAAAAATAATAATAAATTATATATAAATAATATTTTTGTATTTTGGGAAGTACAAGCCAATTACTTGATACCAATCTCGATAAGATTACAGCTCTCCCCTCATCTTTCCACACTCTACTCATTATTTAAGTATTTTATTTAGAGAATAACTTATAACAAGTGACACCTATAAACAATATTTATCAAAAATCAATAACAAATTACTACGTAAGATTAGCCTCTTAAAACCTCCACTCCGAACTATAAGAGATCGTTCTTGTTCTTGCTCTTGCTCTCGCTCTCGCTCTTCCTCTCCCTCTCCCTCTCGCTCTCGCTCTCCCTCAAATAGAAACCCCTCCTCCCTTGCAAATCTCTCTGTGTGCAAATGGCCCCAGACCGAATCCCCTCCCCTGCAAATCTCCCTCTCCTTCATGAAACCGAACCTCCTTTCTTGCAAATATCTATCTGCGCAGAAGTCCATAATTTGACACTTATTTTATTTCAGGTTTTGTAGAATAGCTGTCTTTCACTTACGAAAAACTTATACTTTCAGCATTTTCTTTATTTTTATCTTCCCTTTTTACACTTATATTCAATCAAAAGATTTGTCAATATCAATAAAATACTTCCTTTTTACTGTTCTTTAGAAAAGTAAGTAAAAATCATCATTACAATTTCACCAAGTTACAATACATGCATTGAGTGGAAGCACCAAGGAACAACAGATGGAAAAGACTACCTTAAAGACTAGCAAGAATCTGAAAAGAGTTCATACCTTAGGTGCATTTTCTGATGGTGCACTGTGAGAGAGACGGAAGGATAGAGAGTTGAGAGGGCAGGAGGAGAGGTATTTCACTTCGAGGTTTGAGTTCGAAAAACCTTCTCTGCAATCTCTACTATGTGCGTGTTTTAGAGTTTGTTGAACGCCTTAGAACACTCTGATTGGATTGTTCAAAACTATATGATAGTTTTAGCTATTGTGAAAAGTAATTTAACTTTTGACCATTTCATTCATATAAGTCTTCATATTGGAATAACTATTTTTTTTTATTATATAACAATAAAATAATATAACAATAATTTAATTTTAACTTTTCACATCAATTTCCTATATTGAATTATCTATTTATGAAGATATATAGTAATGGATAATTAATAATCAAAAAATATTTATTATTTGTAATTATTATTTTATTTTATTTTACCATTCTACTTATTATATGTTAATTAATAATTGTATTTTAATTAAATTATGAGTTAAAAAAATTAATTAGTAATTATATTCTATTTAAATTAAATTATTAATAAAAGTTTGGAAAGAGAGAAATTAATAAAAAAAAATTAAGTAGTGATCATATGAAGAAGAAAAGAGAGATATAAACTAAAAAAATAATAGTTTGGTCATAGGCTTAGAGCCTCCAACTTTAGAGTACTTTTAGCATTACTATCCATTTGGGTCAAAATTTATAGCTTTTAGCATTACTATTTACTTGGGTCAAGATTTATGACTTATTTTAAGTCTTAATGGCTAAATCCTTATTGTATTTGACTTTTAGCTAAATAAAATATTTTTACGTGGCCACTTGCTATTAGTCTCTAATAATACTAATTTATAAGGGACACCTACCCAAAAAATTTCCCTTTTATTTAAAAACGTTTAGTTTAATTAGGAATTATTAAAATTTAAATAAATCTTGAAACTTAATATAATATATTAAATACAGAAATGATACACTTACAACAAATTTACAACTATTGTACAACCTTTTTTGTATTTAATTTTGTATTTAATTTTTAATTTTACTTAGTGATTAAGAATGTGAATATTAATAAATTTTTTTTAATGATTAAAAATATTAAAAATACTTAAAAGAAAATAATGCAAATAAAAAAAAAAACTCAAATACACTATAAGTTGTAAAAATGTTGTAAAAGACGTTGTACATCTATCATCATTCTATTAAATATATCATATCAAATTTCTGAGATTACGTTTATCTAATCCACTTGAAATTTATAATTAGAATATTTTTTAAATATAAATTTGTTTTGTAACTTGGATACGAGCATTTATCGTAATAAATATATAAACAGATTTTTTTATTTTTTATTTTTATTTTATCTTCATTAATGCACTCTTATGATTCTCTCTCTCTCTCTGTTCTTATCCGTGCCACCGGTGTAGTGCTTATGCTCTTGTCTCGATCTTCCCAAACCCTCATTCTCCAACCGTCTCTTCGCAATCGTCAGGACCTCATAGATAGAGTTTTAGATTTTTGGATTCGTGAATGCTTTGAAAAAAGCAAAAATCAAAGTTAGGAATTCTTCCTCCCAATTACCATGAGAGATCAAGACCCCCAATCCAAGGTTTTCTACGAGCTCTGCTCCATGATCATCCACCTCCTCATATCCCCTCCCCTTACCCTTCCCTTTCCTACAGGCAGTTGGAGGCATTGTCCTCCAAGTCCCTACCTCGTCTCCCGCTACTTTCGGCTCACTTTTTCTCGGCATTTCTATGGCTCTTATGCTTTTCGGATCGGTCACATTCTTCATTGAATTCATATTGATTAGAGCTAGGCAAATTTTCTGAATTTCGAACTCCGTCCAAACTCCGATTCGATTCCAACTCCGATTAGAGTCGAAAGTTGAAATTCAGAATCGGAAGAATTCTGACTCCAAAGTCGAAGTTCGAAGTTGAAACAGTTTTGACTCCGAAGTCGGAGTTCGGATTTGGAACCAAAGCCCACTTGGGTTTTGAGTTCTGATTTTGAACTCTGACTTTAATAAAAAAAAAATTAAATGCAAAACGACATTTGGAGTCCACTTAGGTGTAACACCCGCTCATTCTTTTCCCTAATGCTTAGTAAATCTTGAAAAAATGACGTGACAGCTCGTTCATCTCTCATTTGATTGAGATAAGTCTCAATGCACGTGCCAAGTCTCGAAGCACATGCCCGAACTCGATGCGCCTGCTTTTAAAAGATAACGTTGATTTTAAGATACGCCCAGTGTTTTAATACTATCGAATATTTTAAATGTGCTAAAAATATTATATGTGATATTTCTAGTATTATTGAACCCAAGCCAGATTTATAAGATATGCAATTATAATATCTCAGAGCACTACAAAATATTATAATTGTACGAAATCGTTTTATTATCCCGATTTTAGTTATTTATTATGTTGTGAGCTTTTAAATTATGTTTTAAACATTTAATTTAAATATATGAATTTATTCTTTTAAATAATTAGTAAAACTTCATCATTTTAATTAATGATGAGCAATATTATGTTATGAATTAAAATAAGTTAAAATAATGTTCTATTTAATTCTTTTAAGTGTATTAAATTAAATTGATTTTACGTGTTTTTAGATCAATGTTTTAAGCTCATCGTTTGTCAGTTTGAAGATTCCGAAACGTCAAGCCTATATATAGCCCGAAAAGGAAGCCAAGTGCCTCACTTTTTTTCCTTTCTCTCTCTCTCTCTCTCTCTCTCTCTCTCTCTCTCTCTCTCTCCCTTTCATTTTCTCTCTCTCCCCTCTCTCCCTCGCGCTACAGTCCCCCTTGCCTATTCAGCTTCCAACTCGTGGTGGCGCCACCTCTGTTCAGCCAACCTAACCGCCAGTCACCCTTGGACTGCCAGCCACCGGCGACCACGTCCATGCCGGTGGTGTCACCCACGGCAGCCCCACCTCCCGTCGGCGAGCCAAAATTTGAAATAGGTTTTCTCTTTTAAACCCCCACCTTGCACGGTCTTTAGCTCTGCTCTGAGCCACCGCACGATGACACCACCCCCTCTATCTAAACTGTCGTCTACCGACGACCTACCATCAGCAAGCCCAATCTTGACCCTCACCTTCTCTCACCTCCCTTAAACCCAAAATGAGTCTTTCATGCCTCTCCCTTCATTTTTGGCTCTACCATCGGCCACCATGGCCACCATCACCTCAGGCCAGCTTCCCCACACCACCAAGGACCTACCCTAAGCCACCATGGCTCCTCCCATTTCTCCATTGGCCGAAACAAGTGATCGACGAAGTGGGTTTCACAACTCATGATTTTAGCCACCAAGCGCCACCACTAGCTATTGTATGGTCTCACCACTACCACCACCAAAGTGTCCTCCACTTCAGGTGACCTCCCCCCTAGATTTGCTTCTCCAATCGAGCCACCACCACGGTTCACTCTCCCTCACTCTCCTATGCACGAGTTTGATCCATTTGTGTAGATTCGCCAGCTTCCAGTAGTTGTACTGCCTCACCACCACAACTATAAGATTCTCCTTCCTCCAATGAGTATTTTCCTACCTTTCTGTGTCAAACCGAGCACCGTAACCCAAATCGCCACGTTGCATGGTTGACGTCACTGTACGCAATGTTAGTCGTAACTTATGGCCTTTTTACCGCCACCAATGAACTCCCCACTATAATGGCCACCCTCTCACAACCCAGACTTAGTAACCAAAACCCTATATCCGAATCTCGCGTCATTCCCGTTCTAAGGTTACAGCACTGACCTTGACGGAGTGGTTAACGCTCAAGTTAGTGATTTTTGACGCCACTAACCATGTTAGGAAGCGAGTAACGTACGAGTTTATCCCGCTATGGTATAACCCTCTTTCTCTTATATTTATGTTTATGGTTTGTTTGTGGACTGTGTTGTTGGTTATTGTGGAGTTCGCTGGGTAGTTGTGTGAAGTTGGTTGACTGTATTCTGAAGAGTTGGGAACTGTGTTGTGGAGTAGGGTTATGGAATGTGTTGTGTGGTATGGGGGTGTTCTATGTGCAGGTATGATGTTGACAGTTGTGGTAAATGGTGTTGACTGTGTGCAGGTATGGTGTATTTTATGGGGGTAAAGCAATGCACCGTCTAACGTGCATAGTATAAGTTGTGGCGTAATATACTATGGAGAGAGTGCATATGGAGTATACTCGACGTGGAGTGTATGTGTGGAATGGAGTGCATAATGGAAGCATGGAAGGTACTTCAGATGCTATAGTCGTCATGCATCGAAAGGCATGTCACGAAAATAGGTAGTTGCACGATTGGGAAATGTAAGGTGCATAAAGTGTCGAGAACTGTGGAGTAATATCTCAGAGTAGTGACGTGATTAGTAGCCCTAGTGACGATTGTCACTGTGTAACCGTGTTATGTCTCGAAGTACATACGAAGTAACAGAGTCACGTAGTAGTGAAGTATTGGAAACGTAATCAGGGTACGTAAGGAATCGTACTCATGTTAAGTCGGGATTCGATATAGTAGTCACGTGGCGTAATGCCATGTGAAGTGATGGATAATAAAATAACTCGATAGTAGTCTCGAACTGCGTGACAAGATGAATGTACATTTTCAGACGGATCTTATCATGTTAAGTGTTAGGATGAATTTGTAGAGGACCGAAAGTGGGATTAGTCTTGCCAACCAGTATGGAGAAGGTTGCTGTCTAGGTATGGTGTTTGTTGCACCAACAGGTGATCAACATACTCTATGTTGATTTTAGGTGACGTGTAGATAAGATGCATGTGTATTTGGTGACACGTGTATTAGACAGAGTTACCATATGAACTGTACTTTATTCCAAGTAAGAACTTCAAGAACATGGAGATATAGAGAGATATCCCAGTGTTCGCAGCGAGTCACCGATGGTCATAGCATAGTGAGTAAGGATTTCGAGGACATGAGGATATCATAAGGTATCCCAGTGTCCGCAGTGAGTTTCCGATGGTCATAGCATAATGAATTAGGACTTCGAGAATATGGAGATATCGAAAGGTGTCCTAGTATTCGCAGTGAGTCTCCGATGGTCTTAGCATAATGAGTAAGGACTTCAAAAACATGAAAATAGTAGGAAAGTGTCCTAGTGAAGTGTAGGTTTTTCCTAATTAATTGCTTGTGTGATAGATATATATTGATGCTATTTGTGTGTATGATGTAGGTTGATTGCTATATGATGTGCATATGACTAGACTGCATGATATGAAAATAGCATGAAGATCAGGTAAGTGTTATGTTCATATACCTTAGATCTTACCAGATTAGTAAAAAAAAAAAATGATTGAAAATGCTAATATATGTATGTATGACCATTTTTGGTAGCCCTTTTTATTGAGCCCCAAATACGTAAGTATATGCCTATAATTGGATGCCTATATGTAATAATTATTGTATGTATTATCTGAAAAATATAAGATGAAACTTGATAATTCTATCTATTGATTTTATGAAATAATGACATGAACCGATGCTAGGATAGGATGTATGATGAAATGCATGCATTGCTACGATTCTAAAATGATGCATGATTTGTATGAACTGATATTATGCTATGATGTATAAAATTGCGAAAGGGGTACAAAGAAAGACCAAGGGTCCAAAGGAAGATTCAGGATCCAAAAGAAGATCCGCCAACCCTAGCACATGGGGTAACAGTATACAACAGTCAAAACGAAGTGAATGAACTAGAGTGGATGTCATGTTATATAGGATGTGTATTGCATGCATGGTATGTATGCATTGGATGAGTGACTATTTATTAGTTGTTTTTTATGACTTGTAGTTGTTGGTTGTTGTTCTTATTTGCTGATTATTGACTTGTTTGTCTGATAACTATTTAGTAGTAGTTGCTATTGTCGTGCTTGCTTGGTAATTAGATACTTGCTTGTTTGTTGATCTATTGTGTGTTAATGACTTAAGTAATGATTAAGAATAAGAAGGATATTCGGATTCTTTATGTAATGAAGGTAGTGTACTAAGACACATAAGAAGCAAGACATATGGGTGGTTTAGATTGAGAGATGAGATGAAATGAGTTATGAATAGTAATAAAATGAGTAGTTGAGATAAGTTGAAAGTAAGAAATGAGTTTTAAATAGTAAAACTCATTTATGAAAACAAACCGGCTGATAATAAGATTATAGTTATGAAAAAGGATGCATACATTGTCTTGTACGTATGTACATATATTTGTGTGTTGATTGCATGATTGAAAAACCTACTTTGTTATATATTAAAAACGGTATGAAATAATGCTTACTGAGCATTCAACTCATTTTAGTTTTGTTTTTATGTGTTTTCTCCCCCCACACAGGAGTGCGCAGCAGGAAGCAGACAGTACAAGGGAAGAATGCGACAGTCGAGGCATAAAAGAGGGACCTTTTCTTTTATAAATCAAATTTTTTATTGTAAAATTATATTTTCTTTTATAACAAAGAGTTTGGTGTCCTAGGTATGAACTGAAAAGTTTTAAAAATGAACGAAATTAGTCTATTTTTCTAAAATCGTTTTGGAAAAAAGAAATGTCACGTAAGTACAGCCCTACCCTTCCAAGGGTCGGGTCGTTACATTAGGTTTCAAGTTCCGACTCCAAACTCTGAGTTAAAAGAAAAAAAACAAAACTCCAACGACATCATTTTGCATCTGTGTTATTTTAAGCAAGCCAAATGATGCCATTCCATTTAAACAGGAACGATGTCGTTTAGTCCTAGGTCAAAGACCTTATCGCAGCCCGGCACCCTTCCTCTCTTCTTTCTTCTTCTTCTCCAAATCCCAAATCTCCAGTCCTCATCAGTCACCTCGACTTCCTCTTCTTTCTCTCAATGCTATCGTCGGTTGCCTCACCGTTGTAACATCGTCCCAATTGCCGCAGCCCCGAGATTAATTGGTAATCCATAGTTAGCAATTATTGGTTTAGGGTTCTAAATTTAGGGATTTTAACTAAAACTAATTAAAAGTGTTATTTTAATCTGATTATTTAATTTGCTTGGCTTGTGTGTGATTTTGTACTGATAAAAACGATAGCCAAAGATTGTGTATTGTAACGTATGACTTTGAACATTTCAAAAATTCTATTACCTAATTAAATTGGACTGAAAACAATGGTTGATTGAAAATAAATTTCTATAAACTATGTTAAAAATTTAAAATGATGAAATAATTTATGCGTAGTTTGATCAAGTTTGTTTGCTAACTCACCACAATTTCTGAACTTTTAATGGCTTTAATTCCTATCAATGTTCTCATCCTGGCATCTTCTAGCTTATATGTAATTCAATATCATATATAGCCACAAGAGACTAATTTTTGAAGTACACTGTGTAATAACCCAAATTTTTAAAGATAAAGTATTTACTTGAGAATATTTTTAACAGAATTTATTGGAAGTATATTTTTCATGGAAATAAAAGTTGAGACTTAGAGGATAATTTTGAGCCAAGAAATGGATTTAATTATGCATTCTAAAATAAATTATGGTTAACTTTTTGAGAATTTTAATAAGGTATCAACTAGAGAAATTATATTTGGGATTAAAAAGAGATAAATTTCTGAATTTTGAAGAAAAATTTCAAAGGGAAGTGATAGAACAAAATACCAAACACTTAATGAGCCAAAACGAGTTCTCGGGCTGATTCATCGAGTTTTGGTGTAATAATCATAACTTCTTCATATAAGGTCAGAACAAGGTGATTCTAATTGTAGAACTTTAAGAGGCATATCTATAACTCTCATCTTTTGAGTTTTTGAATAATCAAATTTTATCCAGGACTTATTTAGGCTAGAACGTGGCTGACTCTCAGGAGATGCCAAGTGGCCAAATACACCCATTGGAAGATTTCCTATGATGTTATCTTGTCTTTACCCCCATGTGTTAAAACTCTTTGAACCCTTAATCAATATCATTTTATAGGTGGATTAATATCAACCATGTGATTAAAATATCAGCAAATTTCCATAGGATTATGGGTGATTATGAGACCACAAGTGTAGAGGACACCTCACCTATGCAGTCAAATGGAGTTACTGAAATGCCCAAATTACTTCTCCTTGCATCCCACGCCTCTTATGCCTATAAATAGATGCATGAGCTTCTCTTCTTTCCCCATGAGAGATACCATTCGGCCATAGTAAGAAATATCCAAAAGAAATACACAAAAACTCACTCACATCACCTAAGTGCCAAAAAAAATAATTAATTGAGAGCATTAGAGAATAAGTAGTGCAAAACCAACCATAGACATCCAATTTAGTTTTGAGAAATTTTTTAAGTGTATATATTAACTTAATATTTGTATAGAATAAATGGTTTAGTGATTGGATTATATTTGATATTTATTTAAGCTTAATCTTTATTTATGTGTTAAATTGAAATATATTAAATTGTGGAGTGATTTTTGCTATGGAAAAATGCTAGAAAAATTATGAGACTTTATAAATATATTCTATGATGTCATATGAAGAGAATTATGTGAAAATATGAAATTTTTCTATGGAAAATAATAAAAAAAACAATTCTAGTGAATTTCGGCCTTAATAAGATTATTATTGTCAGATTTGACACTTTTTGGTAAATCAGACATAACTTGTTCCTTTGATATCATATTTAAATAATTCAAAAGGCTATGGAAAGATAAGAGAAAGATATACAACTTTTATGTTTTGAGTTTTAAGAGATAAAAATTCAATAAAGGATGAAATCGGGATTGAAATGACAGAATTGAGTTTATTATAGTAAGCATTGTTCGTTAAATTTTGATGTTACGAATTTATGTGACGTAAGTGCATGTATGTGTGATGTATATTCTTGGGATATGTTTTTATATGTCACATAAATTATGAAGACATGAAACATGCATGTCATAAGCCTGTGTATATTGCATTTTATCACATACATGTGTCATCATAAGTCATGACGTCTGTTTTAAGAAAAGTCTATGTTACATGTCGTCATAAGTCATGTCAAGCATTAAAGAAATAAGAAAGATATGACATGGCCCAATCACGAGTAATAATAGTGGCATGACCCAACCATGGGTAATAATAGTGACATGGCCCAACTACGAATAATAATAGTGGCATAGCCCAACTACGAGTAATAATAGTGGATATAAGTAAAGATTTATAAGAATAAGAATTTTAAGATAAGAATTAAAAGTCCATGCATGATATAAGTTTGTAAGTCTAAGTCATGCATGAGCCACATGAAGCATGTCATAAATGCATACTCTGGTTGTCTGACTTGTATGTGATTATTTTATAATGTTTATGTTTTTATTAAGTTATGTGTGTGCTTACAAATATTTTCAAGAAAATCTCACTCTTGTATATTTCTATTTTTGGAAATATAAAATTATGTTGCAAGATTGATAACTGAGATAAGGGAAAGCCCGGTGACTTAAGGAACTCAAAGGAGCCTAGATGGCCATAAAGTTAGTCTAGGTTTTGAAAATAAATTATGTACATGATTAACAAAACTAACTGAGTTATGTATGTAATGATACCATGTTATTACAAGAATGGATGATGTATTAATTGTGGTTTTAGTTCACTATGTGATCATTAGAAAAAATTTATTCAAAACTCTTCCGCTGCAATTTCGATAAATATGGGGGTGAGTAGCCTAACATTACTTACATTGACATTTCAATTTGCGTTAAATTACGAACGTAAATTGGCAGTGTGTGGCCGAGTCAAACTTCAACTCCATATCGGAGTCAAAAGTCGATTTCGACTCCGACGAGAGTCAGAGTCGGAAACTCCAAACTCTGACTCCATCGGAATCGGAGCACAACCCTAATATTAATGCCTTTGGTCTTTGGGCTTGTCTTTCTCTTCTACTTCGCTGGGATCATCTACAATTTGTTTGAACTGGGCTGCTCCATTCTTTGCCGCGCTGCCTCAGACAAGAATGATTATGTCCCTAGTAAGAACCTCTACTTCATTTTTACCATTTCTTTACTTCTTTCATCTTTTTTGTTTTTGCTCATTATCAAACCAATCTGGTAAAAGAATTTAAAATTAATATCAAAATAAACTCTCATTTAAGGTTACCATTTTAGTCCTAGTGTAGATTATCTATTTGTTCCGTTTGATTTCGTTTGTATTGATTATGTCCCTGTTAGCTATTTTTTCGGGTGCTTATTGGACCAGCAAGGAACTATGAAAGTTGAGGCATACAGATGAATTATGTATTCAAGACAATAGATGAATTATGAGTCTTGACTTTCAAGGTTTTTCTAGAATTCTCCTGCTTTTGAGAGATGACCGTTACATATAATCATAAGATGCATAAATATTTCACAATTGTTTAAAAAAAAGTGAGATCCATTAGAAAAATTAATTTTTTTTTTCTTGTGATCAGTCTCATCTTTACTTGTTTTTCCCAAAGCCATTCTACAGCTCTCGCAAGCTTTACCATTGTAAATATCATTTTTCTATTTGAAATGTTCTCCTTTTGAATTTAAGGAATGTTATTCATCATTTTACACTATATATTTTATTTATTATTTATTTTCATTTATTATTTATTATTTATTTTATTTTTACTAAATTAATTAATTTGTACGTCCTATTCATCATTTATGTACTATATATTTATTATAAAAAAAAAAGAAAAAAATTATAAAAGATGTGCGATATATAAAATGATAAGTAGAATTAGTATTTTACAATTATTATAGAAACCAATAGCTACTAGCTTATTTTATATTTTTCAAGCTAACAATGTGTGATATTTTCGAGAAGAGAAAATCCATTTCTCCACTTTTAGAATTGGAATCTTCGTTATCTAGTGGTTCGATTCCCTATCTATATACATCTAGAATTGATCGGGCAAAAAGAAATTTTTAACATAATAGCCAAATATGAAAAAGAAGAAGAAGAAATGGAGAATCTGATCTTATATCTGTTGTGTGCATAATTGCCAGTGCCACAGAAGTTAGGCAGTATCTACTTAGGCCTTTCCAAATTAACGAATTAATTAATGATCATAAGGTACGTCCTTCATGATTTTCCATTTCAACCCAATATTCTAACAAAAAAATAAAATAAAATGGAAGAATATATATTAACGCTCTCTAATTTCCCCTCATTTTTGTTTTAGCAAGAAGGAAATGATATTAAGGTTCTATATACAAAGCATAAAAGAAAACAGGAAAATATACAAAATACATAAAGTAAATGAAACTAAAGATGGTCTTCCTTGGGCAGGAGGTCTTTTCCATTGTGGAACCTCAACAAGCTTGGTGGTATGAAGGTCAGAGGGAGATAGCCATACATATTGGTTGAGACTACCCATTGCACCATGGAGTGCGCATATCAATTGAAATCGCAATATATTTTGTGAGACGTCCAATTGTCAAATGAATGTAGAAGATTATGGATACCTCTTACAAGAGGCTGAATCATCCAGTCCATGCAGTTATCAGGTTCCTGTTTTGCATCAATCACTATTTGGGAGTCACTTACAATTGCTATTTGATTGATAAATCTGGTGGAGGTTTCAAAAAGACCTTCAGACAAAGCTTTAGCTTCATCAAAGTAGGAGTTGGTATTGCTGGAGGTGTTGATAGTGACAAAAACAATCTCACCCTTGCAAGATGAACACACCGCCACTGTGGAGTTGCATTGGTCTCTTATTGCAACATCAAAAATCAGCAAGTGATAACCTTTATGAGTAAGGTGCCCCTTGCCTATTGTGATTAGTGGTTTACTAGACCATGTTGTTTTGTGATCAGAGAAACTTTTAAAAATAGATGCAATATACTCATCTAATTCTTATGAATGATTTGATTCCGAAGAAACCAAAGGCCATCAATAGCATTGATAGCGAAGAGTTGAAATTGGTGAGTCTCATCGGAAGGAATATGAAGCAAGCCAACAGGGAAAATGATGCATTCTATCCAATGTTCAATGCCTTTATTTTCAAGAGTAGAAGTGTTAATGGGCCAAGACGATTATCTCCAGAGAAGTCTGGAGAAAGGGCATCCTAAGAACAAGTGAGATGTCGTTTCTTCCTTAGTATGACAAATGGGGCACACAGTTTGTTCAATGTTCATATTAAGGGTAGCGGCTAGCCGGGCTCTAATAGGGAGAATGTTGTTAAGAATTTTTCAAAGCATGAGCTTTAGCCTATATTGCATCTTGAGCTTCCAAAACTTTTTCCAAAGGTGATTAAGAGAAGAGACTTGAGGGGATGCAGAATGAGTAATGATGTCCGAGTATGCAACCTTAATAGTGAATTTTCACGAGGAACTGTTTTTCCAAACTAACCTATCCTAAATAGAAGTGAAATTTGTCAAGGCCAGAGGGATGTTCTGAATTTCTTGGACCATTTGGTTATCAAAAAGGGTTTGAAGTAGCAGAGTGTTCCATCTCCTGGGTTCTTCCATTGCTAGCTCGCCAACTTTCAGAGAAAAGTCTTTTATGATGGACGCTGAAAGAGTTTGAGGAAGAAAATTATTTAGAGTGGAAATCCAAGGATTAGACCAAACTTTAACATCAATGCCGTTGTTAATCTGATAACAGGCATTCCTAGAGATGATGTCTCTTTGGTTGAGAATACCTTTCCAGAGCCAGAAATCAGTAGCTTTCTTATGAACCTCAAAGAGAGAAGAGTTTCAAAGGTATTTAGCCGTCAGAGAAGACTTCCACAAGGAGGGTGAATTGTTCACCAATTGCCAGCCTAACTTACAGATGAGGGCTTTGTTAAAATTTGAAGTGAGTCTCAAACCGAGCCCTCTAATCACCTTAGGAATGCAAATGGATTTCCAAGCCTTAGGCGTAAAATTGTGGGAATTAAAGGGTTGAAATCCCCACCAAAATCTCATACAAGCCTGATCAATCTTTTTGGCAGTGGTGGTTGGGATATGAAGAGCGGACATAATGTAAGAAGGCATGACATTGACAACAGACCTTATTAGAGTGGTTTTACCAGCTTGAGAGAATAATTTTGCTTTCCATGACGCTAGCCTTTTCACAAATTTCTCTTGTAGCTCTTGGAACAAAATAGTTTTGGAACTACCAAGGACCAAAGGGAGACCCAAATATTTGCGATTTGAACTAGCTAATTTGAAGTTAAGGACCTCTCTGACACTATTTTTAATGGGATTAGGGGTATTGTGACTGAATTGAATTGAACGAAAGATTTCTTTAGATGAATTTTTTGACCAGACCAATTGGATTAGATATCCATGCATTTGAGGAAGATTTGGGCATTTTGAGTGCTAGCGTTCCCAAATAAGAAAAGATCATCAGTAAGAAGTAGGTGAGTAAATTTGGGACCGCCACGACTGATACTAACACCTTTGAGATTTCCTAAGTTCTCCTCCCTAATGATGAGTCTAGACATAATATTTGAACCCAGGAAGAAGAGAAAAGGAGACAAAATATCTCCTTTCCTAAGACTTCTAAAGGGGTGAAAAAAATCCCTAGGACATCCATTAACTATAACTGAGTAGGTCACCAAAGAAATGCATTCTTTAATCCAATTAATCCAAGTGGAGGAGAAACCAAGGCATTGAAAGATCATAAGAATAAAGTTCCATTCAATGAAGTCAAAAGTTTTTTCCATGTCAATCTTGATGGCCATGGAGTAGCTATTGCTTTTTTTTTCTTTTTAGGTGGTGGAAATCTCATGAGCCAAGATAGAGTTCTCACTGATTTGACGACTGGGGACAAAAGCACTTGACAAGGGGAGATGAAATGACTCAAAATTTCTTTAAGCCTATTTGCTAAAATCTTTTAAATGAGTTTGTAGCAAACATTTGTGAGGTTAATCAGTCTGAAGTGTTGGACGGAAGTTGGGTTGTTGGTCTTGGGAACGAGGGAAATGTGAGTGTTATTTGTTTCCTTTAATAACTTTCCATGAATGAAAAAGTCTCTGATGGCCTCAACCACCTCAATCTTGACAATGTCTCAGTAGTGTTTTTAAAAAAGGCCGGGAGCTTTGTTTGAAGGGAGAGCCTGAAGGGTTTCCTTAATCTTTTCTTTCGTGAGAATACCACAAAGGAAAGCATTATCATGATCACTGATTTTGTGAGGAAAAAGGACTTGGATGTCTTGGGTCAGAACCGGATTGGTGGTGGTGTAAATTGATTTGAAGTAATTAGTGAACAAATTGTTAACCTCCTCACTCTCACTAATCCAATGGTTAGAGTTAACTTTCAGACTATCAATATAATTGTGTCTCTTTCTCATGGTGGTGGAGAGGTAAAAAAATTTGGTGTTGAGGTTAATGGTGGTGAGCCACTAAATACGAGATTTTTGCCTCCAAAGGATCTCCTCTCTTTTAAGCATTTCTTGAAGGTTAGCTTTAATATCTTCCTCTTTGAAGTTAGAAGAGTTATGAGGAAATTGAGTTTGGATTGAGTTAAAAAGTCATTCAACTCTCTAATTTTCGTTTGAATGTGGCCGAAACAAAGGTGATTCCAAGATTTTAAGTCCTTTTTGACAGTTTTGAGCCTTTTAGTCAAAATGAAGGCAGGAGTACCGAACCAACTGGTATTCCAAGCCTTCTAGATTACAAGTTGACAAGTTGGGTCTTTAATCCAAAATTCCTCAAAATGGAAAGATTTGTGATGTTTCTGGATTCCCAGGGTATCCAAAAGGAGCAAGGAATGATCAGAGGCCATGATAGGGAAATGTTTGACTGTAATTATGGGAAACAAAGTGGTTCACTGGGGTTGGCAATCCCTCTATCAATCCTTTCTCTAATGTTGCTGAGCCCAATTCTATTGTTAGACCAAGTAAAGGAAAGACCTGAGAACCCTAGGTCCATCAACCCATTGTCATCCATGAAAGTTTGGAGACCATTTTTTGGAGAAGCAGCAGCAAAATGCTTTCCTCCAAACTTATCAGTTTGACTTAGAATATCATTAAAATCACCTAGGTAAAGAATAGGACCCCTAAAGCTAGAAATGATATGCTGCAAAGTTTTCCAAAATTTCTCTTTCTTGTTGTGGTTAGCAGGGCAGTAAACCATATTAATCAACCATGAAATATTAAAAGGACTCGAGTAAATCAACATAACTATTACATCCAAATCATGGTAAATAAGTTCTACAACTAAAACAGAGTTCCATAACAACAAAAGACCACCCCATTTAGAAGTGGGTGGTATACATAAGTACATATCATAACCAAATCTATTACTAATAATATTAGCAGAATTAGAGTTCAAAAGAGTTTTAAATAAGAATATCACATTAGGTCAGTGTGATTTGATAGTTGCCCGTAACCTTCGAATTGCAAGGGGACGGGCACACCCCCTGCAATTCCAAGAAAGAACACTCATGTTCCTTTTGGTGGCAGTTTAAGCCCTGCCACACCATCCTCTTCATTTGTGGAAAACAAATTAAGGGTTTGAGAAACATTACCGGATTTGATGTCGTCGGTACGAAAGTAAGGTGAAAATCTTGATTCTTGCCACCTCTGAATGTTTGGTCCACTCTCTTGAGTTTTGTCGATTTGAGTAAAGTGGCCAACGGCACATGCTCATCTCTCTTCTCATAAATCTCAGTTTGCTTCCCTTTGTTAAGAGTCTTTGAAGATTGGCCTGAGAGCTCCTCTTGTTGCGTAGAATTCCCTTACTCTTCAAATCCCATAGGGTTGGGGTAGGCGGGTAGGGTTTGGGTGAGATTCTGAGCGAGATTGGGTGGGTTAATGTAACTGCTTTGGGCTGAGACTTTTGAAAGGGCGTGACTGTTGGGGCTAAACAGAATGGGTTGGATTGGGGTGGTAGGATTAATTGCAAGGCACGAGCAGCCTTGTGGGCAGAGCAGAAGGGACATTGAGTTTTTTGAAGATGGGCCAGCATTGGGGCCCATAATGCTATCAAATTGGGCTATAAAGGATCGGAATAAGTTTGGCTCGGTGGTCCCTGACGTAGGAATATCAACTAGGATATCATGTGTTGTTAAGGATGGTTGGTAGGCTACTATGCTAGAAATGTTAGATTTGTTTTTTCCCTTGACCTAATCATCCTGGACCCTCGGATTAATCATATTCGGGTTGAGAGGGATGAAAGTAGTTTGCTTGAAAGTGGAAAAAGTGGGCACTGGAGAGTGTGGGCAGCTCGAAAAAGTACCTTTATCTTGACATTTGTCGCTTCCAGATTTTCCTCTTTTCTCGAGGTTTAGAGTATCTGGGGTTGTACCACATGACTTCTTTGATGTCATTGTAAGTTTCGAACCCATGCAGAAAAATTTTTACGAAAATATTTCATTCTAGGGCTAATGAAAACTGGTTGAACCACCTAAGCCATTGTCACCCGACTGCCTTGGGATTTGATTGAAAAGAGTTGGATGCGTCTAAAAAGGGCCCCTGTTGAAATGTTGTTTCTAGGGGCTAAAGGCTTCTAGTTCCGCTAGCTGGCTTTGCTGTTTTTGATGGCTTCCCGTGAATCAAAGTTGACGCCACGGTTCAAAAAAAAAACTCCCCTTAGCCACGGACCAAAAGGGGATGGGATTTGCAACTCATGGAAGTAAGGACAGTACAATTGATTGTATCATAAGAAACCACATCCATGCCAGAAATTTGAGAGTTTTTCATATTTTAGTGCAACCCAAGATGGTGGCATGTCAGTCTGGAACAAAGGAAAACCATTTGCAAGGGGAAAGTTAGTATCTATTTCAACTTGGATCTTCAAATACTGCTTGAAATTTGCACCCATCCTAGTGATCTGATCCACTTGCAACAAAGTTCCCAATCTCTTGCCCACTTTCTCGACGTTAGAAAGAGTGAGAAATTCCAAAGGAAGATCATGTATTTGGACCCAAAAAATAGCTAGGTTAAACTTAAGTTCAGGGATGGTCAAACATGGTTGCCATTCGGAGAGTACAGGTGGAAGCCTTTTACATTCCATGGACGGTGAGCAAAAACTCTTTCTTTTTTCTTGTTGTGATTGGAAGTGGAACAGGTAAGTGTTTTGGTGGGCATCCTGGATATTGAGACGTGGACATAAACTCAAGAGTTTTTCCTGTTGAGAGGTTTGTCCGAGATGGCTCGGCCGACAAGAGTTAGTTATGACTTACTGCAATTTGGGTTTCGGGCTCCAGATTCAGATTCTCCCTTTCACCCTAAGGTTTTGCATTTTCTTTTATCACCCTCCATGAACTTATCCGGTACTGCCATTTCAATCCATTAATACTCAAACCAATTTTGACATCACTCATTCAATATATAAGCTTATATATAAATATATATATATATATATCAAGTTGGCAAGAATTGATTTGCAAGCGTCCAATCAAGATGAAATATATATTACTTTAATTGTAAGTAAGTTGCTTATTTATGCGTGTGAAAGGCATGACCCACAGTTTGTAAGAAATTATTCCTTACTTTCTTTTGGTCGAGATTTTAATATAATATATGAGCGGTTGTATGGTCACTCATCCATTTGATCCCGTTAAGTTAAAAGAATTTTTTATTTTCTTGTCTTTTTCATATATATTTTTAATAATTTTAATTTTAAAAAAACACATTATTAGTAAAAAAAAATATTTAATTACTTATTAAATAAAAGAATAGTGAAGTCTTAGAGTGTAATTTTGAAAAAAGACTAGCATTTTTCATATTAATTACCATGTTGTGTTTTCTGCAATCATACCAATTATCATGTTTTGTTAATGAAGTGGTATCTTAGTAGAATATTTTCTACACCCATATCAATTACCATGCTGTATTTTTTATATCATCCAGGTTGTCCTTAGGGCTCGACGCCTTTAGTGGCGCCTGCTAGCTGTTTTGATTTGATCAAGTTCACAAATCTTAACCCCCTATGTTCTCTCTGTTGGGCCCATCACATTTTTCTATTTCCGTATAGGGCCATCTCCATCCTTTATACTTCCTTCTTCTATAATTATAATTATGAAGTAACTTCGGCCATGTTTAAGTAGTTGCAGTCACTCATAGGTTCACCTCTATTTTTTGAAAGGTTTAGCCCTTTCCTTTGTTTGGGAACTAATTGTTTTATTATAATTATGTTTGCAACTCTCCTTTTGGTAGGGCTGACAAAACTCGAATTGGTTGGGCTCAAAGTTGAAGTAACAAGTTTTTTACTAGTATAAAATCGGCCAAACCGATCGACTAAAAGATAGAAAACTAATCAACCAATTATGATCGATTTGACAATTTTTTAGTCGATTTTAGACTTTGCCGATGGTATACAATATACTCAATACAACATAAACTCATAGTGCTTCAATTAAAATATATAAACTCATTAGGCACTACATGCTACTTTGTTTTAAGAGTTACTGGTTTTGGGAGGAACACACACAACAGGTTTTGAGAGAGAGGCGACTCGTGTTAAGATTTCAACTCTAACTCAAAAAGTCAAAAAGAAATCTTTTAATGTATTAAACTAAGCAGTTATACTTTTTCAAAATATTTTATAACCAGTTGTCCCGTTAAAGTCCAAAATACACCGTCCAATTAGGAGTTCTCATATCATCCTCCCATAAAACTTAGGTTGAAACACATAACACATATCTCCTCTTCTAGACCCTCACCCAATATCCTTTCCCATAAACTCAACTTTCTCTCTCATAGTTGTCATTGTTACCACAACCCATTATGAATGTCCAATTGTAAAAAAAATTGGTGGGTAATCGTTTATAATGTCATTGTCTAGTTGTGGCAATGAAAAAATCTTATGTCCAACGACAGTCTGGATTCTTGCTACAAGACTACACGACTTCACAACCACAGATACAAAATAGATAAGTTCTTTGAGTTATATTTTCCTTCACTTTTGTGAATTTTTATCCAATGTGATAAGTCTCTTGAGAATGCCTACTTTTGAATTGGTTTATATCTAACCTCTGTAATATAAGCGTGAATGCAGATGAATAGTATAATGAGTAGTATTTTTAGCATTTTCCTTTTTCCATTTTTTCCCCACTGTCGTTTTAGGTTTATATCGTGTCTCCTCATTTCATTTCTGTCTCCCTCCTCGTGACAACAACGAACAAGGTTCTCCCATTCCTCCAAGCAAGCCACGGCTAGACTTCACTACCAGCCATCCAGCCTCACCGCCACCTCCAGCAACTCTCACTTGTTTCGGCAATAACACCCTACTATCGAAATCCCTTAACAGACCCTCCTTCAACTGCATGCGAGCACTTCATACGGGTCTCCCCCTCGTGTAGCCATACGCTGCCGTAATCAGCTACCGTCGAGTACCACGACCATCCCAAAAACACCTCCTTCCTCCTCTACTTGACCTAGAGCCCATAGCTCCACTGTAGAAGCATGCTCGAAACCCACTTGTTTATACACGATTTCCCCACCGTATGCCTCCAGCCATTATTAGTAGCAATCCTTTTGACTAGCGACATCCCCCTCCTCCTCCCTTGTGATAACCTGAATTTTTAAGTATCCGTTTAATTTTCATATATGGCATGATCATGTTTCTTTAAAATAGCTTTCAGGAACCTTTGGATATATGTATATAGTTTTTAGGTTGGAAGGTTAGGAGTAGAGTTGGGTACAAAGGTGACTTGTTTTAAGATGAAAAAGCTCCTAACCCAAGATCTCGCTTGATGTTTGGCTCAAGCGAGATACATGGAGATATTTGACATTTTTTGGTAGAACGACCATAACTTGCTCATTTGATATCGAATTTGAGTGATTTAAGAGGCTATGGAAAGTTAAGAGGAATATCTATAACTTTTATGTTTTGAGTTTTAAGGGATATGGACTTAATCTAATGCAAAAGTGAGATTGAAGTGACAAATCTGAATTGGAGATATATAGGCATTGACTTTAAAGTTGACTAAGGACTTTGAATAAGATTAAGTTTTTGGATTATTTTCTCAATTATTTTAAGATCTAGACAAGTGTGTAGAAATGTGAAAAATGAAGAGATTTGATCTACAAAATTCAATGTAAAATAAGAAAGATCATCTATCAAACACTTGGTGTGCCCAGACAACTGACATAGTTTCATAAGATAAGTGTCGTGTCACGACGGGGACGGTGATACGTAACGCCCAGACAACTAAAATGACTAGCGAAGATGGCGATACGTAATACCGGGGCAACTGACATGGTTTCATAAGATAAGTGTCGTGTCACGACGAGGACGGCGATATGTAACGCCTGAATGACTGACATGACTAGCGGGGATAACGATACGTAATGCCCACTATGTTTCGTATCATGATGGGGATGGCAATACGTAACGCCCGGAAGATTGACACGAGACTTATCACAACTGGGATGGCGAGACATAACGCACGGATGACTGATGAGTTATATGCGATGGGGACGGCGATACGTAACGTCTGTCGAGGATATGTAATAAGTAAAATCTCGATGGGCACATCGATACGTAACACCCATCGAGAATAAGAAATAAGTAAAACCCATAAGATTAAGAAATAAGATGAAAAGTATAAGTTTTAAATATATGATGGTGGGTCCAAGTAAGATCTAAATTTGTATGGAAATAGTGGTCATTGACATGCATAAGTCCCATAAAGCATTCTCATAAGTTATATGTTTGTGATTATTGCTACGTATGATGATTATTGATGTTATCTATGTCTTATTTCGTTAACTGTGTACTTATTGAGATTTACACTGAGATTTTTTGTAAATTTCACTCTTTTAAATTTTATCTATCATTCTTTATGGAATGATAGATGTTGTTGTAGGATTAAACATATTACAATGAGATTCAGACAACACAAGAGATTCTAAGGTACATTGAGGGTTTTACAGAATACTCCTATCCGATTGAGATAATCTCATGTACGTGATCAAGTAGAATAGTAAGATTATTGGATAACGGTAGAATACGATATTATATTTTAAGAAAACTAACTGAGTTATGTAAGTCTTAGATACAATATGTTTTTGTAAATATGAAGTTATAAAGGTTATAGTTTTATTATGCCATATGATCTATTTATGCAAGAGTTAGATCTCTTTGCATATATTGGAGATTTACTTCTTTCCGCTATATTTTGTATTGCATTTAATAGTAAGTTTAGATGCATGCATGCTATTTCTTACATTTATGAAGGGTAGGCAACTCTGTGTTATTTATCCGGACACTTCGATTTATATCTTAATCGAGGTGAAAAATCGAGGTGTTACATCCCCACTGTCTCTCCATGCCAGAAAACCCTAGAAGAAGAATCGAGGAGCAAAAATAAAAGTTTAAGGTAAAAACCCTAAATTGACCCGTTTGATTTTAGTTTCATTTTGGAAGCCAAGTTATTCTAGCTTATGTTTTGGTTTAGTTGATTTCCTATATTGCAAACAAATATGAATGCCCTATTTTTTGCTCAAATCGAATGCTATTAAGGTAATTTTGCTATATGTTTTCTTATATTTTGAAAATTATATGTTGTTATTAGATTTGGTTTAGTCCTAGGTGATGTTAGCTCTATATTTTAGTATACCTAGGTTGGAATCATGTCTTGTGTTGAGGTTGGTTAAGATAATTCTTTCCACTTTATCCCACATAGTCAGTTCAATTTAATTATGGGTGTAATTGCTATGTTTTAAAGTCCCATTTGAGCTATGTTATTTTCAACATATAATCTTACACATTAAGACCTAAAAACTTGATCCAAAAACTAAATCTTTTTTATTGAAAATTTAGAACTTAAGCTTATAAGGAACATTGACCAAAACTCAGGGCAATTATTTATGTAAAGGAATAGTCAAGCACAACGTGAGTTCTATGGTTGTTTGTACTTTTGAAAAGTTTTTCAATCGAAAACCTAATATTTGTATCACTCAATCCCACCCTCCTATCACCTATCTCAAATAGCAACATACAATTTTTCCATTTGATGAACATAATTTAGGAGAAACAGTAGTCCATAACTTTCTCACGGCACCATGACACAAAGTTTGCATACCTTCTCTTTTAAATGAACTCCAAGACACTGATAAACCCTAGAAAAATGGTGTTGTTTGCCATGTTTTTGTAGTTTGGATTAATGGGTCTTTACCTTCTTCTTTTTTTTCCAGGTTTGAACTGAAATATTTTGATCCATTTCTTGTTCTAAATGAGTTCTCTGGTGGGTTATCTATGCTTTTATTTGTTTTCTTCACTAAATGTAATGGGTCTTTATTTTGCCAATATTTTCCTTTTTCTTTTATTTTTGCTCATATTTCGATTCTTAATCTGGAAGCAACGACCGTTAGCCATGAGTGCCTCAGAATCCATATTGTCAACTGTGTCAAGCTCACAGGTAGCTCCTCAAAGGCACACTCCTAAAATTATTTTGCACTAATTGTTGGTTCTACTCTGCGCTGATTGTTATGTAAACGTCTGTTTTGCCTAACGTGAAGCGTCCAGCCGATATCACCAATGTCCAAAGTATCGGAGGTTGCCGATCCCATCTTAGAGAGACTCAAATCCCTCAAGTTAGTATGTGTTTTTCTTTATTTTTTTAAATATTACATCGTGCTTTGAAATCCTAATGTTTCGAGTTCTCTTATTTATTAGTCATTATGGTTTAAGTTTTGCGCACGAAATCAATTTCAATTTTCATTTTTTCTGAGTTTTCTTGCTATATAATTTGATTGGGTCTTTATTTTGCTCATATTTTGTTATTGAAAATCGTAGTTATTGCTTCTGCTGGATTTTCTGATCATTCACATAGAGGTTTGATTATTAGCTCTTTGTATTTAATTTGGTCATCACTCTACCTGTTACGAAAATATTACACTCCCATCTCATTTTCGTTTCATAATTTTCATTTTCCTCTTTGCAGGGTTTGAGAAAGTGAGTTACATGTTGCAGGTATATCCAATTGATCATTCCAGCAAATGAGTTTCTTCTTTTCCCATGCTAATGAAACTTATTTGCTAACCTTATTTGTTGAATACACTGCTTAATTCTGCCACATTAATAAAAATATTATAAATTTTTAACTCTTTTTTTAAAATGATCGCATACACTTTCCAGTCTGTTTATTGAATACAATCATTTTCAGATATTCTCAGATTATTTCGTTATTATTCACAAACAATTTACTATTATTCACAAACTATTTATTAATACTTTATTACTATTCACAAGTAGTTTATATTTCCAAGGTGGTGTTAATTATTAATACAAATGTGGTGTTGTTTACAATCGACCACATACTTGGTCCAATATGATTTCTTTCTCCTAATAAGTCATTTTTTTCTCCTAATAAGTCCTTGATTGATTTTCAAAGGTAAGAAGCAGTTGCCTTAGTTGTATGCAATTATTTGAGTCAATGAGAATCTATGATTTTGAAGGGCATAAGGAGATAATTTGAGCGAGTGATTTATAGCGGATGACTGCAAGTGTGGATCAACCTCTCCTCCAATCATAAAATATAACTAAACCCTTCAATATTAGATAAAGATTTTAGATTGACTACATATGACATATTTGCTGTTACTATATGGTAAAATCAAAGGCCGAATATTATTCCAACTCAAAATTGACTTTTTTTCATATCTTAATGTTATCATTCTATATTATGAAACTTTTTCTAAAGTGTTTTTGCCAAACTAAGCTTCACCCATACCAGCCACCTAGATATTACAATTTTTTTTATTATAGGTTCTATTCATAAGTTTCAATTTTTTGGTTTGCATTTCATTGTTTTATTCTCTTTTTTATTTTTTGATCTAATTTGGTGGCTTGTTTTTTGCAAGGACTTTGGAACGTGATTTTTTTATGCATGTTTTTACAGTTTAAGTTATGGTTTTTTTTGTAAGAATTTTGGATTGTGGTTTCATTTTTGTGCATATTTTTAGTTTGCATGTCATTGTTTTATTCTCTTTCTTATTCTTATTATTATTTTATTTAATTGATCTAATTTGGTAGTTTATTTAATTGACTGATTTGATGGTTTATTTTTTATAGGGACTTTGGATTGTAGTTTATTTTTTATGCATGTTTTTACAGTTTAATTGATGGTTTTTTAAGGATTTTAAATTGTAGTTTGGTTTTTGTGCAGGTTTCTAGTTTGTATGTCATTGTTTTATTGTTTTATTTATTTATTTATTTAAATGGTCTGATTCGGTAGTTTATTTTATAGAGGGACTTGGGTGTGGTTTATTTTTTGTGCATGTTTCTATAGTTTAAGTGCTCTGATTTGGTAGTTTTTTTTTAGGGACTTTAGACTATGGTTTATATTTGTGCTATTTGTTCATTCTACTATATAAGCTTCTTCTATGAATCTTTCTAAGTGACATTTAGGGGTAGGATCCTGACTGGCAGGACTTTGTAGGGATCATTTGCCTATTGATAATCAATTCAATAATCAATTTTATTGAGGAAAATAATGCAGAGAATGTTGCAGCGCATTTATGGCTCGTTTAGCTCCTAAAACAAAAGTATGTCACTCTAATTGATACCTTCAGCTAGGTGAATAACTAAAAATGCATTTAACATGGTCAAAATTTGTGTTGCTGTAGTTGGTTGCCCTATATTTTACTTAGGGAATTTCAGGGATTTTAACTATATCTTCTTAGAAACTCTATTAAATTAAAGCATCTTGGAAAAATATGAAGTCTTTCATTTTGGATTTTATAGTGCATATATAATGGTATTTTGAAATCCTGGAAGCGAGCTTCTTATTTCAAAATGAACTTAGTACGTGTGTATTTAGCATATCATTCCTACATAGTGAGGGAGTTAACCTCCAAGAAAGACTCCATCCTAGCACCAAGATTGATGAGAACAAGTGAACTTGTGTAATATTACGTTTCTTGTTTTTGTTATTATATTTTGGAATTGAATTGTTGTTATTATGTTTCTTGATCATAAAACATATTATTGCTGGTAACCTGATATTATGTTTTATGTTCATGTGCATTGGGCTATTTGCTGATGATTAATCTCATATACTCTTTTAATTCTCTTGTTGATTGTAAATTAACAACTAATTGAATTACACAATCGTTTGTGCCACATCCAAGGAGTCCAAAGGAGTCCACATATGCCTAGCACATGGTTAGTGTTTGCTCATACAAGTTAGTGTTTGTTTCAATTAATGATATATAATTCCAAAACTGAAAGATTTGATAATAATAGATTTCAAAGATTTTTGCTGTTATTAATATAGTTTTATTGATATAATTATAGATTTTCATAACATAAGAAGATATATTTTATTAATAAATAACTTCAATATTTTCAAAATCCAATATTAATTACTTATTATTAAATTTTATATTAATAAAAAAATCTAATTTTGATAACACTTTCAATGTTGTTATTAATAACCCTTACAAAAAAGTACACTTTTTGCGGTTTTGTATTCTATGTAATTTCTGATTTTATAAATATTCAATTTATTTGTTGCATCTGTGAGTATTCTTAATATGTGAATTAATACAAGTCTATTAAACAAATATAATCATACAATTATTATGTTCCTTTTTTGATCGGTAAGAGTTATTTTCTCTCTCTCTTGAAGCTTTATGCTTTTCTCACCTTTTAATTGCTCGAAAAGTACATTAAGATACAAAAATATCTTAGGATTTTTAAATAATGAATACTAAATTTCACACTACTTGCATAGCTAAAGTATTGTTTTTTTTCCTGCTTTTGGTGGCCATTTGATTCCTCATGATGGATAGATATATTTCATGCCACATGTTTATTGTGGTTAAACAAGTCAATTCGTTAGGCACGCTACTTCTCAAAACTTTTAGAGTTTAAAGGTCTTATGCACAATCTTGAATTTGTTAAAAAATTATTAGCGGTAGATATGGATGTGCTTTTTTTTTTGCTAAAATATTTAATCTTAATTTCCTTTATTCAAAACCATTTGTATTCTCTGTCTCTTTTTTCTTCTCAAAAATTGTGCGTTATCATGATTTATAGCAGGGAGTCTTCCTATTTTACTTTGTTTGAATATATCTCTTTTTTATAAGTTTGTTTGAAGATATCTGTTATCTATGATTTAGATTTTTCTCAATTTTATTAGATTTATAATCGATTCTTTTTATTGATTTTGTTATTTGCATTTATTTAATGACAGACATTTGCTTATGCTCTATATTTATGTGTGTCGTAGGAATTTAGTTCGGATTTATATGTCTTTTGAGAAACGAGATTCTTTGCTCCAACTTCGTGAAGAAAGTCGAGAGGAACCAAATGTTGCTCAGGTTCCCTTCAATTCCAATTTCTTTGTATTTAACTTTCGTTCTCTTTGGTTCTTTGATCTTCTTGCTTGTGACATTCTTTTCCCTCTTTTCTTTTTCTTGAATTTCTGTTTGGATGCTAAGAAAAAAGTAGAGGAAAAGGAAAAATGAGCTAGTGAACAATAAAGTTCTCCCAAATTCCCAAGTTAGTTGTAGATTTGTTAGGGTCTTGTTTGAAATCAATTTTTTTCTTAACGAGTGAGATGTATGGTACCATGCTTGGGTGATATATGATATACATGGTTATGCAATTGAATTTTTAGTTATTATATTACCTTAAATTGCTTATTTGACATATGATACTATATTTCAACAAACATAATTATGCTTGGAATGATCCAGCCCCTCAAGCAATATTTGTGTTGTTTTTAATGACACTTTGAATTTGTAAGTTGTATTTCGTACTTTTACTTCATTTGCTAAATTTTGATTGGAGGGTATTGAATGTAAATATTAGGGCCAGACAGTGCTCCTGCTCTGTTATTTAAGGATGAAAGACTCTGTTTGATTGAATTTCCTTGGTTGTTGTTCTTTTTTTTTTTTTAAGTTTAAACCAATCTGATTAGATTAATAAGTTATTAAACTTGGTAGGGTATATATATAATATATATAATATATATATTCTACTTCTTTCAATTGTTTATAATTATAGAAATTTTCCAATTGCACATATTAGTCAAAATTTATATTATTTAGTCTTTATTAAGTTATGAAGGTTTATTTACTTTGTCTAAGAGCAGTTGTACAATATAAAAAAAACTCAATTGTTTGAAGACTTTTTTTAGTTGTTGCTTATGGTATTTTTTTTTTCAATATGATTTGATACTCTTGCTAATGTATTAGTTGAAAGATCAAAATAAGTGGCATATGCACTCTTTGCTCTCTTTAATGAAAATTATTTAATTTTTTGGAAGATAGGCCTTACTTGTTAGTATTATTTAATTTCAATATTGCCTTCTTTTCTAGGCCTATACGAATTTTATAACATAGAAAAGGCTTTTCCAAACTTCAAATTTCAATTTCTTTATTTCTACTTGGGTATGTGCATACAATTGCATTTCATAGTATCATTTATTTTTTTTCTTCTTCTTGATTTTAGTTTCAGGGAATGCCTTGCATGCTTTGAGAACCAGGCTCTCTAATCCAACAAATGTGTTGTAGAGCTGAGACCCCACCCTAGTCAATCCTTGCACCTGGTTCCATGTCATACTTTTGATTCCAACGAGCATGTAATTCACTTGTATGATTCATTCTTTTATGTTAATATTGAATTGTACAAGACTGTTACATGTTTTGGGAATTTTTTTTTCATTCTTGTGAATTCCTGATTTCATATTTGTGATTGATTCCTGCAATTAATTTGTTCTTTTACTCTAAATTTCAAGAATTTGAGCAATTCTAACATCTTTGGAACTTTAGGTTTAGAGTTTGGCGAGCTCAAGCATCTCCAGTACTTGTATGCATTGATCTTCTCTTTTAGTTTTTTCAAATTTGTATTGAACTTTCATTTGTGTTGCGTTTGTTCACCAAGGTAAATTAAGAAAAGCAAAAGAACTTATATTTTGACTCTTATCAATTCTATCGTGTTGCATGAATTAGCTCAATTTGCACTATTAGATTGTTGAAAAATACATGCAGTCCCAATTTAGTCAACAAATCTCACTATAAAGTTTTTTTCAGTTAAATATAATTATTAATTGAAATAATTGGCCAATTGGATGTAAAATCTACATAAATGAATTTCTTTAAATATGTTTCTAGTCATAACAATAGTCGATTGAATAACCTATAACACAAGTATTTTAATTGATTTATTGAGTTCATTAAATTTTTGGATTGTATACATATTACATCAATTAATAGAAGAAAAAAAAACGATGGCTTTGGAGGCCAGCATTTTTGGTTTAAAACATTGACGGTTGAGCATTCAATATTGAGTCAGTAAGTGAATCCATAACACATTTCCTGATTGAGTGATGAGAACTTTCTTGCTCTAAAACAGCCTTTTTTTTGTAGATGATATTTCTATGAATAATGGCTATAAATTTCAATAATTCTAATATTCATGAGTTCCTTGTAATAAATATTTTATAGGGACTTTGCACAGTAATTTTTTTTTTCATGTTTTTATAATTGAATTGATAGTATTTTAAGGACTTTAAATTTTGGTTTTTTTTTTTTTTTTGTTAAGTATTATGGTTTGATTTTATGTCATTGTTTCAGTCTATTTTTTTTAATTGATTTAATTGGGTAGTTTATTTTTTTATAGAGATTTTGGACTTTTTTGTGCATGGTTTTATATTTTAATTGATTTAATTTAGTGGTACCTTTTTAAGGATTTTAGACTATAATTTATATTTGTACATGATTTATATTTTTACTACTTATTCATTCTGCTATATAACCTTCTTCAATGATTCTTTATTCATAACCTTTATCAATGATTCTTCATTCGGCTAGATCTTTTCATAATTTTTTTTGTAATTAAGCAAACGTGCATCACACATTGCAGTCCGACTAGTATTTATATATAAGAAAGAAAATTAAACTTAAAAACTACAATAATTCATAATAAAATATTATTTTAAAAAAATTACCTCTATAAACTTAATCCTTCAAGTTTAAGGTATAATGCTTCCTTCTATAGTTAGAATTTTTTTTTTTTTATATATAATAGCAGATTACATTGTATGGTACAAATTATTAAATTTGAGATTAGAACAATTATAAAAGCTTAAAATATAATAATTATCATTATGCTAATTAAGGAGACAAATTCTTATACTATTATTTATTATATTAATAAATGATTACTTGTTCGAGAAAAGGAAAAGTAATAATTTCCTTTTGAATGGAAACTTGGAATAAGAGTGGAAACTTATAAAGGTCTACTACCAAAAATCAATTCCAACCGCCGACACCTTGAGTTGAGTGGTCAATGGCTGTACGGTTATCTTGTGGCCACAATGAATAGGAGCAACCCAATACAGCGTGAAAAAAAAAAAATCACAAACAAAAACCCTTACAAGCCGATTTGGGAGAAAGAGATAAGTACAAAACCAAGAAAAAAAAAAGAAAAAAGAAAAAAAGAAAAGAAAGAGATAACTTAGGAGAAATAAAAATACCTCGTTGAAGTGGAGAAAGGGCTTCGGTTGCAATGGATCAGAGGAGTGGTGACAGTGAGGGACAGAGGAAACTTGGGTAAATTTCATAAATATGCATAATGTGAATGATTTATAGCTTCGATGGACGGTTAAAAGATGAGTGCTGGATGATGGCTTGGGGTTGGGGAGCTAGCGATGGCGAGAAACAATCAGTCGCTAGCTTATTATCTGACGTGAGTCTGGCATACATAATGGAAATCCCGTGTAAAATTAGATCGTCGACACGTGGAAAAAAGCTTTCCACGTGGAACAATATGGACCTCGTGATATAATTCCTAAATATTTTCATATTTGGGGCGTGCTAAAATGCCGCCATTGTTGACCGCTCTACTATACCGCTCAGCTATTTTTTTTTTAAAAAAATTTTTATCATTATTTTTTATTATTTTAAAATATTTTTAAAAAATATCAAAAAAATATCAAAATATTAATAATTATTTTCTTAATTATTAACTAAAAAAAATTTTAAGAAATCAAAATATATAAAACATAAAAAATAAATATCAAATAAAGTCGGCATATCAGACGTATTATTTATATTTTGTCTCCACCCCACCGGGTGGTCCACTCGTGCTGCTACTTGTAGAAAAAACAGAGAGGAAAGAAAGGGGAAATTTTTAGTAATTATGTGGAGTCCTAGGATTAGGAAGAAGAAAGCCAAACCATGACAAGATTTTACCTCCCTCCGTTGGCACGTGTGAGAACCATTCGTATCGCCGTGATGCGTCCCAAAAGATCTAGGCCTGCGCTCGATGTAAGGGAAACGGAACAACAAATCGAAAAGCGCCACTTGTCAATCAATTGAAATCAACGGGTTCACAACCGGTGAGAGTACTGGTCTACTGGAGTCGATGGCCCTGAAGATCTTTAATTCCCTCCACTAAAAGCACGCTCTGTAACTGGCTTTTTGTTGCCCAAATTGATAGCCGAAAAGACCCCGTCTATTGTTCTCGATTCGATTGTCGTCGGCAAGGATACTGCTAGGGTTCGGATTTGGAGGTTAGACACCAGAAGAGAGGAAATGGGAAGGGGAAAAGTGCAGATGAAACGAATCGAGGACAAGACGAGCCGCCAAGTGACGTTCTCGAAGCGGAAGGGCGGGCTGATGAAGAAGGCTCGCGAACTCGCCGTGCTCTGCGACGTGGAGGTCGCGCTGATGATATTCTCCGACCGAGGGAGGCTCTACGAGTTCTCTAGTGCTGAGAGGTTGGTGCTTCTTGAACTTTTCACACGCTCCGTTTCAAATCAGTTGTAAATATCTCATAATCTTTGAGCCCCATCCTAATCTTTCCGCTCATACTCGCTTTCAAATCAGTTGTAAATATCTCTGTGCTCTGTTCTTGCTTTCCGTTTCCATAAATATCTTTGCTTGCATCAAGATTCGTATACCTATAAATATCTTAGCACCCAAGATATTCTCTTTCTCCAAATCTTCACACGTGTTCCGTTCTAGTTGCATAACCAGACCCTAGTTAACTCCGGAAGATGTCGATTGGTCTGATCGCTCGATCCACTCAATTGCCCTGTTTGATTTCGCTCATTAAAATATATTGTTAAGCCCTGCTACCGTGTGGCATGCACACCGAAGCCTTTTCAATTTCAGTATAAATATATGGTTTTACTCCATTCCGGGATTCCCTTCGGGAAAATATCTAGGCATGCTTTTATTGTCATGCAGCCTACTGGCTGACATGATGTCGTAGTCTCGTAGATGAATCAGCTGAGGTCGTACGCTCCATTCCTTCAACTGTTTGTGCTTTATTGGAGACCAACAATTTTTTGGAAAAACGTGCTCCAGTCTAAGCCAATCAGCGTTTTGCCGTGAACATAATAAAATTTGTTGTATTTGGTTTAGTGTAATTTATGTGGCTATGCCAATCAGCATGTAATTTGTGGATTTATTATGTAGTGTTTTTATCGTCCTTGCCTTGTTGAACACAAACTCTGTTAAATTTTTGTATGTTAAAATTATTATTTGGATGTTATTTTGTGATATTTTATACAATAAAGATAAAAATAAATAATGTGTAAGATTCTATATTATTTAAGAAGAAAAAACTCTTGTTTTATAAGATTTTAATAAAATTTTAATTGTATTGTTTACTAATATTTTTAAAATATAAATTATATAATTTGAGTATTTTATTAAGATTTTATAAATAGAATCAGAATTTATTTTACTTAGAATTGTAAGATTTGAATTGTGTTATTTACGATGGACTGACTCGACATCAAAGTCGGGAATTTAAGGAAGTAGCCTGTAATACTCTATATGATAAAGATAATAATAAATGGTGTATGATATTTCACATTATTTGAAAATAAGAAATTCTTGTTCTTTATAAAATTCTTATAAAACTTTAATTATATTAATAATTAATCGTTTTAAAATATAGATGATATAATTTGAATTGTTACACATTCTTTATTAGGTCTTTAATTTGATTTTTAATAAAATGATTATTTCCTAATTGTAAATTTGGGGGTCAATATCATAGTGGCATTTCTTTTCTCATGAGTCTATTGCATTATCAAATACCTTTATAACTTATCAACAAATAAAAGTTTCTAACTCCAGATATATTGAAGTTTTAATAATATGTAGGCTTAAAATTTATTGAGTTCGTGAGTCTATTGCAAATAGTCTAAATTATTGTTAAAGAAGTGTAATTCATTTGTATGTACTTTCCTTTTTTCCATGTGTTGGCTGTCAACTGTTAGAATTGTGGAGGAGTTGTCATTTCCCCCAGACACGTGATGTAAGTTAGATGTATCTCCCCACTGCCCAGAAGAGTGCATTGAGTTTTAGGTTTTAGGTCCGAGCTTTTTATTGATAACTAAGGCTTGATTTGGATTCAGAACTCACATCAATTCATCTTTATTTTATTATTACGAATGAGTAAGAAGTTTTTGGATAAAAAGAATGGTCGAAACTTTTAAGATAGAGAACGTTCTACGAATGAGTAAGAAGTTTATTCTTCCATACTTTATTTTTTTAGGTTTATGATCAGCATTTTTAATGGAGCCAACTTTTATGATTCTCGTGTGTTGCTTTCTAGCTTCAAACTTGTAATTAAGTGTTTGTTATTTATACACTTCATGTCAAGACTACACCTATATGCTAGTTTCAATGAGGTTTTATATGACTCATAAAAAATTATATAGTCTTGCAAAAATAATAATGATAATGTGCAAAATACCTAATTGACATCCATCTAAGAAGTAACAAATTCTCATTTATGGTGACAAAAGCCTTATTTTTATAAAGATATGCCAGAGGCCTTACTTTTTGGGTCAGACATCCAATATTTAGCAAAATCATTCATCCATAGCATCATGGCCGCCTTAATGCTACCAATGTTCAAAGTAAGCAATAAATTGAAAAAATCATAAATTGAAAAAAAGGGAAGGATTCCAACCATGGGCAGTTTTATGAAAACAAACATTTCACTGTGAGGATCCACTAGAGCTCTTTAACACTAATGTCTCTTGATCAAGAGTCATCCAAAAAGAGCATGGAACAGAGTCTTGAGAACTGAATTACAACACCGAATATCATGTAAAAATCTAATCTAAGATCCTTCCCTAATCACGACAATAATAAATTGAGAAAAAACTTCCGATTCATTTATACTATTCTTCTACAAACTTTCATCATGCCAACCCTCAGTTGGTTGGAACACTACTACCATTCCCCACGCCTCCGCCAAAACAAGCTCTTGTACTTCAGCTCAATAATAGCCCACCACAAAGACTCCCATTTTTTATGGTACTTCCATAGCAATTTTTCAAGAAGCACCTTATTAAAATCTACCAGGTCTCAAACTCCAGACCTTCTCCAGAAATCAAAGTGCATACCTTGATGATTTGATCCACTTGATCAAGTGGAAGTTGGTTTCCACTCCAAAACCTCTCCACAAAAAGCTAGAAAATTTTTCTCAATTTGATTAGCCATACTGGCAAACAAGAGAAATAAAGAATGAAAGTTTGTAGGAAGATCAGAGTGTATTGTTGATTAGTATGATTATCCCTTTTTTACAAGTACAACATTTCCATCTTGCTATTTTGTGTCGATCTTTTCCAACACCTCATCCTAAAATAGTGTTGGCCATAAAAGAGTCCCCAAGTGGAAGACTTGGATATTTCATAGGCAATGAATCTACCTTATAATCTAAAATACATGCCAAACTTGTAATGCTCCTCACTTCGCCAACCGGCACAATACCACGCTTCCCTAAATTCTCACCTTTTGGCCATAGACAACTTCAAAATGAATCAAAAGAGGTTTCATCGCCTGAATATGATGTGAATCCCTATAAAAGAAAATAGTGTCATTTTGCAAAATAAATATGGGAAGCACTGGTAAAACCACTATTAGTACATCCCATTGAGAAGCTAGATAGAAATCCTGCATCAATCACAACACCCCAACATCTAAAAAAATGCATCCATAATGATTACAAAGGGAAAAGGGACATCATGTCCCCTTGTCTCAAAGCATGTGAGTTGTTAAAGAAACCAACAAAGGTAATGCTTGACCCACATGCCCTCTTTCCAACGTAGAAAATCCCAATTTATATGGTCATAAACATTTTTCATATCCATATCCCAATTTATATGGTCATAAACATTTTTCATATCCATCTTACATAGTATGCATGGCACGCTTGTTCTCAATCTACTCTCCAAACATTCACTTACTATAGGTATGAAATCAAGAATTTGTCTTCTCATAACAATGACATTTTAAAGATTCTAAGATTATCTTCTCCATGACCGTGGTCATACGATTAGCTAGTACATTGTATGTAATCTTATACACTCTATTTACAAGACCAATTGGGGAAAGTCTTTCACATCCGAAGCACCCACCCGCCTTCTTTGGAATGAGTGCTATGAGTGTCATATTGAGACTTTTCTTGAACTTTCAAAATTAAAATAATTCATGAAAAACACTCATAGAATCCTCCTTCACAATATCCCATTACTCCTAAAAAAGACCTTGGAATTCCCCTATGGATAGTTCAAGTGATAAGGGTAAACTTGTGTGGATGACCTCCATGTCACGAGTTCAATTCTCCTTAGGATCAAATTGCGATTTAAGTAGGAGACTATGGTGGTGGGTTGCTTTGTTAATCTCCCTAGAGGTGTAGATTCCATGAGTGACTTTGAAGGGTGTGGGGATAGTTCCCCCATCGTAAAAAAAGTGACATAAAGAAGCCATCCTGACTAAGAGCTTTATCTCTTGCCATCCCTCTTACCACATGGCGCACCTTAAAAGTTTGGATGTGACGCTTATTCCTATTGAATGCCTCAATAGTAGAATGGAAGCAAAAAAAGTAGGGATCATTTGTAAATTATACATGAAGAAAGTATATGATCATGTGAATTGAGATTTCCTACTCAGTCTCCTAAGGAAATGCAGTTTTGGTGAAAGGTGGAGATCATGGATCCGCTAATGCATTTCTACAACGGAATTCTTTATGTTAATAAATGGTAGTCCAGCGAGTTTCTTCCATACATATTAAAGCCTACGGCAAGATGGTCTATTATCACAGTTGTTGTTTGTTATTGTGATGGAAGGATTGGGAAGGATGACATCGGCTTTGACTCACAACAGATTTGTGGAAGGTTTTTCGACCGGCACCCCGACTAGGAGAACCATTAACATATCTAAACTTCTGTTTGCAAATAATACACTAATTTTTTGCAAGCCAAATCAAAATTGAGTGCAAGCGTTGAAGGCACTACTCCTGTGTTTTGAAGCAGTCTCTGGGTTAAAAGTGAACTTTGACAAATAAATTATGGTTCCAACTAGTGATCTGCCAAACCTATAGCAGTTGGCTAGTACAATGGGATGCATGATAGATTCCCTTCCTTTGTCATACCTGGAATTTTCGTTGGGTATAACTGTGAGGATTGCCTCTTTATGGGAGATAGTGATAGAGAAGTGATTAGCTGGGTGAAAGAAATTATACTTACTAAAAGGTGATAGGTTTACCTTAATTAAGAGTACACTATCTAATCTACCAACTTAATTTTTTTTTACTCTTCCCTATTCCTGCTAGTGTGGCATGCAATTTTGAAAAATTCTAACGGGACTTTCTGTGGGGTAGTTTGGAGGAGGAATTCAAATTTCATTTAGTCCAATGGGAGACGATGTGTAGTCCAATTTCTAATAGAAGGTTGAGTATTAGAAATGTACAGATGTTCAACTGGACACTACTTGAGAAATGATTGTGGAGATATTATCAGGATTCAGAAGCATTATGGAGGATGGTGATTACGTGTAAATACGAAGATACTTGGGGGGATGGAGTACTCGAGATGCTAGAAGCACTTATGGTTTGGGAGTGTTCCTTCCTCACATTCGCTTCCAGTTGGGAACGGGAACTAGGACCAAATTCTAGAAAGATATTTGATGTGGGAAACATTCTTCAGGACTTATTTTCCATTCTCTTTTAGATTGCTTATGCAAAAATGACTTAGTGGTAGACGTTCTGGGGACATCGGGTTGGCAAATCCACTAGAATATTAGTTTTAGTAGGACAGCACAAGATTGAAAGGTAACTTTCTTGATTTTTATGGCCTCCTATACCTGAAAAGATCGAACATGCTATAAGAAGATGAGTTGTGGTGGCTACCAGTTAGGAAATGGATTTTTTCTGTACAATCCTATTATAAGTCCCTTACCCACGAGCTTAACCTTCAGTTTTTAGAGAAGGATTTAGAGACACAAGGCACCTCCCAAAGTGGCTTTCTTCATATGGATAGCATCTTTTGGCAAGATTTTTACTACTGACAATCTCAGGAAACAAAGACTTATCATTGTAGACTGGTGCTATATGTGTAGGAGTGGGGGATAAGTCAGTAGATCACCTTCTATTACATTGTGAGATAGCCAAGATTTTGTGGAATGAGGTGTTTGGTAGGTTAGAGATGTCTTAGGTTATACCGAAGACGATGGTGGATGCACTGTCTAGTTAGACTTCTATAAGTGGCACATATCACATTAAAGTAGTGTGGAAGATGATTTCCATCTGATCATGTTGTGCTTGTGCAATAGTGCAATGCGCGGACATTCAAAGACAATGAGAGGTTGAGAGCAGAACTTATAGTGTTATTTTTTAGCACTCTATGTATTTAGCCCATTGCTATTGATTTTAATGGCATAGAGCTTCATGATTTTTTTGTCTCTATGTGGCCCTCTTAGCTAGGGCATGTAGTTTTGTTCTTGTGTATGTATATTGGGTAAGACTTATTGAGCAATAAAGTTTTGTTTTACTAATAAATTTAAAAAAAAAAAAACTCGGGGCACCTCGCCTTCCCCAAGCATTCTTCATACTCTTTCCAACCAATTGGCATTAGGAGTATTAATAATCTCTAAAGCCAAACCATCAAGCTTTGGCTTCCATGTATGTCATTACCATTGATATATGACCTTTAAAATGAAGCATTTGAATGGCATTGTTCCTACAATAAGACTTGGCCACTTGATGAAAAACCTTTGTGTATTGATCTCCTTTCAACCAAAGAGCCTAAGACTATTTCCTCCACTAGATCTCCTTGATCAAAGTCAGCCTTTTAAGTTTGTCCGTCACTAAACGTTTCCTACTCAACTTCTCTTTTGATAAAACCTTTATCTCCTCCCTACCTTCAACCTTGGCAATTCCTTGAAGAGGGACTTTCTTTGACTACCGACATTTCTAAAAACGTTCACATTCCACTTCTTCAAATCATCTTTTAAAGCTTTAAGCTTGCTTGCCAATACAAAACTCAGGGTTCCAATAAACTGATAAGAAGACTACCATTGTCTCTCCATATCCACCAAACTATCAACTTTCAACTACTTATTTTCGAAACTTGAAGTAACTGTGACTCCATGAAAAACACCCCAATCCAATATGATGAAAAAGTGGTTTGAACATACTCGAGACAATCTCTTCTAACAACACTAGAAAATGAGCCTCCCATAAAAGAGATACATAACATGTCCGATCTCAACCATGCCCGATTGTTAGACCATGTGAAAGCACATGTAACTATGGGTGAATCCAATAGATCCAAGTCAAAAGTAAAATCAGTGAATTCTGCGATTGCCAGCATTAGTAAGCTTAGGTTTAGGTATTCAAGTATTCTCACTACTATTTATTATTAAATCATTACTTTTTATTTACTTTTCATTACTTTATCTTTATTTTTTCACTACTATTCAAAGAATTCACTATCCAAATGTAACCGAAGACTCCTTTGGCCTTTCGCCAAAAAACGAGGTTATATAGAAGTCCTCTCCAATATACCAAGGCACACCCCACTAGCCACAAACCCCTGTAACCTCATGCCATAAAAATATTTTATTGCTATCTAGGTTAGGTCCATAATACCCACAAAAGCCCTCTCACCATCTTTCACATTCTTGATTAAACAAGTCACCAAATAATCCCCAATACACTCCTCAATAAGTTCCACAATCCCCTCTCACCATCTTTCACATTCTTGATCATCTCTAAGCCACAAACTGCCTTTGTTAAGAGAAGACAAGTTTTTAATTTGGTATTTATAGCTAATGAATGCTTGGATAGTAGAGTAAGAACCAGCAGCCCAAGTATTCTTTGCAATTTGGATATGAAGAAGGCGTTTGATTATGTTAATTGAAATTTTTGTGTGTATATTCTCGATAGATATGGCTTTGGGGAGGGATGGTGCCAGTGGATGGTACATTGCATCACAACTATCAATTTCTTGATGTTGGTTAGTGGCACTCGTGAAGGTCTCTTTAATAGCTCTTGGGAGTTGAGACAATATGACTCTGTCACTTTTCTTGTTTGTTTTAGTTATGAACGTGTTGAGCATAATGTTAAAGGCGATGCCGAACAGAGGTCTCTTCTCAACGTTTTAAATGGGTGGCTTGTCAAATGGTAGTTTAAATTCACATCTTGTCTTTGCTGACGATTGATTCTTTGTGAGCCAAATCTCGACTAGGTTCGTTCCTTACGGTTACTAATGCTTTGTTTTGAAATTGTCTTTGGCCTTAAGGTAAAGCTATCTTGGGCTGCAAGGTGTCATCCTTGCCAATAAAGTATATTGGTCTGCCCTTTGGGGCTCTTCAGAAATCCAAAATAATGTGGGATGGGATTACTGAAAACATTCAATATAGATTGGTGGATTAGAAGATTAGAGGTGAAAAGGGGAACATGAATTAGATTCTAGTACTATATTTGGTGTGATGATGTTGCCTCGAAAAATGATTGCTCTTCTTTTTATAGGATTGCAATGAATAAGGGTGTTTCCGTAGCCGATTAGCATGAACATTTCTTTCAATTTTCTTCTATTATCTATGACGTTCATTAGAGCTGTCCAATATTGGGAAGTAGGAGACATTATAGAATTCTACAATGAATTATATGTGATGAATTTAAATGCTGGAGGAGAGGAAAGATTGCTATAGATCTATTAGGGGAACAAGAATCTCTCAGTCGGTTCCTTTTTCAAGGTTAAGTCGACCCAAACTTCTTATGTTCTTCATTGGAAAAGCATTTGAAGGAGTAATGTTCCTTTCAAGATTGTTCTCTTTGGCGATTAGCCTCCTATGGAAAATATTGACCATTGACAAATTGAGAAATCACAATTTTTGTATAATAGATTGGTGCTTCATGTGTAAAAAAAAATGGAGAATTGACCGATTATCTCCTTCGTCACTATGATGTGATTAAGACTTTATGAGATGAAATCTTTACTAGGCTTGTATTGCTTAGGTCATGCCTAGGAGGGTGGTCAACTTGTCATTTTAGAGAGGAATTCAATGCGATTTCCAAATCGTGGTTATATGGAAGATGGTGCCTTTATGTTTAATGAGTTGTACTTGGAACGAAAGAAATGGTCGTTGGTTTGATAATCGAGAACACTCGAGTGGAGGGTTTAGGGACTTTTTGTTTCATACTTTGTTACTATGGGCTTCAGCTATTCCAAATGAGATTAGTTTTTTTTTTTTTTTTTGATAAGTAAAAATATTATATATATCAAAAGAAGTAACCAAGTACACTAGATGTATACAAGAAAAAACTTATCTCATACTAGAGAACTTCTAATAAGTCCCAAAACCTCGTAAAAAACTAGCCAAAATAGATCAAGCCCAAATAAGAATAAAACACCCCTCCCCAACCTCAACCCATAAAGCACTCTATGAGAATATCATGCCCTCCTTTTAGCCTAATACTCCATCCGAAACACCCTCTATGAAAACATCATGCCCTCCCTTTAGTCTTCCGACTTGAGCTACCGCCAAGAGTGTCGCAATTGATTCCCCAAGAAATACGCTGCAACTCCTTACTTTTCTTAAAACTTGATTTAGAGTCATGCAAGTGAGTAATTCTTTAAATTGATCTTCACATCCTCCATGTGAAATTCCCACGACATACTGGATCTCATAAGCCTTTTGCAAAACCGAATTCAATGATGATCCAAGGGGAGGAAGAGATACCAAGGGAACAACATCTTCTCTCAAAATATCGTGTCCAAAGCCTTCATCCCATGCATTCTAAACAACTCCAATGGTACTATCCTCGCAAGTTTCCAATGGAAAACCCTTCAACTCTGACAACCCTGTATGAGCCATGTCGACGGACACTACATCTCTTTAAGAACTTGATATTACACCATTATCTTTTATCTATCTTTTATCTCTGATGTGTAAGCCATAGTTTTTTTGGGACTAACCAAGGGTGTAACACTGATTATCGGTCTTTTTTGTATCACCTGTGGTGAAGTACATCCCATTACGGATGTCTCAACACCAATACCCGATATAAAACCAACTTCTAACCTTCTTTTTCTTTTGACTCACTACACTCTCTTGGATCTAGTTATAGGGAGACCAAATCCAATTTTCCCTTTTTCTTTATCTGAGCTTGGAGGATTCGACCCTATCCTATGCTTGTTTCTTGCGATCTTGTTCCCTCCAATCAAAGGCAAGTCTATTTTCGAAGATAGGAAAGCAATCGCTGCCTTCAACTCAGTAAGTTAGGTTTCCATCTCTTTTAGTGTTTTGTGCATAAGATTAAGTTGATTTTGGGCTTGCATGAACTGCAAACCACTTACACAGTTTCCTTCACTCTGAGACCGTGAAGCTTACCCCGTCTTCAAAATTGCTACATATGATTGACTTTGAAACCCCAATTTCTTGCGATCTTTTTGATTCACCTCCATGTTTATATTCTCGTTATTGGATGTCCTCTTCTGGCTTACCTTCTTTGACCCATCTTCATGAAAGGAAAAAAAAAACAAATCCGCAGCTCTGCGTAGTTCAATAGCAAACTTCTCCCAACCCTGGCCTTCATACCCTTCAGGAATGGCTACAACACTCCATTGGCTGCCTCCACCATGTTCAGTGACAGTTAGATATCTGCCATGTACATTAGAGCATCGTTGAACCGTGAATGTACTATTTCCTTCGCGTAAATGTTTTGAAAATTTTAGATCTCTTCGCCCCTGTAAAGCTACTTCCATCGTGGTCACGAGCCATCTTATACCACTCCAACCCATAACTATAGACCTCCAAACCCTTCTGCTCCTCTTCACAATGTTCAAAGAAAACCTTCATGCTTCTGGTAAAATTTCAAAAGCCTTCGATTCCACCCAAAATCGGACCACTTGCCCCATGTTAAATAAAAAATATGATAACAAATGCAAGGGCTTCCCAAGTTTCATTTCAGCCTTTTTGCAGTGATACACTCAGAAGTGGTGTGAAACCAGATTTGCACCAAAACTAAAGTAGCCAAAAAATGCGGTCGTCGAAGAAAGAACGACGCTGGAATAGTCCCAGTAGCCTAGCCGGAGGTAAGCAACTCTCTGCATCCATGCACGGACGACTCAAAAGTACAGCTCACCGAAGGAAAGGCCGACGTCGGACGGCCCTCGACGAAGACGCAGGGAGCCGTCGACCTTGTTTGCGACGATGGTGAGTGGTCACTCGCTAGCTGGACAGACTCGTCGGTCTCTTTCCGTATAAGTGAAAAAGGCTCTCGCACATAAGAAAAGGGTCGCCGGAGAAGGGATCAATGTCGGACGACCTTCGGCGAAGTCGCCGACGTTTGTCGACCTAGTCTGTGCCGGTGGTGAGGAGACACGCCAGCTAGGGTTGGCACACAAGAATGCCGATGCTAGGGTTTTTGAGATTAGTTTTAATAACTTTTATGCTGCTTTTGACAGCACTTAGTTTGTAATTAGGTCCATCTGTATATTTCATGGGTATTAGGCCATGCCTGATTTGTGGATTAATAAATTCTTCATACTTCTATATGTATATATATATATTTTGATAAGTATATGTATGTATTTATATATATATATTAAAGAATCTAGATGTTCTTGCTACCATGGGTACGCATTTCTTTCGAGCATTAGCCAGTGGTTATGTAATGAATGCTTAGGTTAGATACACCTTTGAGTTGTTCAATAGTTAACACTCCCCGACTTTTATTTGAAAGTCTAATTCTATTATTGAGAATTGGAGTCAAAGGAAGATGATCTACATGCTACAAAATTGAATAGATGAGCATAATATAGAAGTGAATGATGGATTGGAACAAAGGATCTTTTGCAACAGAGTTTGGAGAAGTAGTTTCTATAACTAAGGATCTCTCCAATAAGGTTTTCTTGGATATCTTATCTCCTCAGGCTATTAGAGAGATGAAGACTTGGGAGTTTGTTGACTTCTTCAATGGACCAATAATAATAGAAGTGTATGTTATCATTTTCGGGTTTAAAGCCGCCGGGGATACACTGGAGGTCGCCAGGGCTCGCCGGCTCCTCCGGTTCCAATGGGCTGGGCGGTGTTGTTTACCACTGCCGAGGACGGCGGGGGTTGCAAAAAGGGTTCAGTCCGACCGAACCCCAGGATTCCTCTTATTAAAATGATAAAAAAATCAAATAAATAAGTGATTTAATTTAAGTAGTCTAATTAGGTATTTTAATTAAATAAGATAAATTAATACTATTAATAGCATGTGTATTATCAATCTAATTTAAGTATAAATGATTAGATTGAAAGAAACTACATAATTAGTTATAACTAGTTAGAAGAAAATTACATAATTATTTGCTTTTAATTTATATAACTACTTTAAAAAATAATAAATTATCATATAAAATATTTTGTAAAACTTTATATAGTAAACTGGATTGAAAACTTTATAAATTATCTTAGGTGAAAAAACCCCACCTCGATACTGGATTGAAAACTAAATTTTCCTAATTTCTGGATCGAGACCAACCGACTCGTTATGCCTTGTTTGTTTTCATAAATACTCTCATATCATATAATCTAATCATTATATTTTTTTTCATATTTTCATACAAAATAGAATTAAAAAAAGAATCAATTTTTTTTCAAATATAAAAAAAAGAATATTAAAAAATATATTTTAATAATATTTTATTTAACGTTAAAATTTTATCTTACCTTATATCATCAGTGAAAACAAACAAGCTCTAATCAGTCAAATCTTGACCGACCGATTCCTTTGATTGATCGGGTTTAAACAGATCAAAACTTGTCAGTCGAGTCAGGTTTTTAAGCCCAAATCAAAGTTTTTACACCCATATTAGGCACTCTAGCATTCATTGACTACAACAATATTCGGAAATTTTTTTAAGAAACACAATCCTCTATGGAAGAAAGAACCTAAGGCCTTGTTTGAATAAGTAATTGGTCACATCTCGTCCTATCATATCTCATCTCAATATCAAAACACTGCTCAAACACAATTACTTTTTAATTATTTTCGTACTTTTTTATATAATCATTATAATTTTGATATGAGTTGAGTTAATTTCAAAAACCAAACGCATCTAAGCCAATCCCTAGAAAAAATTCCTAGAGGTTGGCTTAAGTAGTAAAGGCCTTGGGTTTGGGGATATGTTCTCCCTAGATCTAAGGTTTAAATCTAGTTTTATATTAAATATGAAATCGAGGTTTCATATTTAGGAAGTTTTAGAATTTAAGGAGAGAGAAAATTTCTAGGAGTTGGCTTAAGTGATAAAGGCTTAGGGTATGGGGATAGGCTCTCCCCAAACATAAGGTTTAATACCCTTTGTAAGCAGAAAAATCTTTAGGCACCATTGGATTTTTTCCTTGAGGTGTATCTATGAAAATTTTTTTGTCGAGAGCTTGTACACCAGTCAGATTAGTCGAGACATTGTTCCATGCCAATAAAAAAGGTATTAAAGTTGGGAGATATTAAAAAAATTATAATACTGATCGAATCAATATATATATATATACTATGGAAGATTGAGAGTAGAAAGATCCCACGCGGATTGAGCTTTGAACCTAATAATCAGGAATGATTAAGATCGAGAGGATGCAATAATTGATATATTGTTGATGACTCAAATAATATGTTGTAATGGTACTAATGCCAATTCTAGTTTGTATACTTAAAACTTTAGCCATGACATCTATAATGAAATGGGTTGTTGAAAGTGTTAAAATTTAAGATGAGAGATTGTAGCATCTTTGATTAAGAATAAGAGGTTGGTGAATGTAACTATATGCATTGCTTGAAAATAAAAAGTTTCTATCCTTTTTTATAATTCTATAAGACTTCAGTTATAGCATCAACTAATTATTTTGTGGCATTACCCCAATTGTGTTTTAGACTTTCTTGTAGTTGTAACATGGAACTACGTAAATACATTGAGTTGGCATATTCTCCCAAATCGAGAGAGTTCTTTTTATATCGTCAAGCAACTCAACCAAAACCCTACCAAGTCCAATATTGGTTTGCGCTCTTTCGGCTCCCTCCCCCTTAGGATAAATCTAGATGGAAGTGCATGTAGACCTCTTTATGTACATGAAAATTTTGATATGTTCGTTAAACTCATTAGACATTTCAATTGTCCTCTTTACCAAGATTATGTTATTAGAAAATAACTCTTTCAAGATCCTTGAAGAACTAGGAGATTTTCTTTGTTTGGTAAACAAAATTTTGTTGGTCATAAGAATAAGCAAAAGTTCAGGTGTACTCTGGTGTACAAAAAGTCCATGAAGGTTCATACTATTACAATAAATTGCAACCAACCATTAAAGTAAAGTATTGTAAAAGAAATTTCTAAACTCGTTCATTAACCACTCATGATCTTTGAAGTCTTTTTCGTTCTTCTCTCTCCAAATACACTATCATGGCATATGAAGACCATATTCAATATTGCTTCAATATGAGATTTGCCCTTAAAGCCTTTTCAAAAAGCTGGGAGATCAATCATCCTTCTCGATATCACCCAAGCTTGTCCCTATCAAAGGAGACTAGGGTTTTCTTTATTATGATATGACAGTCTCTTAATAGGATATATTTTCTAAATTTATCTTGTATTTAAATTAAACTTGTACATATTTAGAGAAGATAAGTTTTGTAATCTTGAAATTTTATTTATTTTAATGATAATGAAACACCTCAATTGAGGTATTTCGACCAAATTTAATATGGTATCAAGATCAGGTTACTAATTTTATAGTCTCCACGATTATTTTTTTTCTTGAGTTTCTAAGTTTTGGGTTTGGTCTTGGGTGTGTCATCGGCATAGTCTTAGTCCTTCTGTTAGATGCTCTTGGTTCATCGGTGCCATATGTTGCGTCTTGATGGTTCACTCTTGGATTTTGGTGCACGACTTCATTTTTGTTCAACACTTGGGTTAACTTCAACAAATGCGAACTTCTCACAGATTCTACCTTATATTGTAAGTTGGTTCATAGTTTGATTTATCTCACCATCATGCGTCCTGATATTTTCTTTGTTGTCCAAATTGTTAGTAAGTTCATGGATTATTCTCAACATCTCCATTTTGTAGTGGTTCATCGGATTATTCGCTATTTATTTGGGACTCCTAATCGTGAACCTTTTTTTTTTCTCAAGGGTTCTTTTCTTCACTCGACTGCCTACAGTGATTTCGAATTGGGCTGGTTGTCCAGACTTTCGACTTTCTACTACTGAATGATATGTCTTCCTTGAGGACTCTTATCTCTTGAAAGTGTAAGAAGCAAGATTGCATATCTAAATCATCTACAGAGGCTGAATATCGGGCAATGTCTATTGTATGTTCAGAATTATGTGGTTGCGTGGTGTTCTTTCAAAACTCAAGTTTGCACAAGCACATCTCGCGCCTCTTCAAGATGATAATGCAAGTGTCATTCAAATTATAGACAATCCAGTTTTTCATGAATGTACGAAACACATCGAAGTTGATTGTCACTATATTCAAGATACCTATGAGTCTAAAACTATCATTTTCCATCATGTGCCCAATGAACACCAAGTAGTTGATATTTTCACCTAAGCCTTGACTCGACAATGGTATCAATACTTAGCTGATATCTAGTTCTTGTTTCCAAAGGAGCATGCTATATTATTATGCTTAGGGCTCTAATACATATGTGTGTATTAACCTTTTCTTCTGGTGGCAGGTCTCTAGAGTTGAATTAACTTCATTTAAACTTGGTCATCTTGCTAAAAGGACTGCATGATCGAAAATGGCAATTTGTCTACCAACTAAGAGGGATTGTTCCTTCTTTTGTTGTGTTTGTATATGGACAAATGGAAATCATTGTTTGAAGAAGTAGATACTATCTAAAAATAAGGTTTGAGACTTGATTGTTTTATTTTCTAAAGTTTTATAATTACATTTCTTAGAAGTTCGCCAACATCATGAACCCTAATATTGTTATTAAAGCTAATTTAAGATCTTGATTTAAACAAGAAGAGAAAAAAATACAATTTTCTTTGTCTATGAAGACAGAGAATACTAAGGAACTCGAACTAATTTAATTGAGACTTGGCATTCCTTAAACTACTATAAAAAGTACTTGTTTGAAGCTCGATAACTAAGTAAGAACTGAATTTTTATTTATTAAAATGTGCGAGCTCCTAAGATTATGACTATTAAGCTGCAAGGAAAAAGTCCACTGGAAAAGAGAAGTAGAAAATCCTTATATCTGAGTTAACGAATACTAAAAATCATGTCATGAGTCTTTTAGCTGAAAGTTAACTTGAATGGTTCTCCGTAGTATGATGCTACTTTAGAAGCCACTTATCAAACCAAAGTCAAAAAATCTTATTTTAGTTTGACTTAATCGAAATACATAAAAATGACAACTTAGGGATCATGATATTGTTAATAGCATCTCATAGGACACATTTTTTAAGGAGTCCATACGCCCGTTTGGATATAGAGATCATCTCGTTTCAATTTATCTCAACTCAACGATCTTATTACTATTCATAAATCATTTTAACTCGTCTCATTTCATCTCACTATTTAAACAAGTTCACTCTTTTTTACAACTTTTGATACTTTAGAGAGAGTCCTAATTTAAGAAATAATAACTATTATTGAAAACAATATCTATAGTTAAAGTCCAAGTTCTTAAAAAACCTAGCCATGATGCACAAGCAAAGTACATATTTTGAAGTCATTTTGGTTTTTGTGTCAACTCCATTGGTATAAATATCATGCAGTTTTCTTTTCTTTTTTTTTTTTTTTAAAAGTCTTATGAATTCTTGATGAATATAGTTCCTTTCTATTCTCCTTTATTAGTTTTAAGACCAAGGTCTTTCCATGTATTTTTGTCCAATAGATTGCCTAAGATAATGATTTTGAAGGAAAACACACTTTATATCCATGAGCTATCACTTTTTTTTTTGCAATATGCATTCACCAGTGGTTTAGGGTGCACACTACAACTTTACATAGTTTAGGATAAAGATTATCAAAGAAATGATAGTTTGAGAGGTACAGTGTGGTTTCTGTTATGTGTTTTCATTTTTTAGGATTGTGCCAAATAGTTTTTCAGATTCAACAAACTTGGCCAATCTAAATAAAACTTTTCCTATAAGAACATGTGGAGCATTCTATCGTGAGTTGAAACTAGTAGGTGATGTGTAATTTAGCTCTGCAAATTTAAAAAAAAAAAAAAAAAAAAAACAGAGCATATTTCTTTTAAAACTTAAGGCATACACATTGTCTATATTTCATTTAACCTATTTGGAACAATCCTAAAAAAAGAAAACGCAATTAGAAATCACATACTTTACCTCTCCAAACCATCATTTCTTTGATAATCTGCATCCTAAACTATGTAAAGTTGTAAGAAAAAACCTTGAGAGTAGCCACTATTTAGCAGCATCCATTATATACATGAGATGACTTAAATAAATTAATCTTAGAAGTAGCCACTATTTCGCAACATCCATTGCACACATGAAGTGATTTAAATAAACTTATTAATTTCTCCCTAAATAAATTGACTAATTTCTCCTCTCTCTTGCTCTTGTTATAGAGTAGCCACTTCATGGATACAATGGATGCTGTCAAAGCTGTTCTGTAGCAAAACTCAAAGTTATAATGTGCAATCTATAGCAAACTAGGCCAAAATAATGTTCATTAGATGCCTTTTGCTTAAAAAAGAATCAAGGGAGATGATCTTCCTTTTCTTTTTTCAATTGTCTGTCTGGCATCAGCTGCTTCTGCTTCACTTCTTCCTAACATTGTCGAACCCATTTTTATAAAAGGCAAGGCCTAATTTGGAAACCTATACAAAAGGTAACCCGAGAAAGTGGTAAGATTTTAGCAGGTACTTCCCTTTCAGTTAGAGATGAAAGGGACGCTTTTAATGAACTCAACCTTGAAGTAATGTTGAAACAGAGTGTCTTGGCTCCGGAATAGTGGCCTACCCTGTTTCAATCAAAGGAATTAGGTTCAGTAGATCGATTTGAACCGAAAGATAAAACATGAAATGGTCTCCACTCTTCAGATACGTACGAGTTGTGAAATGGATTTATTCTAGCAGAGGACAAAAGAACTGCCTCGAATCAGAAGTCCTTGGCTTGTAAAAAGAGCAATTTTCTTCAAGCCTTACTCTGCTTCGTTCTGGTGCCATTTAGGGAAAGCAACGTTTCGTAGCCTAAAACCATGAATTGTTATGTATAGAAGAACTCAAATCTTCTGGCTCGAACTTCTAAGTTATCAAAGCGGGCGGGAATTGCCTGCTGATGCACTCGTGTTACCCAAGTTAACCATATCTCAGCACAGCACTAAGTACAGCCCATTCTTCAAAGGCCACTTGCGTGTTTGTATTCGTTGTTATGTGCAAGTTTTGTTGCTACAGCTTGGGTTCAATGCTCGAACTCATTGCCAAAAAAACATTCAGATGAGTCATATTTTGTTTGAAAGAATGATTGGTCTGCAAGTGGTTTAATATGATCTTTTTATTATTGTAAAATAAATCTGTTGTATTATATTAAACTGTATGAGTGCTTAAACTTTTATTTGTAAGATTGACCTAACACTTATTTTCTCAAATAACACATAAGGCAATGCTGTGTATTCCTTGTGCTACAGTATTGGAAAAATCCTGGAGCGGTATAAGATTCATGTAGAAGAAGAAATTGCCGTCCGCCAGAGTGCTGAGAAAGAAAAGGTTAGTCATAATTTTCCTGCTCTGCGTCATTTGTTTTTGTAGATGTGATGAAATGAGTTGAAATAAAAATTTAAATTTAAATAAAAAATTATTAGAATATATTTTTAATATTATTTTTGTTTTAATTTTTTTTTAAATGAATTGTTTAATTATTTTTATAAAAAAATAAATTATAATGATTAAATAAAACGAGGAATCAGTATTTTGACAGAAGAACAGACAGTAGCCATCATCTACTCCGTGTTTTTAAGGGTCTCCAATTTCGGTCAAGAAAAGTAGAATTTCAGCCTTTTGACTTTGTGCAACAGCAGCTATTTCATATGTAAACCCATGGAAATCCTGACTTAGTAACTCAATTGATCCTTTTTTTTCCATTACAAATTGTGTGAAATTGAGATTCTGATGATGGAAGAACAATCATGACCCTTTGTAAGAATGATGTTTCCAGTAAGTTTGGTGTCAGTTAGAAATAGATCAGAGGGTGTTTGATCTTAAAATCAAACAGATGAGATGCCACAACAGTGACGATTATTTCTGCAGATTTTTTCTCTCGATAGTTTTAAGTCACCTGCAGATTCTTTGCTATTTAATTGGGGTCATGAAGAAAAGAAACGACGTCACTGTAACTTGATCCTTTCCCCAAGCAGGGTTAGCGAATATGACTTTTCTCTATCACGAGTCGTTCACGTTTATTTTTCCACACTAACAAGAATCTAAATCAGGACTGAGCCCTGGATAGAACCTAATAGATTGGGATGAGGCATAAGGAAAAGGAACACGAATTTTCAATACTGAAAGGAAGATTATAATGACAATTTGTCGTTCAGAAGTCTAAAAAAATAGATTGCTTGAAATATCTCTCTTACGTTTTGCTTGTCATTCAGAGGAATGATGGTGGCTTCCCAGGTCAACAGATGGACACTAGCCCGCAACAAATAATACAAAGGTAGCATCTTTATGGTCCATACACATGTGCTGCAATTGGCACAGTGGAAATAAATAACTCATGTAACAGGGAAAACTGCAGATTCATCTTTTACAATGGTTCATAGGTAACATCTTGGAGATCAGGTTTCCCTTTTACATGATATTTTCCTCAACTATATTAATATGTTCATTTTGTTAATATGTACAAACTATAGCTCTTCATTAACATAGCAGCATCTTTGGCAGGTACCTTCAAGATCAAAACATCGAAGACAAGAACGTGATAGAACTTACCCAGCTTGAGAAAGAACTGGATATCATATTGAGGGAAACAAGATTCAAAAAGGTTTAATTCTTACAAGCTTCCTGCTTTTCTTCTTTTCTTTGAGGTTGAAATATCCAAGTTTAGTGTTAAAGCCGTGATCAGTGATTAGCTGTAGCACTGAGGTGTCATTCAATCAGTAGTCAAGATTGTTCTCATGAAAGCAAAGCAGATAGAAATTAAATTTGTTATAAGATTGTGTTCTCATATACAGAAGTAGATAATAGACAAGTTGATCTGAGCTTCAAAAGTCTTCAGAATGTCATAGATAATCATGGAATCTTGGTTTGTAGAAGACTGAAAAACTTGTCAAAAAATATGGGACTGATAGCAGTGAAATATTCCTATAGAGAGAATTAAAATAAGAACACTCTAAGCATCATACTTGGCTGAAGAATAATTGTGTGACCTCTACATTCATTTTTTGATTGGTGAGAGTGGCCGGTGTATATTTGACGTTGTGTGACCATCCTGAAGTTGTTGTGATGTGTGGTCTTCACGTGTCATCTCATTAACTAACTGATTAAACTTTCTTGCGTATGGCCTTTAAATCCTAGTTAGCACATATCATTCCACCCAAGAAGTTTTCGTGTGCTTTGATAGTTTTTGTGTGCTTTGATAGTTTTTGTGTGCTTTGATAATTTGTTCTCAACATTTTTTTACTTTTTCTGGTACACAATAATTAGACGCCCTAACCAATGGGATACAATATGATTTATGGAGAAAAACAGAATATGTTCAGTTCTTGAGTTTTTTTTTTTTTTAATCTGTTGATACTAAAGAATATTTGCCCTTTTCACAGATTTTGGAGACATTTATTGAGGTTCTTAAATATCCTATCAAAGAACCTGAGAATTTCGCCCTTTTCACATACTAATAAATATTTTCCCTTTCCTCATGTTTTCCTTTCTATTCCCTTAACAAGCCAGCTATGTGTATGAAAACAAGTGTGGATTAATAATGTCGAATGCTCAACCATCCAATGCTGACCTCCAGTCATGTTGGCTCCGTAAAGAGATTCCCATAGAAAAGGACAATGGGCTCTTTAATGTGATCTTTTGAGTGCTCAATGGATTGAACGACCTTTTGAGGAGAATGAAGTTCTTTATATTGTTACAGGGATGGTCAAAGATAAGACTTTTGGCCCCGATGGTTTTACTATGGCGCTCTTTCAAGATCGTTGGGACATCGTGAGGGAGGATGTTGTAAAGGTGTTTCATGAACTATACGTGTTTGATAATTTCGAAAAGAGTCTAAATGAAACTTTCATTGCACTTATTTCAAAGAGGGTGCGAGCTACTGATGCGAAGGTTTATCGCTTCATTAATCTTGTTAATGGGATTTATAAAATGATCTCTAAAGTTGTTGCCAAATGTTTAATCGGGCATGATTGCATCAAAGTCTCAAATTGCGTTCGTTAAAGGAAGACAAATTTTGAATTTTATTGTAATTGCAAATGAATGTTTCGACAATAAATTTAAATCAATTATTCTATGTAAGTTTGATATGAAGAAAGCTTATAATCAAATCAATTGAAATTTTCTGTTTTATCTTATGGGTATATGTGCCTTTAGGGGAAGGTGTTATAGTTGGATCAACATTGCACTTCGACTACTCGTTTCTTAGTACTAGTGAATGGTTCTCGTGAAGGATTTTTTTATAGTTCATGTGGTTTAAACAAAGGGACACGTTGTCTCCCTTTCTTTTTATCATAATGATGGATGCTCCTAGCCATATGTTGTGATTGTGGTTGGTGGTGGGTGGTTTGTTGCCAGGCTTATCGGTGGGAGGGCCTTATGATGGTTTGAATACTATTTATCACCTTTTGTTTACAAATCGTACAATATTGTTTTGTGATGTGAACCCTAGTTATGTGCAGACTCTACGAGAGCTTCTGCTTTGTTTTGAGGTTATATCTGGTCTCAAGGTAAATTTAGGTAAGTCCGAGATGGTATCGGTGGGTCACATGAGAAATATGAGAAGCTTGGCAAGTATTCTAAATTCTCAGGTTTCCTCCTCACCGATAAGATATCTTGGGCTTCCTTTGGGGGCTATGTTTAAGTCTAACACAATTTGAAATGAGTTGTTGAAAAAGGTAGAGAGAAGTTTGGCAAGTTGGCAGATATTGTATTTGTCAAAATGGAGAAAATCACTCTTATTAGAAGTATTGTCTATGGCCTCAATTGGTTAGACGGATGAGATAAAATGAAAGTTAAAAATTGAATAAAATATTGTTAAAATATAAGTTTTTAATATTATTTTTGCTTTAAAATTTAAAGAATTAAATTATTTATTATATTTTGTGTGAGTTTGAAAAAATTGTAATAATTAAATGAGATTAAATAAGATGATTTGTGTAACCAAACAAGACCTAAGTTTTCTACTTATTTTCTATCTATGTTTTCTATTCCAATTGATGTGGCAAATCGGTTGGAGAATTCATTTTGAGACTTCTTGTGGGGAGGTATTAAAGAGGAAGTCAAGTTTCATTTGGTTAGTTGGGATACGATTATATTCCTTTGTTGTGTGGTGGGTTGAGAGTTCGAAAGTCAAGTATTTTTAATAAAACCCTCCTCAGATGGTAGTTATGGAGGTATCATAATGATTGTGAATCATTGTAGAGGGTTGAGATTGATTCTAAATATGGGATTACCTGGGGGGATCGAGTTCTAATGAGGTAAGAGATACTTATGATGTGGAGGTGTGAAAAAATATAAGGAGTGGTTGGGATGCTTTCATAAAATATATTAATTTTGTGGTTGGTGATGGTTTCGGAATTCCTTTTTCGCATGATCCATGGTGTGATGGTAGGTTTCTTAGTGCGATTTTTCCAAACCTCTTTTGTATCTCTCAAACTCTGAAAGCTTTTGTGGTTGAAATTCTCGATTCTTCTAGTGGTTCAAGCCCAATGGAACGTTAACTTCACTAGAGTTGTAAGTGACTGGGAAATGGATGAAGTTTCTTATTTGTTTGGCTCATTGTATGCTACACAGCTTGGGAGGGATGTGAGTGATTAGAGGTTTCAGATTCATACAGGTAAGAAGTTTTCAGTTCGTTTGTGTGCATGATGTTGTCGAGGCTGAAGTTGGTACATTATTTTCCTTGGAAGAGTATTTAAGTGCAAGGTACCATCAAAGATTGTCTCCATTGGTTGTTCTGCTTCTTTAGAGAAAATTTTGACTTTAGACAATCTCAGGTGAAGAAATTCATGGCCTAACTCATTTCATAAAACCGGTTCAATAAGAGATAATTATTCATTTATTATAAACATATACAAGACTTTGTCAACAGGCAATATGGAATTTATTCCTCAACACCCCCCTTCACGTGCAAGCTAGTATTTTTTCTAATACTAGTCACAAGATAGTAGTGTGGGTCCCCAATAGTCCTGTGGCAGGCTCTTATATCATGAAGAAATTTATGAGGTTAACTCATTTCATAAAATGGGTCAAACAAGAGAGGATTGCTTACTCTTTATAAACATGCCCAAGACCTTATCCATAAGTAATGTGAGATTTATTCTTCAACATCAATAAACATGATTAATTGTTATGGATTGATGTGTCTTATGTAAAAAATCTAGAGAATCGGTGAATCATTTGTTATTACATTATGAGGTGGCTAGAGTGTTATGGTATGAATTACTACATTATGAGGTGGCTAGAGTGTTATGGTATTAAGTGTTTAGTAGGAAAAGAATGACTTGGGCGATGCCTAGGAGGGTGGTGAATCTTTTTGCTTGTTGGAGATTTTTAAGGGGTAATTTGTAGATTGCTGTTGTTTGGAACATGAATTGCCCTTTATGTCTTGTGTGGTGTATATGGATAGAGATGAATTGTTGATACTTTGAAGAAAAGGAATGCTTGGTGTATGAACTTAGATTTTTTTTTTTTTTTCAGTAATGGGCTTCGGTTGTTGTCTTTAACGGAACTAGTATCTATGATTTTCTTGTTTCTTTTTCTAGTTTTTGACTTGTAACTAGGTTTAGTATTTGTATACTATCTGTGTATTTGACTTTGCTTTTTTACTCGTCTTAATAAATTTTTGTTATTTCTAAAGAAAAAAAAAAGATAAGTGTGGATTAATGATTACTGTTCGAATGTTAACAGACACAGCTAATGATGGAAGCTGTAAAAGCGCTCCAGGAAGAGGTATGCCCTTCTGACTCTTTGTTGATTCGAAGGTTGGTGCATTTTATAAGTAAGCGGGGGGGTCCCAAATAAGAACAAAATTTCACATAGTTTTCATGGTTTATTTAAGAGAAGGTTCCAACATTGCTAGAAACCTATAACTGGGATTCAAGTCAAGATTGAAGGGATGTATTGTTTCAGCCCAACTTGAAAGTGTTATTAATTTAGTTGATCTATAAATGGTTTTTTAGGCTGGTCTTTTCTAGTGCTTCTGAGTAGTATGCAATTTAAATAAGGTTGTGTGATTTAGTTCGCTTAATTGTAGCAGCCATGGAAATAGAGTTTGAATCAAACTCTGTTCTAATTGTAGTATTCAATATACTGCCGGGTGCTGCACCTGATATTCCTTGATAGATTCAATAATCCGTCATTACAATAGTCTAGGACTATACACATACATTCTGTATAAGAAGAGGAAGTGGGATATGGTTAGAAGGGAGATTGAATGCGGTAAAGATCAGACCTTCCGTCATTCTCACGGCAACAGGCTTTTGATTCAGTGGTGGAAGTAATTTGGGCGTTTTGTGATGGAGATGCTAGTGGGGAACATGTAGCATCTATATATTCCAGCCCCAACAAAAGTTAACAAGGAACTTTTCAAATATTCCCCGCCCCACATAAAATATATATATATATATATATATATATACACATAGAGAACACTTTAGATGCAAATATACAAGTATATGAGCATCAAATAAAGGGAAGAAATATTCACACACACCACGTTGTTTATTCACTGTGAAATCATGAAATAATCGTTTTTTCTAACTTTCAACTGCTATGATGAACAGCAACAAAATCTGAGAAGAGAGAAGACTCAGGTGGAGGAAGAGGTACGTAATAAAGGAAAGAAAATCCGATGAGGGAGAACTTTACTCATTTATTTATATTATAATCTGGCTCATGATGAGCATCGTGTTCTTGTTCTTACTTTGTGTCATGGCCTTTCAGATGGCTGCAATGAGGAGTAATCAGAACCTGGAACTGGAACTGGAACTGGAACTAGAACTGGAGTCCAACCCCCATGCAAATGACTACACCCCTCAACTCCAGGAGGCCATGCTCATGACTCTGTTTTAACATGACAAACCCTTCCCCCCCTGCTGTTAGTGGATGCAAAGCATTGGAAAAAAAAAAAGTGTCGCTGCTTTGTACAACTAAAGTTCTATATATCTGCAAAGCCTCGTCAATCGATGCACCTTATTAGCAATTTGTAGTCCTGGATTATTATATACAATAATATTAGTACTTAATTATGTATGATTATTATAGAGAACCGAGTGTTTACTTTGGCGGGGACCCTTTTGACATGTGTGTCCTGAAAAGTGTGGCATTTCCACCGATCTGCTCCTGACTTTGGGTTCTTATTGGACCGCTGTCCTTCTCACATGTAACAGTCCCTGCAGAGAATAATATTACTATTTTATTATCACGTGTAATAAATTATAACTTTAACTACGTAAATATGTTCAATGGTGGATAGTCTTGGATGCAAAAGCAGTGATTAAGTGCATGCCCCTCCCTACTAGGTTCATGATAATTTTTTATTTTTTAAATAAAAGTACCGATATGACATGCGGTGTCAACATGTGAGTGACTCATGGCTCTACAGTTACTGCTGAGAGTGGGAGAGAGTTGGGGGACCTCGCTAGTGTTCTTTTTTTAATATATATATATATTATTTAACATTTTTAAATATTGAAAAGAAAATTATACTATCGCTAAAAAATACAAATAAAAAATAAATAATTCTTTTTATAGTCTATATTTGATAGATTGCATTATAATTCATATAGAAACGAAATAAAATTTTCAGATTTTTAAAGTTTCTTATTTGTAAATAAGGATATTTTAATCGATTTTATTTTAAAATAAATATTTTTTTATTTGTTCTTTTTTTGGACTATAAAAAAATTTAACTTTTTAGATTGCATGTAACAAAAAAAAAATTCAACAAAATCTATCAGCCGGGAAAAGTATTTTTTGTTAATATATAAACTTGCGGCTAAAAATAAAGTCTATTATATAGATAAGAAAAGTTTTGGAAAATAATATAAATTTTGTAAGATTAAAAAAATAAATAAAAATAAAGGTTAGCATAAGAGACTATCCCTATTCAAACGTAAAGTAGTTTCGATTATCTCAATTAACTGTGTCGTTTTAGATCTTGTCATTCTAGATCGTATCTTCTTTCCCCATTTAAGATTCGTCTGACTTTAATCAGAATGTATAAATAAATATATATATAAATATAAATACATAATATTATTTATATATAATATTACTCTTTGTTGTGGGGGACGGAGAACATATGACATAGCCCTGCTTGGATTGGGAAGTGGGTTGAGTTCATCTCAACTCACTTCCATTTCATTATTATATTTTTATAATTTTTTATATAAAACACAAATTCCTATACACCTTTTTCAAATCCCAATACACCTTTTTCAAATTCCAACATACTTTTTTCAAATCCCAACACACCTTTTTCAAATTCCAAAATAATAATAATATTAAAAAATAAACCAAACTCATCTCAACTCATCTCATCTCCGAATCCAAACGGGACCATAGAGTTGTCCCCAAACAATTGTTTCGATGGTAATATGATTTCCAGAGTGGGACCAACATTCCTAATTGAAACATCATATTTTGCATTAATAAATAAATAAATAAACCATATTTTGCGAGGAAGACACAGTAAGTGGGCTTCACTTTTTATTTCAAAAGAAAAAAAGTGGGCTTCATTTTTTTATGATCTTAGGAAAGACCGGGCCTGTTATCTGATACTAACATTGATAAGATTTTAACTCTGTCTACGTCTTCCTGTACTCTATTCATTATTTAAATATTTTATTTAAAAAATGTTTAGTCTGATTTAAAAGAATTTTAAAAAATTAAATTATACGTTAATAATCTTAAAATTTTTAATAAATCTTGAAATTTAATATAATATATTAAATATATATCATATCCAATTTATGAGATTACATCTATTTATAATTAGAATATTTTTCAGATATAAAATTGTTTGGTAACTTGGACACCAGCATTTATCATAATATATAAAATAATGTTAGATATAAACCTCATATATAGAAGTTTGAGAAAAGCTTTGGATCAGAGCATTCTGCTAAGTCTCATTTATCGGAGTCTAATGAAAAAACACCACGTTATTTTAATGAGGAAGCTCACATGAAAAGAAAGTGAGAGTGGATGCACAGATGCATTGCGGTTTGCCTCCCCCAAACCATTTGCTTCGGCTACCTCAGGTAAGCTCCCTCCCCCTTGACTTACAAACCCAAACAGTCTCTCTCCCCTCCCTAATTAAGAAGAAAACTGTAATGAATAATATACTCAATACTTCACGAAAATGAAAAATGAAGTTGCGAAAACGATTTTGCGAAAATGAAATCGCAAGAATGGAAGAGATCGAAAACAAAAACGAAATTGCAAAAATGCATAATGGAAAGAAAATTGCTTGGTTTTTTATCCTAAAAAAATGAAAATGCAAAATGGAAATGGAAGAGTTTTTTTTCCATGCAAAAATGGAAACACGAAGTTCCTAAATAAAATCGTGAAACAGAACATGCAAAAATTGATTTCTTGATCGACCATGGCGTCGTAGCGATTTCTTTGTAGCCAAATAGAACACACAAAGCAATGCATGTTCAATCTTGCATATTTCAAAATCGAGATTAGGGTATGGAGGACAAAGGAGATAGCAAAGAAGGAACATGAGGTTGCGTAAGGGGGTTGTGGGGGATGTGATAGGGTCCTCGATCAAGTCCCAATCACCTAAAGGGGTCTTTCTTGAATGTTGTTCCCTCCAATAACCGAGATGGACTTTAATACTTAGTAATGATTAATTGGGTGAGGGAAATGATAAAGTGAGATTAGAATTTAATAGAGCTAATGGTTAAGTGTTTGGAATATGGGGTTCAACTAGGTGCATGTAAGGGTGCATGGCAATGGATGGATTAGTTTGGGCGAGGTGGTGTTTTGCTAGAGCTTGGAATGGCCGAATGTTGTTAGGACAACACTAGGATTTTCGGCTAAGGGTATAAGTGGTCTTTTGACTAGGATTTTGAGGAGATTTAGTAATTCCTAAAAATTATGAATATGACTTATGGGAGATGAGGTGGGCTGCAATGAGGTTAGGGTTTTGGTTGAGTATGTGATGCTATTTTGGCAAGACTTGATTGGTTCAATCCTTTGATTAATTAACCAATCAAATGAGGGAATGATGATGTGTCTTGGTGATGTGGCAATTAAGAATTTCAGCTATGGTATGGGGGATATGGCCGAATATACTAGATAAGGAAAGTGGTTATTGTTTAGATTTTGAAAGTGTTTGAATTGGTGGGAAATGGTGTAACCAGTTGATTGGGGTTTTGAGTGGGGTGACTTTGATGTGGGAATATTTTGATTTAATCGAGAAAATATAGGAGGGGATATGATGGATGATGGCTGGCTAGAGTTAGGGTTGATGAGGGCGTTTTGGGCAAAGGATAGGTAGGATTTTATGGCTTATGTCGTGGACTGCTAAGGTTTTGATAGGACTGTCTTTTGGTGTATAAGGCAAGGGAAAACACAAATTATTCAAGTGATCAATCAAATGAAGATTGAACACTCAAATGAAGCAAGAACACGCCAACTCCTTCAAGAACACCAAGGGTTCGGCAAACACAATTCCTCCAACACTTCAACACTTTATCAATCACTCACTCTCACACTCAACACTCTTGGAGAATCTGAAACTCACAAGTGATGTGGGTTTCGAAATCTTCTAAGAAAATAACACAAATTCTCAAATTTAACAGTGGGGTGAATTCAGTCTCACCAACTCAAACTCACTCAACAATCAAATAAACACACACTCAAGAATACAAAAACACAAACAACCCGAAAATACATATATTTAATAACCTCAAAACTTTTATTAATAAATTGAAAATAAAAGAAAGATGTAAAACACACAGATTCACGAATTGCATGGTGTGATCATCTCTAAAAAGATTCACGAATTGCATCTTTTAAAACTCAAGTGATAAGCACTAAAATCCAAATCACTAGGTGAGTGGTTGGCCTAACTCTTCTAGAGAGCAAATCCAAATATTCAAATGTCCAAAGATAAGAAAATAAAACTTATAAATTATATTTATATTATCTTACAATTTGGAAACTTTCAATAGGTCCCTTATTAAAAAGAAATAATTATTGAAATAACCAATGCAATTAAATAATAAAAATAACATAAAAAGAAGGACGATAGGCACCATGTGCGTGTGGTGGTTGTGGGGTGCATGGCTCCCAAGGTGGGCTAACGTATTGCATGGTCCACGGTTAGACTTGTTTTCGTACTGTCTGGCTGCATAGTGTCAAGTGGTGCGCGGGGCATGGCGCTATGCAAAACCAACTGATGATACTCATGGTAGTGTGTCATGCATGGTCCCGGAGGTAAACACATAGTCAAGCTATATCACTCTGAGGTGACTTAGTCAGGTTGCTTGGGCGGTGGTCCTGCATGGTCCGGGTTAGGTGCCAAGGTGATGAGCATGCATGGCCCAAGCTAGTGGTCTAGGCACTAGCTGCATGGCAAGGGCTAGGGCCACGTACTGGATGGCATGCATGATGTGCATGTCACTGGCCTACTCTGCAAGGCACGGGCTAATGTCGTACTCTGAATGGCGTACCTGTGAAGATATGCCACTAAAATTGTTAGGTGGTGCTATAGTGCGCAGTGATATGCGCATGCTGGGGTGCAGGTGCACACACAATCATGCGCGCAAGTGAATGCGTTGTGCGACACGCCTATGCGCACGTAAGGTTGTGCGCATGCACTGTGCGTGGCCAGTAGCCTCGCTAAGCGCATGCTACGTGACAAGACTTGAATCAAGATATGCATGCAAACTAACCGAGGGACTATCCTAGCCCTCTAGGAGTTGAGTCAGGGCCTGATTATGGGCAATTTTCCTTAGGTTCTAACAGGATGTTGCCGTGCGACGCAATTGGCATCCATTTTTTCATTTCCTTCATGTGATATTTTTTTATTGGACTCCAATAAATGAGAAGGCTCCCATCCAAAACTTCTCTCTAAAAATTTTGTACAGATCTTTTATAATAGAGAAAATCTTTAGAGCATCCACTATTGAGAGTATCCATTGCACTCATAAGTAATACTTAGGAGAAATTGACCAATTTGTCCTTAAACATTGCTCATGAGTACAATGGATATTCTTAAATAGTGGATGCTCTCTAACATTGCTCTTTATAATAATATAAGTCTCATAAAAAAATCACAAATTTTTCATAATTAAGTTTAATTTTTTTAATAGAAATATATATATATTATCTTCATTAATGCACTCTTATGTTCGCTCCCTGTTTTCTACTTCAGAAAAATATACACTGCAGCAATATACTGTAGGAAAGGAAAAAAAGAAAAAGAAAAAAAGTACACGTGATGTGCCGGTGTGCAGCAGCACACCAGATGCAGCCAAGCACTGCCCGTTCTACTTCTGATCCGTGCCACCGGTGCAGTGCTTATCCTCTTGTCTCGATCTTCCCAAATCCTCCTCCCTACCAATCTCTTCCCAATCGTTACGACGTCACGGATAAAGTTTTGGGTTTTTGCCTTTTTGGATTCGTGAATGCTCTGAACAAAGCAAAAATCAAAGTTAGGAATTCCTCCTGCCAATTACCATGAGAGAGCAAGACCCCCAATCCAGGGTTTTCTACGAGCTCTGCTCCATGATCATCCACCTCCTCACATCCCCTCCCCTTGCCCTTCCCTTTCCGACCCTTCGCTCAGGCGGCCAGTTGGAGGCCTCGTCGTCTAGACAGGCCCCTACCTCCTCTCCCGCCGCTTTTGGCTCACTTTTTCTCGGCATTTCTGTGGCTCTCATGCTCTTCGGATCGGTCACCTTCTTCATTGGTTTCATACTGATGCCTTTGGTCTTTGGGCTTGTCTTCCTATTCTACTTCGCCGGGATCGTCTACAATTTGTCTGAACTGGGCCGCTCCATTCTCTGCCCCGCCGCCTCAGACAAGAATGATTATGTCCCTAGTAAGAACCTCTACTTCATTTGTACCATTTCTTTACTTCTTTCATCTTTTATGTTTTGTTCGCTTATCAAACCAATTTAGTACAAGATTTTAAAATTAACTTCAACATAAACTCTCATTTAAGGCTACGATTTTAGTCTTATTGTTGATTATCTGTTTGTTCTGATTAATTGCGTTCGTATTGATTATGTCCCTGTTAACTATTTTCCGGGTGCTGATTGGACCAGCATGGAACTATGAAAGTTGAGGCGTACAGCTTGTTGAAGCTTGGGAAAGCCAGAAACAAGAGAGCATTTTTGAGGTTAGCTAGATTATGAACAAGATATGAGTAGGATAATTTTATTTCTTTTTTTAGCAAAAAACAATGTCTCGAAATGTTTATGCTGGGCAGTTGGCCCTGTTTATTAATGGATCGTACCGACTTGGCTGGGGAGTCCGAAAGTTCTTGCAGTGCATTTCTCATGCCACTTAACTGCAGGGTTTTCGTTTTTGGCCGTTTTGGAGTTGTACTTTTTGGTGTTATCATTCATAAAGAATCTCCATGTGGAACCATATTAATCACTGCAATTGCTAAGAATTCCTCTTTACCTTATTGCTCACGAGTTCATTAGGAATTACCTTTAAGAAACTCATTGACTGCCTAAGAAGCTATGTGATACCCGATGCTTGATGTAAGGGTTTTTTAGTTTGTGATGGTTTTGTTTCTTTTCTGCAACTAGACGGTTGGAGCATGGCTTTTAATACTGTATTCTTGTTGATAAGAAATGCCCAAGTAGACCAAGTTAAAATTCGGTCACACGATTAAGATATCAAGCATTCTGGTGGGGAATAGACTCTCAAAACTTGTGCAAATACACCCTAAAATCTTGGAAATCAATATGTACTCCAAAAACTATGTGTGGTTTGGGGATAAAACATCTCTCACTTTTCAGTCAAGCTCTGGTTTCTAAAATGGCTGGACTTTAATCACGGACTCTAAATGCCTTTAGAAACAGATTCTTTCCAAAAAATATCTGACCACAGCTCCTTTTCTAGAAGTCCAGAAAAAGAAATTCAGATTCCTGGATGTGGAAAGGCCTGTTAAAACAAAGGGACTTCTTGAAAACTAGCTTTTGCTTTCAAATAGTGGTGCTAGAACAAAAGTGTGGTATGATCCCTGGATCCCAACACTCCCTCACTTCAAAGCTGTCCCAAACCATAATAACTCACATATTGAGTTGTCAACGACTGTTTCTGAACTCACACTAGAAGAACCTAGAAGATGGAATACACTTCTTCTACAGGCCTTATTCAATAATGAAACAGTTGAAGCAATTCAACAGATCTCTCTTTCAAACCAAAACTTCCATATTGCCAAGGACAAGATAAAATGGATTCACCACACATCTGGCAACTACTCTGTGAATTCAGCTTACTCTACCCTTGTCATTGATCAAAATATGTCCCAAAACTCCGACCTTGTCAATTGGAAAAAATTGTGGAAATTAAACATGCAAGAAAGACTCACAATCCAATGGAGAAATGCGCCCTGGCCAATGAACTTATCTAATCTTTCAAATCTCACAATCCAAGCCTGGATCCGAAACATACTTGCTCCTGCTTTGAATATAAGGTTGCCTGCTAGTGAGCATCACGTCTTTCAATTATATGCAACCTTAGCAATGGAAAACCTTTGGTTTCTCCAAAACAGAGTAGTGCACCAGAGTGAAAATCCTTCTCCTACCAAATTCCTTAATGACCTAGAAAAGAATTACTTTGAGCACAAACAAAGCTGGGCACTGTGGAAAAGACAAGTTCATAATGGGAAACTACCTCTCTGTAAAGATTACCATATACTAACTTTTGATGTAGCACTAAGGAAAGAGGGAAGCTATATAGCTGGACTCTGTCTCACAGATTCGGGCTCCACACTCTTGGCAAAAACAGACTTCATTCCTAATACGAATTCTAATGTTGGTGAGGCATCAGCAGCGCAAGCCACATACTAGGAGATGCAATTGCAAAGGGACTAAAAAACATTGTTCTGGCAGGAGACTCTAGTCTAGTGGAGCAGTCAATCAACAATCCATTGCAATCACTTGACTGGACAACGCAGCCGATTATAAGTGATATCCAAAACCAACTTTGCAACTTTTGAGAAATAGGAAGTTGTCAAAATTCATCGATCCATAAATCGATGCGCGCATGATCTTGTGCAAAGGGCAGCTTCTACTCAGGCCCAGGGGAATATTCCCTTAAGTTTCCTACCTCCTAGTTTATTTAACTTTCATAGTGGTAAAGACCCCCAAGCGGTTTGTAATATTTACTGGGGAACTGCACTTTGTTTTTCTAGCACTTTTATAAGAATGCTTGCTTTACAAAAAAAAAATGATTTCAAGCATTCAGTTGTAAGTTGTACGTTAAGTTTAGCTTTCCTGAACAGTAATATGGCTAGATGCTAACTTGGATTATGTGGTCTGGGTGGATGGGTACACGTATAGAACCTAGATAACCCAGATAAACAGCTCAATTGTTTTTTTTTTTTGTGAATTGCAATTGCTGGAAGTATCCTTGCTCGTTATTTGTGAACCTATTAAAAGGGTCTTTAAAGTTCAAAGTTTATGTTAGGTTTTGGTTTTGGGGGTCTGAAGTAAAAATGCATGCAGTGTGAGTGGTTTTGAATTGCATCTCAGTCAATTTTTTTCCGGTAGTATAGTTCCATTCAGCTAGAAATGCCCGACTGATTGCCACAATTGCCCACATTTTTTACGGGAGAACGGGTAAGATTTATGAAGTTAAAGTTTTTGGTTGGTTGATGTATTCCTTTCAGATTCCCCCAGAAGTTGGTTACCATTGCTTTGTCTGATTGTTGGATCATGTTTGATTTACCACTACTAGAAAATTTGGCTAAGTTTTCGAGACCATCTGAAATTTCCACGGTCATGAAGTAAATATGTAATTCAACTTTTGCAAACCTTTTTCTCCTTTTTCTTCTTCTTGTGCTGATAAGACAGCAGCGCAGTTCTTGCTTGATTGCCTGGCCAGCACTTGCAAGATAATACAAAGTCGAGCTTTGGGCTATTGATATCATAGGCAGAACCCACAAAGAATTTTCCCAAATTTCAAGCAAAAGGCATGTAAGATTATTTCATAGATGGTGCTAAGGAGCCACCCCACACGAAGTACAACATCATTTCGTTCCAACTAGCTTGCCGATGAACAACTTCAGATAAAAGAAGAAAAAAAAATGATACAAAATACGGAGGAGAAACAAGAGGTGGATTTACAGATGCATAAAATTATCCGGTGGTGATGTGAACACCAATGGCAATGAGGAATATAGTGATGAGTCCGAAGTAGATGATGGTGTGGACCAATATGGATACTCCGCTCGTCTGCATATTTGCAAATTCCACCGCTCGGCTATTGCCTGGCAACTGGAACAACAGTCCTGGCGTCAACAGCACAAACAGAACCACAGCTATCACCACTGGCCCCCAATCTGCCATCTCTTTTCAGTTCTCCCGAAGCCACTCGTACCAATTGACTGAGCAGTGGGGGGGAGAAGGAAAGAATTCAAATACACGCGATGAGGACAAGGTGAGAAATTTAAAGAAAGAGTCCAGAATCGGCCGATTGACATTGGATTCATCATTCGACGCAACACAACACTGACAGCAATGTACGATAAACCCAGTTGTTCGGCTTCATCTGGCGTTTTTCGAGTTTCCTCTCCTTGGATGGACGGCTATTTCTTGCTAAATCAGGGAATGTACGAATAAGTTAATAATAAATATATATTTCGACAATGCAACATATATTAGTATTTTAGTATGGAGAGAACACCAAGGCAATGGGCTTGTATATGGAATTTGGGCCGGCCTTTTTCATAGGTTTTTTTTTTTTAATACTTCAATCTGGGTTTAACTTCCAAAGTCCAATGCTAGATCAGCCCAGTTGGGGTTCCTAATTCTTGGCATCAGCTCACTTCAAAAACCTGTGTTTGAAGTACTTAACTCTGAAGAGTAGCCGACTTGTAGTTTAGGTCCCTGTAATTCACTTGATGTATTCCCTACATTCGTCAATGCACGCGCTTAGCTCTTTTCATAGGTAAACCAAATGACGAAGCATTCAAAACACGCGTAGCCTCGACAACACCTTTACAAATGCACTGATGCACTTCCTTGCCTAATTTTCTCTTTATGCATGATCTCTTTAATAAAGAATCCACCTTCATCAATTTCTAAAGCAATTGAAAAGAAGCTTGTCGTGAACAATTATTTGAAGCTAATGAAAGAAAAGGTGTCTGTTTCCATCTCCAAAAAAGCAAACCCCACTACCATAACATACCTTTCCTCTCTTTTAAACTCACTCTGTTCTTTCTCTCGAAGTTTAGTATCCCCATCTCCTTCACCACCAAAGAAATTCGTCTCATTCGTTTCTCTACATATTAGGCACTTCATATCCTTGTCTTCTCTCATTTATACTCCTAGAGAAGTCCCAAGTTTCCCAATCTCCTTTTTTCATTTGAAGACAAATTGACATACAGCCAGACACAGAGAGAGATGGGTGCTGATTGGGGGCCGGTCGTTGTTGCGGTTATTTTGTTCATCCTCTTCTCACCAGGGCTGCTGTTCCAGTTGCCGGCAAGATCAAGGGTGGTGGAGTTTGGAAACTTGAACACAAGTGGGATTGCCATTCTGGTTCATGCTATTATATTCTTTTGTGTACTCACCATATTGATCATTGCAATTGGTATTCACATACACGTTAATTGATCCAAACTCTGTTTAGCATCCCCATACTTGTCAGCTTTTTCTTCAGTCCCTTTTCTAAACCTCCTAAAGATGGGGTGGTTGTTATTGTTGTTGTTGTAACTTTTTCTTTGTTGAGTTTTCAAATTCAATATCCCTTCATGTGTTCCTCGTTGATTGTTTTGCTGTTGGGTAGTAGGTTTGACTTACATCAAATGCAAAGTTCATAAACTCAATGTTTCTCTCAATGAGGTTTTACTGGCAAGAAGTTTTTCTTTGATTTCATTATGCGTCTTCTTTTGGCTCGTCTACTAGGGTGACATCTTAAGAAGCTTAGAGCATGATTTATTATTTCCAAACCCATATGTGTGGGATCAAGTGGTAAAGGTCTTAAGTTTGGGTATATCCTCTCTCAAATCTAAAGTTTAAATTTCTATGGGTACAAATAATTTCTAAAGACTATTGAATTAAACAATTTTTCTTTTAAATTATCATAAATACACCTACAAAAAATTCTTGGAGACTGTACACATCTAAGAATAGTTATTTAGTCAATACGCTATTCCTGAAGATTCAAGACCTAGTGACAATAAATAAATGGGGCCTGAGACCTTATCTCCAAACTCAAATCATCCACCAATTCTTTATCTCTTTGGAAGAAAAGATTAAAGAAAATAAAAAGAAAAAGGATAAAAGAAGTTAGCGATCTCTATTGACCATAATAATCAGCTATCACGTCACTAAAAAGATGGAATGCGAGTTTAGTGTTATAACTCGTCTGGAAAATCGTGTAAAGCACCAGCAAATATTGTAAGCACAACAAAATCAACCATGGATGCAGCAAATAGCACACCGAAGGGTTGTATGACCTATTTTTAACTGCCGGCAAACTAACAAAATTGATATGAGCCTAGATTAAATGCGTTCTGAAAATGATACACATCTTGGCAATTGATTAAATATGAGCCTAGTTGTGTTCTATTTTGAAGTTTTTGAGTCTAAAGGTTTTGGTTACATATTTCTATGGGATTAAACTACAAAATTAAAATTCATCAAATATGATCATCTATAGCCATATGGTCCAATCCAATGAGTTAAGTCACGAAGGAAGTCCCCAATCCATAATATAAGGTATTAATGAACGTAATGCGCATAATCTACCGCTATAATATAAACAATTTCTTGAGCTTGAGCTTCTGGTGCGAAGACATTCTATCATTCCCATCCAAAGTGTGAAGTGGTAAGTAATATATACTTGTATTACTTGTTCACAGAGAGAGACTCACATTATTTTGCACAATCAAAAAAAAAATTTTGGCTTTTTCCCTGTGGACAGTGCTACCAGGACTGAGATAATGGATTCAACGGAAAGAATTCGACCAATAAGTTTACATACAGTTTTTTTTTTCTTTTATTTAATCATTTTTTATACATTTTTAATTTTTTTTTTAAAATATCAATTCATTAATATTTACTTCTTTAATCATTAAATTAAAAAAAAATCAATCGATAATTTAGTCTATTTAAATAACATTTTCCTTCTCCTAGTATTTATTAAGCGTATATTAAAAAATATTTTTTCAATGAAAAATTACCAGAAAACGGCGACAAAAAAAAGATTGATATTTTTTCTTTGTAAATTATAAGCAACTCATAGTCTCATAGTCATACTACTAAAATTATCAATTTACAAACTATCACCTTTTATAATTTAGAATGTTAATATAAATCATTGTTAAAATAAAAATACACGTGACACAGAGTACCAGAACCCAAACTACGATGAGAAAGTATATTATTTTGAGATGCGAATCTGATAATTTAGTTGACATCCAAATTTATTAAGGCAAGTTGAGACTGTGCGAATTTGCGTGGTTTATCTTATTCTTTTGAGATAATAAAACCTTAAAGGCTTAAACCATTGGATTATTTAAAATAATAATAATAATAATAATAATAGAGCTTTTACTCGCTTCATGAAAGCTGCACTCTAACCAGAAAATTCTAACACACTTTATATAATCGAATTAAAAAAATGCATGCTATGAAAGCCTAGATGCATAATGAACAGCAGAAATCTAATAACCGAATCATGACAGAAAGCTGATCTGTGTTTTTTGTATATCCGACTAACGAAGTATCACATGAATCATTGAAAAACAAAAACGCATACACAGATCTAGAACAGAAACCGAAACCCTAGATCAGAAGCAGAGACAAAAACCGGGATTAGCCAGTGTAGATGTGGACGCGGACGGCCAAAATGAGGACAGCATAGATAGCAAAGAAGATAAGAGTATGGACAGCTATGGACTTGCCGTTGGTCTTCAAGCTGCCAAACTCGAGCTGTCGGCTGTGTCCCGGTAGCTGAAAGAGAAGCCCCGGCGTGAGCAGCACGAACAGTACGACGCCGATCACTACGGGAGCCCAGTCCGCCATTTCTATCTCAGAAGTAGATGTGCGTGTCGGTGGGGAAGGATAGGGATGATCTGAGCAAAAAGGCAGTAGCCAGTAAGCGTTTCCTTAATTAATTATCCGATATGATATTTGATGTTTGAGTCTTGGCAAGTAGTAGCAGCTAGCTTTAAGGCGACGCAATGGGAATGTCGAGAAAGTTAAAAATAAGAGAATTATTACCCCTACAAAGACATTTTATAAAATATATATATATATAAATTAATATAATTTTATAATAAATATTAAATCTAATTTAAAATAAAAACATCATATCATACCAATTTATATTAATTTATATTTTTTTTTTATGAGATTTCTTTCTATTAAATATTTTCTTAAAAAGAAAATAATATCATTCTTCTCCTTTTATTTGTACAGGATGTATAGTAACAGCGTTCGATTAATCCGGATAATTCGGCAGTGTTCGGTAAAGGTTTTATTTTTTTTTTGTTTTTTAAGTGCATTCGAATAATTTATATATATAAAAAAAAATCTTTACCACTTTAGTTTATTTTTTTATACTTTACCAATTTAGTTAAGTGTTAAATAAAGTGATTTTGCAGTCTTCAAAGAGTCACTCTCGCTTTGTTAATTAAAGTGGGCTTTGGAACATTTTGAAAGCAGGCAAGGCGACAGACTTTGGCGAGGGTCTGGTCATCATTCGATCGATCATATATTTCATTGTCCACTAGTGGTGAATTTTGTTCTTAAAAAATTATAAATTTGTATGGATAGCCCATTCAGACGGACCTTAGCCCAACCCATTTAGGATTGGGGGCAAAAATGGTGCTTTATATGCCAGCCCACCGAAAGACACTTTATGGGCCCCTCCTAGACTTGCAAATTTTCCACTTTTATGGAGAGGCAATGGTCCCACCGTCCCACTTCCTTCTTTCAAGCTATTATATTTCGACCAATCCTCTCCTCGCACTAGTATTATTTTTTCTTAAAAAGTGATGAAGCATTATCACCCAATCTCATACGTTATTTAGTCCTGCAATTGATTGCCCACTGCATATTTATGATTCCTCTATACTCCTTTCGGCTTTGACCACAATAGAAAAATGATGCTCTGCCTTAACCAACAATGCAACATAACTTTAAATAAAAAAAGGCAGAAAAGAAAGATGAAGAGGGTGGTTGACGATTCTGTTCTTGCTTTAAGGGATTCTGTTCCCCATCCTAAGGTTTCCAAGTCATAATAACTTGGCATGCTAATTGCTAAGCCCCTTTTTTTGATATGCTTGCTTGATTCATCTTCTTCTTCTTCTTCTTCTTCTTCTACTGCTGGAAACTAATTTTTTGGGTGAGGTGTTGAGGTTTTAGAATGAAGGATTGGGCTGCTCCCCTCATAGGTGCGGCGCTGTTTGCACTTCTATCACCAGATACACTATTTCAAATCCCCAGAAAGAATCGCCCACTTGATTTTATGAACATGGAGACTAGTATTTCTTTCTTCCATGTTTGTGCATGCAGTTCTCTACGCTTTGATTCTTATTCTGTTTCTTGTTATTCTCAACATTCACCTCTAAGTCTAGGAAGCAATTAGGATGCTAGCTAGAGATATGACAAAGAAGTAATGTTCTTGATCTCTTTATTTTTCTGCTCTTCATGTAAGCAAGCCCTCGGGAAATCAGAATTTAAGAGGTTATATAACAATCATTCACATGTCTCCTCTAACTTTCAGCTTAGATTTTCAAGCTAATCTTTTTTTCTTTTCTTTTCTTTTTTTAAATGGGAGAAAAATTTATTTTGACCCGTGGTAATATTGTTTCTTAATCCAGCAACTTAAATTGCAAGACGCAGGAAGACAAACGACGGTAAAATTATGACAAATAAACTAGGTAACTCATGTTCTGTTTCACAAGCGCACAAACAGAGCATGTTTTTGCCTAATCTTTGAATGTAATGAAACTATAGACACAACATGTTGAAAGTTGATAAATAAGCCTCAAACCCAAGGGAAATTAATAAATCCCACCCTATTTACTTTTATGCTTGTTTTCACTATATTATGCGCTAATCTTGGCAATCTAAAAGACAGCAACACGTGTATTGTGAATCAAGAGAATTACTTGGTGTGATTATTGAACCCCCAAATTTTAATTAATAAGCAGAAATGAAATTACCATGCCAAGTTGCCTATAATCCTTTGTATTCTCAGTAGGAGGATTTTGATCCGAGAGTAATCAAGAATCATGCATTCAAACTAGTCAAACCATTTCTCATTAATAGGTAGAATGAAGGGAAATCTGGTTAACTATTTTAAGTACAAGTAATCCTAGTTATGACTGAAGTTGTATGATTCAAAATACACAGAATACAGATGACTTGATGACAAACAATAGAGAAGCACAGAACATTCGTGGAAGTGGCTATGACTACTATTGGCCCATGAACACATGGACACCAACGGCTAACAAGAAGATGCATACTAAAGCAAAATAGAGAATGGAATGAACCAGAATGGAAACTCCGCTCGTCTGGAAGTTGCCGAATTCCACGAGCTGGTGTTTTCCGGGTATCTGAATCAGCAACCCCGGCGTGAGCAGTATGAAGAGCACCACGGCCACAAACACTGGCCCCCAATCCGACATCTTTGCCTTTATTGCTCTTTTTCTACACAGTACACAGCCCCTCTACACCCTTTAACTAATCTTCTCTATCAAAGTCCACTACGAGTGGCAATGGAATTGAAAAGGAAAGATGATTATAAAGGTGAGGTTTCGCTTAGGGAAGAAGGGACAAAGGAGTTGATGACTAGGAAAAAAAAGTTCAGAGAATTAAGCAATTCGGATGCACATTCTACATCTCGTATCATAATCATATGCACAAGGGTCGAAGGAAACTTCCGACATCGTACTCATACAGTATATTTGTACCCCCTGCAAGGCGCCAGACTGCCTCTACAATCTATTGAATAAATAAAGTAACCGATAATGTGAAAACTATTATTTCGATCCTAAAAGACATCTTCACCTTTTCTTTTCTGAAGTTTCTCACGTCCCACAAGAACAAGAGTGGGAAAATAATGTAGTATTATTGGACCAAGACTTTGTTTATAACGTTACGGAATGTGTTATATATATATATATATGTGTGGGGTCTTTTTGAAGATTTCCCTAAATGTTTATCATGCTGAAATTATATAATCTCGCGTCTCAAAAGCACTCTATAATTGCTCATAAGTAAAGCATTCTGGTGGTGGCATTTTCATTGATATCCACATGATCATCCCACCATCACCATAAGTTAAAGCAATCTGAAGTATACGAGTGGGTTACGCTGTCACAACACGACTAGCTAGGAGCCTGCTTTGTTAGTGATCTTCATCTTGGTAATCTTAAATGTGGACATTATGTCTACAAACTGGATTTGGTTTGTGTATTCAATGCAATTAACCTCAGTTCTCACACGCTTCAAATTCCGAACCGTTCAGACTCCAATTTGCCATCTCCTAGAAAGGTGCTTGAAGGCACATTCATTCTAGACACTTTCTCCAAGTAGAATTTTGTTATAAAAGTGTCCCAATACCGCTCCTCATTATCGCTCTAAGAACGGGTCTATTCTATAGAGTGCAATGTTAAACACCATAAACGACTTGAGTTAATCTTTCCTAACATCAATGGGTTTTACATAAGTCTATTAATTCAGATTCCGGATCTAAGAATCCAAAACCCAGATGATTAAGTTTCTTGAATTTCTTAAAACTTTTTTTGGCAAAACTATTAAAAAATAATAAATAAATAAAAAATTAGATGGCCCAAATGAACAAGCCTAGACTTTTACGTGGATTGGCAGCTCACTTCCGACAAACTTTACTATGAAGACATCCTAATCCTCTGGAGAATGATCCCTCTCCACCTCACAGCATGTGTCCCATTCACCCCCACAATAGAGCAACAACCACTGGGCACTAATAACAAAGCCAAAATACTCCAAGCAAAATGTTATACAGGCTTAACATGGAAAGCAGATCTCGAACAATCTAGATGCTAGTTAGTAGTTTGGGTGGTAAAGTATTCTCATAATACTCCATTATCATTCATATTTACCTTCCACATACTTTTCACTACCTTTCATTAGTATTCACTACTATTCAATATAATATCATTACTTTTTATTACTTTTTTAATATTATTCACAGAGTATCTGAGATCACTTCACTATCCAAATGCAACCAAGTAAGTAATAAGCCAATTATCTCCACTTCCAACTTCTCCCAGATGAAAAAAATGAATAATGTCCATTTGTGTATCCTATGTAAATCCAACCTAAAGCACCTAACAATACCAAATGGCATAGGTGGTGTGTAACCTTAACCACCTTATCAAATGAAAACCCACTAATGGTATACCTAACCCATTTGGATACAAAGGTGAGATAAAAATATCTCATCTCATTTTAATTAAAAATCTTACTACTATTCACAAAACATTTCAACTCATCTCATATCATCTCACTATTCAAACGGACCCTGTTGTATTTTTATTGGTTTTTTATATGGTATATATAACGTAGGCCGACGCTAATCACATCCGGTTAGAAAATAAAATCCATCAAGTTTCCCCGTAAGGATCATGGCATATCTAAAATACATCTTTGAAACAGAATCCAATTAGATTCCAAAAATTTGTCTGAGAGCATCATGGCATGGATGAAAGAGAGCAAGGTGGGAATACCGTGGGATAGGTCCAGAAGTATGGAAACAGACATTGAATAAAGAAACATTTTTGGAAACACCAGCCATATTGACTAGCCCTAGAAAATGATTAGTATCCCACCCTATCCAAGCATGAAAATATGAATCTTTCCCCAGCTAATGCTGGCAACCAAAGGGTTATGAAGTATAGAAATCTTTAAAAAAAAAAAAAAACACTAAATGAGAGGTGAAACTTATTCTCATAGATTTGAAACAAAGGAGACTACTTTATATCAAAGGATAGCAGACTTTCAAAAGAACAAACATAGAGAAACAAGCAGCCAAACATAGATAAAGTTAAAGAGTACCCTTCCAAAAGCACAAAAACAAAATCTGGTTTTAACTTTCGATGTTTAATTCAAACATTTAAAAAACAGACTTCTCTGTCAAATTCCTGAATTGTCTTAACACTCCTCATGAATAATTCAAGCGAAAAATGTCATTCAACACGTAAAAGCTCCCCTGTGGTGTTGGCATCAGATGGAACATCTACAGAAAATGATGCGTGAAAAAGTTAGAAGGAAAGAAATACATGAGAGACAGAAACAATCACAAATTAGGAAAAATGACATGAAAGAGACTTAGATGGCAAGAATTACACAGGAGACTGGAATGTAATAAATTAGAATACATTCACTAACAAGAGATCGATTCCTCGTTCAAACACCATGTTCTAGAGGAACTATGTTGGAAAAACTAGCCCTAAATTCTCCCATTTCCAAAGATACCAAAGGTTGATAACCAGCTTTCAGCAAAACTCTCTCCCTTAAAAAAAGTTTCACCTTGCAAAGATCAATCAAACTCACCAGATATACTACAATCTAACGTAAGTTAAAAGTCTAGCCGTTGGCTTGGCATAAAAACTCATTTATTCCTTACCCAGGCAAATACAACTTACGAGACACGAAACTGCAGGAAGAAGAACACTAGGGAAGTGTTCTGGAGAGACCTTGATATAATATGTTGAACACTAAAACGTGCAGCCACGACGTAAAACAATAAAAAAAAAACACATATCTCGTCAAATAGGACGCAGGGAAGCAGATTAATTGCATGTTCGCGAGGACTTGCGATGAATCAATGTAAAAACATGTTCCCGTGTCTAAGCAATCAAAAGTTTGAAAGTTTGATTCCCACGCATTGTATATTGTGCAGAAATCATAAATCGATGGCCACGCCTTCGGCAACAAGAATTAACTAAATACTTCTTGACGGTTAAAATTCCCAGAAAGAAGCGGCAACCCTATTGGCGGCTTATTAGGTGTTTGAAGAAATACCTGACTGAACTTGAGCGCGTGCTGCTCGCCGACGAGCTGAAGATTACCGCTGACGAAGACAAGCATGCCGCCAGCAGGGCCGGAGGGCTGACAGTCTACGGTGGTGATGGCATGCTTACACTGCTGGAAGGGGAGGCTGGTGAGCTTGGCCACAATGTTCTGCGCGCCCTGGATTTTCTGGCCCTCGAAGGTCAGCATGGACCCATCCTGGTACAGGTTAGCCAGCGCCGCTCGGTTCGAATCGAACGTTGAGTAGTAGTGTTCCACGAACGCCTTTGCCACATCGTCTGGATTCATTTTTCCTTCTCTCTCTCTCTCTCTCTCTCTCTGTGTCTCTGTCTCTGTCTCTGTGCCTCGTCAGGATCTCTTTTTGTAGTAGTCGGGGGATCTTGATGAGTCGTCAGATGAAAACAAAATTTGTTTTGAATGAATTGTGGCCGTCTGATTGGGGGACATGAAAAAAACGAAAAAACCCAAAACGTCGACAGCAGGGTTCGAACCTGCGCGGGCGTAGCCCAACAGATTTCAAGTCTGTCTCCTTAACCACTCGGACATATCGACGCATCTGTGTACTAGTTATGCAAACAAAATTTTATTTATCTGTTTGAATGTAAAATATAAATTATTATTTTTTAATATTATTAGTGTTTTAAAATTTAAAAAAGTAAAATTATTTCTTGTATAAAAATTTAAAAAAATTATAATAATAAAATAAAATGAATTAAAGAGAATTTGAAAACCTAACGAGGCAATGTCTCAATTAGTTTTTACTTTGATCTACCAAATCTGCCACATCACTAGCAGTATTAATATAAATTAAATTCAATACCCTAAATTTTCTTACCTGCCCTGCAAATGTGTTGCATCCATATTTAATAGAATTAAAATTAATAAAACTCCTGTAAAAAAAAATAATAATAAAACTACATGACACACGTGTTTGATAATTGATATACTAGCTTGGCATTATTTTGTATTCCACTAGACTTCTTCCTATCCAAATGGATAGATCTTCACCGTTTTGGATAGCCATTCCCTGCCGATGATGGCAACATTCTACTGATTCGGTATTATTTTTTTTTAATTTTTTTGATGAACTGATTCGGTATTATTGATTTGGCGGGACCCATAAGCATGTATTTAAAATTATTATTAAAACATAATTTTTTAATATGAGTTTCGAATTTAGTTATTTTTTACAAAAATAAATATGTAAAGACTGCACATTTCAAAATTATAAATATTATTTTTTAATTTAAAATAAATAGAAAAGGATAAGTATGTATTTAATAGAATTTGTTTGATTTTGGACCACAAATCAAACCATTAATCATACACAATAATAAAATTAAGTACTCTAGTTTTATTTTCTAGGTCCTTTCCTTTTCACAATCATATTTTTGTTCAATTGTTTAGAAGTTTCAAATTTTATTTTCTTAGTTCGATTCATGTTATTAACAGCAACCATATAATAATAATAATAATAATATAAACGGGATATGCATCTATTTTATGGACTTGAGATTTGAGAGAGGAGTATAATGATGTATTTGATGCAACACACCAAAAGTGCCCAATAACGCCTATGACTAGTGATCAAGCCATCAATATATATATATATATATATATATATATATATATATATCTCTTTATATATATATATATACCTTTATATATATATAAAATGGCTACTTAATGAAAATTCTTATTTTAACAGAAATTCTTGTTTCTCTGTTAAAGTTAACATTTTTCGTCAGTTTCTGATAAAATTAATACTACATCTAATGAGAATTACCGTTTTAAACACAATAGTAAATTTTTCATTAAAAACTCATTTAATATCTATTTAATACCACTAAATACTTTAAACACAATTCATTAAACTCATAAATAATGTTAGAAATTTCTATTTTAGAACTCCTACTTAGGGCATATTTTTTAATTTTATTTTATGTAAAATAAATATAAAATAATAATAATAATATAGAATGACACAATAATAATATAGAATATATAAATATAACAATATATATAGAAATAAATCATGCATAACAATTTATACTTTAAAGAGTTTACTTTTATTCGTGAAAATTTTATTTTTATTATATGATTAATAATTTAATTTTTTTTAAATAATTTATAATTTTAAAATGAATGCATTATTTATTATATTAACTATATATACAATATATATAGTTAATATATGGTCTACACAATTTATTATAATTATATTAAATTGGTAATAATAAGCAATAAATATAATTAATATTATATATTTGATATTTAATTGAAATATATATGATTAAATAAGTATATATATAAATTATAAATTAAATTATAAATTATAATGTAACATTCTTATATAAATTATAAACTATATAATTTCTTTTTTCAAAAACTCATATTATTTCTTAAAAATAATCACATAACTAAAAAAATATAGATATTTTAATGCTCTCTGTTTTAAGGTTGTATAAAATAATATAAATGTTAAATTATCATTTTGGAATTAAAAAAATATCATATCTTGAACTAACTTTTAATTAATATTTTAATCAAAATTATCTTAAACAAGTTGAATAAAACTATATATTATGTTTATTTATGAGACTATCTTATTATTTTTATTAATTTTTTTTTATAATATATAAAAACGTATAATTATTTATCATCTACTTAATTATGAATAATCATTAAAATTTTATTAAAAATTAAATTAAATAAATGTACTTTACACGTTATTATATATATATATGTAATATATATATACTGTCGAATAAAGTAAAATAAGCCATCAATATATATATATATATATCTTGTCGAATAAAATAAAATTACAAGAAAAATAAGTTTTTATTATTAATTAATTACGTTAAAAATATTATTTATCATTAATTTTAATTATAAATAATTATTTTATTATAATTAATTAACTGTAAATATACTTCTTTTTTTAATTATAGATATTGTTGGAAACATGATCAGATTCTCGAAGCATCCAATGGACGGCGTCATTTGTCAATGTTGTCTACCACTTTTGGTCGTACATGCAATCAATTGGAGCAAAGCTAGGTGGCCCCGTGTCTTAATTGTCTCGTGCTCCAATTGGTACAAATTCAACTTCAATGTTTGCCATGGAAATACCAATGGCTAGCAATGCATGCTTGGGTTATCATAGTGTTGAATAATGTTGCCACGTGCTAGGTTTGCCACGTGCTAGGTTTCACGTTTGTCTCACAGTATTAATTCATATATAAACTTTATCTTAGGATGCAATTGAGTTACATCGAAAATAGTGACAAAAATGAAAAATATAATCAACCATACACGATATGCTCTCACAAATTGCATAGAAATTTATTTCAAACTATGATAAATAAATATTGGAGAAATTCTACTTATTATCCTTATATTATACATTATATATAAATTTTTTTCTTGCTAAATGTATGATGTGTGAATGATAAATAGAATAACTTTATTAATTTAATAGAAATAAAATTAAAAAAAATTAAAATATGTAAGTTGTATGATATAGTATAATATATAACAAAATATCTAATAAGTCCGATTTGGATTGAGAATTCTTCTCAACTAATCTTCATTTCATCATCACACTTTTATAATTTTTTATATAAAATAAAAATTTTATATATTTTTTTTCAAATTTCAATACATTTTTTTAAAATCTCAATACATATTTTTCAAATTTTAAAATAATAATAATATTAAAAACTAAACTAAACATATTTCAACTCATCTCATTTTTGAACCTAAACGAGACTAAATGTGGTGGTTATTAGAATAAAAAAAAATGTCGTGGTTATGCAAAAAAGTGGGGCGCTTTTCAATTTACTTATTTAGTGTGTCTTTTAGTATAATTTGTAATTTTTTATTTCAAATATTATTTAAACATGTTTAATCATTTTTTAAAAAAATATAAAAATATATCAATACATTAATAATCACTTTTTAATTATTATAAAAAATTAAAAAATAAATATATAAATATATAAACAGTCAAAATAAGTGAATAAAGTGAGGTAGAATAGTATAACATTTTCCTATGCAAAATTATAATACAAGTAATTCCTAATCCAGCCGATCGAATCTAGAGTAAGGTGGTCTGATATTCATAAAAAAAGTGTAACAAGATCATCAACTGGGCGGTCCATAAACAAAACTAAACCCTACAAAAAAAAGGCAACTTTAACCTTTATTCTTTTAACAGAAGGCAACTATAATCTAACAGTACATAAAGGTATATACATATATATATATATAACCACGTAAAAAGTATAAGTTGATACGTTATTTTATATAAATTTTGAGAAATAATATATATAAATCTCAAATGTATAAATTTTGTACAATTTTTTATAAAAAAAAGTGAAGCTCATTATAAAAAAGTATAAAAAAAATTATTTTCTCTTGAGGAGACTCACATTATTATTTATTACAAAAGTTTTATATAAGATTTGTACATTTGAGATTTATAATTAACATTACTCATAAATAGCATTTTTTACTGAGAAGTGTTATAGTCTATAGACATAAAATATATATATATACATAAATAAATCTATAAATTTATATCACTTTATGTAATCTTTTATATTTATTTTCTAATAAAAATGCTTTTATAATTTGATATAATAAATCAAGTAATGTTAATTTCTAAATTTATATTTTTATAATTTTTTTTTTTTTTGTAGATAAAGTATTTGTCTCTCTGAATACAACCGCATGTTGTTTGTTTTATGCTGCAACCTGAAGGCTGAATCGGGGAACAGAGGAATCATGGAGGCCTGGAGGGGATGTCTAGCTACCCACTTTCCCACTTTGCATGTGAGTTGTGACCTACTCGCGTAACCGCGTTCTTTACTCTTTACTTTTTCTTCTTTTCTTTTCTTTTCTTTTCTTTTTGGGGGTTTGGTGGGGGATTATTGCCTTGTTCACTCAGTTTCACGAGTAGGGTTGGCTCTTTAAGATTGCAGAAAATGGAGCAGCCATGCATGCTTACAGCATGGTCAGGAATAGGTTGTCACCAACAGAGCAAATCAACATGTTTCAACTTCACACAAGATCAATGACATGATGATCTTAGATTCTTAATGCGTATAGAGAACAGGGTAAATTTTCAATTGTTCTGGAGCCTCCATCTCTCAAGATGGGGCTGGAGAAAATCTGGAATGAGAAAAGAGATTTAGATTTGGTTTGAATGGTAAGTTGAGATAAAATAAAATGAGTTGAGATGAAATAAATCATAAAAGTTAAATAAAATATTATTAAAATACTAATTTTCAATATTATTAGTGTTTTGGAATTAAAAAAATTGAATTATTGATTATATTATATGTAAAAATTTTAAAAAAATTATAATTCTGAGATGAAATGAGACAAGACAAGTTGAATTTAACTCCTAATCCAAACTCGACCTTTATAAAGTGTGCAAGCGTCATGTATTTTTATTAAAAAAAATGAATAAATATAATATTCATATAAAAATAATAATAATTTTTTATAGTAGATTTTACTCTTTTTAAAAAAATGTGATCTTTCTAAACTTATTATTGTATTTAACATTACCTATTTGCATTTTTTTTTATGAACAAAGACTTATGTTTGATGACCCAACATTAATCCCATTAAAGACACCATAGTGAAGTTTGCAATTTTGAATGAGAAGGTTCAATAATCAATTAAAACTACATCGGTGTGCATTAACCCTCACTCTTTTTGCTTCCTCTCGGTAGTTGGCAAACTTAGTTCAAAGAAAACCCTAGTTCAAAGAAAATCCTAATTTTCCTACCTAGAGTTGTGCTGTTGAGGGGTAGGAGGTTCGGCTCCCCCTCCTTCCTCCTCTCCCCCATCCCCTTCTTTTCCCATGCTTTCGTCCCTCTTCTTCCTCCCTCCATTCCGGTTTTGGCTTTAGGTTATCTTCTCATTTCTTTTCTCCCGCCCCCTTTATCTTTCCCATCCCCTTCTATTTCGTTTTTGCAAGCATTCCAGTAGCTTGTTTTGGCCCCTTGGATGTTGGTGATCGGATTGGGATGCACGACATTCGGTTTGAGAGGCTTCCAAATCTTATTCTGAAGGTGCGATCGGCGTTAGGCTCAAAACCCGCAGGCTTCAACCCCAATGCGCCCCGCTGCTGGCCTCGTAAGGCATCGATCTCTCAGGTGGGGGCAACCTTTTGCCGATAGCTGCCGTGCATGACATGCATGCTTTTTCAAAAGCAGGGGATTTGCTTTCCCATGCGTCACTTCTCAAGGTAGTTTCTACCATCAAGCGTGACTTAGCCGAGTTCAGGACCTTCGCCTACAGCAACCCTACCTTTCCATCGTCTTTTAGGAGCGGCGCGTGTGTCCCACACGCTATCGCCAGCGACGAGGCCCTTATTTTAGTACTTTTATGTTTGTCTTCGTTTTGATAGTTTGTACTTCCCTACATCCTTAGTTTGTTTAGGAATTGTACTTCTCTCCCTTCCTTTAGAGGTTGGGGGTTCTTTTCCCTCCCCTTATTTGAATGATGGAGGTGGTGTTTCTCTTCCCCTTTTTAAAGGGTGGAGACATTTTCCTAAATTATTCAAAGTGTCACTCTCTCAGTCAAACCTATAGAAATTTATGTTGGTTTTGTCATTCGAGAGAGTTTAGAAGTTAGACAATATCTGCCACTTGTGTGCGAAGGTGCTACAAATCAGAGTTTAGTTTGGCTTGTATTATGAGATTTATCCTATTCTTACTTGTCACATATGTAACTTCATTTCTTAATGAAATGTAATGCAGTCCTTTTATCAAAAAATAAAAAAAATAAAACTACATCTATATGCTTTATTATTCTTAATTGTATTAATATAAATAAGGATATAAGTAGTTACTCTATCTGATATGAGAGCAAAACTTAAGCTTCTTAGCAAATTAATGTTTGGTAAACTCTTTGTATTGTAGAGGACAAAGTTCACAAAAGAACTATGTATTAAAAAAAAAATCTCTTAATAGTGGGGACTTTAGTTGAGTTAATTATCATGTTAATATAAGATTTGTGGAGATACCTCACAAAGATACGGAATGCTTTTCTGGATCCCAAAATCACAACGTGGATATAGATTTTGGGATCACAATTCACAAACAAAAATATTCCATCGTTTGCTGTCGTCGATATGGACCGTCTATCGTACGGAATACAGCCTAGAGATCAGATTATTCTTTACCACGAGGGAAAATAAAGAGAGGTGTTGAAATTTGTTAGAAGGAGACGAAGACAATGTTCATTTAACATTTCCACAATGTGTTTCAGATCTTTTTTGTTTTCTTTGTGGGGTTTGAAGTGTTCTGATTGCGGTAAAAAGACTTGTACAATAAAAGTTGGGAATAATATGGAAGAAATAAACATGGTTTAAATACCGGCCATGGAAACGGTCAAACCACAGCCTAAATTTCGAAATCTTTGTCTGTTTTATTTCATTTTTTCCTCTTGAGTAGGTAAAAAGCAGCCATCATCCACGCTATTATGTTAATCTTAAATTAATAGCAGTACCCCCAATTTCAGTGGTACATGGACTGATGTATATATTTAGAGAAAATATTGGGAGCATCCAATACTTATTGTACACACTCACATGAATAGTGTATATAAACAGTTCATATACACTATTCATGTGAGTGTGTACAATGAATGTTGGATGCTCCCTAACATTACTCATATATTTATATACGCACGCATGTTGTTGTTATGCATATGAATCATGATGTCGATTCAGTGATTCACTGTTGATTCCTTATATTTTATACGATGAACAAAGTGTCATTCCTGTAAATTTCTTCAAGCCACATTTTTTCTTTATTAATGGTAATGAACAAGACGCCAAACCATCCAGTTTGCTGTCCCAACCCAGGACATCATTCATCGTCATCATCCTCCGCCTCATTCTCTTTTCTCTCGCCCCAATTTGCTTTCCTTGTATTATATAGAAGGCCCAAACTTTCTCAGAGAGCAACGAAAGGGAAAGAGAGAGAGAGAGAGAAGCTTTGAATTTAGGCACTGAGTGAGGGAGTGAACAAATATGTGTGGTGGGTTGTGGAGAGAGAGGTTTGGATCGTTTTTTACCAACAGATGGCTGGTGTTTGTGGCCGCAATGTGGTTGCAATCGTGTGCGGGAATCGGGTACCTGTTCGGGAGCATATCGCCGGTGATAAAGGGATCGCTCGGCTATAACCAGAGGCAGGTTGCGAGGCTTGGGGTCGCAAAGGACTTGGGCGACAGCGTTGGGTTCTTGGCTGGGAGCCTTTGCGAGGTCTTGCCCCTCTGGGCAGCTCTCCTCGTCGGTGCTCTCCAAAATCTTGTTGGATATGGCTGGGTTTGGCTCATCGTTACTGGCAGAGTTCCCACTTTGCCTCTATGGGCTGTAAGTATTTCGTTTATCTTTTTAGTTGAATGTTTTGTTCATCGTCGATCCAACGTGGCTTCTTTGATTTTATGGGTCATGAGTTTGGAGAGAAGGATGGTCTTTTCTGTTGTTAGTTCTTGTTAATCGCAGATTTAGTCAATCATATATTTTGATGAAGCTTGTTTTATAGCGTTTAATTTTGTGCTATTTTGAAGAACGGATGATGTATCAAACGAAAACGAAAACTTTAGAAAGGGAGGGGGTGATGAAAATAGACATCCTTTTTAGTTTCAGAAGCCTTTCTGCAATGAGATTTTATATTTGTCTTTTTCATCATATTTGGGTGCAGGACTTTTGATTTGCATCTACTGGATTAAGATCGCTATCATATACTAATTATCTCTGGAAATAATTAATTCGCTATTCCAGAAAACCTTGCCTCTAATATTGATTTGCCCACTTCTGCTACGAAAAACAAAAATTTTATTTCCATTTTTTTGTTGTATAATTCATTTTCCCCCTGTTCTGTGACATGTGAGAAATCAAGCTGCAATGGGCTACTTGTTATCACGTCCTTTGTTACCATGTTTTTACCCTTTTGCAAACTCATCTTTTATACTGAGCTCATTCTTTTCTATGGACTTGATGTTTTAAAGCAAAACGTAATAGTCAATTAAGTGTAATAAATCCTTTTAGCTAATAGTTTAGTGGAACTTTATGTACTTCCATCTCTCTCTTCTTCTTCTTCCTTTTTTTTTTTTTTTTTTTTTTTTCTGGGAGTTAGTTGGTTGTAAGATGAATTATTTTTTTGTTCATTATTGGTTGTAAGGCAACAGTTATATTTATTTTGTGTCATTTTTCTAATTAAGGATCCTTGATATACAGGCCAAAATTATACGGAATAGGATCCTCTTTACTAACTAGATATGGAGTGTTTTGATCATTTCACTTGTCAATTTAATTTTTCTTAAAAACTCAATGACCAAATTTCCTCATGTTTTCCTTTTCCTAAATGGATGCTATCCATTTCAAGTTGAATGTAGTGAACAACCCTATTCTAATTGTATGTCTTATGAATTTTATGTTCCTTTTAAAGGCTTCAAAGAAATGTTGGTTTCTAAACTCGTTGTTGAACCAGAAATTTGTTCCTTCCATCAAATATTCTTTCCCAATAAGTTTCTCTCGTGCTAAATATTGTAACTGTTGGTCTCTTACTTCTCTATTTAATAAAGGTACCTCATTCTGTATCGTTATAGTTTTTGAGCATTTATTTTGTTAGTGGATATGCATAAAATGGCATTTTCGATTTTTTAGCGTTGTATTTCAACTGGAAAACTATCTATGGTGGATATTTATGAAATTGCTTTATATGATGATAGAAGAGGGTGTCTTTGTCTCTTTTCAACCGATAAATGGACATAAATATTTGTAAAAAACCAAGAGCTTAGAGATCGACTGATTAAAGAACTCTTAAGTTCTATCTCCGCCAAACTCAATTGATTTTATTATTTGTTTAACTTACTTGAACAACTATTGACCTTAGACACGTAATTTATCATTTTCCCTAGACTTTCCCCCAGATAGTCCAGGGGATTGTCAACAAGTTGAATTCTATGAACTAATCTTGATCTCTAAATGATGAGCTGTGGACTGCACGAGCATGGGCAAGTGAAGCTCATAAGCTGTAACCGCTGAATGAGCCTTGACCTGCTTAATTGAGTGTTTCGTTTCTTCCATCTCTTTCTTTATCTCCCTCTTCTGTTCATTTGTGTGTGGTTTCTTCTTTCATGTTTAATTCATGGTTGCCAAATCGAACATGCACATTTTCTTGATACCACCATTTCTTTGGCATCTGTATGCAATCATCATAGTTGCCTTTACTGGCTGCAACCAAGGACACTTGACATGTGGCTCACATTTGTATTGTGTCAGACAGTTCTTTTTTTTTTTTTTAGATCTTTTCAGTTGCACGCATACATTTCTGTTGAGGTGGTTATCTGAAGGCTCAATGTATATACCTGTGCTTGATCAGTCTGAGATTTTTAGCAAACTTTCCAAACTTATATACCATCTTGAATGGCTATATCATTAACAGATATCAGTGTGCAGATGTGCATTCTTATATTTGTTGGAACAAATGGTGAGACCTACTTCAATACGGTTGCTCTGGTTTCCTGTGTGCAAAACTTCCCAAAAAGTCGGGGTCCCGTGGTTGGAATTCTGAAGGGATTTGCTGGATTAGGCGGCGCTATTTTGACACAGATATATGCAACAATCCATTCCCCTGATCATGCATCTCTGATATTCATGGTCGCAGTCGGTCCAGCAATGGTAGTTATTGCCCTAATGTTCATTGTCAGACCTGTTGGAGGTCACAGACAAGTCAGGTCAACTGATGGTTCAAGTTTCACATTTATCTATAGCGTCTGCCTCCTATTGGCTGCTTATTTGATGGGGGTTATGCTTCTTGAGGATCTTGTCAATTTGAACCGTACACTGATCACAGTTTTTACTGTAATTTTATTTATCCTTATTCTGATTCCAATTGTAATTCCGGTGTCATTGAGTTTTTGGCTAGAGCCAAGAGATCCCGAAGAAGACACCCTCCTGCCTGAGCCACAGAAACAAGAACCTAACAGACTTCGACAGGATTCTAGCGAGTTAATATTCAGTGAGCTGGAAGATGAAAAGCCTAAGGAAGTGGACTTGCTTCCAGCACGAGAGAGGCAGAAGCGAATTGCCCAATTACAGACAAAACTATTCCAGGCAGCTGCAGAAGGAGCAGTGAGGGTGAAGAGAAGGAGAGGTCCCCATAGAGGGGAGGACTTTACTCTGATGCAAGCTTTGATTAAAGCAGACTTTTGGCTTATATTTTTCTCACTTCTATTGGGTTCTGGATCTGGGTTGACAGTGATTGATAATCTGGGTCAGATGAGCCAGTCTCTGGGGTATGATAATACACATATATTTGTGTCCATGATCAGCATTTGGAACTTTCTAGGACGTATTGGTGGTGGTTACTTCTCTGAGGTTATTGTGAGGTACAAGTTGATTTCATTTTCCAACTGGATTTTTGCTAAGCTCCAATTTATTTATCGCTTGTTCTTCTCATCCATCCTTGTGATTTAATTGGATAGGGATTATGCTTATCCAAGATCAATTGCGATGGCTGTGGCCCAACTCATTATGGCAGTTGGCCATTTTTTCTTTGCTATGGGGTGGCCTGGCGCAATGTACATTGGCACACTGTTGATTGGACTTGGCTATGGGGCTCACTGGGCGATTGTGCCGGCTGCTGCCTCTGAGTTGTTTGGTTTGAAAAAATTTGGGGCTTTGTACAATTTCCTCACACTCGCAAATCCTGCAGGTTCTTTAGTCTTCTCTGGTCTAATTGCAAGCAGTATATATGATTATGAAGCAGAGAAGCAAGCTCATAGACATCATCCCTGGCAGCAGAATTGGGGATCAATTTTTACGGGCATGTTTGGTGTGGATGAGCCACTGAAGTGTGAAGGTGCCATATGCTTCTACCTAACTTCATTAATAATGTCTGGATTCTGCATTATTGCATTTGTACTAAGCATGATTCTTGTCTATCGGACCAAGATTGTATATGCCCATCTATATGGAAAAAATAGTGCACCTCAGGTTATATGACCAGATTATTCATCCAAATTATTGTGGTGTTTGTACACTTCGTTCAAGGTTCTGTAGATTTCTTGCTTGTTCTTATGAGCATACGCCGTGTGACAAAGACAGACGCGTGAATGCTTTGAAATACTTCTCTCAAGAGTGAGACTGCTCTTCCCAATTATGATGCGGTTGTTCACCACGACATATATGGTTATGTATGATTTTCTCTCTAATTTTTTTTTTTTTCTAAAACTGAAATGATGTATTTTACTCCTTTATCAATTTGGACATTAGTTGGCTTGAAGTTTTTAAAATCACTGTCAGTTCTGTCCACTGTGTTGGGCAGATGAGTATGTGTGCTTTGTTCATATGCTCTCTCTTAATCTCTGTGTGAACCTAAGCATTTTTCTTTTCGATACCGTTAGTGCTCCCAAGTACCAAGTAACTCGTGCTCTGGTGTTTGACAGAATACGCAGAGGTCCTAAATTTGCAGGGTCAAACGTAGTGATTGATGGTTGAATGTGAGTTTGGCTTAAAACATGGTTTTATTTCAAATACATGCATGCTTACTCGGTGAACTGCTGTGCGGCAAAATTATTGCGAAGTTTTAAGAACGTCTGTTTGGTAGTATTCATATATGCACACAGAACAGTACTGTTTTTAATGCCGATAACTAATGCCGATAGCCCGATAGTTTAATTCACTCTCTAGATGGAGCGTATTTTGCAATCCTACGTAAAACAAAACTAATTCTTTACAAAAAAAAATGTTTTAATTATAAAAAGATTTTATAAAATGAATTAATATAATAATATAATTTGATGCGATATCTTAAATAATAAGATTTTTATTATAAAGTAAATAAAATTTTTATTACAAAGTAGATTTAAGTATTAGATATAATTGTATTAATTTATAAATTTCTTTTTAAAAAATTTCTTTTCGAGGGTAATACTGTTCATTAATTACATGAATAAAACAATTACAGCAGTTGTTCCCTCTTAACTATTATATGAAACAACTTTGGAGGATCGTTTTCTCCTTATTGGGGACTCCTGTGTGATTATTGCCAAAGAAATTATTTTCATGAATTGAAGGCTGTGCAGTCTCTCCTAATCTCTGCGACGTTACCAGTTTTAATCCCCACTCTACCAAGCTTCCTCATTGCCGTGATGAAGGCTCCATTAAAAGCACCTGGATTGTTAGCAAAATCCACAACAGTAGGCTGAGATTCAGAATCAGTGAACAGAACCTGATCTGCAGTAAACAAGCCCTTTCCTGCGACCAGATTCTGGTAATATACATTGTCGAAAGTTCGTGGAGTAACAGGATCCATGTCGATCGCAATGCTGGGGTCTACATCTCGAGGGCAGGCTGCTTTCAGCTGTTCGGCATAGTCGGAATCTAACGTAGGGTCCACAGTAGAGGAAGAGTACAATCGGTCGGCGAAGCGGTCGCAATGTGAGAAGCCTAGAGTGTGGGCTCCCGACAATGCGATCATATCGATTTGGCTAAGATTGTTACTGGCAAATATGGTGTTGAGCTCGTTGAGATGGGAGTCGGGTTCTGGTAGCTTACCGGCAACCCGCGATGCCTGCGAAATAAGGCCATCACGACGTCCAAGTTCTACATTGAAAGACGGGCCTCCAGCCTGGGAGTTTTGGGTCAATTCGAAAATGTATGATGAGAAATATTAGTTTTTGTTTTGAAGTGGAAATGATTCAATTAGCAAAACTTTATCAAAATTGCAGGAATTGGGCATTCTACTTTATCAAACAGCACTGTAATCGATACATCAATTTTTTTCTTTTATAAAAAAATATAAGTTTACATATTTATTAAAAAAAAATTATACATTTTTAATAAATTACTATTTAAAAATTAAATAAATAATATTTTTATTTTCTTCATATTTGATCAAATATAACAAAAATTTTTTAATATGTATATAAATTTACACTTTTTAAAAGAAAATTTTAATGAATTCATTATTAATACTTTAAGAGTATTAGTAATAAATTAATTAAAAATTTTCTTTGTATATTTTTAATGAATTACTATTCAAAAATTAAACAAAAAAATATTTTTATTCCTTTCTTTCTATTTTTTTTTCTCATATTTAAGTAAATATGACGAAATTTTTTTAATATATGTACAAACTTGTATTTTTTTTTTTAAAAAAAAATTTGATAAATCTATTAATAATACTCTAAGATTAGATTGGGTATGATTATTCTCAAAATATTGGATCATTATTTATTATTTTATTATTATTTACTATTATTTAATATTTTATTATTATCTTTTTATTACTTTTTCACTGTATTAGAGCATCTGAAATCATCTTATTACCCAAAGACAATCTTAATTTCTTACCAGGACCACGACATCCCTGGCAGCAAGGGCTAAAACGTCTGCACATGAGACGATGCCAGGGCATGATGCTTCAACTGCTTGCTTTGCCTTGATTACAGTGTCAAACCCGTCTCCTGCTAGGGAAAGATTGTCTTCTGAATCCTTTTCTGCATCAGAATTTGGCGATGATATCATGACCGAGGCATCGCATCCCTACATTAACCAAAATTACAGAAAATTCATTAACCCTTTTCAACTTCCTATATATGGGAACGTAGTAATTTGAAAATTGCATCCATAAATACTTAATTAATAACTGCGTTAATGGTGTTGCTAGAATCTTCAAATGTTGTTTTGGAAGTGGTAATCATATTTATGTACCATACTCCAATCATGATCGATCATCAATCTTCCGACAGAAAACTTGACTGTCATTACTTAATTTTAAGCTCAAACATTGTGGATGGGTCTTTCCTCATCTGATTATGAAAAATCAACAGAAAGTACTACGTTGTTCAAAGCTGTGGAAATTAAGTGCATGTAGGGACTGGAGAGCAGAAATTATTGACCAAGAAGAACCTACTGAAGAAACTCAAACTTTTTAATTCGTCTACGTATCTAATATTTCTAGAGGGTTTGTGTCCTGAGGTCTCAGTCAAACAGATTAGTTGTTGAGGACTAGTATTAATATGTTATATGCTATGTTGTTCTCATCTGGTGACCAAATGCCATTTCTTATTATTTCTTATTAAGTTGCCTTCAACAGTTTTATCTTATGGTAGGTCTGCTTAATCACATGAACAGCCTCCAATTCCTATTCCTAATTATATGCATATATATATATATATAATGATGATGATGATGATGATGATGATGATCAAATAATTAAATTAGAAATACGCAGAAACGGCAACAATATTACTGCGGCATTCAGAGCCTCGTGTATTAACACGTTGGCTGCAGGCAATTTGGGTGATAAAATGATCATCTATAGGACTTAATGTTGGGATATATAATTAGCAACATAGAAGACATTATAGAAAGGTAACAGCAATGTCTGAAAGAGTATCAAACATCTATCACGATTTAATTAAATATAACGGAGCTAGACAGACAGACAGAAAGACTACCTCTACAAAGCAATCATGGAAAAATAGACGCAGAGTCGCCGGGATTGTGGTGAACGTCTGGCTAAACTTTGTAGATACTGCCTGCGACACGATGGCCTCCACGTTTGGACAACTTGAGATATAGAAGTTTTCTACTAGCTGCCCCTCCCCACTCTTCATAATCATAAAAGCCATTAATCCCAGAAACAACCCCCTCCATGCCTCCATTTTTGCACTGCTTCTCTTGATCACCTCTCTCTCTCTCTCTCTCGACGTGCCCATTGATGACATAATATATAAGATGGACACGAGGTGGAAAAGAATTTAAGAAAAAAAGCCCCTTTAATTCATAGTTGTTAGATAATAAGATGGCTTGCATACTTGGTCCAAGAGTAAAGATTCAATGGTTCCAGGAACCATTTATTAATTATTTTTTTTAAACGTTGTTGGGTATTGGTCTTTGTCGGGCAGGGTGCCACGCCCAATAAGATTTAGCCACATCATCTCTTATACTGTGTTTAATATAATTTTATAAATCGAAGTTCCTCAAAGATTTGTGAAGGAAAAATGAATTCGCTGTATATAATTGAGATCATGATGTGGCTAAATCGTGTAGCGGGGAAGACAACTCAAGACTTTGACTAAGTTCTTGAAATATATATTAGGCTGATGATAAGTTGATGTGTTCAGACTTAATTAATTCATAGGCGTGAACTACCGCGCGATTCAAAAAAAAAAAAAGTCTTTCTAGCTATATATAACTTAAGAAAGTCACGCTTAAATTATTTGCACCTTAATCATCAGTTTTATAAAGCAATCTCTTTACTCGTTTTATGTAATCTTTTGAGATTCTTGTTCTCTTTTTGAGAAATTTCCAGAGAATGGGACACGTTATACAGAGCAATTATATATGTTTAAATATTGTTTTATTATAAGAAAATTATTTTATTTGTAATCAATTATTTTTAATAAAATAACTATTTATAATCAAAATAAATCGTAAATAATCTTTTTATCGTAATTAATTCGTCGCAAAAAATCAATTTTCTAGTGTTGGTTGGTTCATGGGTCGATTGAGAATTAATATTACATATATTGCTTGGAAAAGAAATTTTTAGATCATGTATTACAGCTTGTGGTATATGAAAAGATGGATTAATTGAGAGGTTAGTCGAAAATATCCTTGAAGATCATGAACATAACATCTCTGTCATGAATTAAGTCAATTGAATTACGATCTAATCATACATGATGACCCAATCAAATTTAAAGACCACTAATTAATTGTTTATGCACCTAAACCTAATTAATTAACGAAATGATTTTCAATTATATACGGACTGCATGCTCATCATGACTTGGTTTTTGAAGTTTGAACTGGTTGGCCGGTTACTTGCTCTCTCGATCGATTGTTATTTAGAAATGAAAACGACACCTTAACCTGCAATATTCAATATTTGAAAGTTCCACTCGTTTAAGATCGATCAGTAGTGTTGATGGCTTGCCTGCTCAATTAGTTCTTAAGATAATATATATTATAATTTTATTATTAGAACTTGTCAACAAACTCTCTTTTTTTCTTTCCAAGTGGCGTACGTACCGCGTTTATTTAATTGCATGCAGGTTTAACTGGGAAACAATTAGACAGGATTACTAAGTTTCCAACGCGGCCGGTCAGTAGATTAATGAAATTGCGCCTTATTACTCAAATAAGTAGTAGTATTGTAGGATGGACATGTTGTAGGATGAGAATTAACACGTACTAGCGCCTACAACATCAACAACGAGTTTGAATGCACATCTTTTGACTTGGTATTAACTAATTAATTCATCAAGGCAGGCGTAGCTAGTTTCTTCCTTATAATATATAAGATCGATGACTCGGCCAAGATCGAGTATTTTACATTATGTTTGGATGTCTCGAATGATCTGAATATATCTGTGAATAATAATATTTTAATTATAAGTCTCATTTAGACGTGTTTTAGATTTGTTTAAATATATAATAAAGTAGGTTAAGATAGATTTATATTTTTTTTTTATGAGAATTTTTTTAAAAAAAAAAATAATGAATTTAATAAATAATCATGAACATGATAGTCTTAACTCAATAAACTTGTTATGCTATGTGGATTTAGTCATATTAAGTAGGCTGGATTCTCTTCATGGGTAAGTAATTATAGTGAAGTGCAAAATGAATCAATGACGGATGTTGATTGAAAAGCTAGTTGGAGAACCAATCAAACCTAAAAAGGCGTTGGAAGTTTCAAATGAGGAAATGACAAGTACTTGAACGGCAAGCTTAACTATTAATATTGGTCATGATGATCGATCGATCTGAGAGCGCTTTCAAAATCATGCAGCTGGTTGCTGAGCTATATATACAGACCAATATGATAAATATTGAAAATTTCATTTACGCGTGGACCTAGCTAGCTCTTACTTGAATTAATGGTATCATGTCATTTTCAGTTTAATTTCTCAGCTCTACATGTGTCTTTTTCTTCTGAATAGTTACTATAGATCTTGTGGATTTTGTTGGCCGGTTTGAAACGGCCTCAACATGAAGAAAATGACCTGGAATTTTTTTCCCTACTACCAAAAAGAAAGGAAAGGATCATATGGGTTGCTCACAAATAAAGGATCCTTACATTGATTTACCTTAATTAATTTCTTCCTCACTATCATGGAATATGACAGCCAGCGTAAACAAACTCAAAAATATTCTGTGTCTATCCAAAGTTTGCTTTGCGCCATTGAATTGCCATGGATTCAAGGCTTTTTAAGAATACTTACTGCTTTGGATGGCAGGTGTGGAATAGGGAGATGCTGTCGTGACCAATGCATAGTAGCTAGCTAGCTTCAAACCTATTGAAAATCACATCTATCTACTTTCTAGATATCACAACTCATTACTTACTAAAAAAGAGTAAGAATTCATTGGCAAGAAATAAATTATGCATTTTTTTCTTCTGATGAGTTGCATCTCTATTATTTCTTCTTTCTATACCTTTTTCTTTTAAAAAATCATAGTGGTTTCTATATATGCAACTTCCCACACACACATATATATTATTGGTATTGGGAGTCTAGAACTGATCGATTTTAGTCTAATCTCGAGAGCTAATCTCGAGAGTATCTAATGATCTCTAGAATTATTCACACCAAAGAGAATTGGAATCTTAAATTTAGAGAGAGCACATCACCAAAATCAAACATTTATCACTTGAGTCAAATTCGAAGAGTTTACAGTTTTTCAGGTATAACTTATGTATTTTATTTTTTATTTTTTTGGTTTTATTAAAAAGGGGGTATTGTAAGTTTTTCCTCCACTAATTAGCTCCCCTAAACATCATTTTCTTGCCCATTTTCCCCTTTTTTGGGGCCAACACCAATATTTTTATCTCATTTTCTTTTTATCAACTCTCTTTTTCCTTTCCCTCCCAATATGGACAACATTAATTCTATCGTGCCTTATCCACATAAGAGTTTAGGCTAAGTTTGGATAGTGGAGTTAATACTCTATTATCATTCATTATTTTTTATAATTATTATTTAATATATTATTATTATATTTAAATGTTAACGTGTCAACATTTATTTTAGCATATATATAATAACTTGATCAATGATCCAATAATTGGCAGGAAGTGACCAGAGGAGTCCGAAATTATTCGATAATATAAAGAAATAAAGAAACTATATTATTATGTCAACATAGGGTTTGTATCTTCTAAACTAAGGCAAATTTTAATTACCAATAAAAATTTAAAATTAAATTCGGATTTCGTAAGAAAAAGGGAATGCTCATCGCGTAACCGCGTAGGGGAATTTACTAGGCCACAAACACCATCACTCCGCACGCGGTCAGGACTCAGGCCGAAGCCAGAAAAGGGAATTTTCTCTTTGTTTACCAATACCTGCCTCGCTTGTTTTCTTCTCAAGCTCTTACTCCTTCCGCCTTCGTCCTCCTCCAAATTAATTTCTCATCCAACCCAGAAAAGGAAAATGGATGCTATAGACTCAGTCTTCGACCCCCTCAGAGAATTCTCCAAGGATAGCGTCCGCCTCGTTAAGCGCTGCCACAAGCCCGACCGCAAAGGTAATCCCAAAACTTGAAAAAAAAAATACATCTTTTCCTGTAGCTTTGAATTTTCGATCCGATCTTCGAATTTTATGTTTTCTGATATGGGTTTTTTCGGATTCCTTTGATGGGCGTGATTCCATTGCCTGGTTCTGTAGAGTTTACAAAGGTTGCGTTCCGTACTGCGATTGGGTTCGTGGTGATGGGTTTCGTTGGGTTCTTTGTGAAGCTGATCTTCATCCCCATCAACAACATCATCGTTGGGTCCGGTTAAATCAGGTATGGTTCATCCGGTTATCATTTTTTTTATGTACTTTTCTTATGGTTAGAGATCCTGTTTTTGAAGGTGTTTGTTGCGAAGGTTACAATAATTATTGGGGGCAATGCTACATACGGTTCAAAAAATTGGACACAATCCTTTGCCGTCCAAGCAATAAACAAGCAAAAAAGTTCCTGTTTTAAAATGAAATTGATTAAAATACCTTATTTACAAATTAAAAGTTCTAAAAATTAAAAAATTATTTAATTTAATCATAAAACAAGAACGTTTTAATGAAGACTGCAATACAATCTACCAAATATAGACTCCAATAAGAATTATTCTAATTATTGTTAGATTACACATTCACCCAGTGAGTTCTGGACCCACGATCTCACGCTCCATCCTGTTCTTACAAGGGAAGGAAGCGCTATCTAAGGTAGATTTGCTTCCTGTTCCTGAGATCAATTTTAAAAAAACTGTGATTCCCGCATTGTGACATTCAAAGAGGATCGAGATTAACTCGGGTTTTACATTTTGATTTGTTTTGCTGATTTAATATCTGAAAAAACGAGAAGTTTGGATGGCATGTCTTCTGTTAGCTGCACCTATGAAATTGTTTCGCACGTTATTGAGAATCTAAACATCAATCGCCATTAGGCCAATGGTATCACCATATAAGAATGAGTTGGTCGGCGAAGTCAAGAGGTTTAAGTTCCCATAGACTTTGTTTTATGTTATTTTATTAGGTTATGGAACAGGAGCTTGATATTTCAGCTCTTATTGAATGGCTTAATTGTATGGGACTATCTATCAAGGAGACCAGTGGAAGTTTCCAAACTTTTCAGATCCCCTTTGCTTTGTTTTGGTTTCCGGTTGCAGGGCTAATGTTCATCCCCGTGGTGGATGCATTTAATAATGGAATTACTCTGAAGATTTAACATTTTACTTTTATCAAAACTATTTTGCTTTCTTCTCTGCGAAGGATAAGTATCAAGGGATATTGAGTGGGGTATGCATGTTTGATGGTACCATAGTTTGATTGCCTTTTTGTGAATATTATTTCTTAAAAAAATTTGTTAAATCTGCAGGTCATTTGGGACTGCAGACTCACAAAAAGGATGCAGTAGAATAGTCAACATACAAGGGAGAGCAAAGATCCATGATTTTGTGGGTTTTACTTATTTTATAAAAAAAAAAAATACCTTAGCAGCATTGTCATGTTTTCATAGTAGATATGAGTAAAGTTTTAACTATTTAATCTTAGTTCTTAGTTTGTTCTGATGGATAGATGTTCAAATTCGTTTGGTATCCTTTTACAATGGAAAGATGATTCCCTCTCTTATTTTTTGCCCTTGTTTGGTTGATGGTTTGAATGGATTGAAGCATGTAGGTTTTTTATAACGGGCTGGTTGGGTTATAAGTTGTTTAACGTAAGGGAAAGCAGGGCTGCAGGATACCACCTAGCAAAAAGGAAAAAGAGAATAAAAATAAAATAGAACTCACATTTGCAAAGATGGTGCAAGTGTTCTCCGGCTATATTTCTCGTGGATAAACACTCGCCTGTCAATCATTAATAATAAAAAAAATCCTTAGTACTCCAGGGAATGTGTAGTTCTTTCAAACAAGAGATCCAAGGTTTAAAAACTTAAATACCGACCTTCTTCCCGTCAGGTCCAAACTCCTCAAAATTTTACGAGTCCATCAATCTAGGAGAAGATGTTGTGGTCCTGGCCATGCCCCACGTTCTTCCCTGCATGGAACTGAAAAATTGCAAACTGCAACTTTCAGATGTCGTGCTAGGAGTATAGATAAGGTACCATAAATTACAAAGTCCTGGTATTTCTAATAGGTTAGCCTGAAAGTATAGTGTAAAGAGGTGGGGGAAACCAGGATGACAGTGGTTTGCATGTTGTCCCACTAAGGAAGAATACAATGATACCTATAGTCACTTTTTGCGTATTCTTTGTGTACTAATCTATTGATGTGATTAGTTGCATCCATGTTTTTTTAATATACAGTCAATCACATCAGTAGAATGTGCAAAAGAGTATGTAAAAGTAATTGCATATAGAATTTTTATATATATTTTTTAATCACCACTAAGGAAGTTCATGCGATTCATTGTGTTCACATTAGCCTTTCTTTCTTCTATATAATTTCACGATCATAAGCAGAGACAAGTAAATGCATCGTGTAGCACCCATGAATGCCACAAGCCCTTAGTGCTATAAAGGATCAATAATCCAATATCCATTATCAATGTCCGAAATGTAGGTTCCAGTTCCACAACTGGTTTGCAAGCCACAAAGCTAGCTGAAATCTTGAGCTCAAAGGTCAAAACAATTTATCCTCGAAAACTAATTATCACCAACCATTCGACACTCAATTAGAAGTGCTATCCTCCCTGGTACCATGATCAGACGATGGACATGAACGATCATTGTTGGAATCAAATCCCTTGTATTCAAAAAGGTAAAAATCAAGATTACAACCCGAGCTTCCTTTGTAATCATTACAATGCCAATTCCACCTTTGTAAGGAACCATTTTGGGGGTTTTGACTCTCAACTGCACAGTTATCGTACTCATTCAAACCCATCAACTTAGTGGGGCCTTAATAGATCTAGCCAATTCCCAACGGACAAATTTTAGTTCCTTTTTTTCCCAATTATATTACCATGAATTAGTATCGTATCCCAGCTCAGAAAACATTGACCTTTGGTGAAATTTAGTCGAAAACGGTTCTGGAGGAAGACGAAGGGCAAGCTGTGCGCCGGTGCGCAACCTTATCTTCGGACTCGGCGTCGGAGACTAAATAGCTCACACACTGCACACACTATACAAGACGGCATGTCGCTGTGTCACATTTATTGGGTCGGGCCGTGTCGTGAAGTGGTATAGAAGATTATTTTATAATATCCTTCGTGCTTCCTTCTTTTTTGTCCCCTGTGGAATATACATTAACTGAGCCCACTTTGAAATGAGTAATATAAATTACTCCAGTTTTATTGTAATCACTTAGTAAATTAACACTTCAAATGGGTCCCACTAAAAAAAAGCTTTTTGTGAATAATTATATACGACAAAAAAATTATTTACAACTCATTTTACTTGTAAATAATTATTTTACTAGAATTATTTGATTGTAAATAAATAATTTTATTGTAGTGTCTGTTTTCTCATATTAATACAGTATTTGTGAATATACAACTTAAAACTTTCAATTTTTTTAAAAATAATTTGAAAAACGGATGAGTTCTTGAACTACGTCCTTAGATGGAAAAGAATAAACAAAAAGTTTTTCCAAGGCAGGATAAGATCATATCTTACATGCTAGCATGTAACAGTACCACTTAATCAATCATCCAAGCTCTTAAAAGTAAATTAAGGTTAAGGGAGATGGATCAGAGAGGTTGGTGTTGAGCAGACTTTCTATCAAAATGACTTTGATTGTTGGGATTATAATATTGTTGAAACCCAATATGCATGTAGGGGAGAAGATTGATCTACTGATCATCTTCATGTTCTTTAAATCTCATAGATCAGGAAACATTAATAAGACATGATGAGTTGCCTAGTCTTCATCCTCAAATATCAATTAACACGCAGATGAAATGGGTAGAAAAGTATATCCCACTTAATAATGGAAACATAGATATGTTTGATGATGCATCTCATCTCCCATTTCTTTTTCTAGTTTGCTACCTTTCATCCTTAAATATTAATTACTTCTCACGATGGCATCCAAAAAACTGAAGCAGACAATAGACATATGCCCTCTTGGGTGACAGCAAGTTAGGCTACCTCGATCCGAATCATAATAGATGTATGAATTCGACCAGCTGCACCAAAAATCTGCTGCTTTCTTTCCCATGACCAATTACATTGAAACTCTCACACACGGATTAATGCTGATACATCTGAGTTTTAAAAAAATATATTCCATTTATATTTTTATGTAAATGATAGTAACATCGACAAGTCAAATTAAAAGACAAAAAAAAAAAAATTGTTTTAGTTATAAAAGAATTACATAAAATAAAATTCATAAATTAATATAGTTTAAAGTGGTCCGTCATATTGTTAAATTATTTTTATTATAAAATAGATCTAATAATTATTATAAAATTATATTAATTTATAAGTTTTTCTTTTATATCTTATAGAAAAAACTGGAATCAAATGGAAATTATTGTCTGCTCAGATACCCCCACCACGAGTACTTAACCACCACAATAATTTTTTAAACGCTGATTAAGCCTTGTCCAAACCGAAAAAACAACCTAGCCATCACCTAGATCAGAACGTACGCACGGAGAAATACGTATAAAACGTGATGTACAAACGCCTCTAGCACATGAACATCTTGATTGGCTCGATCGACGTCTCGGGTGTACGTTTCTACCAATTGTAGACGTTTCCGAATTCCGACCGCATGTAGAGACATATCCGGAAATGAGGACATTTAAGTCAAAGTACGAGATAAATTAGGAGAACTGCCCACGTGTCAATCTACTGTGCCAGTTATTTCTCGCTATTCTGCCATGGCACGACAAGGTCGAGTACTACTTCCTCGCTCGTCGGTTCTTCCCTATATATATATATATATATATGTAAAAAAAATGGAAGCCCCCACTCTCATCTCATATCGAATGAGAGACATGAAGAATAATCATCGCCGTTACGTTCCCGAGAAGTCACGTCTCCTCGCATTTCTTACGGCAGGATTCATCACCGTCGCGCTGCTCCTGATAGGCTTGAGCCGAACGTCCAACAACACAACCTCCTTGCTCTGCTCCATGTCCGCTACGCGCGTCCCCACAGAGGAGCCCACGGCCGATATCGCCACGACGCCGACCCAACTCCTCGCCGTCCTCCATTACGCCACTTCTCGCGTGGTCCCGCAGCAGTCGTTCGCCGAGATCAAAATCTCCTTCGACGTGCTCAAGTCCCTCGCGCCCTGCAACTTCCTCGTCTTCGGCCTCGGCCACGACTCGCTCATGTGGGACTCACTCAACCCGCGTGGCAACACGCTGTTCCTCGAAGAGGACCCCAAGTGGGTCCAGACCGTTCTCAAGAACGCCCCAGTCCTACGCGCCTCCACCGTCCGATACAGCACGAAACTATCAGAGGCCGACGACCTTCTATCGACGTACAAATCGGAGCCTGACTGTTCCCCAACCGGCGCTCGCCTCCGCGATACGAGGTGCAGGTTAGCTCTAACGATGCTGCCGGAAGAAGTGTACGAGAAGGAGTGGGACTTGATAATGATAGACGCGCCAAGAGGGTATTTCCCAGAGGCGCCAGGGAGGATGGCGGCGATTTACTCGGCCGCGGTGATGGCACGTGCTAGAACTCGGTCTGGAGTGACGCACGTGTTCCTACACGACGTGAATAGGAAGGTGGAGAAGGTATACGCAAGGGAGTTCTTGTGCATGAAGTACAAGGTCAACGGCGTTGGGAGGCTCTGGCACTTTGAGATTCCTCCGGCTTCTAACATGACCGATTTTAGCAGGTTTTGTTGATCAAACGAACCACTTTTTTTATTTTTATTTTTTTCATTTTAATTCTTACAGTTATTAAAATATATACTGTGTATGTTTGAGAGTGAATAATATTATTGATTAATCGCTTTCAGCAAGATTAATTATTTGCAAGATATGGATTTACACCTAAATTAGTCAGGTTTATAAAATTCAAAATAATTTACGCACAATACTTTTTTACAAACACTTTAATATAATGATATTTTAAATGAGAAATATTTTTATAAAATAACTTATAATCTCTCAAAATATTAATATGTTTTGAAATATGATAGGTACCGATATGGATATTTTGGTTACATTTACTCTGTATCGGCCTAATTTATAGCAAGTAAAATACCCGAATCAGATGCACACCTTTATCCAAAAACTGATTTGTTTTTTCTCTATTTCGATTCTATTTTAATTAGTTGGGACTTTAAATTGGGTAAAAAAAGGCAAAATAGTAAATTTACCATTTTTCGAGGTAAAGTAGGATTATTAAGAGATTAAGAAAAATAATTAAAGATCAAATTTTCATATTCCAATCCGTTGACTAGGGATGTATCTTAATACGTGTTTAGTGTTAATATTAATAAAATAAGAATAATAAACTAGAAAACATGTCAGCTTAGTAAACGGATACTTTATAAAATTAATTTATACAAAATCTCATATAGATAAATTTTGCCTAAGATTTTATAAAACAAATGGAAGCGATTTTTAAAAAGTATAAAAATTATTTTTTATTACTGAAATTCATTCTTTTACAAAAAAATCATATAAAACTTATAATTAACATTATTCGTATTTTAGACAACGTACGGTCCATTTTCCGACCATTATCATAATATCATTATTAGTGTGGTATCTTTTTCCAACCGCGCATGGCAAGCAACGGAATTGACCACCTTTAACAGTAAAATAAATCCCACCGTTAAGCTTTGCTCAAACTAGAAGCGATATTTGGGTAAAGAGGGACAGCAAGAAAAGGGATAGTGAATCCCAATAATTGGAGAAGATGAGACTGGGACCACTCGCCACTACCGTCGGTAGTACTTCGCCATAGAGTTGCAATGTTAAGATCACTGTCCATTTTCTTTAGTTTAAACCACTTTTTATGTAAGAAACTCACCTTTTTTATTTTCATTTTATAATAAATAAATCACACCATTTTTCACTGACTTTGACAAAGTTAAGTCTGTTCGGGCCAAGATCCGAGATATGATTATGCATGGGTCTTCCATTAGCTGGGCCTTAAGCAAAACAAGAGCCCAAAAGAAAGATCAAATAAAATGGCCGAGGGTGGAGAGTGGGATTTGAACCCACACCCTTTCGGACCAGAACCTTAATCTGGCGCCTTAGACCAACTCGGCCATCTCCACAATCAAACGACTCAAAAGTTAAAGCTATATGGATGTAACGAAGTCCGGACCACCTTCCACTTGCCGTGTATAAATTTAAAAGCAATATCCAACAATGATTTGCTCCAAACTATCGCATGACCAATGAATTCTATACTCCATCCTACGCTCTGCACGCGTGTTCTATACAAGAGTTACAGAGTAGAAGCACTCAAAACCCTTAATTTTAGCTTTGTTTTCAAAAACTAATTAATCATATAAAAAAAATTACTAATTAAAGTGCTCACTGCTCAGACATCATAATTATGTAGCATTTCACTTGATACCTATCTCAGATGGTTGGAATGAAAGAGATGGCCGCCCTCGTGCAAACACTCCACACCCTTTTTAATATATATATATATATATATATATTAAGAAGATGACACCCCAATTCTATTTGATAAATCCTAACTAATGAAATCCCATATATATGATTGATGTTAGCTACTTTGACTTGCAAAGTATACAAGGATTAGGAACCCATTGCCGATGTGGGAATGAGAACCTATGTAAATTCTGGTTGGCCTTCCCCCCCCCCCCCCCCTCCTCTTCTCTCTCTCACAAAATAAACTGGAGAAATGTCTACTCTCAAAACCTCGCACTGCCAATTAAGTTATTTTCAAGTGGTTTGCACTTTCCAACTCCATCCTTGCTCGACCCATTTCACTTGGGGCATTATCCAATTATGTCATTTCCTTGTCCATGTCGCATCCACTCAGGACTTAGTAAAGTTATCATTCACACTCGGACCCAATTCATTGCTCCACAGACTCCCTACCCCTTTGGTTTGGTGGGGAGGGGATAAGAAAAGCAGACGAGCTCAAAAGTCTAACATTCCATAATGCTTATCACGAGTGATTACTACAACCACCACTTACGATACATAATAAATGGGGGTATATCTTAATACCGAACTACCTTGGCCTAAACAAAGGTGACACCCTCCTTTGAACAATCTCCTGAATCTGTTCAGATGACAAAACCGATGAGCCCACTTCATAATTGTCATTTTCCATCTGCTGATGCAACTGCAAAAACAAAATCTCAGTTAAGGGGGGGAAGAGGGAGAGAGATAGTTTCTTCCACTAAACATGTTATTAATGAATGCATCACACCAACGTGTTATAACATATTCATGCTGCTGCTAAGTAAATTTTAGTTGGGTTCTTTAGCATGGAAGCAGCAGCCTTGAACCTAGAAAATAGCAAGATTATAATTCTTGTACAAATAATTTATAACTGATTGTCAGCATTCCATATAAGCCAATTCTAGCTACAAAGTCCAAAAATGGCCATCTACAAAATTGCCATGGAGTAATGAGTTGGTTTACGTATGAAAATAGCTGATACTTGATGTGTCTAGTATTTGGTTCAATGACAAAACCAATCTCCAAGTGCCTTGAGAACCAATTTCTGTCTATGTGAGCTGAAAAGGCATGTGTACCTTTTCAAAAATTGCAGATTGGTCATCCAAGTGAAATTTGCGCATGTGCTTTAGCATCTCCAGTTGCTAAAAAAAAGTCCAGCATCTCTAATTCAGCAACATATATTTTCAACCAATATTATTCACCAAAAGCATAAGAAATACCAGTTCCTGCAGTTTCTGTTGACTAAGATTTCTTTCTGCAAATTCCTCTGGTCCAAGCTCAGCTTCATCACAGGCCATCTCTTCCCTGTCATTCATTCCATGGTATGAGTACTACTAGCAGAACATATATTAATAATAAAAAAATAAACAACTACTCGTGTATCAATAGAGGAAGTTCCACCTGAGAAACTTATCATTCACAACATAAAAGAGGAGTGGTGGGGGAAAGAGGATCTTTTCAAATTACAGTACTTTGCCAAGCACAAAAAACCAATATGTAAAAAGTGGTAGAAGTTTTACGAGTTGGGTGCAGACTGCAAAGGAAGGCAAGAAAGGAGGAATCCACTTGGGCATGAAAGGAAGGTCAGGATGTCTCACACACGAGAAGTTACAAGCAAGATGACTAAATCATCATCATCTACACTTCACATACACACATGCACAGAGGGAGAGTGAACTTACTTTGCAAGAAATCTATAAAAGTGAATCATCAAATCCTGATCATTCTCAAAAACCACATTCACTTTCCCCAGGCATGATAAACCAAACGTTGGATCTGTAGTAGAAAAGAAGATATACTTTTAAAGACAGTACAGAAGTTCAGAATCCCATTAAGCTGTAACTTATGTATGGGAACTTCCAGGAGGATAACATTGCAAATGATGTGCCTAATTTAGTCTGTATATATAGCTTCCTAATCATAACTGTCATGGATTAAAAACTGACAATTACATCAACAACTACAACTTAAGATGCGCATGGTATAATTAATGTCATATATTGAGCCTTAACAAATAAACAATCAGATGGTGAATTAATATAGGCCAAGTAGTTTTCCGTTTCCTCTTGAAAGCCTACCATATGCAAAACCAAGTGATATCATCAAATCCACCTATACAACTTTAAGCATTCAGTATATCTTACTTCACTCAAGTGTAATGTTACACTATTTGATTTCTTCATGGAGACTTATGCCAATCACCAGGGGGGTAATATCCCACCATATAGATATTTAGACTCAAATAGCCACAAATTTAAAATGGGTTTGGTAACTCCTCATTAATGCAGAGGGAAGTAAACCACAGGTACCACGTAACTACAGACAAGCAAGCATCACATTTGAACAAATTTAAGTTTCATGCAGTATAAACTAGCTGACTCTCTTGGTAAATATATCTTTGGTTTGGCAGCACATGCCTGCTGAATGGAGGGGCAAACAAGTTTTCTATTTGAGCAAGACAATCACACCAAAAGAAATGAAAACTTCAAAAACTTTAGTGCACTAGTGAGTATTATAGGCAAGACTTACCAACTCCCATCTCCAGAAATATCTCCTCTTGGATTGCAGTGGTTACAGCTACAGCTTCCTGTACAATGTGATAATATAACTGAGAGCAACTAATTGACGTGATACTTGCCACTTGAAACATCCAAGCGGAGAAACTGTATTTTGACACAGTGGTAGCCTGTGCCACAGAGGAGTAACATACTCCCGAATTATAAACATATTTTGAAGAGATCAGTTCTTATGCAATATCGTTTACAGTCAGTCAACCCCTATAAGCCCATAAAAAAGTTAAAATTTGCTTTCCAAGTACCGTTATACTAGTCCCATTAAACGATTGACGCCACACTTGCCCTTCAAGCCGTTCTGATAGAGAAGGTATATAGCAGAAATGAAAACTCACAACTTCAACGCACCTACTTCTGGAGTAATTAAATAAGATGCATTTCCCATTCTCCTCATATTATTAAAAAAGAGGCCCAAGCACTAAATTCCCATCTCAAAGTAACTCAAAAGGCTCGAGACAAGTAACCCAAATACTCGTGGTAGGCAGGATTCAATTGAATACTATACTGTACTAACCAAGTTGGTGAGAGTGGGGCATAAACCACTAAACCAATGTCTGAAACAAATTCTGTAATCCCGTTTTCCCCTTTCCAATAATCGAATGCAGACTATAACATACTAGGTTCAATTGAAACCCAAATTTATGTCAAAAACATACAAATCAACCAACAAGGAGAGCAATGATATGAGGGTAACTCACCTGCTTATCCTCAACAGCGTCTGCGATCCTTTTCTTCACATCTGCAAGTTATTTTCAGAAATCTTATTAATATAAAAGCAGGTAAATATATGACCCAAAAGGAAAAAACATAGACGAGCGGAGCCGAAAAAATATGGAAAGGGCACCAGGCAGGGAAGTGAGGAAAGCGAAGCGGTTAAAGAGATGGAGCAACTGTTCTCTAGAGAGGAACCCGTGGCTCTGCAGCTGCGGAGTAGTCGTAGTTGAGACGGCCATTTTTGGGCCCTAGAAGTTTTTCCCGGCTCGAATGGTCGTCTTTGACGCGCCCACGATTAGAGAAAATCCCCGTTATCGATATTCCTCACTTCTGTTTCGGGGCATTGATGCCAGAATGTTGTCCTTTTCCTCAAATCCAGCGACGAATTGTTAAAAAAAGGGGGAAAAGAAAGTTCATTCATTGATATAGAATTTAATGGAACATAGGAAAAAGGGTAAAGTGGACAACGGGAAATTAACAGTAGTTTCTAAGTTACAAAGGAGAATTCGTTCCAGAAAAATTAACAAGAGACAAAATATTGAAGCGGAAAAATTAGAGATAGACAAATTAGATATAGACATGAGCGAACGGCATTTTACGAAAATTTATCCTTTTTTTCTTATCATTACTGGACAGACAAAAAAAAAATACACAATTTTAAAACAAATAAAAGAACCACCCATAGGTTACAAATTCAGAAATCCTCGTCCAACTTGAAAACATGGGTCCCACCGCCGTTACCATTGAGGCTGTTCATGACGGAGGCCATCTGGTACTCTCCGACCCTCTTTTCGAAGAAATTGGTCTTCCCTTGCAACGAGATCAGCTCCATCCAATCAAACGGGTTCTCAACATTGTATATCTTTCCGCATCCTAACGCGCCCAATAGCCTATCGGCCACGAACTCGATGTACTGGCTCATCAGCTCTCCGTTCATCCCTACCAAAGCGCATGGTAGCGCGTCGCACACAAACTCCCTCTCAATATCCACCGCTTCGCGGATGATCCCCTTGACGCGCTGCTCACTCAGCTTCTTCCTTAAGAGGGTGTATAGCAGGCACGCGAAGTCGCAATGCAGCCCCTCGTCGCGGGAAATCAGCTCGTTGGAGAAGGTGAGACCAGGCATCAAACCGCGCTTTTTCAACCAGAAAATGGCGCAGAAGCTTCCGGAGAAGAAGATCCCTTCGACGCACGCGAAGGCGATGAGACGTTCCGCAAAGGACTCCGAGCCGTCGATCCAGCGCAGGGCCCACTGGGCCTTCTTGGCCACACAAGGGACGGTCTCGATGGCATGGAAGAGGCGGTGTTTCTCATCTGAATCCTTGATGTAGGTCTCCAGCAACAGACTATACATCTCGGAGTGGACATTCTCGATGGCAATTTGGAAGCCGTAGAAGGCGCGGGCCTCTGCAACCTGGACCTCCTTCATGAACCTCCCAGCGAGATTCTCCAAAACGATGCCATCTGAAGCCGCAAAGAAAGCGAGGACGTGGGAAATAAAGTGTTTCTCGTCGGGGGTGAGGGCTTCCCATTGGCAGACGTCCTGAGAGAGATCAACCTCCTCGGCAGTCCAGAAAGAGGCCTCGGCTTTCTTGTACATCTCCCATATTTCAGGGTACTCGATCGGAAACATGCAGAAGCGGTCGGGATTCGAAGCGAGAAGAGGCTCTTCTGGAATGGCAGGCATACTTCTTAAAAACCGTGATCGAAATAAGAAATTAAAGCTGGAGCTTTGAATTTTGGGTTGGTTGCAGATGATGTACGAGAATTGGGTGGATTTATAGGCAAGAGATGACTTTGAATTTGAGGGAGAGAGCGGGGAATTTGAAATTTTTTGTACGAGAGAGAAGCTTGCGGGAGAATGAACCCGGTTTGAAGGATATTTTGATTTGAATTTGTAGAAGAGTCCACTTATCCCAAATTTATTATTATATTTTTTTAAATTTATATATATATAAATTTTAATATCATTTTTTTTAATTTTAATAAATATTTTTTACTTTTTAATTTAATTTTTTAAAATTTTAAAATAATAATAATAATATTAAAAAATAAATTAAAATTATTTCCTCTTTCAATTCAAACAAAACGTTAGTGATTTTTAAATAGAGGGTGTAACGGACATTAGATTTTGCCTGTGACAATTACGACGAATGTATCCTAGGATGTGGTTAGAATTACTTATAAGGAACCGTATTTGTACAGTGGATTTAGTTGGAAGTTAAGGGCTTTAATTGGGAAGAGGAATGAAAGCAACTTCCTAAATTGTTTAGGAAGGGAAAGCTTGAGAGGGAAGCTTTGAGTTATTTTGTTTTGGAGTTAATGTTTACGGTGGAAAATTATCAAATTTGTATAGTGGCGGGATTATGTCTTCGCGCGCTGGTTTTGAAAGTCCCAACTCCCTTACTAGATTATGAAAAAGGTACACATTAATAACGACCTTGGCTCCTCTTTGAATAATGTGTGGACTTCTTGACCTAATGTAAGGTCGTTATTAATCATATTGGTCCCCCTCCCTCAAAATCCCCAAATATTATCACCTCCCATTGATGCGTGTCCAACATATCAAGCCATATATGATGATTCGTGGTTAATGTCAATGAAGTCTTCTCATGCTTTCTTAGGAATGTCGACAATCTTTGCTTTTGGAGTTATAAATGTTGAATTTCCTTGTTGAGGCAATTGCACTTTGTGGTCTGATCATCTACGGCAACTGGGTGGACCACTCCTCTTGAAATAATTTGGGAAAAAAAAAAATTTTCCTTTGGCATGCAAATAATGTAATTTGCATAGCTAAAGGTATATGAGTACAGGTGTACGACCCTAAGGCCAAATCATTTATTTATTAATGGAAGCTGCTACATATATTACACATGAATTTTACAAATAGATCTTACAAACTAACGGGACATATTTTTCTTTTAAAGAAAGTGAACATTAGAACTTTCGGCCCACATCCTGGCCAATGGGTCGTCAATGGAAGAGAGTGAAGAAGAGTGAAGGCTCGATTGGAAGAAGGAAGCTGAGAGAAAGTTGTTGGTGGAAGGGGGAGTGACTGGTGGTGGCGATGAGGCAAGAGGATGATGGCATCGTGGGGTTGAACTTGTGTAAAGCCCATTTTTGAGTTGTACGTGTGGACAACGATCACACACGATCAAAGAGAAGAGAGCTTACAATGTTCGTTATTTTTTTGTTTCTCTCACACGCATATATCCACACGCAGACACATAATTACTAATAGAGAAATTCTAAACATACACTTACACACCACACACCACATCTTTTTTTAATTTTTTAATTTTGTTTATAAAACATTTAGAATATGAATAATGAGTAAAAAAAAAAATATTTATTTAAGAAAATAAAATTTTAAAATAATTATTTTTTATTTTAATTTTTTTCAATTTTTTTAAAATTTCTTTTTCTTAAATAATTTCTTATTTTTACATATTATTCATATTTCAAATTTTTTATAACAAAAAAATAAAAAAATAAATAAAATAAAGTGTGTGGTACGTAGATATATGTGTAGAAGTCCCCTTACTAATAATATTTTTTTTTTTCATACCACGCTTTTCATAGTTCCCATCTATAAATTGCTGTTGAAGTCCATAAAGATTATCACGGGGACAATATAAAGTCTTTCATGTCAATTTACAGACAACCAATCTAATAAATCTGAAAGCTTTCTGTCTAAATTATCGAGGGTCGCAGCTAGTTTTCTATTCATCCCAAACAGAAACCGTGAAGAATTCCTGGGACATTCAAGAACTAACAAATAAATAAATGAATGGGGGACATGTCTTTTCTGAGTTCGGCATTTCACATTTGAGCTGGCAGATGGTAGTTAATGGAGGCACTGTGAATATATTTAAAGAAGCAGTTATGAGACTGACAACTATGGTTGTGGTAGTTGCTCCGAGCCTTTACGTAGCTCTTCAATTTTTGTGCCTTCATCGTTCCTAACATCTACTCAAAGTTGCTCATCTTCTTTCTCCTCCAAAAGAGCCAACCTTTTGGGTTAAATGTGAAGTGCTTGGCACTTTCTGGAATGGGTTTGCTGAAGTTTCTTCAATTCTGTATTTTCTTAGCTGTAATGGCGGTGGGAGTATTAATAAACTCAGCTGAACCCACTCTTCTTCTTCGTTTTACTCGTGTCCCTGCGCCTCAGTCAAGGTTCTCTACTGCCATTTTTAGGTACTCTGTTCAAAGACTGAATGGTTCCAACGCATGTAAAAACAACGGTTGTTCCATTTCCTGCGAGGTACCCTTCGCTTTTTTCTCCTCCACATCCATTTGATGCTATCTAACAGGTTTTTAGTACTAAACAAATGCCCTTAAAAGGAATGGTGTAATGGATTAATTTATTTTATTATCAGCTTAATTTATTTAATTCATCGGTTTGTTGTTGGGAAAATTTGGGTTTGGACAGCTAGATGGGCAAGCTCTGAGACTTTGTTCGGCTGATAGAATAGTAATGAAAAACTTAACTGTAAACCGCGAGCACAAATTTGTTCTCAATGTGACCACCTGGAATGGAGAGACAAACTCGTCAGCTTATTCGTGGTTTATTGGTAAGTACTTCTGCCTAATGTTGCAGAAGTTGGGAACATACTGTCAAAAGGAAACTTATTCCTTTGTTGCATTATTGTTTCTCAGATACAATGCCGCCAACTGCAACAATTCATAGTGAACAGACTTATACCAATGCGGAAAAATTGGCCATTGATGTTACATTCAGTGAACCTTGCACTGGACTGGGTGGTTTCAAGTGTGTAAACTCATCCAACTGCAATGTAAGTTTGTTTCTTGCTCAGAAATTTATGTTTCATTAATGCAGATACAGTAAATAGACCATATTGTTGCTACCTGCGGTATTATTTTGTACAGTTCATGCTTTAATTTTCGAGTAATTCTAAGTATAGTTGTGGAGTGTGCAAGTGTCGTATAGTCGTTTTAAAAAAGAGTAGAATTTATTATTAAATAATCAATTCTTTTTATGTGGATATTGTATTTATTCGCTCTTTTTCAAAGCATTTGTAGGTCATGCTAAATGGTCCTGCCGTGGTACGAGCATCTTCACTAAGGATTATGGAACCTGGAATCAAATACAGCCTCGATATACTTCTCTCCTCGAGAAGCATCTATGGACGTGTGGTGGTCACAATGGCAGATGATCTTTGTACAGATAAGGCAGGAAACCATTTCGTAAGAACAAATGGTTCGACTGTAATCATTCGCTTCGGTAAGAAATCAGTCCCTGATCTTTTCCTTTAACAATGGCTCTATGTCTAGTCCCACTATGACACTTTCACTACTTAAATCTAATGGCTATCTTAGATAGGAGGCCAGTACTGGTGGATTTATGGACGTCTGTTTCATCCTATGAGTTGGTAATTAATGGGGTTCCAAGAACTGTGCTTGCCACAAACAAAATGGAGGACATTAAAATCTTCCTTGATTTCAGCATTCCTATTATGAATTCAACAGAACAGATCCTAAGGGCATTACATGCAAACTCGGGTACCTTAATACCTGTTCAGGATAAAGTTCAAGGGAACCGCCGATTTGTTTTCGAGGTAAGGTATTGCATTTCAACTTTTTCAAAGTAAATGCATCTTACAAACAATCGATTACATCTGATTAATGCGATCAAATGAATTGTGGTGATATGGTGCTTACTTTTCATCTTGCAGATCAAGAACATATCAAGTATGGAAATCATCACGGTTGAACTACAGGCTGGTTCAATAATTGGTCGGACAGGCACTCCAGTCTCACCTGTTGCCTCAATTACATTCCTTTTTGGTATGTTATTATACATTGTTAAGATATAAAATAAATAATAAACTTTATCTTTTTTTATCAGTTTAAACTTTTAGGATAAGTAATGATTCCATGTAGTATTAGGGCAGAGGTCTTGAATTTGAATTTTGACTCTACACTCTATCCCAATTAATTAAATATTTCACGTGTTGAGCCACCTATTGGGAGGAGTCCGGTCTACACGCGAGGAGGAGTGTTAAGATATAAAATAAATAATAAAATCTACCTCTTCCTATCTATTTAAGTTTTTGGAACAAATTGTGATTTCACATACAGGATTTGTCTCCAATTAAGCTCTAGACTACTTTTCAGTGGCACCAGTATTAAGCTAATTGCTATATTTTTCTGTAGATTCCACAAGCCCCTATGTATCGTTGAGTACAAGCTCACCAAGCATTACAAAGGAGTCCCACATCAATGTCATAGTCGAGTTTACAAAGCCAGTTTTTGGCTTTAAGGCCTCCATGGTAAAAGTGGTTGGGGGGTCACTGATAAGGCAGGTGCATATGGTGTCTCTCAAAGTATTATAACAGTCATGCTGCATTAGCCCACAACACTATCATGTTAATTGAAGGATTAATTGATAATTTAATTGTCTACTTTCGTTACTATAGGTTTAAGGAACATTCAAGAGCTCTCTACTCGTTGACAGTCCTGGCAGAAGCTCAAAATTTGTTATCAGTTACCATTCCTGAAGGGAAAGTAAAAGATATTTCAGGAAATCTTAATATGGGATCCAACCAACTTGAAGTGAAACATTGTATGACAATTCATGTCTCTTACTTCTGTCTTTTTGTTTCCAGTCCTTAGAAGTTACTCATTGTTTACATTTTATTATTGCTAGGCACTCAGCCATTCAGCATTAATGAGTTGAAAATGACAATTTATGGCAAATTGATCATTATTTTTGAGTGATTGAGCAGATACCTGTTAGTATGGCTTCTTCTCTAACGATTCTTGAGTTTCCACAGATTCGGCCCCTGCAATATCCATCGCACTACACACATTTGTGACGGCGGGAACAGTTTCAACAGCAATAGCAGCTGCCATTCTTTCAATCTCATCTGCAAATCTCGGAGCAATCAGCGTTGTTGCTTCTGGGAGTAAGAATGCTATTGCTTTGGACCCACCACTGAATTTACAGGTAAATATCAGAGTTTTTATTAGAGAGAATGTCTGGACACCTACATGTGTTTGCATATTTAACAAAATTTTATTGCAGGGAATGGTTGGGCATCTGCAAGTGTTTGTCCTTTCCGACTGGTTCTCCGCAAACCATCCAATCGAATATTCTGAGACAACAAAAGGTCTTACGTGGATCATAGCTCGCCAAAAGCTTCCATGGAATAGGGGTTGCGCTTCTACATGGCCCAACTATATTTATTTTTCTGAAGAGAACCGTGGAGGAAAATTGAGTGGCTTGGTTAATGGAAGGTCTTCTCATGAAATGCCTCACCAGCCAATTGGCTTAAATATGACCAACTCATCTTATACGCAACCTGAACGACCATTCCCAATCGAGATTGACCCTATGTCGACTTGGCTCCATGGAAAGCACGACATTAGCTTCAAAAGTACTGCCTTTGGGTTACCTCTCGACTCCAATGAATACTTCATCCATTTCTTGGTATGTATCCATTTTCTACTTGTATGTTGTATAATGAGAACATTTCTAAAATGGAGTAATTTGTCTTGTAGAGAGGAGAGCCAATGTCTGCTACCGATGCTGTCAAGACGCTGGAGAATTATAAAGGGTAGCCCAACAATTTCCTTTACATCTATTATAATACTGATCTTAGAATACTGCCACCTGCACTAGATCCTAGGCCTGCAAAGGCTGCAGAATTTGTTAGAGAAAAAAGAAAGGAGCTGTCTTTGTGCAAGCTTAACTTGCTTCTGTTGGTGTGGTTAAAAGAATAATGCTGTGGTTCTTTCCTGACAGGTGGCGAGATATGGAAATGAACTTATTATGGCTTGCTGTGGGAAGTGGTAGTTTACTAATACTTCATTTTCTATTAATAATTTTCCTAAGATGGAGAACAGGAACACCAGCACATGGGATACTTTCAGTACCCAGGTTTGAGCTTTTTCTTCTGATTCTGATGCTACCTTGTATCTCTCAGTCTTCAGCTTTTGTCATAAGAGGTAATGAAATTGAAGTTTATTCTTCTTTGTTCAATTCATTCTGTCAGGCATGTCATCAACTGAAGAGTACTATTATTTTGCAGGTGGTACACCGGTGGGCATCATCATTGGGGCCTTGTTATTAGCCATCCCTGCAGCATTTGTTTTATCAGTATCCCTCTTTCTCATAATAGGAATCTTCACTCGCAGTTTTTCACAGTACAAAGAAGTGAAGTATGCAACCATAGAAGAACCATGGTGGACAAAGCTATGGTTCTTCTTCACTGGCAGGCCTACAACTGGAAAGTGGTTTTATGGGGAAGGGCTGCCTTCATCTTTCCTCCCACGCTTTGGAATTCTCTTTGAAAGTTGGAAGGGTCCTCCTTCGTTTATTTTTGTTGATCAGATTGACAAAAACAGCATACCAAAGTGGACTGAAAGTGGCAAAAGTGGGATTGGTAGAATGAGAGCAGTCAGCTCAGATGACAGCAATGAAGAAACAAAAATACCCAAATCTCAAAGGCTCTTGGGTTGTGCTAGATCCTCCTATATCATTCTTGACCTTTCAAGAAGGATCAGTTTGGGTTTCATATCTGGAGCATACTCATTGCCCAAATCAAGCCAAAGCCTTTTGGCTTTGACAATCACACTGTTACAATTCATGTATCTGTTTTCTCTCAAACCACACATCAGAAGGCGAGTCAATGTGGTGGAAAGTGTGTCTCTCTTGTGTGAGGCAGGCATCTTTGGTCTGTCACTCAAAATAAGTAGCTCTAATTTGGTTGAAGCGAGAAAGTTAGGATTTCTAATGCTGGCTCTACTTTTCTTTACCTTCATCGTCCAAATTACAAACGAGTGGTATGCTCTGATCAAATCATTATTAAAACTCACACAGTCACGTGAAAAATCTTTCAAGCTTGGATTGAAGTTTGCTGCTAAAGGACTTGTCCTGCCTTTCCTTCCAAGGCAGTACTGGTCGAGAGTCATACCCGAAACCTCCCAACCAAAAACTGGGCTAGCTCCAGTCCTTCCCTTAAGTCCAGAAACAGAGATGGAGAGAAGAAATACAAGAGTTCAGTCGGTTAATCCTATTAGCTCCATGACTGCAACAGTAGTCCCTGTGCTCAGTCCTGGCTCACCAGGCCCCAATGTAATGCAAACGACAAGTGCCACGAATTCAGATGCTATCCTCAGTGGGATTAGATCAGGGGATGGAAAACGGCTAAAGGGCATTAAATTTGAGCCCAAAAGCGAGATGAAGAAGTTAAGAGAATTGGCAAGGGCTAGTTTCTCAGGGGATTCAACGCGCGAGGAAGCTAGTACCAGCTATGCTTTTCGGCCGTAGTCCTCCGCTGATACCTCAGGAAGTTAAGTAAGAGCATTCTAGCCATAATTTAGCCAAAGTTTAGCCATCCAAATTTTTATCTTAACTGCCCATTTTCCAAAACCCTGTACATCCTAATCCTAATCATTATTTTGTCGTAGGAAGTTGGGTTTTGAGTGTTCTGGGATACTCCATTTGTGTATTCTTTCTTTGTGTTAATCATTATCATAGGAATTTGGGTTAGATGATTTACTTCAAATTGCAGCACTTATGTAAGTCTTGATTGCAATTTAGATTTATAGCAAACTTTCCACTCGAATGGCATCACATTACAGACAATTTCAGGCTGTGATGAAGCAGATTTTGTAGCATAAATACAAGGCAGAATGTCTTCAATGGCTAGTTCAGCCTATAACGCAATTAAATTGCAAAACAAATCACCAGAACCCAATGACGTATTAAGTGATTTACTTCCAAAAGTGACTCCAAAAGGAAGGGCATGGTGCAGAAATTTTGTATGTACTCTTTGCCATCCTATGAGATCTACCCTATATAACCTTTTCCAATTTCCACTATACCATTTCTTGACCTAACGTTCACAGAGAGCAATTTCCCTTTTATCCTGTATGCCCTTGACCATCATCCAATATCCAATAGAAACCACAAGTTCATAACCTCTTTAAAACCTTATTTTGGTAGTCTAAACCACTGTACAACCTTGAAGGTATACAAATCATGTTTCGCTACAGTGTTTTGAGGACTCATGTATTAACCTCAAGTAGCATAAGGAATGATGAGCTTTGCTTCAGGCATAGCAGCAGATCCATCATCATCTTCAGCAACCATCCAGTGTAACTTAGGCCCCTGAAACAAATATCAAGAACAAGAACAAAGATCAAGAAGTATGAGAACATTGTGCCAGAGATGCAGAACACAACAATTCGTTAATGAGTAGTTTTTACACACAAAAATCCCATTTATTCTCCTAGGTTAGCATTAAAATACTCCTAGAAACTAGGAAATTTCATGATACAGCTGAAGTAGATGTGGCGCTAAGGCCCAAGGCTGTCAGTGGCACAAAATATTGCAAGTTCAGCATCAACATGAAACCGAAATCAGGTAATTATAAAGGGTAAAGGAATATAATGCGTTAAAAAATTAACACGGGACGTGTTATTTAAAAAGAACATTTGTTTTTTTTTTTTTAAGTACTAACTTTTTTGATAAAAAATAACATTTGTTTCTTCACATACCAGACTCTCTTAAGGCAAGAAAATAGCTTTAGCCACAATAGGACGCTTAATGGAATAAATGCTAGATCTTACGATGTAAAATGAAGCAACTGATCATGTAAAGATTGGATTGGGTGGGCTTGGCATCTTTACGTGTCTCTTGATTTCTATGGTTGTTCATAGGGTTTGGTTTTTTTCTGAGTTCTTTGTTACGTTTATTGTAGTTTGGCTGTTAGCACTGTTTTTCCTCCGCCATAAATGAGGCATTCTTTTAATAAACTTGGGACGGGGTCTCTTTAAGTGGGGCTACCGGCTCTTTCCAAAAAAACAAAACTGATCATGTAGAGAACATGGCTCATCAATAGCATAGACTTCATTACCTTTCCCTGCCTCACGATCTTGGGAGGAACTCCCATCATATCAACAACAGTGGATGGATCTGCCACTCTTACCCCTCCATCAACAACAAAGTCCAGACCCTAAAATTGAAAGTCAGTCAAGATATTTGAAATAATTTACAGTACAGATTATGTAATAACTTTTCTTAAGAATGATTAGAGAGGAGATCTATTTTATTTTTTGGGCGAGGGGAGTTGGAGGTAAAATTTTCATAACCAAATTTTCATTGATGCTAAAAAAAAGCTTGGGCAATTACAAAACAGGAAGATCACAGAGAGATAGAGTCTCAGCTGTCATGACATTCATTTTTTATTGGTGTTGCTTTCTCAAATCCTATAAAAACCTGAATAAAAGGAAGGCCTAATATTAAAAAGCAATCTATTGCATGTTAATATTAATCCTCCAATGTATTGTCATGATTACAACAACAACAACAAAAATTGCAATGTATTGCCATCCTTCCACGGGGCATTCACTTTATAAACTACAAGGACAGTCTAACTTAGAATATAGCTAAAGAACCCTCAGTTGATCCATACCTCTTGTCCATATATATCAGCTATTACAACCGGATCTATCAGCCATTCGTTCTCCTTTGGGCACTTGACACTGACACAAGGGACATACATTCAAGACCATTAAGGTATGAGAAGTACAAACAGCAGGTAAGATATCTTTGCCTGCTTAAACATCAATGATTGATTAAAGAAAAATGATTACAATTATTGGCATCAATAATGAAAATAAAGTTAAAGATACATATAGTATCCAACCAAATCACTACTCCAATTAAAATAATTTAAGTGGACAAATGTAACTAACCTTGTGGAAATTAAAGGGGCATCCAACCTCTCGAGTATTGCCCGACATATGGCATCATCAGGCATACGAACACCCACATTTTTCTTCGATGCAAATTTGGCAGCTGCAGTCCCATACCTTATACACTGTTTAGGTAACTCTTTACTTGCAGTCAGGATGAAAGTATACTGTTGCATAAAAGGTCTGTCAGAGATGAAAAATTCTTCACTCAAACAGTTCAAGGAGCCTACCGAACTCAAAATGAATCCACAAAATTATACACACATATATGACTTCATTAATTTGAGGATTTTTCTTCAGAATTCGTCTTTGTGCCTTTAAGACTCTAACCACACAAAAAAGACAGGGAGAGAGTGACAAAAGAAGGCTGCAAAAACTAAAATCTATCAGATCTTTAGTTTAGGAATGGTCTGCGAGGTGTGCCCCTGGATGTTGGGTACCATTGAGCTCTGCTTATGCAAAAGGTAACTCTGTAGTTATTGTAATGGCTCCTGGATGGTACTGATGCACACCTACACTTTCCTCCAGAAACAACCACAGGATCCAGAAAAATACTTACAGGCCCAGGTAAGCAATGCTTCACAGCTCGGAATATACTAGCATGACCTTGGCCATCACCGCGAGGAAACCCTGTTGTATACGTATCAATGTCCCGGAAAGAGTGGCATAAGATGCTAAGAGGCTGCATTAAAAAAAATATGATGTTACTGGTAGAACGTGCATGTGCAGGAAGATATCACCTGGCATAAAAAAGTTGTCAAACCACAACAACACGGATATTATAATCAATGGCCTTTCCCTATGCTGTGACCATGCACTACCAAAGCAGACTACAGAATTGAGTATCTAGGCGTGTATCTTTCAGTGGAAGGAGTTCCATTTTATTCTTGCTATAGTATCAGAAGCTGTAGCATGAGAGAAGCCATAACTTGCCTTTAAAGCATCTATATTTTTTATCCTGCAATGGAAGCATGATAGCACTATTGTCAATTGTCACCATAATGCAAAACAAAAGTACCGAGGACAAACTTCTTTTAAGTTCCATAGAATTACAACTGAGTCTACCTGCGAAGACGTTCAATCGCTGAATTGCTTTTCAAATCACAAACGATTGCATACCTATGAACAAAGAAACCTGTTACAATAATAAACTAGGAACAATAAAATTAAAAGGTACTAAAATTAAGTTAATTTTTTAAATAAATAAGTAAATAAAAAAATAAGAAAAAGGAAAACAAGGGAGGCAATACATGACCAGATCACAATCAATGATAGGAATGCGAAAGCTTTCTTGCAGAGAGAAAGCCAGAAAATCATAGAAATGAAAGAGAAAATCCACCTCAACTCAACTCATCTCATCTCATCTCATTTCATCACAACTTTCTCAAATTTCTATACATTTTTTCAAATTATCGTACAAAATATAATAAATAATTCAAAATTTTCAAATCCCAAAATACTCATAATATTAAAAAATAATATTCTAATAATATTTTATTCAACTCAATTCAACTCAGATTAACTCGACATCTAAACACAGCAAATTAGCTTTAATAAATTAATAATTAATAAATGACACTTAAGAAAAAGTCAAAATGATTATTTCAGGAAACTAATGCCCCTCAAAATTAACTTGACCATACAACTATTACTAAAATTACAGTAAGAAACATATTACATAGGGCCCAGAACAGCACAACCGCTGAGGTTACCATGTCAAATATTGCCTCAAACAACTCAGGCAACCGAAGAAGAAGAGCAACATACACAGTGTCTGTAGGAATGACCCCAACCGCTCCCTGTTTCAAAAGATTGACAACTGGTTCCAATTTCCAGCTGTCTGCTCCTGATGAATCAGCTTCAACATAAAGCAAGCTATCCTCCTGATGTTTTCATGCCAATTAAGGTCAAATTAAATCTGGTCCCTCCACCATGAGAGCTTCGCTCAATATGCTTGTCAATCAACCGACCAATTTCTTTCTTTTCTTTTCTTTTTTTGGATTAAAAAAAATATATTTCGGGACTAAAACTGGTGAACAAGTGATCATCACAGTGATTTATTTTCTTTGACTTATTATGAGCCGGTTGCGTTTATTACTGATTGAAGAAAATGTCAAAACGAGTACCTCTTTTTTCTTTCCAAGTTTCATCAGGCCCGGCCTCCTACTTATCGTTTGTATCAAAGACTCAAAACTACAGCTATCGTAAATAAATATCTTATCCTCTCTCTAACGCCATTTTCTCATCAACCAAACAAGTCCTTTGTACGGAAACACTGACTACCGGAAATCAAATAAAGCATGTGCGGTCTACGTGAGGGAAGAGATGACACTAGGGCGAGAATGGGACCTTGGTGAAGCGAGGAGCAGAGTATTTGAGACGCTTAGGGCTGCGCTTAACGGCCATGGCCAAGACAGGTTGGAGCCGCTGGGGTTTCGGGAGGACGAAAGAGACACCGGGGCTTGGAAACGAGGGGACACGTGGACTCAAGAAAGACCGCCGGAAACAGAGCGATAGCGCTGCGTCGTGACCGTACAGTTTCGACTGTGTAGTCATTCTCTGGAGTCTGTACACTTTGGCTGCCCTTTCAGCTAATTTGGACAGGGATCAGAGAAGAGAGAAGCTCCATGCCTTTAAAAACTTATTTTGCAGACAACCAATCATAGAGGGCCACGTAGACATCTACAAAAAACTGAGATAATCCGCATCTCACCTAATCCAAATCTTAAATAAACTGCTCTCTCTTCGTTCCCATTCCTAGAACCTTCGAAGTTTCGAACCCAATCTCAAGTTTCGCCATTGAAGAGCCCATTCCCAAGTTTGGCCATTGAAGACCCAGCCGACGCTTACCAGGGTCCATTTGAAATCCAAACACAACAAAATCTGATACAATGAAGGAATAAAAATCTGATTTTTTTTCAAGCTTTATTCACATTTTACATCTACAGCTACGGTACATTAACAGCAATTTATAAACAGAAATTGGAAAAATAAAATAAAACAAAAAGTGCCCAAGACTTGTAACCAGATTTTCGTCATTTAACACTGGAAGAAACGGTGTGAGCCCAACATTTCAGATTATTTTTCGTGTCAATTTCATTGGTCAAGGTCGGAGTTCTCCAATTCATCAATAGGTTTTGGGACTTCCTTCTATCCAAAACCTCTCAAGCTTCAAAAATATAAGGTCTTGAAGTTGTAGATTCATCAACAACATCTTCTTCATCTTTCTTCCTGAACATTTGCAACCCAGGAACGACCGAAGCTGAGCTTGAATTTTTATCTACTTCTGAGAAAACAAAACCCAGATCCATAAATTCTTTTAGCTCTTCAAATTCAAGGGGCTCTTGGTTTCGTCTCTCTTCTTTCTACCATCTGTGACCTTCTTCTTGAACGATACTTGAAGATTTGTTGATTTAATTTTCTCCGGTTTCGTGGGTATTTGGTGAGAGAAGGATTATGTCTAGTACTGACTTAAGACCTGCCATTGAAGCTTGGCTGGGTTGGTATGCGAAGAGGATAGCAGCATTTGGGGTTCCGATTAGTTGAGATGCGGGTTATCTCAGTTTTTTTTTTTTTTAATTGTCTACGTGGCCTCTTATAGTTGGTTGTCTGCAAAATAGGCTTTTGAAGATAGTCCGGACGGAAGCTTTTCTCATCAGGGAAAAAGACACAGGTCAGTGGTCATCATCCGGCTTGTATTACGAAATCATTTCAATTTATTTTATTTTATTATTATATTTTTTTAATATTTTAATATAAATATAATAAATAATTTAATTTTTTAATATTTTAAAATAATAATAATATATAATATTTTATTTAACTTTTTATTTTTATTTAAAATTATCTTATTTTATTTTTAAATTCAAACAAAACTTAAGATGAAAGTTAAATTTTATTAAAAATATTATTAAAATATTATTTTTTATAAATATTAATTGAAGTTTGAAGATTTATTAATTTATTAATTAAATTTTATATATAAATTTAATAAAATTATAATAATAAAATAAGATGAATTGATATCATTCCTGAAATGAGGGTTGGTTATGATTCAAAGACTCTATTTCTAAGAGTTTTTACTTTTAGGCCGTGCACAAATCATGTCACAATGGCAACCTATACTAGTGAACAGTATTGGCATTAGTTATATTAAAAATAATTATAATTTAATGAAAAGTATAAATTTAATAAAAAATCAGCATTTTTGCATCCCTAAGTTTACATTAAATTTATTATTAAATTCATCAAAAATAATAATATAATATACAATTTATGAAATCAATATACACATATATAATTTATTCATCCCACAAACATAGTATAAAATAATAACAAAAACATGTTGATGAGTAAATAATAACTCTTCAAATATAAAAAATAATGCTTAAATACTATAGTTCAAAATTTGAATTGGTGAGTTTTGATAATTTCAATAGAAAATTATTTTAAATAAAATCATTAAATTTATATTTGATAAATTTCAATATACAATACTCCACTATGAGAGAAGGTTTTGCTCCTTATAATAGCTTTAACGGGTAATATTTTTAGATTATATATATATATATATGTATGTATTAATCATTCTAAATTTCTAATCATCATTTTCATCCCATATAATCCCATATATTATATGGGATGAAAATGTATATATCGTATTCACAAATAATCAATAAGATTTTATTAATTTTTTTAAACTTTCATTAGTAAACAAGACTATGTTATATATGTCCAGATTTATCAGAAAATATTTTTTTATAAACAAAGATATATTATGTTGGTAACTAGATTGATGTAAATAGTTAGAAAACAATAATTCAAGTAAAAATTAAATTATTAATTAATATATAGGATGTATTTACAAAATATACAAAAACTATCAAGAAAAAATTGTCATTACAAAATGTTATATTATTATTTTGACTTTGAGATGAATAGTCTAATGTGGATTAATATCTTCAATAGCTTTGACTTCAACCAAAACCTCAAATTTTAACCAAATTTTATACTTGACAATAGTTAGACCATTATCAATGAAAACATTCCTAGCGGCTCAACCACTAATTCGGGGAGAAAAATCAATATTTCACATAGAAGATTGAAGACACTTTAACTTATCAGTTGTACATGGAATACGTTACTAGGGATAACAAAAAAGAAAATAAAAATAAAAACTAATGGATGGTGGATTAGATTTGATCCTCAACTTTCTGCATAAATCAGGTCAGAAGCTCTCAAAATGTGCAAAATCCCTGTCGGCAGCATGTGAATGCCTCAATTATCGTGGAGGAGGTGGAGAAACCTGTGATTTTGCAAAACCAACCCATGCAACAATTCCAACAGCAAGAATTATCCATCCAAATATGTCATACTTGAGATCACTACTCTTCTTTTTCTTTGAAGAAGTCTGCAACAGGGGGGAAAAAGTAAACCTCAGTTACAGATTTGTCGACTTATCGAGAAAACTAAGCATGATACACTGAGAAAAAGGTGGTCCAAGCAAAACACACCGTGCTCCTCTCTGACAAACATAAAACAGGCATTCAAGGAGCATACTTAAATACCAAATGGATAGGTGAGGCACCACCTAATGAAGACATAACCCACAAATCGTGTATGTATTGACACCGACACCACAACCAAGAGAACAGAGAAAAATAAGAGAAGTAGAATGCTCAGGATCTCACCTTTGAACCTGATGAAGTAGAAGGTCCTGCTGTCCCCATTGCTTGTTGAGCAAAGCCATGCTTATGAATTTCCATGTGCAATTCAGGGGCCTAAAGAGAGTGATACAAAGTTTCAAAGGTGCATCGATATCTAACATCAAAACAAGCACATAACGGATCATTCTAAGAACTCTAAAATCAAACTTCTTATTCCCTGAACTTGTGCGAAAATCAGTCTTTCTGTCATCCTCTAGTTTGCTAAATTTTCAGAAAAATCACATCAGTACAAATAGATGTTTGACACACAGTAGTGGCAAGCCTAAAAGCCGTAGTATTTATAGGGCTCTGTTTGCATCATAGTTGTTATACAAATAAATATATACATACACCTTACACACCAAAAAAAAAAAAAAAATACGCACACCTTCTTGGAGACAGAGAATAGAACTGAAAATCAACAGGAAAAAGGAAAATGAAGATTCACAATGTCTAGATCCCAATATGATCTTTCCCAAAGTTCAAAGGGTAGAAACAGACCCAGCATCTCATCCATAAATGTCTAGCTTTCTACATTTCAGACAATTCTTTTAACTTGATTCATGAAACAGCCTACAGCTCAAATGACCAATTACATTAGAGAGGGTAGTAATTTATTTTGCCCACACTGACAATTAAATAACAGCAATTTAAAAAATAAATATCAGGTTTTTGAGGGAAAATAGGTCCCCACAACCACACATAGTTATATAATCCAAAGTGCCTAGGTAAATAACAAGCTCAAGTAATTTGCTTTCAACATTTCATCAAGCAATAATAACATGTGTTCATTCTTCATGTGTTTCATCTCCAATGTTGTAATCTCTTGTGGTTGTAAAATAATTTAAAACACCAAGGTTAAAGTCATGAACACAGCCAAGTGATTATCTCACCTTTGTAAACAGTTAGTTTAGAATGTTAAATTTAGCAACACAGTAAATCAAGTTGCTATATAATGTCACCAAATCACCCACTGGTAGCCCAGCAATGTCATACAAGGAAGGTAGCAATGCTGCACAAAGAATACCTTCTCATACTCCACTCCCTACAGTTAATACTAATGATACCCAATTATATATATATATAAGTAGTGCCCAATTAAAAGGAAAAAAAAAAATGGCACAAAAATGGTTCTCTATTAATGCAACAATGGCATCTCCTTCTCCACCCAGCCACGGTAACATACCAAATTGAATAGGTCAAGTGTAAAACAAATTGAACAAGGGTTTTGGACTCAGCATTTTTGTTGGCTAAATATTAAAAAAATAACAGAAATTTACCTTGGCAGCAACTTCCAAGGACTTGCGATAAAGATCATTCCCTGGATCCTACAAAATGGTGGAGCAACTCTATGATTATAAATCTACAAAGCTGTGGCACTGCAAACACAACACAGGACCATATGCTTTCCCGTGAAAATTTTTCAAAAGGAATACCTCATCAACCGCTTGCTGATAGCTGAAAGCTGCCTTCTCGAAATAAACCTTTGCCTCATCCTGGTCCGGTGTCAAAAATGCATAAGAAGTGTGAGCATTTCCCAGGCACCAAAGAGCATCATGCTTCATGGGATTAACCATCAATGCTTCCTCCAGCTTTGAAATTGCATCTGTGAATAAAAAACACATACAAGCCCCTGGTTACAAATTCTGGCCCAGATACGAAATCATTCTCGACTTGATAGCTATCACAAAAATTGATCAATATAATTTAAAAGCCAAGAGTAGAAACATGCTACTGAAGCAGTCAAGCATGTTAAAAGCGTAATATACACTGTCATTCCAATATCATTTGCAACAACCACTACCATAAGCCCTGGTAAATCAGACAATGAATGATTTTGTTCAAGGTTTTTTTTTTTTTTTTGGGTTGGGGGGGATGAATTTGTAATATACTGAACTTGTAGATAAGCCCAATAATTTCAATACCATAAACCAACCATCAAAACTATTGGTTCTTAAAATACTCAAGCTTATAGGAAGCTACGGTTCGGTAATCCAGTATAATCACGAAACTAAGCACCTTGAATCATCTTTTTCGAATCAGGAACACTCTGAAATTGAGACAACTCTAACAGTACTCCTCCCCACGTCGCCAAGTTCTGGATAAATAAACAAATAACCATAAAAATCATAATAACAAAAACATCAATCCCACACAAGAATCAGGTAGAAATACATCGAGTTTCCCGTCAGTTCTCGGAGACCAATCAGTAAAATATAAAATTAATTTTCAAAAATGGTGATTTACGAACATCAGCATCGAGGGGGTTCTTAGAGTAGTTAGCCTCGGCGGCCTTGCGGGCCTGTTCGAAGAAGAGGATCCGATCGAAATCTCCCTGCTCCATGGCGTGCAGGTATGTTTCGTTTGGGGTTTCTGAGAAATTCGGACGAACAATGTGGCTCTGGGAATTGAGAAGAGTTTCGCAACGAGTCGTGCGGTTCTTTGAATAACCCGAACTGGTTGTGAGTTAACGGGCCGGTCTGCTTAAGGCGGTGTCGTACTTTTTAACTCCGCCTCGTAAAATAGCATAAACGTAGAGCGGTCTATAACCACGGAAGAAGCGTTGCGAACTTTGGATTAGGAACTCCCCAACACATTATATTATGAATAATGATATGCATACATCTTATTTATTATTAATTTTTTTAATTTTTAATTTTTTTAAAAAATATATTATTTAATAATTAAGAAATTAATTATTATTAAAATTATATTTTTTTAATATTTTTTTAATGATTAAAAATGTTTAAAAAATACTTATAAGAAAATAACAAAAAAATAAATACAAAGTAAACTAGTGATAAATAAAATGTAAGCTTATCCCTACCCTTGTATTATATATTCCTCCTCCTATTTTTGCATGACACGGTATCAATTAAAAGAATAAATAATAAATTCTGCCAAAAATAATAGTAAGCACTGTCTATCGAACAATTTTTTTTTTTTTTTTTGGCCGAGTACGACGTGTTTGTAAATATGGGTTGTGCTATTATATTCAATCTATGTGATATTTTTTTAATTTTTAATTTTGTTTAATAATTAAAAAAATGATTAATAGTATATTGAGATGTCAAAAAATAGGTGTCAAATAAAGTCATGCACAATAACATTACCCTTGTAAATATATGATAGAATTAAAGTAATACATATAAGGTAATGCTGTAATGTCCATCATATTTGACATCTCTATTTGACACTTTTTGTATTTTTATTTTTTAAATTTTTTATTTTATTTAATGATTGAGGAAGTGATTGTTAGTGTGTTAATATTTTTTTATATTTTTAAAAAATATTAAATACATCAAAAAATATGAAAAGAAAATTAACAAAAAAATCTTTTTTTTTCTTTTTTTTTTATCATTTTAAAATATTTTTAAAAAATGTAAAAAAAATATCAACACACTAATAATCACTTCCTTAATCATTAAATAAAATTATAAATTAAAAAAAATAAAAATACAAGAAGTGTCAAATAGATGTGTCATAATAACATTTTCCATACATATAATTCATATCCGAAAATTAATACTACTCCTTAACCCCTATTCCTTATTGAGATAACATGATATTAAATTAGGGTATGTTAGAGATTTCTATTTTGGGATCCCTACTATAATCTGATACATTTTTTGTTTTTAGTTCTAATTTTTTACATGATTTTTTTAATATTTTAAAATAAAGATCTCAAAATAGGAACAAATAGCATTTTTCATTAAATTAAGAGTTGTGCATGCCACATGTAAATGTAATTTTCAGGAACAAAACACAGATCCTATATTAAAGATTTGTTTACATATTGAGATGAGTTGATATAAACTAAGATGATTTATTAATAATAACAAAATTGTTAAATTAAAATAAGATAAAATAAAATAATTTCATCTCCAAATCCTCTTTGGAACAATCCAACCGTTCCGGAACGTTTAATAGCCCCTAATAAAAATAGGTCACGTATAAACTTCTACATCGTTTCAATTTATTTTGTGTTAGTATGATGTAAAACTATATTTTACAAAAGTTGAAGCATTGAGATTGTGTAATGAAAGAAGAAAAAAACTGATCGAGTAAAATGAGGATTTTGCCTTGCAAGGACTAGACTCCACGTAACGACATCTAGGGATGTAAATTATCGAAACTTCTAAAAATGTGAATCGATTTTATTCGATTTAAAAATTTTATTCGAAAAAAATGTAAACCAGTTTTATTCAGGCTAAGAATTTTTACACCCTAGATCAAATCAAACTTCTATTCGATCCATACCGGTTTAGTCTAATTCGATTTAGGGACAGGTCGATCCGGTCCAAAGGCACCTGATATGATTTAATTGATTAAATTTGATTCAAAATTTTATAATGATGAAAAATAATTTTTAGCCTAAATTTAATTATTTTCAATCCAATTTACATATTTACCACAAATTAAATTCAAATAATATTAAAAAAACTTACTCTTAAAACAATTGGCAAAAGAAAATTAATCTAAAAACAAGTAAAAAAAACTAATCTTAATGGCCCTATAACTAATAAAACTATTACATTAATATATTATAAATTTTTATGTTAGTAAGTAATAATAAATTAGTAATAATATATTAAATAATAACAATACACTTTTATAAATTATTTTTTATAAATTATTATTAATATTCTATATAGATATATTATAATTTATATATTTATATTACAACTAGTCAATTACTATAAATTATAATATGTTAATATTATAAGAGAATATTATAAGAGTATATATTATATTTTAATATATTATACTACCATTCTTAATCTATATTAATATTAAAATTTATATACTATTATTTATATATACATATATATAAATATATATAAAATATGATATGCATTTGGTCCGGTCCAAGGAGAAAAATGCCTTGGATCGGGACTGAACTGGAAATGTTTGATCCATGCAAAAAATGGATCGAACCGGACCGAATGGTCATAGTTTGGTTCAGGCGGTCCGATCCAGTCTACTGGTTCAGTTCGGTTTTCTTACATCCCTAACGACATCCTAATTTTATATTTGGAGTTTTTGTTAGTTGATTAAACACAACTATTTAACTATACATAATGTTTATATACCGTCTCAAAAATTAAACTCTTTTGCCGTATAAATAATAAAGAAATAAAAAAAATTATTTTAAAATAAAATTGATTAAAATATCCTTATTTACAAATAAAAAATTCTAAAGAAAATTTAATTTCATTTAGTCATAAAAAGTGTCATTTTTATATAAATTATTATGTAGTCCATCAAATATAAACTGCAAAAAAAAATTATTCTTTAATTATCTCTCATTTATGTTTTATAACTCTTAAGTTTTGCTGATGATTCTTCAACAATTTCACTAGGTGATATATTGCCCTAAATGCCCAAGGTTTTTTCCTCATAATTATAGGTGCTATGCTAGAATTAATGCAATTTAATTCAAAAGAAAATTTTTACAAGTCTAGACAAAAGAACGCAACCGCTTGTTTCATTGTCTTGCATGGCAATTTTTACCATTCTCTTAATAATCCTTTAGCTTTGTTGGGTTGTGGATATTTTGTTAGAGAGAGGGAGAGGTCAGCTCAAGGTGAAGAATTTTGACGACAATTTTTGTACTGGAAGAGGGAGAGGGCCACCAGGAGAAGGAGAGGAACAGAGAGATGGTGGGGGGTTTCAAGGAGAAAGGAATGCAGAGAATGAGGAGTGAGAGTCTTACGTGGCAAACACTTATTAGAAGGTTGTTATTTAAAGAAGATTAGATCAACGAAGAGAACTTTTTTGTGTCACCTCGTGTCTGTATTCAAATAATAGGCTTTAAAACTTGGCATCCATTTTTCTAAATCCAACCCAACAGGGCCTTATATTAGCCCAAAATAGCCTATAGGCTATACATAACCTTTGGACCACTAAAGTAGTCCATGAACCTGCCATATGAATGGCCTGGCCTTTTTAAAAAGAATGAGAGGCCCATGGTAAAAGCTGATACCATAATCAGGTAAAAAAAAAAAGTCTCTTAACCTATCCAATTGGTCACAATTCACATTCCATGAAAAGTGAATGAAAGCGGTATTGATGTGTATCCTATACCCTTTTTAAGTGTTACACACCAACAAACCAACCTTAATAATATCACCTAAGGAGACAATCCATCGATATGGAACATGATTCGATTACGCCCTTTATTATATATTAAACTCAAATAAATAGATAAATAAATAAATAAAAACAATCCCTGTATTCAGCTCACGGGAATATTAAAGAGGCTATTTTTCTAGTCATAAGAACAATTATTTGGCCTTCTTGTAACTCTTTTAAATTCTGTTAAAAAATTTGGACTGAATTAAAATCAACTAAGTTTAAGTTGAGTCTCATATTCATACATTTTCTAAAATTATAAAATCAATCTCAACTCAAAATCTCTTTATACATAAAATTTATAATATTTTTCAATTCAATATTTATTTACACGCAAGATTCACAAACTGTTTTATCTTCTCGTAATCATATATAAATTTATTTTAATATTTAAATATATATAAATTCATTTTAAATAAATTTATTTATGTAGATATTATGCAAAAATATTATTTATACATATTATCTAATTTAATTATTTATGTTACTAATTTTATAAAATATATGCGAGTTTATCTTTAATATTATTCATTGGTAAATAACTCAAATTATCTTTTTAACTCAAGTAAACATACAAAAAGGAGCTTTGCATTTCCTCTCACGGCTAAAATCAAATACAATGGATATGGACCTCGTAGCTTCGAAGGAAAGTGATCTGCCAGCTAATTTAATTTTGGACACCGTACGGGCTCTTCTACTGATTTTCGATTGCCCGTATTGCCCCTACTATGTCCTAGGAATGCCTGTGGCTCCTTAAATACTTCCTCCAGACAATAATGGCACCAGCAATGAATAGTCATAAAAACATACGGCAGATTTCAGTTCCGACAATAATGAAACCGGCAATTAATAACTAAAAATAAAAATACTGTTTATATGTTCCTATAAGCAAACTTACATTAAGATTTATTGATTGTGAATATCTTTAATTTTTAAAAAGATGCACAAAATAATTACTCATTAAGGTCTGATTTGAATTATGAGATAAGATAAATTAAGATAAATTTTTTATTTTTTAAATATTATTATTATTTTAAAATATGAAAAAAATAAATTAGAATTTAAAAAATATATATTAAAATTAAAAAATTTATATTAAGATTTATATTTTATATAAAAAATTTTAAAAAATATAATAATAAAAATAAAAATAAATTAAAATGAGCTTAACTTATTCTCTAATCTAAACAAGATACAACGGTTATATTTCTAAAATAATGAAAATTTGTTTTTAGTCAAAGATTTATTAAATTAAAATATTCTAATATTAATCTATCTTCTTCCTTTTGTCTCACACATATTAAATAATTATTAGTTAAAAATTACATATTTTGATATAGATAAGAATGTGAAAATAGTTTTTATCGAAGAAAGAAATCTACGATGTAAAACGATTGAAACGAATTTCTAACTTTAATAATTTTAATGGCAAGCGGCGAGATTCAGTAAACTGGGAAGGGCATTTCCGCCACACGATGAACTATAAAGACAAAAAATCCTACCTGCTGTTCTCCTCTCTCTCTCTCTCTCTCCCGTGTCCAGGTTTCACAGCGAAGCAGATAGATAAAGCCTAAAGGTGCGCTCTTTCCCTTTCTTTCCCTTTTGAATCCCCGAATCTAGAGCTCTTGAGGCGTCTCCAGGTAAATCCGCTAAATTTAGGCTTTCGATATCATCTTTAACACTAAACTCCGAAGTTTTTCTTTGCTTAGTTCGGCTGTTACTTGGTAATTTTGTTTCTCAATTATTGCATTTCCTTACATGTCTTGGATCTTACTGCAGTAGGAAATTTTGTTTCTTTTATGGGTTTATTTTTAGTTGATTAGCTTGAATAAGTTCTAGATTTGTTGTAATGTCGGTCATTTCTGTGTTTTTTTTTTTTTGATCGAAGGTCATTTCGGTGTTAGATACTGTTAAGAGTTTGAGAGTTTGGAATTCGTTTGGATTGAGAAATCAGGTTTGACTTTTGAGTTCCATTTTTTGTTGGTGTGATAATGGGCAGAGAAGAAGAGAACTCATATCTTTTTTCTTTTTTGATAGAACTAAAATAACAAACAATAACATATAAAAAAAAGGAGAACTCATAATCTTAACTCACATTTTTTTCATTTTCTTTTTTGGAGCAGTGTGCTTTTTTATGTAGATGTATTTCGTTTGTTATAAAAGCTGATTTATTTGTTGCTGAATGGACTATGGTATTCTCTGAGTAGCAACTGAAATGCTGAACTTGATTCTGGTTAAGATTTCTGAATTCGCTGATTTCTTTGATGCCTTGTAAACGTTTGGGAATGTGCCTTCATAAGGGGTCCTCAAAATGTTATTTCAGTAGGGACCAGAAATTTGATTTTCAGTATTTGTTTAAGATTTTTTTTTTTTTTTTTTTAGTAAAAACGACATATTGGATCATAATATACCTACGGAAATAACTTGATCGTAAGAGTCATTTTTTCCTTATTCGGTAGATATGGTTCATCCTTTTCTGAATAACCTTCGGTTGAAGTTGTTATCTTGTATTAGATTGATGGTGTTTGTTTTATGTTTCAATGCTGTTCAGTACAGTCAATGCTTTGTTTTCTTTGTCCAATAGTTTTTGGTTGAAAAAACTGTTCTTCACTTACCTTTTGTTTTTGAAGTTTATTATTTTTTATCAGTAAAAAATTATTAATAGCAATCGGCGAGCCAAGTACACTGGGTGTAGGATTTTTTTTCTTTATTTTATTTTATCAGACTAATGTAAATGGATTTGTCCTTGGTGTCAATGGAATTAGGTTTTGCAACTATGGAGAGCATGCAAAGCTTCTGGCAGTTGTCCTCTGAGCTTCGTGGACAATCAAAAACATCAGAGGATCACAAATGGTCAATGGTTGCTTCTAAATTGGCTGAGCAGACCAGGTCAAAGGGCGAGCGCATGAATAACCTCGATCTCTCCAAGGGCCCAGCTGAAATAAGAACAAGGGAGAAAGTTGGGTTCCAGGAAGATAACAAATTTGAAAGCCTCAACTTCAATATGTTGAATTTGGACTCTAAATTAACTGAGAATGGGAGCAAAGGGAGCAAAGGTTCTTTCAGGAATGGTATATTCAATATGAATGCAGTGTACCAGAAAAATAATGCAAACCTTGTGGGAAACCTGATGGCTACCAAGTATAATGGCAATAACCACAGCAATAAAGCTTCCAATGACAATATCAGCAACAACAACAGTAACATCAACGAAAATGCCAACACCAACAATGCAGTTGACAAAAGGTTCAAGACCTTGCCAGCGACAGAGACCCTCCCACGGAATGAGGTGCTGGGAGGATACATCTTTGTGTGTAATAATGACACAATGCAGGAAGATTTGAAGCGACAGCTATTTGGTAATATTCTCTTTCTTATTCTGGACTTAACCAAAGTTACTCAAGGTTTGAGTGATAATTTGCGTTTAAGCCAATGCTTGAATATGGAGTTTGAAATTATTATTGGCACTTTATGCACAAAAACTAATAATGAGGACGAAATAATCAAGAGAATTGCACCAATTCATCAATCTTTGCAAACCAATCATCTGGAGTGTCAGCATATGCAGACAAACCTACATTTTTTTTTCATCATTGAGAGAATATCTGATTGCATTCATTTCATAGGTTTACCTCCAAGGTATCGCGATTCTGTACGGGCAATTACCCCAGGCTTACCTCTCTTTCTGTATAATTATACAACCCACCAGTTGCATGGAATCTATGAGGTTAGTTCTCGTATTTTTCTTATTTATTCTTTTTGTTTCCTTTGCAATGCTCTTGGTACCACAGGGACTATTCAACATTAGATTATCATATTTTTAGCAACAAAAGATTTTTCTATCATTCTTCTCCACTTCATTTTAATTGTCTTATTTCGAATAGGCTCCCATAGCCAGATTTTTTGTTGCATCTCCTGCCTTTTGATGGGCATGAGCTTGTTAAGAGATAATTTATTTAGAAGTTGTTGTACTAGTTATATAAACTGAATGAGTAAAAGCTTGAGAGTTAACTGCTTCGATATATTCAAGGAATTTATATTACTTGTCAGATTTAAATAATTCTAAATAATGTAACCTTTCTTTTTCATTTGTTCCTTCACGTTATTTTATCCTCCTTTATTTTTTAATAATATGTTGCATCTAAGCTACTTATCAAAAAGAAAAAGAAAAAAAATGTGACATGTAAGCTAAAGTTCTTTTCCTTAGAGGAATTGTGAGATGGATTGCTTATGTTCCTAGATTGATTTCTTACGTCTTGGTATTGATTTTGTTCAGGCAACAACTTTTGGGGGGTCTAACATTGATCCAACTGCTTGGGAAGATAAGAAATGTAAAGGCGAATCTAGGTTTCCTGCTCAGGTAGAATGTGGATTAGTGATTGCAAAGCTTTGCCAGCGCTTTCTTTCTTTTTGGCATATATGGAAGATATCTTATATGATATCTTCCATATATGATATGATAGGTATGATATCTTTTTGGCTAATACTCTGGTTTTACGTATTATGATAGGTAAGAATCCGTGTTAGGAAAGTCTGCAAGGCTTTGGAAGAAGATGCCTTTAGGCCAGTCTTGCATCACTATGATGGTCCCAAATTTCGTCTTGAGCTCTCAGTCCCAGAGGTACAAATTACAATAACAATCATCGGTCATCATCTTCTTCCTCTTTTTCATTTTCATGTCATCAAGAATCAATTTCAATTTACGGCAATCTTTCACTCACGGATGGCCTCATAGGTCAAGACTGACGTTGAATCTTTTACTTGCTGATCTTGCAGACCCTGGATCTGTTAGACCTCTGCGAACAAGCAGGCTCGGCAGCATAAGCAAAAATGCGAGCAGGGAGTGAGTTCTGAAATGTGGTTGGGTTTTGTGGTGCATGTCAGTTGTGTGCTTTTTTCACAGATATTCCATAGAGCGTAAGCTTGGGGAGGCAAGTCTGGTTGAGCAAAATGTGCTTGAAAAAAAGTAGGGTAACGTGTGCGAGATATAGCTGAATAAAAAGGTGTTGTATCTGTCGAAGATGGTTGTTCTCATGTTGTTGCATAACTTGGATAGCATTATAATGTAGACAAAGGTGCAATATGTAAGAGTGATCGAACTTGTGTGAGTACTATTGTAATGTCGAAGTCCTCTAAATATGAAGGGTTTTGATGTGTTGCCATTTCTGCCTCTTAAGTTGTGAACGGAGTTCTCAAAATAAGCTTCTGTTTTCTTTGTTAAAAAAGAAAAGAGCCCATACCATCATATCAATCAGCTTACTTCAGGGTTGAGGGAAATTTCACATCCTCTATAGTCTATACTCCTGATGTTCATATACAATGCAAATATGGCAAAATTTCACTTTCTATTCTCAAAAATCCTATTAAACGGCGTCGTTGATGAGAAATTTACAATTGCCAAATTTTTAATTATTTATTTTGGGAAAATATATTACTTCTCTGAATTTATCATTCTCTATCGTTTCTAAGAGTGACGAGTTGTTGCATAAAAAAAAAAAAAAGGAATGACAAGTTGTTCATATTTATAATCACATTTCAGTGTTTCGCATAAAAAGAAAATTAGAAGGAAAAAATCTTAGTCGGGCGACGATAGTCAATAGAAAACGAAATGCCGCGAAGCCGTGGCCAGTAGATTGGCTGTGGACACAAACAGACGTACGCTTTCGTACAAACATCACAAGTATACACACTGCGTTCTCTTCTATGCATTACAACAGAAATTCAAACTCTCTCTCTCTCTCTCTCTCTCTCTCTCCCCGTCTCTCCTTTGCTTCTCGCTTTCATGGCCTCCGTTCCTCTCCCCTCTCTCTGTTTCTCCCATATCCAAAAACCCAAGTCTTTCAGTTTCAGCTTCCTCGCCTCCGATAGCCTGAGGTTCGGTTCGTCCTCATTCCGATTCAAAACATCGGGCAAGAATAGCAGAATTAGGGTTTCTATCTGTAGAGCTGCGTCGGTTGTCTTTCACAATCTCGATGCCGATGATTTCCGACATCCTCTTGATAAACAGGTGCGACCGGGTCCAGGTTTATGCAAATATATTCTATTTGTTTCTCGACAAGCTTGAACTTTATTTACATCGGAACTGATCTGAGTTCCTCAGCAAAGAAACAGAGGGATTGATTTTCTTTTAGCTCATTAAGTTATATTTGAAAGAAAGGGACTACTTTTTTGTTGAACTTTTTTGTTTCTGTTTATATTTGACTTGTCAGAACACGTTGATCCTGAGGGCGATTCCAGGGTTGAATGAACTCGGAAAGGCTCTTCTAGGTAATAAACAATGTTTCATATCCTAAGTGGTAGTTTTCATGTCGGAGACTCAGAGTTGTATTGTTCTCACTAAGCAGGACTTTGTTATTTGAGGAGATTATGCGTCAAAACAATATAGGCAATATGGATTTTAATTTCAAGACTCTTGTTCTATTTAATGTCAACACCAATGCGTCCCCATTTGCTTCAGGAACTGTTGCAGAGCAGGTCATGGTTCTGGAGAACATAGGGACATCGGTTCTTGTTTCTGAAAATCAGGTAACATGCGAGACTTACCCAAAGTGAAGCATGCTGTAGAGGAAGATGTCCATATGTTATATAATAGGGTACTGTATATGTCCTGTACACCTGGGCTTTTGCCTATTACTTATAAAAAAAAAAAAAAAACTTATCTAATGGTTCTTTATAATGTTTTGTTTTTATCAGCTTTCTGGTCTTCATGAATTAATGGTTGAGGCTGCTCGAATATTGAGCATAGAAGCTCCTGATCTGTATGTCCGACAAAGCCCCGTGCCAAATGCATATACTTTAGCGATAGGTGGTAAAAGGCCTTTTGTTGTTGTTCATACCAGCCTTGTGGAGCTTCTGACGAAGAAGGAATTGCAGGTCTTTAATTTTTATCTCTTGGTTACAAAATTCTTTGCGATTCTTTTTTACTGCACAATTACAATCCTGTCCCTTTTCAGCATATTTATTGACTGCTTATAAACTTTACCAGCAAGGTCTATAGTTAATATGCTTTTGGGCTGCTCTGGTCTATCTACCTCATTCTCTACCCATTAAATTGTAATTATATTACTGTCTTCAATGATGAAATGTTAACAACTTTCTACCTGCTGCTTTATAGGCTGTTTTGGCTCATGAATTGGGCCATCTGAAATGCGACCATGGTGTATGGCTCACGTATGCAAATATTCTTACCCTTGGGGCTTATAGTGTACCTGGTATGTAATTTTGTGATTAAGGTCTGTTCAGGAAAATATTTCCTATAATTGTACATTTTTGTTTATCGTGAGAGTTATTTTGATAGTTAATTTGGCAAATGGATCTGGCTCATTGACCAGTTCTGGGATTTCTGTTTGAGGTTCCCCCACCTTAGGTGGCCCTTCATATGGCAGATTACAAGCAGACATAGAGAATTTGCTTGTTTGACTATGAGAGGATAACAGCTGTGATATTGTGTGCTTGTCTAGGCATGTGCATGCATGCAGACATGTAAAGAAGCAGTCGAATCTGGTTTCTTTTCCAGTTATTTTCCATCATGTGAGAGATGTAAATGTAGGGAACACTTTAATCATGTCCATGACTAGAAATCTATGATGTGGATTAGTAAGATGGTTGATAGCTTTATGTTACTAAATATGATGCTCAGATTCTAGATCAAGTATCAATATTCAATATGTATATTTTTAATGTTTATGATTTTTGCAGGTCTTGGTGGACTAATAGCTCAGAGTTTAGAAGAACAGTTGTTCCGCTGGCTCCGAGCAGCAGAGCTGACTTGTGATCGTGCAGCCCTGCTTGTTGCTCAAGACCCTAAGGTATACGATATTGAAAGTTTCAAACTGCAGATTCTTTATTATCTGTTGTACAGCAGTTGGATTGATTATGCATTTTCTGTTTGACACTCCCACAAGAGGTGGTCATCTCTGTTCTTATGAAATTAGCTGGCGGATGCCCATCCATGGCTGATCAACTGAATGTGGATGCATTCTTGGAACAAGCCCGCTCTTATGACAAAGCTTCTTCAAGCCCAGTTGGGTGGTATATAAGGTGAGCAGCTATTTATGGAAACATAAAGTGGGTTACTATTCATCATCTTCCTTATCGATACCTAATGTACTCATCCTATCCAGAAATGCTCAAACAAGACAACTTTCACATCCTCTACCTGTTCTACGTGCGCGTGAGATTGATGATTGGTCAAGAAGTCAATATTACAGATCTCTCTTGAAACGTGCCATGCAGATCAATTCCGTCCAAAATGTTTAGCATTGCCCAGACATAAGAGTTCAAAATCCAAAACAGTGACATGGTTAGTCTTTTATATTAACCCATTCAGTAATTTATTGCATAATTGTATACATGGCACCTAGGGCCCATATGTGATAATTGCTGATGACATGACACTCGTGCGCTTGTTGTAGAATAAAACGTTAACATAAGCTACATTTGATCAGTTTTAGACGCTAGGAGTTAATTTGAACGAAAGTTTACACTCCCTAAACCCCATGCATACAGACCCTGTAGATTGCTTTCTTGTTTTATGTACTTGTATGATGCTTGTTCAGGTTTGCTTACTATACCCTGGACTGACTTATCTCCTTTCCTGATCTGCAAAAGCATTAAGAGGAGAAAAAAGAAAGAGAAAAAGGGCGGACAGCTTTGTTGCTGCAAATTCTTGGCTTATCAAACCACTGCAAATCTACAAATGGAAGTACACTATTAGTTTTGAGAAGGCTTTGCCATATACCATACTACTGTTGTAAATTCAGATGTACATATTTTTTCCGCCCCCATCCCCGGGGGGCATCTTCCTTACAGGGTTCCATAAATACTAGAAGTTATAGTCCCGTTTGAATGTTCTTTTTCAAGTTCTTGAATGGGAGGGAAATACCGATAATTAATTTTTCTGAGTATGCTGTTCTGTTCATGCCTCATCTAGCAGTTTCTATAATCCCTTCCCATTTCTCAAAAATTGAAGGTTGTACATGGAAGACAAATGGTGCTTAATTATTTCATCAGTCAATTTTCCAAATAATGACTAGCAACCAAACGGTCATGAAACAAGTGCTTGATACCATTTCTAGTGGATCTATAAAATAGCTACAATTATATATAATGAAATCAGAACCTTCAACTGCATCTCTACTTTCTGCCCATAAGAAGCACGTAGAACCACATGATCAACCACGGGGCCACAGAATTCACCATCTTTTGTCTGTGTTGTTGTATAGCTGAGAAATCCGATGAGAGTTGAACTCGAACCTGCCTTGAATGTCATGGAGAAATTTGTGGCTGAGCCGTTCCCGCTGCTCGCCAACGAGTAATTTTGGGCAATTGATCCTGTTTGAGCCTCTACTATGAAATCTCCCACGCAAGTGTCATTGGCATCTCCCAATGTGAACTCCAAGTTATAGTTAGAGCCTTCTTTTAGTGTTGCTGCTGTTTGTATGCCAGCTGAAACTCCTGAGACAATTTCCACTGCAGCATTGCCTTGTGGGACAAAGAAGTGTTTGGAGTCTATGTATTTGACAGTTCCTATCACAGACCAAACTCGTAATGGGGAGTGAACCAAACTAGGATTTTCATCAAGCAGAACTCCCTCGGAAGAGTTACTCGGGAAATCAGGGCCAGTTTCAAATCCTCCATTCGGCAATAGGTTGTCTGTGTCCAACCAGAGAATGAAAACAAGAATGTTACATTTGTGACAATGCAACTTTTTTCATGTTGAGAATGATCCTCATATTGCATTTTATTGAAACGGTCTAAAACTACTTAAGCCAATATATACTACTGAAAGGTATTTTGGAGTAGAGAGATGAACAATTCAACACGGTACCCTTGGCAACATAGAGAGACAATACTTGAATTTTCCCTGTCAGAACTGGTTAGGAAAAACTGAACAAGTCTTCATAATCTTTTAAGTCTATTCCCATAATTGGAATCCCGTTATTCCACAATTATAGATTGAAATTCTGACTGAAATTGATTAGAAATGTGCTTACTTACCTTTGGCTTCAGGAAGTGTTCCCACGCTCTTAAGAAGAATGGTATCAATCACAGGCCAACATGTGGTGTTGGGATACGATTCTGATGTCTGGCTTTGAAACACAAGATTGACATTCTCTCCATCGCCCCAACTGCCCAAGTAGTGACCATAGCTCTCCCACGTTTCCTTCCCTTGAAGTTGCTTCGAAGAAAACACCCTGCTACTGTCTGGCGCCGATACTGCTAATCCTATATCGGTATTGGCCGAACAATTCTGACCAATTGAGGCGAGGGTGAAGGTAAGCACGTAGTCCATGACATCACCATTGGCAATGAATGTCTGGTTGATTTTGCCATCTTGACCCAACTGTATGGCAAGTCCACTCTCTGGCAATGATATGTACAGAACAGTGCCTTCAAATGTCCATCCTGGAATAGTGTTATTTTGGCTCGACAGGACAAATGGGGAGGTGAAATTTTCAGTTAAGTTTGCCGGCGGAGATTCAAAATATGGATTCTGAAGAAGATCTGCAAATGAAGATTACAAACTATCTTATATCCAAATAAAAAGGATACCTTTTCTCAGCAATGATTAGTTATTTCCAATTGAAGGTTGATCTGTATAGCTGATATTACCTGCGGATGCCAATCCCAAGAACAGAAGTGTGAGAAAAAGAATTTCCGGCTGCATCTTCATTGGCACAAAAAGAAGAGGAGGACCATATAACGTTGACTTGATGGAAGTAACATGAGTACAAGTTGTGTATGTATTCTTGGCATGCTATATTATATATTTTTAAGGAATTATTTTTTGTTTGCCACAATTTCTAGGAATTGAATCCCTTGTGCATAGAACGTGCCACGAGATTGGTTGGCAATGACGGGCTATGGGTCAATCAATAGTCAGAAAATCATTATTAATTTTATCAAAATAAATTATCAAAATTTAATATAAAATACAAACTTATATATATATATCAAAAAATATTTATTAAATTAATCAAATTTGATAATTTATTATTTAAAAGTCAAATAAAAAAAACTTTGATATTATTCTCTATATTTTTATTTTTATTTTTATTTTTGATCAAATATAATAATTTTTTTTAATATATGTATAAATTTATATTTTTTATTAAATTTTAATAATTTATATTAATAAGATAATGAAGATCAGGTTCTCACATGTACCTAAAAAAGTTTGGACGCTTCTGACTTTCGAGGGGGTCCAAAATCCAATAAATTGCTTCTTGTTGTGCTACTTCACTGGACAAGCGTTGCAGGCCAGAGGGATTATTGTGTTAAGAGTAATGATGGGATTATATCTTAGTTATTATTATTTTATTATTTATAATATATTTATTTTTTAAAAATATTTTTTAACATCTTTAATAATTAAAAATAAATAATTTTACTAATAATCATTTCCTTAATTATTAAATAAAAAAATTCTACAAAAATTAAAAAATTAAAAAGAATGATAAAAATATAATAAAAAGAATATAAAACTATCATTATTTTGTATTAAAAGGAAGATCATGAGAAGAGCTATAAATGTAGTCCATCCAATAATGGATAAGAGTATAACCGACATGTAGCCTCTGTTCTTTTATACTGTATGGCTATATCAGCTGATATTTATAATTCTTGAATGTACAAAAGCTTCATAATCGCTTTGATAAAAGTGACTAAATTCATAATTCATATAAAAAAAACTAATTTATTAATAATAAATCCTATTACTTTTCAAAAAGACTATATATTCTGCAATTGTATTTAACATTACTTGTCAGCTAAAGCCTTCGCCAATATACTTTTTTAACGCATCAAATGCAAACCCAAATGGCGAAGGGCTATGAAAAAAGGAAGCGGATTTATTAATGGACACAATCAAATTAACTAACGCTACAGACAAACTTGTGCATAGAATAGAAATACACCAGAAATTAGAATTTTGGTTTTGTTCTCATATTTTTAAGTAGAAAAAGAAGCCGCCTTGAAGATCCTCTTTCTCTGATGAGGAAGGACACGACAGCGCTAGGATGTGCAGTTAAGTTATTCGTGTTCAGACTGTCAAAGAGATCTCTTCTTCCGCATACATGGAAAAGGGTACATGATGAACATCCAGTACCGGCAAAAGAATGAACGAACAAGGTTTGGAGCTCTGGAGGTGAGTACGAGTTGTTGCAGGAGGCACCATATGGCCGATGAGATGGCGTCCTTGACGAGTGGGAGGTCGTGTGTAGGGCGGTCTAGAGTCCATTTATATCGACACCCAAGCACACTTTGTGTTTCCTCTAACTCCAACAAGATCAGAATGCAAGTTAAAACGCATTGGGATCATATTACACGTTCTTTTTCTTTATCTAAGTGTCCGTCTGCCAAATGGGTTTCTTCTGATGGATATTTATATACAGTAGCATCACCATCCACCAGGCTCCACCCAGGCGTTTTCTTTATGCTCCCTTCTTTCATCATCTTTCTCAGTCTCAGAACATCCTCCCACTGTCCAGCCTCTGCATATATGTTAGATAAAACAACATAAACCCCCTGATTGTCAGGTTGCAAAACAATAATTTCTTTTACAACTCTTTCAGCAACCTCAGTATTTCCATGAATGTTACAGGCTGCCAACAAAGCTCCCAAAATCACCACATCAGGCTTCCAAACCATTTCTTTTATCAACTTCTCTGCCTCTGTCAGCTTCCCACCTTTCCCAAGAAGATCCACCATGCACCCATAATGTTCGATCTTTGGCTCAATGCCATACACCCTTTTCATTGAAAGAAAGATCTCATGTCCAATATCAATCAAGCCAGCATGGCAACAGGCAGATAGAACCCCTACGAAAGTGATAACATTTGGCACAACCTTCTCCTTCTCTAGTTTCCGAAAGAGGCTAAGCGCTTCTTCAGCATGTCCATGACTTGCCAGTCCACAAATCATTGCATTCCAAGTTGCAATATTCTTTTCACACATGCTATCAAACAAATCCCGAGCTGCTGAAATTGCTCCATTCTTTGCATACATATGCAGCAATGCCGTGTTAAGGATCACTCCCACCTCAATCCCCCTCTCCTTTATAAATGCATGAATTCTTTCTCCCAATTCTAAACAACCGGATTGAGCACAAGCAGACAACACAGAGGCCAGAGTCACACTGTTCGGTTCAAAACCCTCAACAACCATTTGATCAAAAAGCATCAACGCCTCGTTTGAACAAAAGTTCTGGGCATAACCACAAATCATTGTCGTCCAAATAGTCAAATTCCTATCAGGAGATTCCGCAAACAACAGCCGGGCATCACCCAAACTACTCGAAACAGAGTACGCCCTCACCAACCCATTCAACACATGTAAATCCAAGTCTAAACCAGATTTCACAACTTGGGTATGAACCTGTTTGCACAATCCAAGCGAGAAAATCCTGGAACAAGCTTTGAGAAGAAACGGGAACGTGTGCTTACCCGGTACTACACCAAGCCTCCTCATCTTTACGTAAAGAAACACAGCCTCACAAGGGTTCGAGCCACTAGCATGACCTCTAATCAGAGTATTCCACATGAACCCATTCGGGGCCTGCGTATTTTCGAATATCCTTATAGCATACCCCTGATCTCCGGACTCGGATAGAGCGCAGAAGGAGAGTAATCGGCTGGCTGCGAATGTGTCGTGGATGCGAGCGGAGACGATCATTTGGGCATGGACCTGTTTGAGTTGGCGCATTGAGTTGCAATTGTCCGCCAGGACAGAAAGCTGAGGAGTCTTTGATATTGGTGGTGGAAGATGAATAGAGCGTAGGCCCATGTGTTCAGTGAAGAATGGTGGTTTTGGCGGGAACATGCGGAGGTTGGTTTGGTGTTTCGAGACTTGAAAGCTATGAAAACAATTGCATGACGAGTTTTGTGCTTATATTTTATCGCACCATTAATGTCCGTTTGATCCGAAAACGATACGTGATGAATTAATTAAATTTATTTATTATTATTATTATTTTAAAATTTAAAAAATTTAATTTGAGAATTGAAAAAGTTATATTGAAATTTATATTTTATATGAAAATATAAAAAAATATAATGATAAGTTGAGACGAGCTTGTCTCGTCTTCGAATACAAACGGGATCTAAGTCCATTATTTTGAATATTGAATTAAGTTGAGTTGAGGTAAGTTAATTTTTATATATATATAATAATGAATTAAAATAATAAAACAAAATTTTGTGAGACTTATTTAATATGAATTTAAATATGTTTAAATATTAAAATGAATTTAAATATACTTATAAGAAATTAAAAAAATTATGGATTTTTTGTGTTAAAAATTATTAAATTAAAAAAATTATAGATATCATATATATATAAAGAGATTTTAGTTTAGTGATATTTAAGGATTTAAGAATTAGGTGCTTCAACATTACGTTTGATCTCAATATGTTTCGTCCTACAAATGAAGCCTAAATTACTTGCGATAAGACTCATTAATTACGACATCAAGCCATGTATCTATCTATGAAACAACTTAATTAAGTTGAAAGGTACTCCTTACTTAAAAATTATTTTCTAGTAAGTCAATCAATCTCAAGTATTTCTAAATTCTCAAATTAAAGTGTGAGATATTGACGGCTAAAATAGATTTTAAAATGAAGACTCGTATAGACAATAATAAATATCATACAATTCACCCTATAAGTTTATTTATTGTTCTCATACTTTGAATCGAAACTCTAAAGACATCCCAATCTTACTCAAATTTATTTATTTATTTTTTCAAATGATAGTGTATAGAAAATAATATATCCTAGAATCAGTGGCGGAGTTATTAAGGGATATGGAACCATGCTTGTATAAAACGAACAAATAGAAAATCATCATCTATTAATTTGAAAAAACTCTCAAATTTTAATATACATACATACATATATATATATATATATATATATATATATAAGATTTAATACTTGAATATGAGTTTCTAGATTTAGATTATTGATGATTTTGTAATATATTTTAATTTTTGATTTAGATTTAATATTTGATGATTTTATTTTTTTAAAAGAATGCAAGTTATAATTTTAGACATGATATTTTTTTTTGATATATTTGTATGCATGTCTCTATGTTATTTTAATTATATATTATTTTTGATAATATCATATACTTTTATAATACAAATATTGTATTAAACATATTTTATTTTCAAAAATGATACACTTACTACTAATTTATAATTTTTTTATAATTTTTTAAAATTAATTTTTAATTTTATTTAATCAAGAATGTGAATATTAATAAAATTATATATTTTATTTATTTATTTTTTGTATAATTAAGAATGTTAAAAAAATATAAAAAAAAAACTTATTTACACTATAAGTTGAAAAGAATTGTAAAAATAATTGTATGGATATCATTACTCTTTTATTTTTATTTTAGATCTTATCATTAAATTATTTTATATCGTAAACAAATTCTTAATTCTGCCACTTCCTAGGATAACACTATTTCAAATTGTTTTCAAAAATCAAAACTATTGTCAATATATGTGGCAATGCCATGAGGATAAGGAAAAGGGTAAGATTACATATAAGGAAAAACAAAGATTGTTATATTAGCCATTTGTTGATTTCTCTCACCTCGTTTATCTTTTGCCATTTGTTGCTCTTTAGTCTTTAGCACTTAAATAGATGTAACATATTTTCTCAATTATATCTATAAACTTTTACTGCATTTTCTTCTCTCCACTTTTACAATAGTTGGTATACCCGTAATACTAATTTTATCAGAAAACAGTAAATATGGAAATGTGAACTTTTATAAGCATAAAAGACTCAAAGTAATACAAAATTAATGAACATTTAAAAAGAAACAGAAAACATTATGCTAAAACAACATGACTTAAAATTTTAGGGAAAAACGAACGGCGTGGATGATTTTGTAGCATGTCAATGTCAGCTAGTAGTCCTTCGATGAGACCAAAACGGACACGACGATCCGAACATTCCAACCACTCGGTATAACCGGAAGTGACAAAACAGCTCACAGGCCACTAAATAGCCCCCAGATTCCACCGCAAACGAACAAAGAGCATCGATGTTAAATCTATCAATTTTTTTTTTAACTTGATAAAAAATTAATATTTCTATATCCATAATTTTATATAAATATATTATTTAATTCATCAAAATAATAATATAATAATATATTTTTTTAATGAAACAAAAAGAGAAAAAATTAGAAAGAATAAAACATATTAAATAATTAATTTAAAATATAAATAATGACCTTTTTAAAATAAAGAATAAACTTAAATTATTATAATTTTAAGTTTAAAATGATAAAATTTTATAAGTCTAATATAAAATTATTTTAAATAAATTTATTAAATTTATATTTAACGAATCTTTTAATAAATCCAATCCGAATGCAAAAAAAAGCCATTTTTGTAGATTTATAGCCGTGGATGATCTCGGTTCTGGCCCGTATTCCTCTGCGCGCGTGCCTATCTCTCTCTCTCTCTCTCTGTGCAGAAAAAAAAAGAACCCGATCTTTTGAGGAATCCAACGAAGGAGTAACTAATAAAATGCCAGGAGTGAAAGGGCCCTCCGATTACGCGGAAGAACCACCTCGCCACCCTTGTCTTAAAATCAACTCCAAGGCAAGCAAGACAATCCGTTTATCTTTCCCTTTCCGTTTGAAGTTTGAATTTTTCAAGTTGGAATAATATAATAATCTTCGAAACTGCATAATCTTCACACTGTCCATCTGGGGTTCTTCATGTGATTTATAGCAAATCTAAATATCTGTTCTATCATTTTATGATAAACGTTGGAATATGGAAAGTTTTTTCCTTGTTCCTATGGGACGGTAATACGGGAATCGGTGGAACTTCGTTGCCAACGAGTTTTTTTTTTTTTAGTACTAATGTTTCTGGTACAGGAACCCTTCAATGCGGAGCCACCTCGTTCGGCCTTGATTTCCTCTTATGTGACTCCGGCGGATTTGTTCTACAAGAGAAATCATGGCCCAATCCCCATCGTTGATGACATAGAGAGGTCAATTTCTTGTCCTGCTTTATTCTCTCAAGATATAAGGTGGTCGAATTATTTGATGTGAAGCAATTTTAACTGATTCGAGAACCTGTTTTGCAAAGCAGATATAGTGTCTCTATATCTGGGTTGATTGAAAATCCCAAAGAGCTGTTTATGAAAGATATCAGGTGGGTGCTGGGATGGCAAATTACACTTTGATGTTTCAGCATTTTGTAATAGAAAGCTGGTCGTATGAATATATATGTTAGCATACATCATAATGGTACTTGAGCAAGTAATTTACTTTACTATATGTAACAGGATGCTTCCAAAGTATAATGTTGCTGCCACTTTACAGGTATTGACTGTTGTACACATGCTGTTGGTTTTTCTTGTGTTTGAGTCAGAATGGAACCTATTGCCCCAAGTTGTAGCATTGAGAGACTTTTTTATTATGTTCTTGACTATTCTATTAACTCATTGATCTGGCTTATATGGGTGACACAGTGTGCAGGTAATAGAAGGACTGCTATGAGCAAAACCAGAAAAGTTAAGGGAGTTGGCTGGGATGTTTCCGCTATAGGAAACGGTTTGTATTCACCATCGTGTTACCACTGTTTCTTTTGATATAGGTGTATGTGAGGTTGCAATTGCATGAAGCATCTTACCCCTTCCCATCACACACTAAAAAGACAGAATTAATCCCAAAGATGTTCAGCCACGGCTCCAGAACAATATGCTAGAGTGAAAGTCTTTTCAGGAGTCTTTTTAGGGATGCTTTGGCATAAAAGAGGATGTGGTGATGCTACAGAATGGATAAAAATTGACAACATGATAGAGTTAAGAATCTTGACAAGGACAAATTTTTAGTTGGAACTGTGCTGAAACAAGATTTTTTGCATTTTAGCCTCGGGTATATAATCGAAGTAATAAGTATATTCATGCCTGGCGATATATAAAATTTTCGTTGGGACATAGGAAGAGGTGAGATGAATGCAGGTTTCAGTCTGGCAGGTGGAAACATAGTTTTTTATAAGGCTTTTGCTTTAAAGTTTTGTAATCAGTCTGGCAGGTGGAAACATATACTTTGTAGGTCTGGTATATGGTTCGTACACAAATGAGTTCAAGGTCAACAGCCACTTTACCTATCAATATATATATATATATATAGAGAGAGAGAGAGAGAGAGAGAGAGAGACACCCACACACACACACTGTATTCATCAGTCACTGTTAGAGAATTTTTTGCTCTTTAGGTATAACTTCTTATTCGTTGAAGTCCCTTTCAGCTGTCTGGGGTGGGGCCAAGTTGGCTGATGTTCTTGAACTTGTTGGAATACCTAAGTTGTCAAATACCACTCAATCAGGTGGGAAACATGTTGAATTTGTAAGCATTGACAAGTGTAAGGTAACAGACTTGGCTTTTTAGATGATATCAAGCTTATTTCTGTTGTTGTTTTGACATACTTTGATGTTTAATGGGGGAATTTAACATATGAAATTTTACGAGGGATATTTAACTGATGTAATGCTTGTGGACATTGGAAAACATTAGGAAGAAAATGGAGGCCCTTACAAAGCATCAATACCATTAAGTCAGGCCACAAACCCTCTAGCAGATGTTTTACTTGCTTATGAGATGAATGGAGAGGTAAGTGAATTTTCCTAGAGGAAGTAATTTTTGTGCTTATCAATATGTAAACTTTGCAGCCTTTCTATATTAGTCAGCCTTACTTTGTATTGAACTAATTGGATGTTTGTTCATGGGTTGTTGCCTCCTTTTTATTTGTTGATTTTTAATAGATTTATATATATTTATATTTATGCTTTCCTCAGATTCTCAGCACAGAAAAATATGTTTTTTTGAGCTCAAGACTAATTTCCATGTATTTTTTGTCTGTTAGTGCCTTCAAGTTTAACCAGTCAAGCATTTGTATATTTATACTATTACTCAATGATAAATGGGATCTAACTGAAGGATGGATCTGAATAGATTTCCCTATATTGTAAAAGTATGTGTGACAATGGATCTATCTCAAGTTGTTGAAATTCATATGCTTCTGTCTGTATTACATTTTTTAACATCATCTGTTTCTTTTTGCATTTATTTCTTCCAATAACTTAGATTTTTGGAATATAATGAATTAATTTTTTGTTCGCATGTGAATTTACTTTCTTCTTGTTGTGCCAAAGCCTCTTAACAGGGATCATGGGTATCCATTACGCGTCATTGTCCCGGGTGTTATTGGTGCCCGTTCTGTTAAATGGCTCGATTCTATTAGTCTACTTGCTGAAGAATGCCAGGTTGGAAGTACTTTTTGGTATTTGCTTTGAGCTTTGTTGTAGGTTCTCCTTCAATATGTGAAGGAATGACTGAGTTTACACACTTTGCAGGGCTTCTTTATGCAAAAAGACTACAAAATGTTTCCACCTTCAGTAGATTGGGACAACATTAATTGGTCAACCAGGAAACCGCAAATGGATTTCCCTATTCAGGTTATATCATAATGTGACTCCCTTTTTCTACGTTACTTAGCGCTTATTGACTCCCTAGAGAAGCATTACTTTGATTTCTTAAGTGTTTTTTTTTTTAAACTGAATATTGACTTACTGTAACATGCAGCTAATTTCAAATGTTTGGTACATGTCGTTTGTATCTTCTAGCTTTTCTTTCCCTCTGTCTCATTCAAGTGTGCACAATGATGCCTACTGACACTTGTAAATTTGTTGATTGACAGAGTGCAATATGTTCTTTAGAGGATGTGCATGCAATAAAGCCTGGAAAGGTTAGTTCTTGTCACGCTGACATAAAATTTATTGATTATTTTCAATTATGACACGCAGAAACGTCTGATTTTAAGCATTCCTAGCCCATCTCATCCACTCTCCTGGGGCATGCATGTATAACATTTTTGCTCAACTTGACGTTAAACATAGATTATTAATAAATGTCTATTAACTTGTTTTTTTTTAAGAAACAAATTTTATGAATCAAAGAATGGGCAAAACACTAATTACAAAACTCTTATGCCCTAACTAGGTAGGCGCATTTCTTGTGTACAAGGGCTTGGTCGATTTCATTCATATCAATAAAACTTCTCTCTTATAAAAAAAATAGGTAGGCGCATTAAAAATAAGGAAATCATGTAGGTACATGCCATTAAAATCCACAGCAATGGCCCATGTACAAAGAGTTCTAAAAAATAAAATTTTGAGCTCCTTTATTGATCTCTCCTGATTTTAGAATGTCTGCTCATTGCGTTCCTGCCACAAGCACCACATGATGCAAATAGGGCATCTTCCAAACCGCTTTGATTTGCTGCGGGCCTCGTATAGTTGTCCAACACGCCATCACCGCTACCACGGTCTCCGGCATAACCTATGCTAGATCTAATCTACTAAACACCTCGTTCTAAAGTTCCCTTACTGTTTCACAATATAAAAGAAGATGATCCACCGACTCACCCCTTCTTCTACACATGCAACACTAAATTTTAATGATTACCCGCCTTTTCCTCAGGTTGTTAGTAGTGAGAATCCTACCTAATGAAGTTGTCCACACAGAAAATGAAACTTTTGGGGGTGCCTCGTGTTTTCAAAGCCTCTTCCAAGGAAATTGGGTAGCAGGCTCTACAGTGAGCATACTATAAAAGAAGTGAATAGAAAAAACACCTTTCCTAGCAGGTATCTACCATATAACATCCTCATGCTGGATGTTTGGTCATATGGGGTAAATAAGATTGAAAAAAGTTGCAAAACTGCTCAACTCTCAATCTTGTGTCGCCCTAACAAAGTTAATATTCCAATGAATCCACCCTCCCAAAATCTTTTGCACTATGACATCTTTTGCACTTGCAATCTGAAAAAGTGTTGGGAAAGCATCTTGTAGAGCTCTATTACCACACCAAACATCTCTCCAGAATCAAATCCTAGATCCTACACCCAACTGGATCCTAGAGTATCGATTGAAGACCCCCCACTCTCTTCTTATATGTTTCCACAGGTCCACACCATTAGCCCCTCTAACTTCTCTAGTACACTAACCCCCATGTATTGCCATATTTGTATGCAATTACCAACTTCCATAAAGTTGATGGTACCTTATTATATCTCTACAACCATTTACCAAGTAACGCCTGATTAAACATCCTTAGGTTTCTGATATCTAGCCCACCGTTAGAGATAGGGCGACATACCATCTCCCACTTGACTAAATGGTACTTGAACTCCTCTCTCATTCCTCCCCACAAGAAATATAGCTTCTCAATACGAGCCGCCACACCCGCCGGGTTAGAGAAGAGGGATAAAAAGTAAGTCAGTAGATTAGAGAGGGTACTCTTGATCAAAGTAATCCTATCCTTTTGACAAGTACATCTCTTCCACCCTGCCAGCCTCCTCTCTACCCTTTCGATCATCATATCCCAAACGAAAGCCACCCTTAAGGCAATCCCCAACGAGAGTCCCAAATAAGTCATAGGCAAGGAAGCTATCTTACAATCAAATGTATTAGCTTGCTGGCGTATGTTGGGAATACCTCCAATCGGCACCATCTCTGATTTATCAAAGTTCACCTTCAGACTAGAAGCGGTTTCAAAACAAAAAAGCAAGGCCTTCAGAGCTCGCACCTAATTTAGAACAGCCCCACACAACAGAAGTGAATCATCTGCAAACAAGTGAGAGATATTAATAGTACTCCTATCTGGAGTTCCAATAAAAAAATCATTTACAAAACCATTATCCACCAAAGCCAAGATCATCCTGCTTAGAGCCCCCATAATAATAACAAATAGCAAAGGTGATAATGAATCTCTTTATTTCAGACCATGTGAACTTTAAAAGAAACCTCTGGGCTGCCATTGATCAATACTGAGAATCTTGCCGTAGAAATGAACCAACGGATCTACCCCCTCCATCTTTCCCCGAACCTGCATATCTGAAGTAGATAGAGAAGAAAATTCCAATCAACATGATCTCGGAGGTGCCAACCTCCAATCTACTGTCAATACATATTGGCAATAAGAACCGCATCTAGACTCTGCTTCCCTTTTATAAAAGCATTTTGAGGATTGAAACATTGAAAATGATTTCTAGGTGCTGTCCCTTGCTCTTCTGTTTTATTATGAGGTGATGATAACGATGTATGGTTCCTTTCAACTAAAAATGTTGTACAACTCTTCTTTACCCATCCATAATCTTTTAACGGCAAATTTTAAAATTGGATTGGAACTTCTCTAGAAAGCAAATCCGACCATAAGCTCTCTTTCTTGCCATGACAATTGTCACCATATATAACAGATACAAAACAACTCAAAGAATTTCCAATCTTTTGAACTCTGCAGTGAACAACCTGGTCGTTCTCCTCAATTATAGAGACTGAGACAACCCAGCAGATCCAAGCCCTCCCATGGGAAGAAGTATTATAGTTACAAAAGGCTTCACATCCCGTTGAAATGTTCTGCAACACAACCTCCTTATTTGCTATTTTGACTTTGGTCTCTACAATACCACAAAAAACAAGCTTGTGCTTTCTTATCCAATGTCTAAACTCCCTTTGTTTCATAGGGTCTACCAATCCCATCACATTCAGCAGCCAAAAAACATGGAAATGCCAAAAGAAGGGAGCACAACAAGCAAAGTTGCTATTTTCTTCGCCCCTTGCTCAAGGGGAAGAAACTTTATTCTGGGGAAAGGAACAGGGTATAGGCAGTTGACTTAGTGAACTGAGCTGAAGTGGATTCAGTACATTATGCAGATTAAGCCATCCATTAAGCCGTCTAAATCAGGCCCATCTAAGCCAGCCTTAGCCAGTGATCCATACACGGTAGATCCATAGCTACTATACCCAGGTGACCCAGTCGCACATCCAGTAGCTCCAGATCAGTACCCCGATGCACCCCAACCACATGATCAAGACTTATACTTCTCCCCTCCCTTCTAGTTATATATGTAGGCGTTGGGGAGATATTCTTTACCATATGGAAGAACGGGAACATTTCTGTAGTAGTTCCTAATTGTATATTTGATGTCAGAGTTGGTATACTCTATCCGTGCACAGGTGGATGTTGGAGTTAGACTAATTTACATAATAAGTCTGTTAATTATAAAAAAAACATAATAAGTCTGTCAAAAAAAAAATTATAAAAAAAACATAATAGTCTGTCAGTCAAATGACTCGGGTTTTCTGATAACATATATATTTTGCAGGTAAAAGTTGGTGGATATGCAGTAGCAGGAGGTGGCCGTGGCATTGAAAGAGTAGATGTGTCTGTTGATGGTGGAAAAACCTGGATGGAAGCCTTCAGATACCAGAAGACTGGCATCCCCTACATTGCGGATGATCCAAGCAGTGACAAGTGGGCATGGGTGTTTTTTGAGGTCATTGTTGATGTTGCACACAGCACAGAGATCATTGCAAAAGCGGTAATTCTCTTCTTCTGAGAATAATATTAGCAAGTCCTATAAATCAGTTCTATATATTAAGATGCATTCCTGATTCCACTGAAGAAGCCCTCATCAAAGGGGGTGGTGATAATTTCCATGTTCTGTTGACCTAGTAAGATTTTTCAGTAAGTTGACATAAAATGGGTGTTTAAACTTTGAAACTTACCCTATCCTGCTCACCACGAGGGTCCCCACCCTCGCCACCCCTATTTGGCCCATGCTTTGCGCTTGACCATGAATCTCCTTTCATTGCATGGCAGGTGGACATAGCTGCAAATGTCCAACCTGAAAATGTGGAAGACATTTGGAACTTGAGAGGGATACTGAACACCTCATGGCATAGAGTTCAAGTTCGAGTTGGGCACTCAAATATGTAGTGCAAAGTCCAAAACCACGTTTCAATCGCTATTCTGACTGGACAAAAGAATAAGATTTCCTTTCTCTTTCTCTTGGTTAAGTTGACTTGCTTTGTTTTCGTTCCGCTTCTACGTCCAAAAATTATGATAAGATGATATTTTTACTTGATAGTTGATCCTTTGGGAAATTCTTGGTGTGCAAGTGGCGGTGCATAACTCTCATCGGCCTCGCTTTTACTTTCTTTGGTGGCAGCCATAACTTTTACGGGCCCAAAGGTCTGGCTTATCATTTATTACATGATCTGTCAAACTGAGCCCAAGTCTTTCTTTACATGGATTTCATCCTAAGCCTTAACACATTTTACTCAGAATAGGTTAATGAGAACTTGACACTTGCCCCAAACGACGTGTTATCCACCCCAATAATTCACACACTTACCGACCAATTAGCTGGTTGATTTAAGGGTAATTATCTCGATTTCTTTTCCTTTTTATTTTTTTTCAATGGTGGATCTATTCTTTCTTTTTTAAAGAAGCATAATTCCTTTTTATTCAACATTTTCCGAAGATCATGTATTTTATTAGGTTTGGTATGGACTTGGTGTGTGAACAAGAGGACAGTGGGTTTATAGATTCAAATGACAAACGTTATCTCTAATTGGTCTGCCGTAATCACTTGTTGTGGCTGACAATATTTTTATCTAAATAGATACAAGTTTTCGCACTCAGACCCACTAGATGAATGATTCCCCATGTCACTTTCCTATGCTACTTTCAAGCACCTATGCTTGTCTCCCTCTACGTAAGCATCGCATCGATCATGCTGAGAAGTTACCCAATAAACGACTCCCTGATTTGTCCTGTGTTTGACAACAGTACTATTGATAGCTATGTCGGACCCCATATATTTTCTTTCGAAATAAAGGTTCGATGTTAGACCATTTACATAGCGTTCTTCTCCTATTCCACGTCATGAAATATGTTGTGTGGGTATTATTGTTCTTACGTTGCTCCCAATCAGTTAAGTAGTTTGAGTTCTGCATTATTGTCATTCGGTTGCAATGATTCACATTTGATTTCAGACCTGTACCCAGAAAAAAAAAAAGTAGTTTTAATTAGACAGTGGACCAGTACATAGAAATGGTCCATTCCCATATTTTTCCTTTCTTTTATTACTTGGATGGAGTATGCAACTGTGTGTGGTCCGGAACGGGAAAAAACAAGCAACTGATACTGCGTAGAGAACACTCTGTTTGAAGAAGGAAAACACTAGATGTCTAGTTGAGAGCTCTCGACGAGATTTTTTAATTTTTAATATTTTTAATTTAGTTTTTATTTTTACTTTATAATTAAATAAGTAATTTTTTATAATGTTGTGAATTGTTTTGTTTTTAAAAATGTTTAAAAGATATTAAAAAAACTAATGTAAAATAAAACAACAAATTAAAAAACTAAAATTACACTAATGGGATCAATGGGCGGGATCCCCCAGTTGGATCCCTACACGCTACTGTAAAATCTTTTTTTCTTTTTGTTTTTTTTTAAATGTATTTTTTTTTTTACGTTTTAAAATATTTTTTTTTAAAAAAATAAAATTTGAAAGATTATTTTAAAATATTTTTTTAATCATTAAATAAAGAAAAAAATTAAAATAATATAAAATAAAAAACCACGGCAATGATATTGAACTTTAAGAATGAGTAGTGGGAGTAACATTTTTTATTGCGGAAATTGAGAGAGATTTACTATTTTCAACCATGCTAGACACAATAGTGGAAGTAAACATTTTGAAAAAAAAAAAATAGCATATATTATTAGGGCTGTACATCCAGTGTCTAAACCGAAAATCCAATTCAACCCGAACCGGACCCAGGTGTCCAAAAGTGGTTTGGACTCCAACCCGGATTGAAATCCGGTTTGGATCCGGATCAATCCGATTTTTTAAAAACTAGAAATCCGATTTTCAGAGTTAACTTTTTATTTTTTAAGCTTGTTTTATTAGTTTTTTGCATAGAAATTTATTATAAAAATATTTATCAAAAATATTCTATTGTTATAATTTTTCTAATAAGTAATGTTAAAAAAGGAAAGAGGTTTGGCTTATCAGATTTGGTTTTGTTCATTGTAAATTTGTAATCAAGTTTTGGTTTTGTTCGGTTGTTTTAGGTAAGCTCATTAAGATTTTTTGATCCGGGTTTTTCTCTCTTCGGGATTTTTTTTGATCCGGTGTCCATATCTCTGAAGATAAACCTTTGACTTATCATCTTCTTCAGAAATCCATGCACCTTTCTTCAGTTCCAGCTCAAAACATATAATAACCATATATTAATTGTATATTCTCACATTCAGAAACAAGATTTTACTTGCGTTTTGGACCAATAAGAATCATATTAATTCATATCATGTTCGCATGAATAGGCCAGGTTTTCAAGTAATTACACTAATGATCCACCAAACCAATGTTTCTTTTTACATTATTCTGGGATAAATTGAAGTAAAAGAAATGTGCTTTGGTTTTCATAAATTTAATGTGTTATTGTGGATTCCAGTTTTGTTTCATTGTTGTCTTTTTCCTTCAATTTGCTTTCAATTCACAAACACCACATTAATTTATTTATATAGAACGTTAAACTTCACAAGCAATCTGAAATTAAATATTCTTTCTGATCAATAATCTGGGTGCAGTAGAATACAAATTCCCAATTCATTTCCGTTTATATGGATCGGATTATTTGGACCCCTTTTCTCATGATATCTCAACCAAAAGAGAACAAAAAAGGAAGGGTCTAGAGTTTAATTTTCACATGAAACTGACAAAAGAGGTCAATTGCTAGGCTAAAGCGCATCGCTGTATGGGCATGATTTGCCTTGATCCACTACCCAAATCACACTTGTCATCTAATTTTCCTGTTGGGTAAATGTCCAGGATTGGAGCAATTGATATATCATTTTTTTTATAACAATAAACAAGATTTTATACAAGTAATCCGATAAGAACAACTTCTTGTGTTTTCGGACAAGTTACAAATACTATTATTATAAGATTATTTTTATTTATTATTATTATTATTTTTTTATGTAAAATTTGCATTTATTTAAAATTTTCAAAATAATTATACAATATTTACCTATTGCATATTTACAAATATCATTTCTCTACTGTTTTTTCTTTTTAGGCCAACAACTGGATTTGACCCAAAGCTTGCATTTTATTTCAAGGCCAATACAGTTATTTTCAGAGGGCTCTAGAAGATGACAAGCTGATAGGGCTTCATTGGCTGTCAGCTGTTGTTCAGAGATATTTGTATTAGATGTACCACGAACGCAAAATATTTTTTTTTTTATAAAAATAAATTCATATATGATTTTATATGATAAGTTAAAACTATCTTATAATAAAATAATTTTACATTTTAACAAATCATATTAACTCTCATCAGTTTATATATTTATGTTTATAGCCTTTTTTTTAATTAAAATATTTTTATTATTTTAGTGTTCCCCTCTTTATGGTTTTGTATATTACCGTGAGGAATTCAAGAGAAAGACGAAATTAGGTCAAGTTGTTTGTATGGGTGAGACAGTGGGGTCAGCTACTCTTTTATACTTGGTGAGACAATTTCATCACATGCTCAACTGTTACGAGAGAGACTGCTGATCAGACACCACTAATTTAAGAAACAATCATTTTTGGCTGCAGTTATTGTGTTGCAGCCCAGCGATACAAAGGAGTGAAGCCCCTGATTTTAAAAAAAGAAAAGAAAAAATATTTTGAGTATGTACCATTGAGCTGCAGCACACAGAAATTACAATCCAACAATACTCTTTTTTTTTTTTTTTTTAAATTACTCAATTTTGAAGGACTAAAACTGGGGTAAGGGGAGTATATTCCCATTGCACAGAGATACAAAATTTTAAAACTTGATATTTTTATGTAGATAAATATACATGCAATAGTGATTTGTAATACTATGGTATAATTATTTTAAAAAAAGTTAATAAAATTTGAGATTTATATAAAAAATAATAATTTTCTAATAATAGATCTTATTATTTTTTAAAACAGTTACACGATGATTATACACTCATAATTATATGTAAAATTACTCTTTTATATAACTAGACATTCCTGAATAAGGTTAAAATATGTGCAAAAATATTCTTTAGATGGATGATTATGTCAATACAGTTTTAGATTGTATAATTCGAGCACTATTTTAAAAAAAAAAGTCCATTATGAGAAAAAAAAATATATAGATCTTAAATTTACCATATTTTTTTCAAATGAAACATGACGCCATTTCTCTTTTCTAAGGATCTTGTTATTCGGTATCTAATTTTTAAGATGTAAGTCATTGAACATGACTGTCTCGAAATCCTAACCCTGCTCTATCAATAATGAAAAATGATTTATATAAATTTTAAATAGTCCTTATAACAACATAGATTTATCCTTTAAATATATATATTTATATATATTTTATTTGTAAGATTCATTATTTTTATAAAAAAAAATATATAAAATTTATCTATTTAAAACTTTTACCTAACTTTACTCATTTATAATATGTCAGTAGTGAAATATCACCCTAGTTTCAACTCCATGTGCGCTTTCAAATGCCTTTTTTTATTATTATTTTTATTTATTTTTTTAATGATGAAGGATTCGAATTTGGTTCTTTTATTTAAAGAGCAGTCTTTATGCCATCTAATCTAAAAGATGTTGGCTCAAATGTTCAAATTAAATAGGTATATTTTGAAGAATATGATTTAAAAAAAAAAAAGATGAAAGATAAAGTCAAGAAAGAAATTTCGAGAACACACTTTTTACGAGGGAAAAACCAAAATAAAAATGGGAAAAATCACGTGGAGATGGTAGAGTCAAGACAGCACGTTCCTTTCATAATTGAGCTATATATAAGCGGTTAGCACCGAATAGTACCAAGTGCGCATATCATTATTATTCTTATTACTTTGGATAACTGCCCACTATCAACGAACACCCACAGTTTTCGTTTTTTGTTTTTGGCAAAATGACCAGCTACAGTTAATATTTAATTGAATATGAAGCAAAGCTACATAAAACAATAGGTTTTGAATATAATAATAACATAAATAATCTAATCGTTCGGTACTTATATATAAGTATTCAGCTTTCACATCCCACAGTACCTTAAATTTAGGACCTCAAGCTTACTAAAGGCTCTCACTTACAAAGTTCAAAACCATAAATTGGCACCGTTTACACCCTTCGGTTCCAGTATCTCCTTGCTAACATGGCACTCATCTTATTGTTCCCAATTCTTCTCTACTTGTTTCACGTTATTTTACGTGACCTCCGGCGAATTCGAAAAATTTCAGGCCATGGCCCGCCAAATTATCCTATCATTGGGTGCTTGATTTCTTTCTATGAGCACCGCAATAACCTCTTAGACTGGTATACCGAGTTACTCACGGAATCATCAACCAACACAATTGTGGTGCACCGGTTTGGGGCACCACGTACCATAGTCACTGCAAATCCAGAGAATGTAGAGTACATGCTCAAGACAAACTTTAACAACTTCCCCAAAGGAAAGCCATTTACAGAAATACTTGGGGACTTTCTTGGCTGTGGAATATTCAATGTGGATGGAGAACTTTGGCACAGCCAGAGGAAGTTGGCTAGCCATGAGTTCAGCGCCAAGTCCCTCCGAGAATTTGTCATGAATGCCTTGGAGGAAGAAGTGGAACACCAGTTGTTGCCCCTGCTAGAGTCACTGGCCGTCGCAAATGAAGTGGTCGACTTGCAAGAGTTGCTGAGACGACTCGCCTTCAATATGGTTTGCAAAATATCCTTGGGAATAGATCGTTTTTGCTTAGATCCTTCCCTACCTATTCCACCACTAGCAAGGGCTTTCGACATGGCGTCAGAGGTATGTGCAAGGCGGGGAGCCGCACCTCTTTTCATTGTTTGGAAGATTAAAAGATGGTTTGGAGTAGGATCTGAGCGAAGGCTAAAGGATGCTGTCAAAGAAGTTCATGCCTACGTGACTGGTATAATTCAAAACAGGAAGAAAAAGATTAATGAAGGTGAGGTTCGCAGCGAAGATGATCTCCTATCTCGTTTCATATCAGCAGGCCATGAAGATGAGGTTATAAGAGATATGGTGATAAGCTTCATCATGGCAGGGAGGGACACAACTTCAGCAGCCATGACATGGCTCTTGTGGTTGCTTTCCTGCCATCCAGATACAGAGCAAGAACTATTGAAGGAAATAGACTATGTGAGGGAGGATGTGCTGGGTTATGAATCATTGAAGGAGTTGGTGTTGTTGAAGGCATGCCTTTGTGAATCCATGAGGCTCTACCCACCGGTGGCCTGGGACTCCAAGCATGCTATTGTCAACGACTTATTGCCCGATGGTACTCCCATCAATGCAGGAGATAGGTTGACTTACTTCCCTTACGGTATGGGAAGAATGGAAGCACTGTGGGGGAAGGACCAGTTCGAATTCAAACCGGATAGGTGGTTTGTTGAACCAGACAAGGAGAGAGGGGCACTGAAGAAGGTGTGTCCCTACAAGTTTCCAATTTTTCAGGCAGGTCCAAGGGTGTGTCTTGGGAAGGAGATGGCTTTCATTCAGATGAAGTACGTTGTGGCTTCTATTCTTAGGCGGTTCGAAATTAGACCCGTCAGTTCAGACAGGCCGGTCTTTGTACCACTCCTGACAGCTCACATGGCTGGTGGGTTAAAGGTTTTGGTTCGCAAGAGAGAGGCAAGCTGAGGTAGGGGTTTAAGAAGCTCAGGAAAACAAAAAAATGGAATAAAATAGTAATAGTCATTAGTCAATGGTTATTATAATTCTGAATTTTTTTTTTTTTTTTTGGGGGTGGGGGTTTGCCATTCGGCCTCATTTGTATTATAAATACACTGGTGTTGAATACTGGTGTTGAATAGATACAAAACCATCATAAAGTAATCTTTGTATAAACCATAAGCAGCAACGCGAGCTATGGTTATCATCATCGTCAATCGTGGTTATTGAGTTATTCAATATAATCCAAAACCACGTGCCCATTCAATTGGAGAACGAGTGCTTGTGAAGACATGAATAGCGTTTAGTATATTCCAGATCTAGTCAGAACATTGCATATGGCTTGTTTGCAAAAATTACTTCACATGCTAACTTTTATTTCTTTAGAGGAAATAAAGGGGTGTTGGGGACTGGGGGAGTTGCTACTTGGCACTCTAGAAAGGCTGAAAACGAGAGTTTGAAATCTGGAAATGGGGGCAGTTCACAAAATACGAATAATGGCGCCTAGAAGTCGACAAACACCTCTATTTTTTTTTCCTTCTTTTGTTTCTTCTGATGAACTATATTAACGAGAAACTAATGTAGCGGTGATTTTGCTTGTCGCTTTGCATTAATAAAATTCATTCCTAGAGTGATAAACTTCCAAATTGCTTGTTCCACTCCTCGTAAGTACCAAGTTCATTCAAAGAAACTGAGGGCCTTACCTCTTGCAAGGCGTTCTCGAAGTCCTACAGAGAGTAAAATAATCTCAAAGACGAGAATTAAGTTTAAGAAATATAAGAAAGGTTTTGAGTTGGAGATGGTGTATTTTCTTACCTGAAGCGTTACTGGCCGCATATCCTCCTTTTTGAGCTTTGTAATTTCTATGCCTTGTCTCAGAGCCTCTCTAAGTGGACCCATAGATGCATCCTTTACTAGGTTTTTCATGTCTGATCCTGAATACCCTGTAAAAGAAAATTTTCAAGTAAGGAAACTTCACGCAAAACCCAGATTCAAAACTTTAAAGCAATAGTACATTTGGATGTTGAGATGAGCTGAGTTGAGTTAAGATGAGTTTTTGATATTTTGAGTATTTTGATATTTTGTTAGAATATTACTTTTTGATATTTTGAGTGTTTTGAGATTTGAAAATGTTGAATTGTTTATTATATTTTGTATAGGAATTTGAAAAAGTTGTATAATGAGATGAGATAAAAAGTTGTATGATGAAATGAGATGAGTTAAGGTAAATTTGGGGAAACCATAGCTACAATTTAGCCTTGTACAGCATATAGAACATTAAAGATACCTTCAGTCAAATTACAAATCGTATCAATTTCCTCTTTTGAAAGCTTGAATAGTCCGTCTTTATCTAAGAGATTGCGTATGATCCAGGCTCTTGCTTCTTCATCATCAATTTCAGCTGGTTAGCCACTAAAACACAGTATTATAATCGTTAGTAAATTAGCTAAGCTTTGGACGCCGCACCTGACGAAGGTAGGGGGATATAAAGTCTCTTGGTAAGCCGCCTCCGTGCTGCTTCATCAAGTTCTTGGGGTCGATTTGTTGCTCCTGGAAAACGTACCAACTAGTAATAAGGATATATCACGCTCCGGAGAAATATTTATGTGATATAGTAATAAGAAGTGGTTAGTCTAAAAAGACAACTGTTGATATTAGCATATGACTCCAAGAGAGTCCAAGCCAATGTTATATGGGGGACATAAACCAATAAAATTAACCCCCACCCAGTAGGAAATGATACAATTATCCCCCAAAACAGGGTATCATGGGGACAGCTTATATAGCTCGTACAGTTTGTTTTGCTTTGTGATAAGCATTGCAAAAAGAAAACAACTAGCAAGCTAATATAACTTTGCACGGGTAAGAAAAAGAAAATATGGAATTGAAGTTAAAGCTTGCAGAAATAAACTAACTTCCGCAGACGTAAACTATAGATTTTAAGAAATCTTCACTTAATCTAGAAAAAACATCTAAAATGAAATAATTGGATTTGGTTGCTCAACAATTTACCTATGAGCAGAATTTGCTCACTGCCACTGTCAAAGCCTTCCATTTCAATAAGGAACTGGGTCTTAAGTCGTCTACTTGATTCGTGTTCACCTTCTGACTTACGCTGCAACCAAACACAATGTAATCATAAACTTGTACATGTCATTCAGGGAACCATAGCTACAATTCCCAAGTATACACTGATAAATTGAATGTGATGAACCTCCATGTAACTGGGAAGCACCTTCCAGAGGTCCAAGATTTAGCAAATAAGCAACTAATCATAAACTTTTACAACTTTTGCAGGTCTGTGCAAGAAAGATGACGCAGTGTACATTGGATAGGGGCGGCTTACACCATGATTTCATGTTCGTCTTAAAGACAAGAACATACCTTACCTGAGAAAGAAGTGAATCAATTTCATCAACAAAAATCACAGCTGGTTGACGGCAACCGGCTACTCCAAAAAGGGCCCTCACTAGCTTTTCACCCTCGCCAATCTACAATCACCAGTCAAAATGTTAGATATTCAAAAGTATCCTCTAGAAAGGAGAATGCAGCTCCAAAGAAAAGGATTTCAACATTGATCTTCTCAATAACTCAAGAAATAATGATGAAAATAAAGTTTATGTTTAGAATCCAATTACCTTTTTTTTGATAAATAAGCAATTGTATTGATAGAATAGGCCAAGCCCAAGTACACAAGATGGATACAAGAGTTAAGACCTAACTAGGTCGTGGAAGGATTGTTTGCTACAAGGAAATCATGAAGATTGAGATGATTGAAATCTACAGCCATTGCCCATAAAAGTAAAGTACTAAAAAAGAAAGAAACAAGCTCCTCCAATGTCCGTTCCTTATCTTCAAAAGTTTGATCGTTTCGCTTCTACCAAATGCACCACAAGATACAAAAAGGAACCATCTTCCAAACTTGTATGATGGGCGTAAATCCTCCAAGAGATGTCCAACTAGCCAATAGATCTAAAACTGTGACTGGCATTACCTAGTTTAAACCTACTCGACTGAAAACTTCAATCCACAAGTGTCTAGCTATCTCACAGTTTAGTAAGAGGTGATCCACAGATTCTCCAGATTTCTTACACATGCAACACCAATCTGTGATTATGAATCGGCGTTTTCTCAAATTATCAATAGTTAATATCTTACCCAAAACAACTGTCCAAGAGAATAAGGGAGCTTTTTTTGTTGTTGGGGGGGGGGGGGGGGGGGGAGGCTTATTCCTCCAAATTTTCCTCCAAAGAAAGTGAGTATTTGTTGAGGACATTAAGGTTTTATAATAGGACTGAACCGAGAAGATGTCCTTACTTGTCAAGTTCCATAAAAACTTGTCAACTCCTCTCCCATTCAGCCTTGTAGGGTAGATGTGAGTAAAAAAAGCCTCAAAACTATCAACTTCCCAATCTTGGGTCGCTCTGCTAAATGTTACATTCCACTAAACTGGATCACCCGAGCGAAACATAAGGTTAGCCACAGAAGTTTCTTTATTATGAACTTGAGAGCTTCCTCACCACACCACTTGTCCCTCCAAGATTTTATTCTTAAGCTCTCACCTAGGACAAGTTTAGTATGGCGCTGGAAGATCCCCCATCCTTGTCTGATGTGTTTCTATATCCCCACTCCATGCGCCCCCAATACCTCTCTAGAACACCAATTCCCCCACAAGCCTCCATGTTTACATTCAACCACCAATTTCCAAAGAGCATCCGGTTCCAAATTATACCTCCATAACCATTTACCAAGAAGGGTTTTGTTGAAAAGTCTAATATTTTTTATGCCCAAACCACCAGATGTTAAGGGCCTACACACTTTATCCCACCTAATAAGATGGAGCTTGCTTGCATCCCCCATCCCACTTCATAGGAAGTTTCGATAGAATTTTTCAATCCGCTTTGCCACAGAAGCAGGAATGGGAAACAAGGATAGGAGATATGTAGGTAAGTTGGATAGGGTACTCTTGATGAGAGTAACCCGACTTCTTTTAGAAAGATACAATTTCTTCCATCCTTCTAGTCTTCTTTCTATCTTCTCTATCATTGTATCCCATATCGCTATAGCACGTGAAGTTGCCCCCAAAGGTAACCCCAAGTACTTCATTGGAAGAGAGGCAAGTTTACACACCAGAGTATTTGCCAAAAGATGATGGTTGGTGACATTCCCAATTGGCACTAGTTCTAACTTATCAAAATTGACTCTCAGGCCTGAAACAACCTTAAAGCACAAGAGTAGAGCCTTCAACACCCTGAGTTGGTTCTGATCGGTCTCACAAAAAATTAAAGTATCATCTACAAAATGTAAGTGAGAGATTGAAATAGTGGCTCTAGAAGGACCGCCCACAGAAAAACCCCTTATGAAACCATTTTGGACCACAATCGCTAACATTCTATTAAGAGCCTCCATAATAATAATAAAGAGAAGAAGAGATAGAAGATCTCCTTGCCTTAGACATCGGGAACTACTGAAAAATCAGCCGAGCTGCCATTGATCACAACTGAAAATTTTGCTGTTGAGATGCATGATCTAATCCACTTACGCCATCTTTCTCCAAAGCCACATCTCTCCAACAAAAAAAGAAGGAAATCCCAGTTGACATGGTCGTATACTTTTTCCATGTCTAACTTGCAGAGGATCCCAGCTACACCTATCTTAAGTCTGCTATCCAGGCATTCATTAGCTATAAGAACTGAATCCAAGATCTGACAACCTTTCACAAAGGCATTTTGTGGCTTTAAGATGATTTTACCCAAAGCCTCCCCTAACCGGTTTGCAAGAACCTTGGAAATGATTTTGTATACTCCACTCATCAGGCTAATGGGTCTAAAATCTTGTATCTCAAACACACCACTTTTCTTTGGAATCAAAGTAATGAAAGTAGTGTTAAGACTTTTTTCAAACTTGCCAGCCAAGAATAGTTTCTGAAATGCCTTCATAATGTCCTCTTTTATAATCTCCCAACAAGTTTGAAAAAAACCCATCGAAACACCATCTGGACCTCGTGCCTTATCACTCACCATTTTCCTTACAACATCAAAGATCTCTATCTCCTCAAAAGGTCTCTCCAACCAAGAAGCTGTTTGTGGTTCAATTGAGTCAAATGCAAGATCATCCAGCTTTGGTCTCCATCCTTTTTGTTCTGTAAATAACTGTTCATAGAAGTCCACCACATGACCCTTTATAACTGCAACCTCTGAGCACTCTACACCATTGATATTAAGCAATTCAATAGTATTATATCTCCTATGAGAGTTAGCCATCCTGTGAAAAAATTGTGCAACGATCTCCTTCCTTAAGCCATAAAGCTCTTGATTTCTGCCGTCAAGAGATCTCTTCAAGAGAGAATACTCTTTCCAACTCAGAAACCAACTCTGTCTTGTGATCAGTTTCCTCTTGGGAAATGGCTCTAGCCTCGAAAGTTCTTTCAAGACCTTGAAGTTCTTCCTCCAATTTTTTCTTGCGTTCTCCAATATCTCCAAAAGATTGTAAATTCCGAAGCTTTAAATCAAGTTTGAGCGCTTTCAATTTCCTTGCAAGAATAAAAGATGGTGTACCTTGAAAATGATAAGAGGACCACCAATTTCTCACCATATCCACAAAGCCTTCAAAATTGAGCCACATGTTTTTAAATTTGAAATAACGGCGCCCACTTTGTATACCTCTACCATCCAACAAGATGAGAAAGTGATTTGAGTAAAGGCGAGACAATCTCCTTTGACACACCTCGGAGTAATGAGATTCCTACTCTGGTGAGATAAGAAATCTATCCAACCTAGATCAAACCTAATAGTTGGACCATGTAAACGAACCCCCAATAAGGAGAAGATCCACCAGATTCAAGTAAAAAATACAAGTAGGAAAATCTACCATAGCAGGGCATGACCTACCCTCTCCAAATCTCTCACTAGGGAACCTGATTATATTAAAATCTCTGCCTATGCACTAGGGTAGGTCCCACCAGCTATGTAAAGCGACAAGTTCATCCCATAAATGACTTCTGTTACTATCAATATTAGGCCCATAGACACCTGCAAAGGTCCACAAAAAGATATCATCCACAGATCTAAAAGAGACCGCCACTGAAAATTCTCCAACACAATCCTCAACTTTCTCCACCACCCTTTTATCCCACATCAGCAATATACCTCGCGAGGCCCCGTTCGAAGGTAAACACACCCAATCCACATAAAGACAACTCCAGACACTTCTCATTAATTATCTGGAGATCTTTTTCAACTTTGTTTCCTGTAGACAAACAATATCTGCTTTCCACACCCTGAGTAAGTGATTAATGCGTTTGCGCTTATTAGAGTCATTCAACCCCCCCACATTCCAAGACATAATTTTTGGCTTCATAAAGACAGGATAGTTCCCTTCCTTTTCGAACAACTGTGATTCGTACTACCCTCATTCAAGGACCAAGTTAGTCGCTTGAGTTCTCTGTGTACCTTGGGCTCCGATTTCTTATCCTGGTTGTGCCTTGTGTCTATGACAATGAGAAGAGTCATAAACTGGTCCTCATACCCAACACATTTTAAGCCAATACAATTCTAGATCATCTTTACGCTGCTAAGTACCCAATCCGATACATTAAAATCAGGAGGTACCTTATAGTTAAGGGGTAAAGGCTTGCAGGTTCCAAAAGGCCCCTCGGATAGAGAAGAGCAACCCCACTCAACTATGGCACTAGAATTGCAGTTCACCTTGGACCACTATATCAACACTGCCATCAGCTATATCATCACTATCATCAGCTATTGAAGAGATGCTTAGTCCGGTGTCATCAACTATGTCATCACTGCCAACGCTGCTGTCAACTTTCACCGAAAAAGCCTCTAGATGCTCAACAGCTCCTGGGGACGTCTCAACCTGGATCTCTACATCCTCCCTAGTGGTTGTCGGCTCCATCTGGCCATAGAAAATGGATGTCAACAAATTATGGGTGATGTTTGTTGCCATCAACGCTATCGGCACCAGCTGAACCCTTGCCTCCTTACTCTGGGTCTTCTCCGAGCCTTCCGTCAACTTCGCCAGCGCTTTCTGCCCCACCGGCGAGAAACCTAGCTCCGTTGGGTTAGGACCTGTCGTTTGCATCAGCACTGGCGAAGATAGTCGGTTCACCAGCACTGGCGAAGAAAGCTGGTGAACAACCCTTTGTGATGGCTGAACATGGGCATCGATTCTCCAAGCTTCAAAAGAGGCCTCAGGCCCAACATGATGAGCTAGCCCAGTGTTGTGAGACTGGGTTTGTCGGTTCAAGCCCAGCCCGCCAGAACCAGCCTTTTCCAGGCCTTCTCCAAACCTTTCTGAATCAGGCCCATCTGCGTTCCAAGTCTTCTCCAGACTCGAGTCCCCCAAGTCAAAGCCTGACCCCTTTAACACACTAGTCTCAACACGCACCGTTTTAATAAACTAACGATACGTTGAATTTCAACCATCTGTTTTTCCAATCCAACTATCATCCCTAACAGAATTTCCTTATTAAGACCGACATCTCCCCTGTCACCTTCCCTTTCCCTTTGAAAACCGACCTCAAAGACTCCATCCCGCGACATAGAGACTTCTCGAGCCCCACCCACCACCTTCGACCGTTGCAACGCCTTACGGTAAGACCTAAAAGATCAAGATAGGGGCACCTGCAGCAACTTGAAAGGCTGCCGTGATCCTCTGCCTCTCGCTGTTCCCCCCCCCCCCCCCACCCCCCAAAAAAAAAAAAAAAAAAACAGAGAGCTCCAGTACTATTGCCTCAAAATTTCTCCAACCCACGCCAAGTCTCCCTTCTGGTACCATCAGCATACCCCTACGTCTCTCTGGACCGTACTCCAAGAAGGTGAAAAATCTTCCGTAAGAGTTCAGCCTTTTCTGTAACACCAATACTTGAGTTCCTTTTCTTCACATTTTAACGAAGTCAGCGAGGTCATCTGAAGCTATGCCTTCTTTCACCATGACCGCCAGCCATACCAGAGCTTCATGGTCAATAAGCAGGAATTTCACAAAACGAGGGCTGCTCTTTATTATCCTCCACCGTTTATCATTTTCCTTCTTAAACTTGAAGCATTTGTGTTCAATGATAACGTTCCTAATTGACTCCATTATAAAAATCAAACGTAGAATCAAAGGAAAACTGCTTAAACACCAAAACAATCACCAACAACAAACGAGCAAACCATAGCTACGAACAAAACCATAGTTTCTGCTCAAGTGTACGGAGAGAAAATCACATTCTCAATGTACAAATAATATAAAAAGTCAAATTGTCCCCACAGAATCCAATTACTAATCTCAAAGTTATGTTTATTATGGCATTCCCAAAAAGCATGGAACCATGACCAAGCTAAAGTTAACTGGGATAAACATACCCACTTGCTAGTCAATGAACTGGCAGATATGTAGAAAAATGTTGCTTTCGCCTCTCCAGCTATGGCTTTCCCAATCATTGTTTTTCCCGTTCCCTAAAATATGGCAGCTACTCAGATAGATTATAAGCCAGCAATACTTATGAACGCACTTGTTTAGGAGGATTCTGCACTTACAGGTGGACCAAAAAGAAGAAGACCTCTTCCAGGAGAACGACAACCTTTAAATATGTCAGGACGTAATAGAGGCCATATGACCATCTCGGTCACACATTTTTTAGCATGCTCCAAACCAGCTACAACATTGTCAGGATATGAGAGCAAATCAGAATTTGTTCACAGATAGCAATATCCATAAAATTGAAATGCCAAACGAAGTTTGAAGCATTGAAATTACCAATATCATCCCAACGAACATTAGGATCCCTGTCCATAATCTCATTACTGACATGTTCAATAAGACGAGGTTCCAAATTCCTTAATTTTTCTGGAAGCTCACCATCAGGGCCACATAGCATCTCTAAACTAAAGAAAGAAGCACATTACCACATCAATGTCCAGTACAACTGACAAAAACTACCTACTCTAAGTCAAAAACCAGTGGGGAGAAAGTGAGAGAGAGAGACATAGCTCCTAAGAAAGTAGCTAATAATAAAAAATATATATATTTTATTGATCCACGGTCTCATTACTGACATGTTCAATAGGACGAGGTTCCAAATTCTTTAATTTTCTGGAAGCTCGCCATCAGGGCCACATAGTATCTCGAGTTCTGTTACATATAGTCACTTTTGTGTACTCCTTGCACACTCCATAATGTGATTAGCCAAAGCAATTATTTTATATTAAAAAAAATGATGCGATCAATCAAATTAGTAGAGTGTGCAAGGAGTACGCAAAAGCGACTGTATAGAGAGTTTTTACTTCCCAAAAAAAGACCAGAACACCAACACGAGTGCATTCCTTATGGATGAATCTGAAATTGAATTGTGGGAGTCTATCCTAAAACTAGCTTCTATGGCTTATTGTATTGGAAAAAAAAAGCCATTGGTTTACTGAATCTTATTCCACTAAAAACAAACAGATGCTTCAAGCACCTATTGGGACAACTTACAAACAACTTAGCAACCTGAAGCATGTGAAGAATTTGAGTATGCATAAGGACAAACTTTAGACTGCATTTTTTTAATATCATGGTTAACCACTCACCATCTCTTTGTTGAGTCATCTAATGAATCATCAGACTTTCCAGCAATTCGTGAAGTCACATTCCCGACATTGCCCCCACTGGACTTGATAGGGGGAACAAAACTACCACGGACACCACGGCGTGAAAAACCATATGATTTCCCACCATAACCTCTATTGGCACAATTGGTATCACTTTGGGGGGAGACAGAAGCACTAGGTGATCCTGCTAACCCCTGTCTCTGCCTTGCATCCATTTTCTGTAACAAAGAAGAGACAACGTGATCAACATTGCTTCATACGAACAGTATGCAAGGAAAAGAAAAGACAATAACTCATAAGGTATACTTCCAACAAGATCAGATATTCTTTCTTAAGAAGTCATTTCCAAAGCAAGATTATAAAGAAACTACTCATAACTCTAATCTCTAAAAACAAACTTCCCTCTACATATGTGTACATATCTGAAGAAACACATCTTGAAATGTTTTAGATGATTGCATATTTAAATAAGAGTTCCCCACTTGTTCAAGGTCTGATTTAGTAACAACAGATATATCAGGGAATGTGTTGTCTAGTGCATACCAATATTGCTCGAGCTGTAACAAACCCGTTGCCAGTAGCATCCGGGCTAGCTTCTTCATTGCCGGATGGTAACTTCGAATTATCTACCACAGGCGAAATTATTTCCCTATGTGCACGTTTTGCCCCTACGTTACTGCCATAAACTCTTTCTTCCTCTTCAACTTTTGGAGAAGGTGAGAAGCCATGACCTTTTGTGTGGATGTTATGTGAATGAGACTTTTCCACAATAATGCAGTCATCAGGGTGGTTGTTTGTGGAGCTTAAAAAATTCTTATATAAGCCATTACTAGCCCTCATCATGTTGGATTTCGAATTTGCTTCTGTCATGAATTTTGAAGCAGTGCTACTCAACTTGTTGTGCCTCTCCACACGATCTCCCTAAACAGAGAATGCAAAAATTTTAAAGGAAAATGGCTGATATGCTAAAGGCTTTAGTCTATAAGAATCATATAAACACCTAGAATCTGCTAGTACCAATTCATTCACTGCTTTTCCATTAGAATGTTGAAGAAGAGCCCGGAAGTACTTGGACTGCTTGATCTTCTCAATGTCAATCTCTTCTGTTGTTCGAAACACAGAACCTGGAGTGCTCTTTGCTTGCTCAAATGCTCGACTGGAGAAACACACCAGACAGACATCACAACATGCAATAAGCAAGTTGAAGAGTGTCCGAAGTACAAAACCATATTCCTTATAAAAACTCAAGAGCAATTGACTTAGTTATAAACCTTACTCCATCTACGTGCATTATATTCAAAACTAGGGTCCTAGACATCCCAGCTTCTAAAAATTACATGCGCATTCGTGTTGCATTCGATCATAGGGTCATTTGTTGGTTTCCAGTGTAGATTTACCCAATACACCAAAAGTAGATTGAAATTAAAATACAAAATTAGCTTCGTTCCATGTCTATTAGCTCTATTAGTTGACACTTTATGAGCTTAAACACCTAATAAAAAAAGGAAACAAAAGTTACTGGTTATTTGCTCAGGAGAAGAAATAAATGGTTCTGGCTCCTTCCAAGCTTAAATTCAACTAAAAATAAGCTCCGATCACGATGCTTTTTCCAATAAAAATTCTAAGCTCAATTAATTCCATAGCATTAGATCGATTAGTTAAGAATATATCAGTACCGATCAGATTCTGGAATGAGGGAACGGCGAGCAGCGTCGACCTTCGCAGCGGCTTCACGGCGGATGGGGCTGATGAAAGCCTCATCGACATCGGAGCGAGATTGAGAGTCGAGGAAGCCGAGAAGGCGGAGCCCGAGGATCAAAGCCGCAGAGGGATCACGGCGCTCGAGGGCGAGTTCGGCGCCGAAGAGGAGCGAGTGGAGCCGCTTCAGGTTCTGGTCCACTTGCTTCCTCCAGCATGTCTCTTCTGGTTGCTGATTTTTCTGTTCCACCATCTTCGAAGAAGGAGACGATAATGGTGGTGAAGCTGAAATTAACTTGAGCACCTCGTTTCCCGCCATTTCGCTTTTGCTTTCAATCTATCCGTGGCTGTGTTTCTGGCTTTAAAAATGAGCTCCACGGTTACCCCGAGAGTCCGAGACTCGGGATTTCTTGTACTTGCACACAAGTCGCTTTAATTACAAGATAGCCATTGTTGTTTAGATAACTTTCATGTATAATTTCACTACTGGCAACTTTAAATAATAATAATAATAATAATAATAATAATAATATCAATATGTCGGGAGAAAGATATTTTATAAAGTCAATAAAAATAATAGTTTTTCTTTGCGATGTTGCAAGCCTCGAGGAGAACACAAAAGGAAGCTACATTATTCTCTATGGATTAATGTTATCATATTTCATTAGCAAAAAAATATAATCTAATGTATGCTGTGTATTGCCACTTGTTTCTATTTGAGATTCTTATTAGGAATCTCGATTTTTATTTTATTTTATTTTTTATATGATTTTTAAGTAAATATTTTTAAATGATATTATGATTTATATGTATATATATATTTTAAAAATATTTTAAGATGTTAAAAAAATTATATAAAAAACATATAATAATGAAAAATCCATTCTAACTTGTCAATGATTTTATTTTATTATACCAATCAAGGACAATTTATTTAAATTTATCAATCTAGTTTAATTTTATAGAGAGTATTTTCTCCCTTTTTTTGTTTTTGTTTTTCCATGATTGCTACATCATTATTTATATCACTAGAATGCAGCAAAAGTGAACTATTTGATCGAATTACTACAAACAGCACACTACGAATAAAGCTAAAAGCTTTGATGGAAAAATGAGTATAGCCGTATAGGCCTTTAAATTAAAAATTATTAAAATCAATAATAAGAAAATTGTTATGAAACTTAAAGAAAGGAACTACTATTGCAAAAGAGAAATAAGAAATTCTCTTGAAACTCTTAAGAACTCAAGCTTTCTTTCTCTCTCTATTTTTTTCTTATGAATTTCATTACAACTGAAGCCCCTATTTATAGGCTTTGAAATTACTATGCAAGTTACTATGTAAGTCACTATGCAAGTTACTATGCAAATTTAATATAATAGTGGTGGGGTCATTCACATTATTTAGTGGTGGGACAGGGGGCGGCTGCCGTCCCTCCACTAAATTCATTACACTCCCCCTTGAATGACCACTCATAAGGAATCTGCCTCGTTAAAACCTTGCCAAGTAAAAACCCAGTGGGAAGAAAAACCAATGGCGAAGGAAAAAGAGTACAGTCTTCTTATGTATCCACAAGTGCTTTAAGATTGCCTCATTAAAACCTTGCAGAGAAAAACCCAGTGGGACAAAACCTCAGCGAAGGAAAAAGAGTACAATCAGCACATTTACTCCCCCTGAAAAGTGCATGACAAAAGATCTTTGAGTCTTCGCATTCCAATGTTATGCACAATCTTCTTGAATGTGGAAGTTGGTAACGCCTTTGTGAATAAATCTGCCAGATTATCACTAGATCGTATCTGCTTGACATCAATTTCACCTTTCTCTTGAAGTTCATGAGTATAAAAGAATTTAGGTGAAATATGTTTAGTTCTATCACCTTTGATGTATCCTCCTCTGATTTGAGTGATACAAGCAGTATTATCTTCATATAAGATTGTTGGGCTATTATTGATCATAGTAAGTCCACACTTTTCCTGGATATGTTGAATAACTGATCTCAACCAAATACACTCTCGACTTGCTTCATGAATAGCAATGATTTCTGAGTGATTTGAAGAAGTAGCAGATAGTGTCTGCTTAACAGATCTCCATGATATGGCAGTATCTCCATAAGTAAATAAATATCCAGTTTGAGATCTACCTCTGTGTGGATCTGAAAGATAACCCGCATCTGCATACCCAATCAATTCTGGACTTGAACCACATTGATAAAATAATCCCATATCAACCGTACCATGAAGGTAACGAAGGACATGTTTAATGCCATTCCAATGCCTTCGAGTTGGTGCAGAACTATATCTTGCAAGCAGATTAACTGAGAATGTAATATCTGGTCGAGTGCAATTTGCAAGATACATCAAAGCTCCAATTGCACTGAGATATGGTACTTCAGGACCAAGAATTTCTTCATCGTCATCACAAGGACGGAATGGATCTTTCTTCACATCAAGTGTTCGAACAATCATTGGAGTACTCAGAGGATGAGATTTGTCCATATAAAAATGCTTTAGGACTTTCTCAGTATACATGGACTGATGAATAAAAATTCCATTTGGCAAGTGCTCAAGCTGCAGGCCGAGACAAAGTTTTGTTTTGCCAAGATCTTTCATTTCAAATTCATTCTTTAAATATATAGCGGTTTTTGAGATCTCTTCAGGAGTTCCCACAATATTTAAATCATCAACATAAACCGCAATAATGACAAATCCGGATTCAGATTTCTTAATAAAAACACATGGGCATATAAGATTATTCTCAAATCCTTCTTTCAATAGATATTCGCTTAAGCGATTATACCACATGCGTCCGGATTGCTTCAACCCATATAAAGATCTTTGTAGTCTGATTGAGTACATATTTCTAGATGTACTTGTAGATGCTTCAGGCATCTTATATCCTTCAGGGATTTTCATATATATGTCATGGTCTAAGGATCCATATAAATATGCAGTGACCACATCCATCAACCGCATTTCTAATCCTTTTGTAACAACCAGACTAATCAAAAATCTAAATGTGATTGCATCCATAACGGGAGAGTATGTTTCTTCATAATCAATCCCGGGTTTCTGCAGGAAACCTTGTGCAACAAGCCGTGCTTTGTATCGCACAATTTCATTTTTCTCATTACGTTTTCGTACAAATACCCACTTATATCCAACAGGCATTACACCCTTTGGTGTTTGGACAACAGGTCCAAATACTTCTCGTTTCGCTAGCGAATTTAATTCAGCTTCAATAGCTGTTTTCCATTTTGGCCAATCATTTCTACGTCGACATTCTTCGACGCTTTTTGGCTCACTTTCTTCATTACTTCTGGTAATGTCAAGGGCCATTTTATATGAAAATATGTTGTCGACAACAGTTTTATTTCTATCCAGAATTTCTCCAGTTTTCATGAAATGTATTGAGATCTCATTATTTTCAGGTACCTGTTCCTCTTCAAGGGAAAACATTTCATGACACACCTCTTCAGGAGGTCCCTTTTTAGGAGATTTATACTCTTCAAGATTTTCCTCTTCAGGAGGTTCTGGAATAGAAGATTTAAGCTCTTTAGGAGCATCAATTATATTTGTGGCCTGTATTGTGGGTACGTGTTCTTCAGGAACACCAAATTCATTTTGTATTCTTTTCCTTCTGGGAATTTTATCTTTTGCACCAATAGGTCTTCCACGCTTCAGGCGTATTTTAGATTCACCTATTGCTGTTTTGACAATTTGTCCTTCAGGGACTTCAATCCTTGCTGGAGCATTAACAGCAGGAATATAAGATTTTACTACACCTTTAGTGTCAGTAAATACATCCGGTAATTGATTTGCAACATTTTGCAAATGAATAATCCTCTGAACTTCCCTTTTACATTCATTTGTAGGAGGATCAAAATGAGACAAGGTCTTATTATCCCAAGTGATATCTTGTCGTGCTTCAGGCACCGACTTTTCTTTACCCATTAACGGAAAATTTGATTCGTCAAAATGACAATCCTCAAAACGTGCTTTAAACATATCCCCTGTAAGGGGTTCAAGGTATCTAATAATGGATGGAGAATCAAAACCAACATATATCCCAAGTCTACGTTGAGGGCCCATTTTTGTACGTTGTGGAGGTGCAATTGGAACATATACAGCACATCCAAAAGTACGAAGATGAGAAATATTTGGTTGTTGACCATATGCAAGCTGTAATGGAGAATATTTATGATATGCAGATGGTCTAATGCGAATTAGAGATGCTGCATGAAGTATAGCATGTCCCCAAACAGAAATAGGTAGTCTTGATTTCATAAGTAAAGGTCTAGCGATTAGTTGAAGCCTTTTGATCAAAGACTCAGCTAAACCGTTTTGTGTGTGTGTATGGGCAACAGGATGTTCAACATCTATTCCTATTGACATGCAATAATCATCAAAAACTTGAGATGAAAATTCACCTGCATTATCCAATCGAATGGTCTTAATTGGATACTCAGGAAATTGTGCTCGTAGTTTAATTATCTGAGCAAGAAGTCTAGCAAATGCAACATTTCTAGTGGAAAGAAGACAAACATGTGACCATCGACTAGATGCATCAATTAGAACCATAAAATATCTAAATGGTCCACTTGATGGATGAATAGGCCCACATATATCTCCGTGAATCCTTTGTAAAAAGGATGGAGATTCAACAATGATTTTTGAGGGAGATGGTCTAATAATTAACTTACCTTGAGAACATGCAGAGCACGGAGATTCATTGGGTAGAAATATCTTTTGATTCTTTAAGGGATGCCCATGCGAATTTTCAATAATTCGTCTCATCATTATAGAACCCGGATGTCCAAGGCGATCATGCCAATTCATAAATACTTTAGGGTCAATGCACTTCTGGTGCATTACCACATATGATTCAATTGTTCTCATTTTTGTATAATACAATCCAGAACATAGAGCAGGCAGTTTTTCTAATACGAGCTTCTGGCCCGATACTGTTTTAGTAATAAGAAGATGCTCTTTACTGCCTTCATTGGTCGTTTCAATATGGTAATCATTACGACGTATATCTTTGAAACTCAATAAATTTCTTCTGGATTGTGAAGAGAATAGAGCATCATCAATACAAAATTTGGTGCCATTAGGCAACACAATATAAGCTCTTCCGGAGCCCTCAATTAAATCCGATGAACCTGATATGGTATGGACATAGGCTTTACTTAGTGTTAGATTTTGAAAATATTTCTTTTCTTTGAGAATTGTGTGAGTTGTAGCACTGTCAGCCAGACATATATCTTTATCATTCAACTCAGAGATAAAAAGCTCATCAATGTGATCCATGATTCTACAAAATATACAAAACTTTTATTATTGATAGAAAGAAAATACATTAATTGAGTGGAACACTTCCATCTCCAATTAAGTGTTCAATACTACCATCAGGATGATTAAAGAAATCAGATACATCAAGATGAGTAACGTCTACATCTACTGAATCTAATAAATCATCTGATGGTTCTACTAAATTTGCTTCATGCATTTTATTCTTTCCTTTAACAGAAGCTTGATATAAATCAGCTAAGTGCCTGGCCGTACGACAGGTACGTGACCAATGTCCAGTCATTCCACATCTATGGCACACCTCTTCACTTTTCTTTGAAGAATTATTCTGAGGATTTTTACCCCTCTCTGAATTGTACCACTTCTGGTGATATGGTATATTATAATCCCTTTTAATGTTGTCACTCCTGGGACCAACATTTCTATAATTTCTCCTACCACGTCCACGCCTCCGATTTCTTCTAAAGGATGCACCATTCACTTCTGGGAATGATGCAAACCTATTACCATTCACTTCAGGGAATGATATTGAGCCAGTAGGGCGTGTATTGTGGCTTTCTAATAAGAGCTCATTATTTTGCTCAGCTACTAGAAGACATGATATAAGTTCAGAATATTTCTTGAACTTTCTCTCTCGATACTGCTGCTGCAGGAGCACATTCGAGGCATGAAATGTAGTAAAAGTCTTCTCTAGCATATCTTCATCGGTGATTTTCTCACCGCATAATTTTAATACTGAGCTTATTTTAAAAAGTGCGGAATTATACTCACTAACACTTTTATAATCTTGCAACCTCAGGTGCATCCATTCAGAACGAGCTCTTGGGAGGATAACAGTCTTCTGGTGTTCATACCTCTCCCTTAAATTATTCCACAAAATATAGGGATCTTTTACAGTGAGATATTCAGTTTTCAATTCTTCATGAAGATGGTGGCGAAGGAAAATCATTGCTTTAGCACGTTCCTGCAGGGATGCTTGATTTCCTTCTTTAATAGTTTCTCCCAGGTTCATTGCATCAAGATGTATTTCAGCATCAAGTATCCAGGATAAATAATTTTTCCCAGATATATCAAGAGCAACAAATTCCAATTTTGTAAGATTTGCCATTTTCTACACATATAAATAATAAATATGCGTATCTCAGAAAATATATTTATAAATTTACACAGATAATCATCAATAAAATATATCAAAGATTTCAAATAATATATTGAAAAACTTACAGAGGAATAAGGCCACTAGCTTCAGAATTGGCAGAACCGTCGTGCTGATAACGTGTTATGAAACTTAAAGAAAGGAACTACTATTGCAAAAGAGAAATAAGAAATTCTCTTGAAACTCTTAAGAACTCAAGCTTTCTTTCTCTCTCTATTTTTTTCTTATGAATTTCATTACAACTGAAGCCCCTATTTATAGGCTTTGAAATTACTATGCAAGTTACTATGTAAGTCACTATGCAAGTTACTATGCAAATTTAATATAATAGTGGTGGGGTCATTCACATTATTTAGTGGTGGGACAGGGGGCGGCTGCCGTCCCTCCACTAAATTCATTACAAAAATCACATTATCATTTTTTAGTATTTCAAACAAGTAATTGACAGATCATCCAGTTATTCAGTTCCATGTAACCTTTTTGGATTTCGAAAGCGATATAGTAAAGCCCAATAGGTGAAAGAAAAGATTTTGGCTCTTGATTTTGATTCCCTATCATTTTTCTCAATGAGATGGAAGACAAAAAAGTTTGAATTTTTACTGGTCTTTTATAAAAAACCAAAGCTGCTAGTAGAGAAGGGCATTTGGTCTAGTGGTATGATTCTCGCTTTGGGTGCGAGAGGTCCCGAGTTCGATTCTCGGAATGCCCCCCAACCTTTAAAAAGGGCTTTTTCCTTTTTCCTATTTGCATCATCAACTTTCAAGTAACCAGTTGACATCCAGACAGATCCGTATATCAACAAGGTATCCTACGATCCTAAAATTCGTGATATAAGGTATCGACGGTGTAAATTTTTCCTATTTGCATCATCAACTTTGTAAAATAACCAAATCTGAAAGTCCAAAGCAGAAAGTTACAGCATCATTTCTAAATTCATCTGTTCATTAAGCCTAATCAGCAGCACAAGTACACGGGTAATTAGTGCAAAACAAGCTACGGATAATAGTCTATTTTCATAAGCAAGCTCCAACCAACAATAGAGCAAATTATATATTCGGTACTTCAGTAAAAAGGATCTTTGGCTGTCGAGCAAAAAGAATGATAAACACAGGGTCTGTCAACAACTATGCAATCTCCTCCTCACGTGCTTCCAGGAATGTCGCTTCCTGCTACTGGCTTGCGGTTCAAATAACGGATAACTGCATCCTCAACCCTGTAAGCATTAACAAATTAGTCAGAAATGAGTGCAATCTCTCCAAAGACGAACATAATTATCACAGATAATAACAAACACTTGACACTTAATCACAGATTCACATATAGGTAGATGAGAGCGTGTGATTATTGGATTAAAGCTAAAATAATATCAAGTAAACTTGTACCATACACCTATCATCCCTCACATCAGCGAGGCGACATCAGTTACCACTCAGTTCCAATGTATATGACAGAAGCAAAAATTCAAGTTGGGTGATCTTACCATGGTTGGTTGAAGAATTCTGAATGGCGCTCTTTTTCGGCACTACGACTTGCTTCTCCAGCCACAATCTTCAAATCCCTGCTTTGTGATTCGATTAACGCATCGATGAATTCCACAGGTGATTGACTGAAACCAAGGAAGAATGCCCGCCTCCGACGGTGCTCATGAATTTTTCTTATAGCAGTACATATTGCTTCATCACAGGTGTCAACTTCTTTGTTCTTCTCTGCGTTGGCCAAAAGAGCAGACAATTCCCTCAGAATAGGAAAAGGCACATCAACCAACACATCATAACATGCAGTTCCGGCAGGGGTATTCCCCAAAAGCTTGATCTTATGCTCCAAATGTATAGGCTGTGGGGGGAACAAATGCTGTGATATCTTATGAGAAACCATGGTGAATTTCATCCTTTCTTCCCCAAAAACTCTTTGAAGGGGTGGATCGCAATTAAAGAAAGATGGGTCACCTGGATTCTGCAATTTCCTAGCCTTTACATAATGCCAGATAGCAGCTATAATTCTTGGGCGGGTATCAACTTCAATACCAAGAACTTCCATCAAAGCTGGTGAAAGCTTGAACTTCTCAGGCACGTAGTTCATTTCCAACCGAATATTCACAGTAAATTCTTTATCCCCTTTCCTCTTCACCTCAAACCCCTCGTGAGGGGCAGGTGATCGAGCATTCTCCCACATAATAATATGATTGTCAGGATATAGTCTCTGGTCCAAGGAAATGGTTACTCTCTTGAAAAAAGATGAGAACTTTGGGTATGAAGGGTTCGACTTTTGGACCACTCCAGGCTGATCAGGATCTACCCCATCTTCCAAAATCCTTCCAACTATCTTAAGCGTCCAGGTAGGGGGCTCGGCATTTGGCTTCTTTGGAATGGTGCGGATCTGGTTTGCATGAGTGTTGAAAACATAAATACGGAGGGTTTTCTGCACACAGGTAGGATTTTTAAGAGCCTCTTGAATATCAACTTTCTTCCTTACCAGAGCAGCATCAACACGGGCCTCAAACTCAAGAAGCTGGGTGTACAGAGCAGACTCGGGAAGAATCGCTGCCACTTTATCTTGAAGCTGCTTCTCAGGAAGCTTCTGTTTCTTTCTCCGCGCTGCAGATGACAGTTCCATTGTTTTCAAGGGGGACACCGTGTTGGTAGGGGAAACACCAAGAGGGCGCATCGGGGTTTTTGGCGGCATCCGCTTAGCACTTGAATTACCAGGTGTAGACATGGAGGGTGATGATGCCCCCAAATTACCAATGCCCGCTGTATGGCCCTGGTTGAGCGAAAGCCCTTGAGCTTGTAACTGAGCTTGGAAGTGCGCGTGCGCGACTTGTGCTTGTGCTTGAGCATGAGCAGCCGCTTGAGCTTGCGCATGAGCCGCAGCTTTCGACTGAGCCTGTGCAATAGCCTGCGCTTGGGACAGCTGAAACTGATTCTGAAAGCCAGCCGCAATTTGGGCTTGTGATTGCGCAAACGCAGGGTTTGGGGACATACCGGCATTGCCAAAGGGTGAGGAAGAGGCCCCAATGCTCTTGTTGGGCGGGTTATTATTGTTAACAGACATCGCTAGCTAATTCACTTAGTCCACCCAGTAAAATCTAAAACCAGAAAAATCCTAAATTCCTCAATTTCTAGCTGAAATTATTTGACCAAAACCCAAAACACAACCAATAAAGAGCTCAAGCTGATTCCAATAAACCCCCAAAATAAACCAAGATCAGATGCATCAAAATCTTCGCGAATTTCAAGTACCAGACAAAAGGTAAGTAACCAAAAACTTGAAAATCCCCTGATTTTGCAAGTGAAGTAGTAGATGTGCGGCCAAACAATGGCTTGAGAAAACCCTAATTCATGGCACGCATAGCAAGTGTTTGTTAAACCATACAATGAAACCTACGAAAGAAAGTACAGATTTTGAAAGCAAAATCTATGCCGGTATCGGTTATCAGATAGGGAAAAAAGATGGAAATGAAACGGAAGACGGAGAAATTTTGAACTTCAAAGGAATTGTGAGGGAGAGTTGAAGGGAGTGAGAATATATAGGTATATAGGTATAGATTCTTACGCAGTGTCGGAAGTGGAAGCTTGTCCACTGTTTTTTTGCTTTTCCTTGCACCTGAGACCAGAGAGGGGGGGAGCGAGGAGACTTTGTAACGTTTGGTTTGGCTGTGTCTCTCTTCTCTCCTGGTTCGTTCTTTCCCTCTGCTTTCCTTGAAGGAAATTCTGTCGGGGCGAAAAATAACATTAGAAATCATAGTAAATCCATGATCAGACCCATAAAATCTAGACCATGCCGAACGAAAGAGTCCAAGTGACAAGGCCCAAAATCCTTAAATCAGAGGCCAGAACCCAGTTAGGGGTACTCCGATCTCCCGGACTAAACATTGCCCTCTAATACATAAACCAACAACCATGGTAGCTTTTTTCTCATAAAAAAAAAAAAAAACCAATCATGGTAGCTTAATCTTTTCCTCTATGCTGATACATAAAATAGAGACACATCGTTTCACATATATACGTACATGCACTTTATACTTTGTTTATTTGATTTTTTGTATTTTTCAAATTTCTTATGTATAGCCTGAAAATCTGATTTTATATCTAATTGACGTGTAAACAACTTAAAATAGCTGTTTTATAAAAATGAAGTTTAATTTTAATGAACTTGTTAATTTGATAATTCCCCAAAACCACACAACAAGGGAAAAAAATAATGTTTTGAATCGTATCGGTCAAAACATTGGAATGAAATATTTTGATATTGATATCGTTTCGTATATTATTTTGAAATATTCTATACATAAATAAATTATATATATAAATATATAAATTATATTTCAAAATAATAATCAATATATGAATATTTATATATATAAACATATATATAATTAGTTTAGTATGAATTGAGATAAAACAAAAAAGAGAAAGAAAGAGTGAATAGCCGAAATCCGGTATGGCCGATACGGCCGAAATACTAGCATGTACGAAATAGTTTTTTAAATTGTATCGAACGACTAACCAGTACAGTACGATATTAAAAACACTAAGAAAAAGAGTCATTTTTAGCTCGCTACGATGATTTAGGCCTTGATCATAATGTTATAGACTATAAGCCCCTAATGGTGGTCTGATACAATTGTATGACATTTGTGCATATATATGTAGCAATGATTAAGAAATAAATGCAAGGAAAGATAAAAATGACTGAGATAAACAATTTACGTAGGTTGACATAATGCCTACGTTCATAAACGTTTGAAATGAAAAAATCTACTAATAATATAATTGTTTTACAAGTAATCACGGTCTTTCATTTTCATTGGACAATAAAAATTAGAGATTTATTTTTTGGTGAAAACCTTCTCTCGTTGGAGTCCTAGTCGTGTGAAGTTGAAAAAGTTGAAGGAGAAGTTGAAGTAATAGTTTCCAAAAGTCCCATTTTAAAGTCACTTTGTTCATTTCTCTTAACTTCTATTTTTCCTTCTTTTATATCATATTTTCTCTTCTTTATGTCACATCTTCTATTTTTTTTCTTGACACTATTTCTTTCCTAAACTTTTATTCCCTCATTCCTTCTCTCTTTCTTCCCTCCTAATGAAATCCCCAATCTTTTGTTGTGCTTGAAAAGCTAATTGGTTAATTGTGAAACGAGACATAAAAGAGTACTAAAATACTTGTCGTCATTATCCAACTTAAAAGACCCCCTTTCGGGGCACGTTTTCAGTCAAGGGCATGCATTCATTACATTCAATAATTTATGTTCTTGGTGCATTTGTTTAGGTGTTTGTTGCCATCAATTGGGCGTCAAGGAAGCTGGCCTGATGGAGTTACAAGCAAACGTTCACTTAGTTGTCTTGAATTTTGATTCGAGAAGACTACCATAACCATCAAGATATGTTTTTTTACTTTTATTTTTATTTTTAGTTCTGTTATGTACAGTCATTTTATATATTTGTTGTACACTCTATTCATCTGATTGGCTAAAATATTTATTATAAATTGACATAACCAATCACATTTCAGCAGTGCACTTAAAAAAAAAAATTAACTGCATATAAAATTTTCCATTTTTTTTTTCTCCCCTTTTAAAAAAGGTTAATACAAAGTACTAGTGGTTCCTCGTAGGATTTTGTAATTTCAAATCCGAAAGCACTAGAGTAGAGTGATGCACAAAGAACTCTTGGACAACTACAAAAGCAAGCATAACGAATGTCTTTTATGATGGGACATGCGGTTTCTTTAGCTGTTTTGAGTAAAGTCTGCAAGGTCAAACACTTGATACAGGTAAATTTGATCTTCTTTTGAGAATGCCATTTGGATGAATGATGTAAAATTCTCTCTTTGTGGCCAGTTTATATTTCCATTTGGCTAGACCTTGGTCCTTCATTTGGCTTCAGAATGCAATAATCAAAAACCATGCCTCTCTGAAGTAAGTTTGTTTATTTGTTTCTGTACAGCACTTTATTACTTTATTGCCTCTGCTAATCTTGGGTGGGTTTTTATTGTAACCTTTTCAAGCATGGGTTTGGTGCATGGATCCCCCCTCCTCTGTTACATCCATCAGGTTGAAGTAATCATCCTCCTTCAATAAAGAAATAATGCATTTTCCCTTTGGTTATTGGATCATTGGACCTTAGAGCTCTCTGCTGAGAAGACTAGTGGAATTCATGGGCAAAACCATGACTTGGTGTCCTCTTTCATGTTAATTGAGCTAAAAGGGAATGAATTCTGTTGTTTTTCCTTCTCAAATTCAAACCCAAGAAATCAGCTTGAAATGAACCGAATTCCACTCAGGAGACAAACTCTTCATTTTGTTGCCAGGCGGGGAGGTTTTCCGACTTTGATTCTGGTTCATGAAACTAGAAAGATTAGCACCTTTTGAAAAAGAAAATTAAAACATTATTTTTCAGGGAAACTAGAGTGCTTTGGTTGTATTCTGTCAAATAAGAAACTGCGAACCACTAAGTTCTACTTGCTTTAGTCGGAAGGAACAACAGATTAAACTAAAGAGGGCAATCAAATAAAGGTAGAACAAAGGTCGAAAGGCCTTCTGAGTGGGTCACCAAAAGTAAAAGAAATCATCCTACTTAGCATGTGCATCCTAGCTTAGGCAACCACCATCTGAACAAACTTAGGCTTCTGCTATGTGTCGGGACCATTATCTGGAGACTACAACACAACATTTTGACTTACATAGGCAATGGTCCTGAAGAGAAGTGCAATGAGATGTGTCACAGTCAATCACGAAATGGTGCACATTCAAACATAAAGCCATGTAAAACGGTAGCCTGTTTTCAGGATAATAAATGTTCATAGAGAAAGTTGCTCTTTGGTATAGTAAAACAAAAATGGTCATAAAAAAGTACTAAGACAGGTTCTCAATTAAGTTGATAAACACTAGGTTGATTCTCAGATTGTTCACAGACACGGAAAATCAAGTGAAAAAGCTCATACTTTCTTTTTCTTTTTTTTGGGTGAAAAATAGCCCATACACAACTTCAGCCAAAACTCTGAACTGTAGAGAGGAAACCTGTCTTCAACAAAGCATTACTTGATGAGCACCAAAGAGCTAAAACAGATTGGCACAAACTATAAAAGAGAGATAAAATCAGAAACCTCGGTTAAATCACCTTCATCATCACAAAGTCAGGGACAACAGAACAATTCTTTTTTATTTAGAAGAAAAAAAAACTGTCTTCACTAGGTAACAAACACTCTAGAACCACTGCTTCAAATTTGAACAATCAGGCTACCATGACTGAGCAATTCAAAATGAAGTGGCCAAGCTGGTTAGTGCCACAGTCAAGAGGCCGAGGCCTCCACTGCAATTCCTCCGCCCGTGGATCCGGGCAGCAAGTGTATACAGTCATGCCATGGCCTGCATTAGAAACCGAAGATGCACCTATGACAAGCAGCTCATCACCCAGAGACTTGAATGCAACCCCCCATCCTCTTGTAAAATCAGCTCTAACTGGCACTGCTCCTAAGTTCTTCCATGAATTGGTTCTCTTCAAGTATACCTTCAGCTCATTCGAAGAAGCTTCGAGTGAGTAGAGCGCATTGTTGACAACTGCAACAAGAGGCGGAGATTGGGAAGCTGAGACCGGGGTATCTTTTAACATGTCCGGGATCAATTCCCATGTATTTTTCTGCTCATCAAATGCTTCCCCACAAGTCAGACCTCTTGCCTCCTCGTCCATCCCTCCGATCACATAGAACTTGTTATCCATGTAACAACCCGAGCAAAGCTTTCGCCTCCGATGCATCCTTGGAAGAGGTTCCCATGATTTTCTCTCTGGATTGTATTTCTCCACTGAACTCAGGACATTCAAATTATCCTCCATTCCAATGCCACCAGCTACAAAAGCATAGGCACCGCAGGTGGCGGATGCAAACAAACACCTTGGACTGATCATAGAAGGACCCTTGAACCATCTGCTTGATGCCAATTCATACCTCCAAATGACAACACCATCATACTCTTTGCCTGAGACAATCAGATGATTCCCAGCACAGAGTGACTCCTTATCACCAGATTTGAAACACAAATCTGATGGTAAAATTGGGAGTTTCCTACAAGACCTAAATTCCCGGTCAAATGCCCACCAACTTGTTTCCCCACTTGCAGACATAAACACAGTTGATTCTTTGCACCCAATTGCCCTCCTAATCTTATGTACCTCACCACTCTTGACAAGATGAAAAAACCTCTTGTTCACAAAACAAAACCTCCAGTATTCTGATCTAGGAACCCTGGCCAAGATCAGAGCCTCTAACTCATCACTCAGAGTAGCAACTGAATAATCTGCATCCTGAGGTTCACCGCCAAATCCAATCACACTCGGAGAGACACCAATCCTTACCGGTGGGGAACAAGGAGTAATAATGCAAAAGCTATTACCAGAATCCATATCAACAATCCGTTTCTTTCTGCCAAGCTTACTATCTTTTGTGCACAAATCCTCTCTTTCTTCCTCGCCCTCTATTCCTTTCGTTTTGGACATGAATCAGAACTTATTTTACCGTATAAACTCTCTGTAATTGAAAGAAATAATAATAAATTGAAGGGAATGATAATCAGCAATACAAAAAAAAAAAAAAAAAAAAACACTACGCATAATCATAAAGTTTGGTTAAAAATACGAGTTAGACGGCATATTGGGACCACAAAACAGAGTTAAATTATCAATCCACCTTTCAAAAATAGCATTCATCACAGAAAAGCGATTTCTCAAGGGGATTCATCAAGATAAAAACAAATAAACAGAATTTCCCGGTAAATTTTATGGCCCCTATAGAGATACAGAGAAACTGTATACGCAATTCAATATTTTTCGTCTACACAGCGAAGTGATCAATCTATGCCATAATTTTCTTTTCATGGTTCATGGAGCTGAGGGAAATAAACTATCAACCTTAGAAAAAAAAATCCAATTTAGAATTCTTTGAGAGAGAAAAAAAAAAGAACTAACCAGTTAGATTAGAACAGATGCAAAATCAATCTGATCAAGATTCAGAAAGGAACAAAAACGAGCATGCACATAGAGAGGAGATTGAGACAAAATAGAAAAATTTCTGATATGGGTATATCAAGATGCAGAAGACGAGCATATGTACATACATGAACAACCGAAGACAGGCAGGCAAAAAGGGCTTCAGAAACGATCAAAACGTAGTACACACGCATGTACACACACGTACATATACAGTAGAGAGAGATATGTGTCAGAGAAGTCAAAGTCAAGTCAAAGAGAAGCAGTAAAGGTATGGGACGGTTATATAGCAATGAAAGCTAAAGAAGGAGAGGATCTGGGTCTGGCACTTGTAACTAATGGGAATCCCAGAAAAGCTCCTGGAGAACGTTGAAAGAGAGAGAGAGAGAGAGAGAGAGAGAGAGAGAGAGAGAGAGAGAGGCAACTGTAGAAATAGAGAAAATTATGCCATTAAGGCGCAGACTGTGAAGCAGTGAACAATGGAGGAAAGAAATAAAAAGCTTGGATGCACTATGCAAACGATGAAGAGCCAACCCATTTGCAGGGCCCCATTTTTTATTTTTTGCATATTTTATTTCACAATTAACGTCACCACCCACGAAACAACACCAGATCTAAAACTACTGTTATGGATCACTACATTTGGTCTCAACAAAAAATATTTCTTTACATTCTAAATATCATTTTTCTGACGATGATCGTCTCCCAATGTCTCAAATATTACATGTTTGCTATTTATTTATGCATATTTTATTCATTTTTACCTGTTTTCTTCTATGAATTTTACAATTCATCGTTACCCACTATTATAATAATATATGCTTTATTATTTGAACTGTTCTTTCATATAATTTAAATGTATCTATTAAAGTTCAGATTAAGATTTTTAAATGAATGAATGACTGTCTATACTATTCATAAATTAAAACATTGAATGACAAGATCAAAAGAAATAAGATTTTATTTACATTTAAAAATGAGATAGATTGAAATGAATTTTAAAAATTAAATAAAATATTATTAGAATATTATTTTTATTATTATTATTATTATTATTTTAAAATTTAAAAAAATTAAATTTAGATTTGAAAATTTTATATTTGGATTTTAAAATTTAAAATTATTTCTTATTTTTATATAAAAATTTAAAAATATTATAATTATAAGATTGAGATGAGTATCTCAACTTGAAAACTAAACCGGCCTAAACTGTTGATTAATAGACAATTATCTCCCCTTTCGAGTAAATTTTTCTTTTTCCTTGGCTGTATTGCATCGATCCTTGCACAACACCATAGCATTGACATCAGAAAAGACACTCTTTTGACAAAGGCAGTGAACCTGCTGGTTATTTCCTTATTTTTCTTCTTTCACGAGAGAGTAGAGACCTTAGATGATGCATCTTAATTTTAGAGAAATGGTATTTATTTGGAATTTGTATCATGAATTTGTGTCCTGAAATATTATAATTTTTTAAATTTGTTATTTTTACTTATTAATTAAGTAAGTATTTTTTAATGATAATAGTTTTTTTCCTTTTTTTAAGAAATATGTATAAATATATAAAAAATGAATGAAAAAAAAACTGAAAAAATTAAAAAAAAAATAGACCATTTGGAATGCATTGGATAGATGTCTTCCAGAACATGTAGCAGTACTCTAATTTGTATCTTTTATTTATTTATACGTTATAAGAATTTATTACAGGTTAGAGGGTGCAGAACGGAGGCTTTAAATCATTTTGAAACTGTCCATTTTATTATATATGAATTTTTTTATTTACACGAATTTTTTATAAAATATATATATATATATATATATATATATATATATATTCAAGCATGCATACCCATCAATAGGATATGTCATATTTTACTTAGGGCAGTTTAATTAATTAATAGCGAAGGTTCGCCTAGAAAATATCGATGTCTTGACTCGATCACACAAGCGAGTGATATCCACTTTCCATAACTTCTTAAGGTAAAGCGTTATGCCCACACTAATTGGATAATATTAAATAATCATGGATGCTAAAAATTGATCACAATCCGAATCCCTCGAAGCACATAAAACAAGAATGATTATCAAATATTACAGACCATTCGTGAAAAAAGATTACTCATCCCAGAACACAGTGGAAATATATCCCTTTTGAGTGGTTGGGCACCGATCCAGGAGGGGCCTGCAATTCTATCACTTGCTCGCATGCTTAGAATACTTACCTCTAATTATTATTGATTAAGTATTTGTAAGAGTTGATCATTTTTTTTATTAATGAAATTTTTGATTAAATATATTTAATAATTTTCATAATCAAATTTGTTAGATTTCAATCATGTGAATAATAAGAAATATGTAATAAATAAATTACCAAACATAACACATCAATTGGTTACGAAGGAAAAATAAAACCCTACGAGATAACCAAACTCAGGAAAGATAATTTTATTGATTAAAAATCAATTTACAAGTAAGATATTCAATTATAAAATCTTTGTCAATTGATTTCATTACTTGACCAAAATGATCCGTTTATCCCCACCACAATAGTAGCTAGAATTTCTAGCGATTTTTAATTTATATCTTTCTTACTGGAACCTCCAGTGGTTGATCACGTACACCAATCAACGATCCTCTTAAATCTTAAGTGAGATTATACTCGCAAGTGTATAAAAATTACAAGAAAATTTTTTCACAAACTTTCCTCTCAAACGACTTTTAAATATCTCCAAATATAAGCTCTGGCCGAAAACCCTTCATGTGATTGCTATTTAATTTAATTTAAATAGATAATCTAAAAAGTGCTGCTGAAACGCTTTTGCTGACATGGTATCATTACTCAGAATCCGTCTACTGATATGTTTGCTAACATACTTTCAGATTTTCTGCTGCAATTTGAATTTCGAATTTACCTTTTGATTTTATCTTTTCAAATCTCGAAATTCGACTTTACAACCTTTTTAACAGACTCTCTAGACCCTTAAATGAACTCAAAATATTATTGATAAATTCCATAGTTTAAATTACATACATTCAAAAATTAAAACTTTAATAATAAGATAAAATCATATCATATTTAAACTCAAACACTCCATCACTAATTCAAGCCAATAAAATCTGTATTAACAATTATGAATCCTCACATATTTTTTTTATAAAAAGTATTTGATAGGAATTTTTAGCATAACTTTATTTGCATTAATAAATGTAATTGATGTAGAATCATAAACATTATTTATAGATAGACTAAAATCACTATTTATTAAGTGTTGTTTCATTCTATTAAAGAATGTAATTTTTAATTTTTAAATAAGTAATATCTTTATTTTAATTATCTAAAATTTTAATATAAATATAAATTTTTTAAAATAAATAAATATATATAATATATTTGAAAATGTATGACATATAAACTACCTTTAAATCTTTCATAAAGAGACATGTCCTTTCAAAACCTGGTTGCCTTTTGAAAAAGAGTTACATAAGAAGGGGCAGTTGTCTTGATGAATGAGCAACCAAAGAAGGTAGACAAGTGCAGCCGCTAGAAGAGCTTTTGCTATATGATATAGTAATTGGGACATTACTTCTGTCCTATTCAGAATGTAATTAGCAGAGCATCCCTTAGAGATACTGATCAAATTTTGGCATAATCACCAATTACAGGGATCGAAAATGCCGCGCCCTTTACCTTGGAAGTGGAATGTCATTGATCAATAAGCTTTTCTTTTTTTAATGTTCTTGTTTTTCACTTTTATATGCACCATTAATTAAAGGTTTCGTTGTCTTTCCACTAGAGTGTGGTGGATTTGCCTTATATCCTTGTTTATCTTCGGTTTACAGAATATATTACACAAGTTTCACTGTCATGATGGAGTTGGTTTAGCACTTGTGCTCGACACGTGTAGCATAAAATAAAACCCGAATCTATTAAAGCAAAAGATGATCGTCTATTAAGAAAATCAAGACGTGGATTGGCTACAATAGAATAGCCTAGCTAGCAAGCGTTTGGTCCCTTCGATAGGGAAAGAGAATGCCTGGAAAACTTAACCCTATTATACCAATAAAAAAAAATGATATTCTTACTATTTATCTACAATTCATTTATTATTATTTTTTTTAATTTTTTAATTTTTTAAAAATTTTCTTTTACTTAATAATAAAAAAATGATTATTAGTGAAGTTATATATTTTAAAAAAAATCTTAATAATTAAAGATATTAAAAAAATACTTAAAAGAAAATAATAAAAAAATAAATACATGTAAAGTAGTAAAATGTAAAGTAGTAAAATACAAATAATGCACCCTGTTATTATTATTATTTTTTTCTAAACATCACTTGAATAGAAAATTTTAGATTTTAAATCTTTAATTTTTTAATCGAATCATCATAATTTTCAAACTCTCAAAACAAAACAAAAAAAGACAATATAATTTATTCAAATTTTAAAATAAAAATCACATTAAAAATCATATTTTAAAGTTTTGAACTTTATAATAATTTTATTCCATTTTTTATATCTCATTTCCCGAAATCTAATCAAATATCTTAGTTCAAACAAATTTACTAATTATCTTGTTATCCCTAACTAGATTTATTGATAGGAAAGATTTTAAGCGATTTCATATATCAACAACTTAAACGGTATACACTTAAAATATGTTGCATAACAAGTACATTGTTTGGTGACAAAATTTGAGATGAAGAAAAGTATTTCTCCTGATTAGTTCCTGGTGAAATTAACATGAAATTAAATAATTAGGCTCAAGGAATCTAACCTACTTTATAATAAAAGAATATCTATAGTAGGCACCCTTTCACCTCCTCTTAAGGGTTATGAAGTGGCTCTTAAGCTATTTCATGAGCTTTAATAGTTGGCCTTTAATGACCGGTTGGAGGTTATATTTAAAGAGATTATTTATATAGCCTGTGTCCTCTTGGATAGGTACTTGTGTGTAGCATTAACAATAATCTCTCTCTCTCTCTCTCTCAAATAGTTCTTTCTAGTCTCAGCATTTAGGCTATGGATTTAAGAGTGTTGCTCTGGTATTACCACGTAACACACTTCATTATCATTAGAAGGGCTTTAAAGGATGAACATGACACTGGAGAATCTGTAGCACAGCCGCACTAGATTCAATATATTTTTAATGAGGTAATATCATTTCCATTGTATACTTTGATATAATATTTCTAACATACTTGGTTAAACAAGTCGGTTTAAAATTGACTCACATGCAATTTGAACTCAACTTGATATGAGTTTAACACATCATATCATGTGTTGTCATTTTATTGATAGATGTTCACATGAGTATCAACTATATATCATGATCATAATTATAACCATTGGATTGAAAGAATGATCTCTATATTATAATTGATTATAATAATTAGAAGCATGTCTAAAATTGTTGAATGCTTAAAGTGTATCAATAAGATACCATATCACAAAAGGATCTCACCGTACTATTTACCCCAAGATAGACTCATTCATACCAATATATATATACAAAAGTTATTTTATAGTAAAAAAAATTAATGCAGTTAATCACATTAATAAAGTACATGAAATATACATAAAAGTGATTGTACATAGAGTTTTTGATATATATATATATATGTGGGTTCTATTATATATGTGTAATATGATTGGACCTGCATCCTTTTAAAATACCCTCAACAACTATGGTTTTTCTATTTATTATTGGAACATATATATGATTGTACATTGTTTAAATGAAGTAGCATTAGATTATTAATTAGAACACTAGGCAGCACTTAGTATCTGCCCATTAATTAAATGAAGTTGTACTAGTAGATCACCATTAACTAAGTTAGCATTTGTCTTTATATAACCAAAGTTTGATAAAAGACTCTTTAAAACATCAATTCAGATCTCTTTTTTTCTTCTTTTTATTAATCAGTTATAACGGATGTAGTTGTTTCTGATTTTTGTGTGCAAGTACATACACGACGCCTATACAAATAAACAAGTTGAAGATAATTGCCCTTGAAAATAGTTGTTAAAAACAATGCATATATATACACAATGATGATTACAAAAAAGCTATTACAATAGAGGAAATGGAGAGTTTTCACAAAACCCATAAAGGAAAACGAATAAAACAGGATTAGAGAATTATAATAACCATTAATGTGTGTATGTTCCACCAATGGCATCGAGTGGCTGTGCATATATGAGTCAGTATTCATGCAGAAAACTGTAGTGGCATAGCTGCCACATCGTACTCCAAACTTCACTTTCAACGACCAACTGCTCTAATCTTCCAATGAAATTACATTAATAATTCTTATTGGAATGATTTGGAGGATGTTGTCTCCATTAGAGAAGGCGATTTGTCAAATAATCAGAGCCGTTTGAATTGAACAAATCAGGCCTTGTGACACCCTACTGGATTTACAAAGTTTCTATTTCGGGTGCATGGCTTCACAAGAAGGAAAATTTTATACATCCTACTACATTTTTGATTCCAGCTTATTAAATAAAATATAACACTTTTATTATTATTTAATGATTATTTGTGGCATTTTTCTGTATTATCTAATGGTGATAAATATACTACATTTTATTTAGCATGATCAGGATGACTAAAACAATTTTGAGGCCTAAAACGAGAAGTTACATGATGGAACTTTTTTCTTATATCAAACTAAACTAAGTTATATTTAATTATATTTTTATTTAAAAAAATATTCTTCTTCTAATATCTTTTTCTTAATTGATAATATGATTAGCCTATTTAATCTTTCTTGAAACATTATTGAGAGTTGGTTTGTTTTCAATTTTCAAGATTAATCTCATTTAGTTAGATAATTTCTGTTTTTGAGACCTTTTTAATAATTATCTTTTTAGTATTTTTTGAGACTTTTTCATTGTGGGACTTTAGGCAACTGTTTAATTTGTTTAATAGATCAATCAGCCTTAAACATGATAAAAATAAAATGAGAATATAGTGTCTAACTTTACTCTCTCAACAATTGTGAGAGTATTGATATTAGATCCACTAAATGATCCTTTAAAATTTGAAGAAAAGTATAATTTTGATGGATCTATTAAATATTTAAGTTTATAACTTCACATTAGATTCATCATTAGATCTATCAAAATAATAATATAATAATATATTTGTAATAAAAACATATTTATATATATTTTTTTATTTTGTAATTACACTAACTATATGTATATTAATAATATAATCTGATATTTAGATAATTATTTTTCAACCAAATTTTGAAAAAATATTTTTTAATTCCTTGTTAAAAAATTAATTTTTTTCAACCAAAATTTTCAACTAAGAAATTACTTAAATAATTATTTTTCAACCAAATAAGAAAATAGGAAAGAGAAAATGAGAGAAATAAAGTAAGATAATAAAATATATTAAAATATATATTTAGAGTATGAATAGTAATCTTTCAAATATAAAAGATTATAAAATTTATTATAATTTAAAGTTATACATGAAAAGATTTGATGGATCTAATATGAAAATTTTTTAACAAAATTTATCAAATATATATTTGATAGATTATTTGATGAATCCAATATCAATATTATAAGAATTTGCAATAACTTCTTATGAAGTTTTAAAACTTAAACTCTTATTTAAAAGTTTTCTCAGGTGATGTCCAACTTTTTTTTTTTTTTTCTCCTATTGTAGTCATTAGCTTTTTTTAGGGGAGGGGGTGTTTAGTTACCTTTGTACTATATTGATGGCAAATGAGTAGCAAATCATGACACACGAGAGAATGTAGGAAAGATGTTGGAAATGACATTAAGCTTTTCGACACTGACAGACTTGAACTTGGGATCGAAATGGTAAAATAGACTGCTCTTTGTAATCATAAATACTTCTTCCCAAGCAAGCCCTTCCCAATAAAGTGCTTCAATTATCTCTTGAAATGAGTTGTTTTGGGTGGTTGATAGGTTGTTAAATTTTAGATTTAAAAATTTTAATTTTAGATTTGAAACTTTTTTTAAAAAATTAATTAATAATATCAAAATTATTAAAAAATAAAAAAATTCAAAATTATTCAAAATAAAATTTAACTTAAATAAGCAAGCCTAATCGCTAAACTGCATTTATTTAAAATTACAAATTCATGGTCAGTTATGGACAATCTTAAACTTATTTGACTCAACTTTCAAACAATTTTGTTTTCCTAAACGAAGTACGGAATGGATGCAACTCATGATTGCCTTTAGCCAGCAAATCTTTGCCTTAATTGCCCATGAGTAATTGATTAGAGCAAACTGTTGATGGTCTTGAAGGCTAATGGCATTTGTCTTTCTTTCTAACGAAAGGTGTTTGGAGATCGAATTTTCATACCCGTAACCCTCTTATCATATATATATATATATATATATATATATATATATTAAAGAATTGTGTAATTAAATAAGTTTAGAAAATGTAACAATCCCAATGCAAAAATACTTTGTATTTGACATTCACTATAAATTTATATATAGTGTTTTCAACACTTATCAAATGCTAAGATAGTAAAATCTTATGTTTTCAGAAGTCCAATCCAGAACTTTCTTATACAAACTCCAGAACCCTCTGAGCCCAAGCCTTTGAACCCTAACGATAAGACTAAAATCAAAAGGCCCACAATCTCAGGCTCTCGGACATCGTACTCAATCATCCATGGCTACCTCATCCTCTTCCCTCTGCAAATTCCTCTCTTTCCTATTCCCCTCAAAATCACCACCCCAGCTCACTCATTTTCGGACCCAGAAACCCGGAGAGGGGCCGGTCCCACTCGTGTCCCAAGATGGCCCACTCTCTTCTTCTTCTTCTTCTTCGGCCTCCGTGATATGTCCCAGTCTGGCCTACACCAATACCCTCTACTTTAAATCTGCCTACAATGTGCAGGTGATAGTGGATGACAACGAGCCAGAGGAGAGGCTACTTAATCGGTTTCGCAGGGAGGTCATGAGGGCCGGTGTTATTCAAGAGTGTAAGCGCAGGCGATACTTCGAAAACAAGCAGGACGAGAAGAAGCGCAGGACACGTGAGGCCGCTAAACGCAACAAAAGGAGGTGATCTCTGCCGCCTTCTTTTTTTTAACCCTCTTGCTTCTATTGTACCATGTTTTTTCTTTCTCGGCAGTTTACTCTGTAGGAAAGTTTTGAGGCAAGGAAGAAGATAAAAAGAAAAATTAAATTTTGATTGGTATTTCATAAATTGAGACCCGAAACAATTATCTGGTGTAGGATCAGGGGCTGGTTTTATGTCTTAATCGTGTATTTCCTTTCTTCTTATCTGAAGAGTCTCTTGATCTGTTAAATCTCTTCCTTAACAATGACTATTTACTGCTCATCATCTGTTTGATTCTTTAACCAAGCAGGCGCCCCCAAATGAGAGCTCCACCGCCGGACAAGCAGGAAGCCAAGACAAACAAGAAGGAAGATGATGATGAAGATAACTGGGATCTTCCTGAAGAAGGAGCTGTCATTCCATAATTAACCGAACCTTTCAACTTGCCTTCAATTTATATATAGAAACTCTTCCCCGTTCGAGTTCGAGAGGCTTCTGGTCCATGCATGTCCGTGGCATTGAGGCAATCCTGTTCCTTGATTGACGTGCATTTTCCCTCTTGTATTGTTATTTATACATAAAGTAACGGTTTTGAAGGCACTTTTATGTTGTGTTTTTTCATTTTTGTGACATCAGATGTATTATGTATATATATGAAGGTTATATATAATCAATGCCTGAAGTATATAATAGGTTTTATATATAGTATTTATCATATATTTAATATTGTTCGACAGATTCACATGATGACTAGCAATAAATATTATAAAATCTACTTTACGTGCATGTATACCATGTTAATATTAAATTTTTAATTTTTATTTAAAACTATCTCATCTCATCTTATTATTTAATTTGTATATTCTAATTCCAATAATATATCAAAACAGTACTGTTTATGCATAACTAAGTCAACTAAAACAAAGCTTTAAATTAAGTTTGGATCTTATGAGTATTTGAGAGTATTTATAAATAGTAATAAAAAGTATGTAAAAAATAATAATAAAATATTAAATAGTAATAGAAAGTATTTGAAAATATTTGAGAATTATTTATTTTCAAGCGTGTCCTTAGAGTATTCTTATTGAATTGACTAAAAGTATTTTTTTTAAAAGTATATTTTTGTACAAATACCAAAAAATAAATGTCATATTTTATTAATGATAGCATTGATTAAAGTATATGGAAAAAAGTACAAAAAAATACTTTTTATATAGAGGAATCCTGGGGGGCAGACGGGCTGCCCCCCTAACAAAACCAGCCTGCCGCCGTCGGTGGCGGTGGGCGACACTGCCCCCGTGATCGGGACCGGCGGATTCAAGCGACCTCACCCCTACGACGGCGAGCTCCGATGTGCCCCCGGCAGCTTTCAACCCGTTTCGGACCCGTACGGTCTCGATGGCGTGGGCGGTGTTGCCCACCGCCGCCGGCGGCGGCTCCGTTTGCTCCATGGCCGAATCCCCTCTTAAATTCATCTTTATTTTATTTTTTTATTGTGCTTTTTATTATGTTTTTATTTTTTATTGTATTTTTTATTGTGTTTTTTATTATGTTTTGTTCATTTTATTTTTTTAATATGTTTTTAATTTTCATTTGTTTATTTAATTATATTTTTTTATTTTATTTTCATGTATTTTTCATCATCAAGCAGCCCAACTAACGTTGAGCTGCTTTGGACGCTGGAGACAGTCAAACCAGTCCAAGCATCTCCTTTTTATATATAGTAAAACTAAGACAATAGCCAAAAAGATAAAATAATTATCAAATTTAACAATTATTTTAACTTTTTGGCTATTGTCTTAATTTTACTATTCACAAAAAATATTTTTTATATTTTCCTTCACACACTTCAATGCCACAATTGATCAAATATGATATTTATTTTTTTGTATTTATACAAAAATATATTTTTTAAAGGATGATTTTTAGTCAAACTAATGAAAGTATTCTTATAACGTCAAAATTTTGTCAATACTGATAAATGGATAATGATAGGTTTATTATTCTCTTATCACTTTTTTAATAATTTTAATTTTTAACTTATTTATTTTTATTTAATAGTTAAGAAAATGATTATTAGTGAAATTATATATATATTTTTGAACGATTAAGGATAATAAATAATTACTTAAAATAAAATAATAAGAAAATCCAAATGCACCATAAAGTAATAAAAAATAATAAGTCTATCACTGTCCCCGATAAAATAAAATATATGAGAGTTATATACTATTTACGTACTTGTGAAATAAATATCTTGTAAAAATTAATGCGAGTATTTTGTCCACTTTCTCAATTTCCCTCTATCAAAATATAATATAAATTAAAAAGCATCACATACGGTCTACAAGCCAAGATACTGCACTCTGTCAATTCTCTTTGTTCACTGTCAATTGCTGAAAAGAAATCAAATCTTATAATTTGATAAAGTCATTTAATTTATAAAATTATTTTTATTATAAAATAAATATAATATATCATAAGAAATTATATCCATTTATTGATTTATTTTTAGAAGATATATTTGCATGTAACTATTTCTCGGAGTAAACATCGAACATCCTAGCAGCCAGCTAGAGAAAAATAAAGCAATAGTGGTTTCCTAGTATCCTCAAGCCAAGTTCTCATACACATAATAATTTAATAATTTGGAAGAGCGGGATTGTCCGTCATAAGAAAATATAAAGATAATGTTATAAACAAAACGTCGGCCGCCGCCCCTATGTCCCACCACTAAATTATGTGAATAACCCCACCACTATTATTTTAAATCTGCATAGTAACTTGCATAGTGACTTGCATAGTGACTTGCATAGTAATTTCAACGCCTATAAATATGGGCTTCAGTTGTAATGAAATTCATAAGAAAATATAGAGAGAGAAAGAAAGTTTCAGTTCTTAAGAGTTTCTTTTCTCTTGCAATAGTAATAGTTTTCTTTTTAGTTTTATAACACGTTATCAGCACGAGGTTCTACCGATACTGAAGCTAATGGTCTTCTACTTCAAGTAAGTTTTTCAATATATTATTTGCAGTCCTTGAGATAAATATTAAAGGTAATATTGCTGAATATTACTTGATAAAATTTTATTTTTATTCTCATGATAATGTGAATATATTTATTAAATTCACAGATTTATTTTTGTAATATAATGTCAAATATTGAGATTTATTACTATTGACATTTCTGAAAAATATTATTTATCCAGATCCTTGATGAGATCTATTTGGATATGATGATGAACTTGAAAGATACAATCATAGAAGGAATTCATGTGTCCCTGAAGGACCGTGCTGTGTATCTCATGATGAAAGATCATCATACTGTGTGAAATAAATTAAGAGAGTGATATAAGCACCAGAAGATGTAATCCTCTCAAAGGATCATTATGATTTATTGCACCTGAAGTTGTAAGATTTTAAGAGTGGTATTGAATATTCTGCACTCTTTAAAACCAGCTCAATATTAAAATTATACAGTGAAAATGTCACTGATGATGATATATAAAAGAAGACATTATTTTTCATACCTCGAATGTGCTCCTGCAGTAGCAATATCGAGAGTGAAAGTTCAACAAATATTCTGAACTTTTATTTTGTCTTCTAGTGATTGAGCTAAATAATGAGTTTTTGTTACACCAGTTACGTCCTATTAATGATATCGAATTTACACAATTCCCAGAAGTGAACGGGAACTAAGGGCGTAGACGTGGTAGAAAAATTATAGAAGTGTTGGTCTCAAAAGTGACAACACTAAAAATGATAAAAATATATCGTATCACCAGAAGTGATCAAACTCAGAGAAGGGTAAAGGCTCTCAGAATAATTCTTCATAAAAGATGAAAATGTTTGTCATAGATGAAATATGACTAAACAGTAGTCACGTACCTGTTGTACGGTCAAGCATTTGATTTATTTATACTAAGTTTTTATATATAAGCTTATTAATATTTCATTATGTTTTGAAATAATGAAATATCGGTGCCTGAAGCACGACAGGAAATTACTTGGGATAAAGTCCTGTTTAAATTTGATCCTCTTACAAATAAATGTGAACCAGAAGTTCAGAGGATTATTTATCTGCAAAATGTTGCAAATTAATTACATGATGTATTTACTGACACTAAAGGTGTTGTAAAATCATATATTACTGCTGTTAATGCTTAAGCAGGAATTGAAGTCCCTGAAGGACGAGTTGTTAAAACAGAAATAAATGAGTCTAAGATACACCTGAAGCGTTGAAGACTTATTGGTGCACAAGAAAAATAAAAATCGGTGCTCATGAAGAGACTGTATTTTCTGTACAAAATATAATCCTCCTGAAGAGGAAATCTCCTGAAGAGAAAACTCCTGAAGAGTATAAACCTCCTGAAGAGGAACCTCCTGTAGAGGTGTTTCATGAAATGTTTTCCCCTGGAGAGGAACAAAGAGATCTCAATACATTTCATGAGTACTGGAAATTTTATGGATAGAAATAAAACTGTTGTCGACAACATATATGATAACACTTGATATTACCAGAAGTAATGAGTCAAAAACCGTCGAAGAATGTCGACGTAGAAATGATTGGCCAAAATGGAAAGCAGTTATTAAAACTGAATTAAACTCGCTAGTGAAGCGAGATGCATTTGGACCTGTTGTCCAAACACCAAAGGGTGTAATATTTGTCAGATATAAGTGAGTATTTATACGAAAGCGTAATGCGAAATGAAATTATGCGGTATAATTTGTCGCACAAGGTTTCCTGTAGAAACCCGAGAGCAATTATGAGGAAACATATTTCCTTGTTATGAATGCAATCACATTCATATTTTTAATCGATTTGGTTATTGCAAAAGGATTAGATATGCAGTTAATGAATGTGGTCACTACATATTTATAAGCATCATTAGATTATTACGATACTTGAAGCATATAATCCAAGTACATTTAGGAGTATGTACTTTATAAAGTTTCAAAGATCTTTATATGGGTTAAAGCAATCCAGACACGTGTTGTATAATTGAATCAACGAGTATTTATTGAAAGAAGGATTTAAGAATAATCCTATATGTTCATGTGTTTTATCAGAATCTGGATTCGTCATTATTGCAGTTGACGTTGATGATTTACCTTGTTAGAACTCTTGAAAAGATCACAAGGGTTACTATAAATTCAAGGAATGCATTTGAAAAGGAAAAATCTTATTATTCAATTCATAGATGAGTTACAAGAATTTGAGACTTCTAGCCTCATCTCTCAAATGCATTTGCTTTTCATAAAGCAACGTACCATCCTTATCTAAAGGATTAGGCAGTCGAAATGAAGAGGCAAGTAAGGATTTTAAATCCTTATTCTCCTGCTTTAAGTCTGCAATTTTTTTTTGTCAGACTCTTGAACGAGTCGTTGAAGTACAGAAACCTTCTCGTTAAGCTCCTCAATCTCACGATTTTTGGATTGTAATCGGTTGGAAAATCCAACAATAGAGGAGGAGTATCGGGTGCCGAGAGTCACCAGCTCATAAACAGCTTCACGATCTGACTTATTAGCCAGATCATTTGCTTGCTGCAGCATTGCACTTGCGGAAGATGCAGGATCAACTTGTAATTGAGGTGAAGGATACCTCATATGTTGATTGTGAGAAATAGTAAAAGGAAATTGATGAGCCATTGGAAAATTGTAGAATAAGAATACAAATACAGATGAATTATAGATATGAGAAGAAGATTTGATGCGTACTAAATGAAACTAAAGACGGTTCTTATAGAATTGGAAATAAGAACAAGACAAACCATTATCTCTTCAAATCTCACTTTACAAGATATGCTGGATGCATAATTTCAAAAGCCAGCGAGATTAATTACAGCTATCCCTATTTTCTTGTAAACGCTGAACCTCTGCCGTTAGCTGCTGTTGTTGACTTTGTATCTGAGCTCTTTCTCGTTCCAGCTCTTCTACTCGTGTTTTCAGGTCAAGAGAATACCAGTCTACAAGTTTCTTCAGCTCCTTGTTATCTTGTTTTAAATTTTTATTTTTTCTATCTTTAGTTGCAAGCGTTTGATGCAACTCAGATATTTGATTTTTAAGATGATCAACCTCACTCGTTCTCGCCAATAGCCTCTGAGACATGGTTGTAAGAGAGGCAGCATATTGAGCACTGAGGGTTCTTGATGCTGCAACAATTTCAGGATCAGATTTACTAGATAAATATATCTCTGCTCCTATCATGGTGTTTACAGCCTCAGGAGAAAATATAAGTGGTTGAGGTATAAAAGGTTCATGGTTTAAATCTCTTCCTTAACAATGACTATTTACTGCTCATCATCTGTTTGATTCTTTAACCAAGCAGGCGCCCCCAAATGAGAGCTCCACCGCCGGACAAGCAGGAAGCCAAGACAAACAAGAAGGAAGATGATGATGAAGATAACTGGGATCTTCCTGAAGAAGGAGCTGTCATTCCATAATTAACCGAACCTTTCAACTTGCCTTCAATTTATATATAGAAACTCTTCCCCGTTCGAGTTCGAGAGGCTTCTGGTCCATGCGTGTCCGCGGCATTGAGGCAATCCTGTTCTTTGATTGACGTGCATTTTCCCTCTTGTATTGTTATTTAATATTTATTCATAAAGTAACGGTTTTGAAGGCACTTTTATGTTGTGTTTTTTCATTTTTGTGACATCAGATGTATTATGTATATATATGAAGGTTATATATAATCAATGCCTGAAGTATATAATAGGTTTTATATATAGTATTTATCATATATTTAATATTGTTCGACAGATTCACATGATGACTAGCAATAAATATTATAAAATCTACTTTACGTGCATGTATACCATGTTAATATTAAATTTTTAATTTTTATTTAAAACTATCTCATCTCATCTTATTATTTAATTTGTATATTCTAATTCCAATAATATATCAAAACAGTACTGTTTATGCATAACTAAGTCAACTAAAACAAAGCTTTAAATTAAGTTTGGATCTTATGAGTATTTGAGAGTATTTATAAATAGTAATAAAAAGTATGTAAAAAATAATAATAAAATATTAAATAGTAATAGAAAGTATTTAAAAATATTTGAAAACTATTTATTTCCAACCCTGTCCTTAGAGCATCCTTATTGAATTGACTAGAATTTTTAAAAAAAAAAGTATATTTTTACGCAAATACCAAAAAATAAATGTCATATTTGATTAATGATAGCATTGAAGTGTATGGAAAAAAGTACAAAAAAATATTTTTTATGAATAGTGAAATTAAGACAATGGCCAAAAATATAAAATAATTATCAAATTTAACCATTATTTTAACTTTTTAGCTATTGTCTTAATTTTACTATTCATAAAAAATATTTTTTATATTTTTCTTCACACACTTCAATGCCATGATTGATCAAATATGATATTTATTTTTTGGTATTTATATAAAAATATACTTTTTAAAGAATGATTTTTAGTCAATCCAATATAAATATTCTTATAACGTTAAAATTTTGTCAATACTAATAAATGAATAATGATAGATTTATTATTCTCTTAGCACTGTTTTAATATTTTTAAAATTTAACTTATTTATTTTTATTTAATAGTTAAAAAAATGATTATTAGTAAAATTATATATATATATATTTTGAATGATTAAGGATATTAAATAATTACTTAAAATAAAATAATAAGAAAATCCAAATGCACCATAGAGTAATAAAAATTATTTTTATTTAATAGTTAAAAAAATGATTATTAGTAAAATTATATATATATATATATTTTGAATGATTAAGGATATTAAATAATTACTTAAAATAAAATAATAAGAAAATCCAAATGCACCATAGAGTAATAAAAAAGTAATAAAAAATAATAAGTCTATCACTGTCCCCGATAAAATAAAATATATGAGAGTTATATACTATTTACGTACTTGTGAAATAAATATCTTGTAAAAATTAATGCGAGTATTTTGTCCACTTTCTCGATTTCCCTCTATCAAAATATAATATAAATTAAAAAGCATCACATACGGTCTACAAGCCAAGATACTGCACTCTGTCAATTCTCTTCGTTCACCGTCAATTGCTGAAGCTGTTCTAGCTATAAATGAACAAAAAATTTTCTTAGGAGAGAGTTTTGAACTTCATACTTTTATTTAGTTATATCAAACATGTCATAAACCTTTCGCTATAAATGAATAGAACTGTTCATACCATCTCGTATATTTCTGCGAATTCTTCATTCCCTCTCTCAGAGTGCCAAGATAAATGCAGGAGTTGTATTTCATTCATTGAAAGGGTGGTCGGCAACAACTCTAAGTTCCGATCTGTCAGTTGGGCCCAAGACTCGTGATCTGAACCCAGATGACGCAGTGTCCGAATTCAACTAGGAATACGGGAATCAGAAACGATCCGAGTAACTGGTTATCCCGAATAAAGAAGAAGAAAATAAATCGGCTTCAAGGATATGCTAAGGTCAGGAACGACGGCTCATTTATTGACATATCTCCTGGGTCCACCCCACCTCATGATCATTCCAGCATTCATGAGCAACCAGACAACAGCCGGTCTACAGATTTTCCTTCTTAAATGCGGAGATACCATATACACGCATAATTAATTGCTAGATTGGAGTGGGGAAAGAGCAGCATTTAATATCCCTCTCAATAAAGGTCTAATTGAGCATTATTTAAGGAAATATCCAATTAATGCGATGAGACAGACAGAATCAGATCAGGTTTCCCCTTCTCAAGGATGACGATCGAGTGATGTTCAATTAATAGATCTTTCGCCATCAAACCCCCCTTCAGGAGGGGACACTTATAAATAAGACTGAACCAAAGTCGAAATGGGGTACATTCTGACATTTCTCACAAACAAACTTCCATATATTTTCTTTCTAAAACTAACTTGATCGTCAAAGCGGTCCCGGATCCCGATCTTCCTTGTTCTTGTTTTGCAGGTTCCGGTCAATCGGAATTTGATAAACTAGACTGCGGAATACGTCCTTAACAGTGGCGCCGTCTGTGGGATTTTCTTGTTTTTGATAAACGTACTTTTTACATGTCTACCCTACTATTATCCCAAACGACCGAACATACCCAGCATTTGGACCTGGCCATGGAAGAAAGACTAGAAGTGCTGGAACAAATGGTGAGTAAGCTGAAAGAGGAGAACGCCGCCCTTCGGCAACCCCACGAAAAAATATCGGCCCGTGGCAAAATTAATCTTGAGGAAAATGTAAGCTCCCGGCATCCTGAGGAGAGCGAGGCCTCTGAAGGAGAACGAAGCCGGATGCACACCGAGTTAAAGGAGTTAGGGGATAAGTGTACTGAAATGACAAAACTAATCAGCCTAGCCACAGGGCACCTCTCCTCGCAAGGAAGCATAGGGACACCCTACAGTGCAGACGTCCTAGCCGTCCCTCTCCTGTCCAGATTCAAGGTCCCGCAGGTGGAATAGTATGATGGGTCTCAGGATCCCGTGGAACATCTAGAAGCTTTCAAAGCACATATTAGCCTGCATGGCTATCCCGGCGAAGTAGCATGTCGAGCGTTCCCTCTCACACTAAAGGGGATGGCTAGAACATAGTTCGGAACCATTCCTACGGGATCAGTCAGTAGCTTCGAGACGTTAGCCCGACTCTTCACCACCCAATTCATGGCCAGTAGGAAAAGAAGGCGCCCCGCGGCGTACTTATTGACCGTCAAATAAAGAGAGAAAGAAAACCTGAAAGGGTTCCTGACCAGATTCGACAAATAAAGAATGACAACTGACAACCAAGACGAAAAAATCACCCTAGCGGCCCTACTGGGCGGCATATGGCCCATGAGTCCGTTTATGGCGGAGATAGCCCGTTTATGGATCAAGCTAACTGGTTCATCAACGCCGAAGATACGCTCGAAGCCCTAGTAGCCCCGTGACGAGGAGAACTCCGACAGCATGACCAGAAAACAACCAATGCCGGAGAAAGTTCCAGCCAGCATCCGGGGGGGGGGGGGGGGGGAGGAAGTTCCCAGATGAAAGGAGGATAAGAGACCCCCCACGGGAACACAGACTATCATCATGGCCTCAATCCAACTTGGCGGTGGAAAACCAGAACCAATCTGAATCAAGACGAGAATCCATTAGAAAAAAAAGGGGGAGTATGTATTGTGAATATCATAAGACTACGTGCCACAACACCGAAGACTGCCAGGCTTTGAAGAATAGACAAAGGGATGAACAGCTGAGCGATCGAAGAGACAGAACCCGGTCAAGGACCCCCCTTCGGGAACGAGAGTCAAGCCGACATCGAGGCGAGCCCGCATCTAGCCACTTGCCAAGCGAAGTCAGAACCATCATTGGAAGACCATCCCGAGGAGGGACCACATCCTCCTCTCAAAAGGCGCACACGCAAAGAGCCAGGTATGGAGAAGTGTACACACTGGGAAGAACACCAGACAGGACAACCCGGGCCCTAAAGGAGAATCAATCGTTTTCAACGAATAGGATGAAAAGGGGATCGCCTTTCTGCATGATGACACATTGGTAATATCAGTATTGGTAGCCAATTTCACAGTCAAAAGGATACTGGTTGACAACGGGAGTTCGGCCGATATATTGTTCTGGGAGGCCTTTATGCAGATGGGGATCAATCCCCACCAACTCCAGCCCATCCAAGCCCCTCTTAAAGGATTTATGGGTAAAGTAATACACCTCGAGGGCGTGATAACACTCCCGGTCTTGATGGGTTCCGCACCCAAAACCATATCAGTCATGACCGAATTCCTGGTAGTGAAAGCCCCATCCTCATACAATGCCATCCTAGGGAGGCTGGCCCTAAATAACCTGAGGGCAGTCACTTTTACCTACTATCTCAAAATGAAGTTTCCAACCGATAGAGAAATAGGTGAAGTCAGAGGAGAACAAGTCACCTCCAAGGAATGCTACTCTTGGGAATTGAAACACAAGGTCAATTCCGTGGCTATGATCTTCCTGGAAGGCGAGCGTATCGAATTCCCGCTTGCTGCTCCCCGAGCGGTTTGGGACGATGAAATCAGGGACGAAGGGACACTACATCAAGCAGAAGCTAACAAACCTTTGGAACTAATTCCGATCGATCACGACAACCCAGATCGAACGGTGCGAGTCGGATGGATGCATGCTGACATGCCCGAAATCGAAAGGTCCATAATAGAACATTGGCTATATGTCAACCTGACAGCCCAGACAGTTAAACAAAAGAGAAGAAGCTTCTGTGCCGAAAAATATGCCGCCATCGCAGAAGAAGTTGACAGACTCCTGACCGTTGGGTTCATCCGAGAAGTTCACTACCCAGAATGGCTGTCTAACGTAGTATTGGTAATGAAGACAAGCGAGAAATGGCGTATGTGCGTTAACTTCACCGATTTGAACAAGGCTTGCCCTAAAGATAGCTTCCCTCTGCCGCGCATCGATCTCATTGTAGATTCAACTGCAGGACACTCTCTCCTCAGCTTCATGGACGCCTATTCGGGTTATATCAGATCAAAATGAGCACAGATGATGAGGAAAAAACGACGTTCATTACAGATCGCAGACTCTATTGCTACACCGCCATGCCTTTTGGACTCAAGAACGCAGGGGTTACTTATCAACGGTTGGTTAATCGTATGTTTAAAAACCAAATCGGGAGAAACATGGAAGTTTATGTCGATGACCTCCTAGTCAAGAGTTGCTGCCCTAACGACCATTTGGCGGACCTAAGAGAGGCCTTATCTATTCTGCGGCATTATCAGATGAAACTCAACCCCGCCAAATGCATATTTGGGGTCGAATCCGGGAAGTTCTTAGGATACATGGTCTCCGAACGAGGCATTCGAACAACTCAAAGACTATCTGACATGTCCTCCGTTACTTAGCCAGACGGCTCCTGGAGAAACTCTTGTGGCCTATTTGGCAGTCTCACCTCATGCAACGTCTGCAGTTCTGGTAAGAGAAACTGATCAAGGTCAGAAACCTGTGTACTATGTTAGCAGGGCACTTCAGGGAGCAGAAGCCAGGTACCCCCGTACGGAGATGATGGTATTCTCCTTACTGACGGCAGCGCATTGGCTGCGTCCTTACTTCCAAGCTTACACCATAAAAGTAATGACCGATCAGCCCCTTGGAACCATTCTCCAGAAGCCTGATACCTCCGGTCGATTGGCTAAGTGAGCAATCGAGCTAAGCGAGTTTGATCTAATGTTCCAGCCTAGGACATCGATGAAGGCACAAACACTGGTGAATTTTGTAGCAGAGTACACCGGATTTCCAGAGGAGATCCCCGGTAAACTTTAGGACCAGACATGGCAGCTATATGTTGACGGGTCCTCATGTCGGGCTAGGGGTGGAGCAGGAGTACATATCGTCACCGACCAAGGTGCCCACCACAACTACGCCATAGGCCTAACTTTCAAAGTGACCAACACATGATGCTAAAATGATGGAACGCTTAAACTCCTTAGAAGAACACAGAGAAGAGGCCGACATCCAAATTGCTAACAACAAACGCAAGACAGAACAGTACTTCAACAAAAGAGTAAAGCCGCGCAACTTCAAAATCGGGGACTTAGTACTAAGACAAACGGACGTTACGACTCCAGCACAAGAAAAACTAGGACCAAAATGGGAAAGGCCCTACATAGTGACAGCAACAAACATGCCCGAATCTTACTGACTCAAGGACAGCTCTGCTCTGGAACCGACCTACCGCACCCTTAGAATAGTGGGAGGTTTAAGAGGTACTATGTATAACGTTTACCGATGTATTTTACTTCTTGAAATTATAAAAAACCCATCGTTATTGATATCCAATGCATTATAAATTATAAAGTTCTCAACACAAAATTCCGCGGGGTCAGTCTACCCACCCACGCGAAGTAACATTCAGAATCCCGCGGGGTCGGTCTACCCACCCACGCGAAGTAATTCACAACTCCTAAATCTCGATCTCAAGAACGCATATTACGTTCGATAAATTTTTTTTTTCAAGTTTACACTTAACCAAAAATTTCTTGGGGTATACAGAGTGGACAAAGCATTTAAAGAAAGACCAAAATCGAATGTCATATATTCGGTTATACACACTCGCTCGGATCAAACCCGAATGTTATATTCAGTTACAATATCTCGAATGTCAAAAAAAAAAAACTTATACATCGATCAGGTCAAGCCTCAGGAGGGGGAGGAGGAGGATTCAAGTCGTCAAAAGGCGGGTAGCCACGCTTCCCGATCGTCTTCACATATCTCTTCGCAACCCGGTCCGGACGAAGAGATTTCGGACTTATGTTCCGAAGATTGAGCTGAGGGTCCACCAGAAGCTGGGCTCCTATCCGGCGGAGGCCCTCAGCATAGTCATACCCCCAAGCCGAGTTGCGAATGGCCACCACTTGAGATATTTGCTGCTCAAAGTCAGCAATTCTCGAATGGGCCTCTTCTAAAGCATGACGAGCCCCCTCCAGCTCGGATTCTTGAGCAGCCCGGATTTGTTCATACCGTGCCAACTCCGCCCCTAAAGCCTCTCGGGCGCGCTCCGAACCGGCCAACTCCTCCTCCTGCACAATCCAAGCCTGCTCAGAAACTGCCAGCTCTTTTTTCCTCAATGAAAGAATTTGGGAAGAAGCGGCTAGTTCCACCGTCCAAACAGTTAGCTCAGACTGAAGGAGGATCTTGTCCTACTCGGTGGCCGATCTGGCATCTACAAGGCGGGCGTTTCTCCAATGGGCTGTCGCCAGTGAATCCCGGGTAGCCTCCAATTCTGCTCGAAGAGAAGCGTTGGCCTTCTCTAGCCTGCTCTTATCCGCCCCTAGCTCCTCAATCGTCTTGATCAGCCCCCTGCAAGTTTCCTGCGACAGCTCGAGCTGATCCCTCGCCTGCTGTAACTTGTAGAGCCCAAACTTGCAGACGATTCCGAGCTTATTGTTGAATTCGGAGAGCTCTGCCAACTCGAAACCCACATTTTGGGATATTTCCTTGGCGACCTGAATACAAGGAAAAGAACTTAGCAACTCGAAATCAAAAGACCATGCAAAATTTGACAAAATCTACAAGTCAAACCTGTGTCAGTAAGGGCTCTAGCATCAACGTCACTCGCTCGGAAGCATCCGCCTTGGTTTGTTCAAAGCGTGAGGGGCGCTCTGAACCAGCTTCACCGGCTTAATGCCCTCATTCCGAATCTGGCTCGAAAAATCGACCGAGTATCGCGACCCCACTTCGAGATCGAAAAGGGGATGGGGGTCGAGGAGGAACTTCCAAGTCCGGAGATGGGCGCCCATCCTCGAATTGGACCCCTGAAGTCGACCCCCTCTCAAAGGTTGGGGGTGGATGCTCAGGAGATTCATCGGGCTCGACGATAGGTTGTCCGCCCTCATTCGAGGCCTCCACGTGGACCCCTTCCACCAGAACGCCAGACTCGCTTGACCTTTCGGGGCCGACCTCTCCCTAGTGTCCTTCATCTGAGCCTCCCTACTGACTGGCTCCCCCACGATCGCCCTCGGAGTTGGATCTACCAGAAACTTCATCCTTCCCCTCGGAAGCATCCGAGTGACGCTCGGAAGATAAGGGAGGGGGAGTGGGCAATTTGTTCGCCCTGGCAACTCGCTCTTCTAACTCCTGTCGGAAGACTTGCACGAAAGGCATAGCACCCAAGGACAGGTCGGCGACGCAATCCAAAGCCTCTTGAAAGGCACGGTCGATCTCGTCTCCATCCGATAACTCGACCCTGGCTAGATCAGTCGCTTCTATCTGGGCTTCGATGACCACCCTCCTGGCCACATCCCTTATCCCCTCGGTCTGCAGGAATCAGAGCCCATCCGAAGACAACGACGAAGAGGCCTGCTTGGGACTACGAACTGGAGAGTTCGTGGGGGGAACGCATTCGCCCTGATCTTTGGTATGCGGACCCTTCCCCTTTTTTTTTTTGTTTCTTGGGATGAGCACCACGGCTCGAAGTGGTTTCACCGGCTCGGCTCTTGGTACGCCTCTCCCTCCCTACCTCCCGATCGGAGGCCCGCTTGCAAAAGGAGGTAGATGGCTCTTCCGAAACATTGAAGAAGTTTTGACCCTCGGCATAAGACCGGTCTGGTTGGGTCAAAAACTCTTCAATGTTCTCCTCGGTTAGAAGAGCATCAGACCACGGCTGGTCGAGATCTTCTGCCCCCTAAGAAAGGACAGCCTTCACCCTCTCAGTTTCCTAGGTTGTAAGGGTGATCTCCATGTGCGTCGGGGAAGGGAGGAAACCCCAATTTTTCTGAACAGGGAACTCATTCCCCTCTCCCTCTGGGAATTCCCAATCCCTGCCTGAGAAAGAAAAATTTTTTATGATAGTTTCGGGCACTCGAATGCCTCTCTTCCATTCGAATCAGTCTGCACTTCGGCTTTATTTGAAAACCAGCAACATTCTTGTCCCGACGGAGGAGCTGGTACATCGAAAAGAACTCCCGAGCAGTCAAATCGGGGTAGGGATCTTTCTTCCCAGAAAGAACGATCCGGAACGCCACGCAAGTGGCCAACGGAATACGCCACCCATTCGACATGAGTTGGGCAAGGGCCAAACCCAAGAAATGAAGAACCTCTTGAACAGGCTGCATGAAGGGGAGACGGAAACCCTTCGAAAACATCAGATAGAAGAGGACAACCTTCTGTGCCCTCCCATCACGTTCACAAGCCCTAACGCCATTCCTTGGGGCCTCCAGGGTATGCCACCAGAAAACACGATGTTTCTTCCTGAGTGCGTCCACATCAAAGGACTGCATAGAGGAGGTCCACCCATTACCGGTGAAGAAGGGGCATGGATCAGAGGAAGCCATGGGAGCAAATAGAAAGAAAAAATGAGTAAAAGGAGAACAATGAAGCAGCGAAAAGTGAATGCAAGAAATAATGGCAACGGAAGAACATGGAAGCAATGAAAAACGAGTCTGAGAAAGCAAACAAATAAGGAAGGACGGTAAGAAGGTCTCTAGGTAATTTATACCCAAAGGCCAAATTTATAGCAAACGGGAAACGAGGCGACACCAGAACCATAACCTCAGACGTGACCCTTGGGAATAGAAGGCACGCTCGAAACTGACCAATCAGAGGTAAGAAGCGTGCGCTGAAATGACAGATCAGTTAATGATGATCATGCGTGTGTGTATCACGAGCTAATCACGAATCAACAGCACAACCATAAACGTCACTGACGGTTCGGGAATCAGAACAACAGCACAAATAAATTTTAAAAAGCATTGAATGCCTGACACGAAATATGACAAGTTATGACCTAGCATTAATTGATCATAATTCAAATCGTCCCCCTGGAGTCCGGCCAGTAAACGAAACGACATACTAACTGGAACCACTACAGTATATTTGACCAAGCATTTCCGCTCGGAAGGAAAGTTAAAATAACATTGTCCAGTACTGATGGAGAACGTAACAAAAGAAAGACTCTAATCCTAAAGCACATAGAATCTCCATCGAAGTACCTTCGATGAAAATTCGCGGGGTACTAAAAGGGCGGTCGGCAACAAACCTAAGCCCCGATTTGTCAGTTGGGCCCAACGCTCGTGATCTGAATCCAGATGACGCAGCATTCAAATTCAACCAGAAATATTGGAATAAAAAACGATCCGAGTAACTGGTTATCCCGAATAAAGAAGACGAAAATAAATCGGCTTCAAGGATACGCTAAGGCCAAGAACGACGGTTTATTTATTGACATATCTTCTGGGTCCACCCTATCTCATGATCATTCCAGCATTTATGAGCAACCAGACAACAGCCGGTCTACAAATTTTCCCTCTTAAATGCGGAGATACCATAGACACGCATCATTAATTGCTAGATTGGAGGAGAGAAAGAGTAGCATTTAATGTCCCTCTCAATAAAGGTCTAGTTGAGCATTAATTAAGGAAATATCCAATTAATGCGATGAGATAGACGGAATCAGATCAGGTTTCCTCTTCTCAAGGATTACGATCGAGTGATGTTCAATTAATAGATCTTTCGCCATCAAACCCCCCTTCAGGAGGGGACACCTATAAATAAGACTGAACCGAAGCCGAAAATGGGTACATTCTAACATTTCTCTCAAACAAACTTCTATATATTTTCTCTCTAAAACTAACTTGATCGTCGGAGCGGTCCCGGACCCCGATCTTCCTTGTTCTTGTTTTGCAGGTTCCGGTCAATCGGGATTTGATAAACCGGACTGCGAATACGTCTTTAACATTCATAATTATCAAATATTACAATGGGTGCTGGCCTCTATTTATACAATTACAGACAAAAAGAATACTCTAGAATAACATATCATTTTACAACTAGCAACGGCTATACACAGAGCATGCATACATAGTGCGTGCTATATATATAGAGGGTGATAATTTGCTTGTATTCTCCTGATCCTTGTTCTTCAAGTCTTAACTTATACAATACAGTGAAAATACGATAAATAATAAACGTAAACAACTTGGCAAATCTTCGTCTCGAGGGGTTACTAATTATTTCTTCGTCATTATATAGGAAAATGATACTTTATCCACTCATTTTGACACTTTAATATCACATTTCATGCATTTTAATTTTTTTTCACTTAATAATAAAGGAAGTGATTATTAATATTTTTTATATATATTTTAAAATATTTTAAAATAATAAAAAATAAATAAAAACACTAATTGTGACTAGCAGTCACTTGGAGCAGTAAGTTCTAGACGGCCGACTAACAGCATCATTTTATATCTTTATACTTAAAAAGAGTCTATTATTGATGAATAGTGATAATTGTTTAACATTCAAATTTCCAAAATTACCCCTAAGTTTCACACAACAACCTCTCATTTATTTCAAAATTACCCTTCTAATATGCCTACAGCCCATAGTTTTCAATTCCATTCCGTTCCAGCCGGAACGGCCGGAATGTTCTATTCTAGTGCCTCAACTGAAACATTATATCTCCTTATTCCATTCCGGTCTAAATTCCGGCCGTTCCGATCCCTATTCCGGTTTAGATTATTTTGTAATTTTTTTGTGTTTGAATGATATTTTTTTAAAAATTTTAAATTTAGATTGTATTTAATTAATTTTAGAATATAAAATATATTTATATATTTTATAATTTTAAATACATCTTTTTTTAAATATCATTATTTTTAATATTTTATCTATTTATTTATTTTTGTATCTTAACTCAAATTTGTATTTTTTCAACTTACAATCATTTTATTAATCTTCAATTCTTCTAATATGTACACACATATATGATACACACTTACATATATATGTCTTTATTTTATTAGTTGTTAGTTTATATATATAAATATTTATTATAATATATAATTAATCCCGAAACGACACACCGGAACAGACTGGTACCGAAATATTCCGTTCCAGTGCCTCAACCGGAACGATCACCGAAACGGAATTCAAAACTTTGCTACAGCCCGTCGATTTCAGGCCAAAACACAACTCGCAATCTCCTTTCCTTTCTTCTCCACGACAACACTTCAAAAATCTCGCCTCCTCGGCTTCTCCTCCAAGTAACCCATGAATGCGCCTCACCGCCGGCTATTCGGCCTCACTGCCACCTTCGGCAACTTCCCCGTAATCCGACGAGCAACCTCCACCGTCGAATTCTCTTGGCAGCCCCTCTCTCAGCCGCACGCGAGCACAACCCAAAATGGGTTTTAAACGGGTTCCTCCCCTCGCGCAGCTATACATCTCTGTAAACAGCCACCGTTGAGTAGCACAGCCACCCCAGGATCACCCTTTCCTCCTCCCATTGACACGGAGCCCACTGTGAGGTCTAGCCCCCCGACACCCGTCACTCTCCCTCTCTAATTTTCTGTTTTCTAAATATCTTTGCTTCTCTAAACAAACTTGTAAATCTTAGGGTTTTAGCCTTTGGTGCGCCGTGAGCATGCTTTTCTATTGTGGTCATTTGGATTCGAATCATGTTGATTATCTGTTACTTGTTGAACTTTTATTTTGATTTTGCATCGTTAAGTTTGATCTCCCAGTTGTGTTCGACATTTTATGCATTTTCCGATCGGTTATTTGGGTTTATGGTTTAGTTCTCTACCTAATATGCTTCTCTATTTTTGAGTCCATGATATGCAAAGTTTGCCTTGCGATTTCTCTTTCGTTTATTACTCTGCCGTTTGCTGCTGGGAGGGGTAGAGATAGGCTCATGTATGGTAAGCTAGCGACAGAAATTTGGGAGAAAAAGTTTGGTGTTCTTGGTTGATCAAGCGTGTTCTTCTTCATTTTCTCTCTTAAATTTGAGGTTGGCCATCCATTCGACAGAGCATCCAAGAAAGCATATATTTTTTGGTGCTTAGCAGAACAGAGCAATTATAAAGTTTTAGTGAAATACGTTGTACTATAGAAATGGGTATTTGCTCATCCTAGATAAGTCCCTTTTTTTCTATTATTGAATTGTTTCTGTTGGTCTATCATTCAACTTTTGAAGTCCCTGTAAATTCTGGTTTCTGGGTGCAACTTATATGTATGAATTATTGGGTTTTGAGTTGCATTCGTTACTTGCATGCCTTTTGTTTGTTGTTTGTCTGGTTAAATCTTCCTAGGTTCTCTAATTATATCGGCAATCTAAGAGGGTCGTCTGCTTTAATTTATAAAATTCACATAGATGAAGTTCTTTAAGTATGCTTCTGGTCATAGCAGCAGTCGATTGAAGAACCTATAGTGCGGGTATTTTAGTTGATTGATAAATATTGAGCTGGATTTTTGTGAGTTAGTTTAATGTTTTTTTTTCTCTAAATCTGGATTGATTTTTCTTTACAATACGGAGAATATTTTGTTGTGTTAGTGATTTAAGGTATCGTGTTTCATTTTTTATAAAGAACAGTGTTTTGAACATATTGTTTCAATGGCCAAATGTCATTTCCATATTTCCTTTTCAAGATTTTAGAAAAGTTGATTGATAAATATTGATCTGGGTTTTTGTGAGTTAGTTCAGTGTTTTCTTTCTCTAAATATGGATTGATTTTTCTTTTCAATACGGAAAATATTTTGTTGTGTTGATGATTTAAGGTATTGTGTTTGATTCTTTATAAATAATAGTGTTTTGAACATATTGTTTCAATGGCCAAATGTCCTTTCCATATTTCCTTTTTCAGATTTGAGAAAAAAATTATATATTGTTGCTCTTTATGGGGGTTGCAGTCTGTCCTCTAATGAATTTTCATATATAGTTTGGCATAAACAAAAATGACGGGAAAAAAGGAGTAAACTTTACATAGATTTCTTTTCCGTCATTGTGTCTCACATATATAAAATTTGTGGAATAAGGTCTCTATTCTTGAAGCTTCTGACAACAAATGATGTTGTGTTTTGCTGATTCTATTTATAGGCATGTTATAAATTGTATTTATAGTCAATAGAATAAGTCTTTATTTTGGAGTACATGGATGGAATCCGTTTAAATGATTTGGATTCGATGGATGCTTTTGGTGTTAATAAGCAAATTTCCAAAGAAATTACACGTGCATACACCCACCAAATTATGTTGATCGATTTTTCAATGGTGACCCTCATCCTGGTAGTCTCTCACTCTCACACGCATTCGTTACTTGCATGCCTTTTATTTTTCAGTATATATTTTTACTCTCTAAAATCTCACTTTGCATTTTGCAGGCTAGGTTCTTGTTTATATTTTTATTTTAGTTCTTCTTCTTCTTCTTCTTCCTCTCTCTCTCTCTCTCTCTCTCTCTCTCTCTCTCTCTCTCTCTATATATATATATATCTCATTTCGGTGCCATTTTCAAGAACAATTCCTTCAGAAAAGGAGTAATCATGAAATGTAAGACTCCCTACTTTTATTTATCAGTAGTTTTTTAAGGTTTTGGATTTGTTTTTCTCCTCAAAATCCTATTCTTATTTTATTCTCGGTGATACATTACGATGGGTATCTCATTGGTTAATAGTTTACTCCATGCTCTTATAAGAAAACGAAAGAAAAAATAAGAAGAAAAAAAACAAATTCTAGGTTTTCTTATATTTTAAAAACAAATTGGAAACGAACTCATCAAGTAAGAACAGTGAAATAGCACAAAATTTGAAAACTTGATCAACCTATCTAATATCATGAGATTCTGATATTTGGAATGAACTTTTGGGAACTCACATTTCATGTTATGCCTATCTATTTGATAGAATGACTTTGTTATTAGGTTCTTCAAGCTAGGACTTTGCCTTTTTTGGTGAATAATGTTGGGTATTTAAGCATGTACAAATAGGTTTTCATTCTTAAAACCCATCCTGATTCATGCTTAAAATCCATTTCTATTAATTTAGTCATAAGGTTAGGAGTTTTTTAGTTAAATCTTTCGCTAACTTGGAGCTCGGCTGTGGGTTTCTATCAATTTAGTTATAAGGTTAGGAGGTCTTCAGAAGATAGGCTCTTTTTATTTTTATTTTCTTTAATTGATCATAGTTTGTTTTATTAGATTAATGAGTTTCTAATTTTTTTTTTCTGTGCATTTTCTATTGTTGGGCTCTCATGTGCAGATTTTTTTTGCTAAATGAGTAAACTGATTTATGCTATTTGGATTATTGGGTTGTATTAATGAGTTTGAATTAATGAAGCATCAGTAATTGGATTTATGTAATCGGAGAAGAAACAATTATTCTTTCATGATGTTTGTATTTTCCCATCTCGAATCTATTCAGATCAATTTCTTGGCATGTCCTTTTATTTCAAGAAAATTTGTGATTGTATATAGTATTATTATTATGTGTTGATGATGGTTGTAGAGTTCATTATATTTGAGCAAGTACAAGGTATTAGGTCTTGATAAAATTGCAGCGGTTAGTATATATTTAGAGAAAGAAAATTTTAATTTTATATATTATTATTGAGGCAGAGACTAGAAAATTCTGATCTATATTTATTTTGTGATAGATAGCTGTTTTGATGAGATTTTGTTTTCTTTGACTTTTTAGAGTTAATTAATGAATGCTATATTAACCATCAAAGTTAATGATGATGTATATGTAAATATAGGTAAAAATGCAACATATTAACAATCATTTCTGTTACTGTGTACATGTGGATATATATTTTTTTTATGCAAAGAGGTGCTAAGTTTTACCTTTTTCCTTATTAATTGTTTGAGAGAAAGAAACATGTTTATGTAGTTCTACAAATTGAATTCCTTAGCATAGTTCATATCCATGAATTAGCCGAAAAGACTTTTGTATGTACTTCAAACCTTCTAGTATTTTTAGAATAGTGTTACTCATGTGAGTAAAGCAGTATCTTTTTAGGACCATAAACTACAACAAAATGGTATTGTTCATTTACCGAAATAGAAATTGAAATGACTCGTCAAAGTTTAGAATTTGATTAGTACAAAATGATCTTTTTTTGGCATGTGATTATAATATTAAGTTTGTTCGAGGCTGCTAGATGCTACTGTCCTTATGGCCTTGATTCTGTATTTTATTTTGTATATATTATGTTTTTTTCCTTTTGTATATTGTTCTGTATTCTGTTCTTATGATATTCTGTTGCTGTTTGATTTTGTTCATGTTTTTTTATGTTGTTCTTAGAAGCATTGATTTAATATTCAATAAGTATTTTGTATTGCTATTTTTCTATGTTTGTTTTTATATGGATTCTTTTATGTTGTATTTTTTGTATGTTGTACTTATTTTATTTTTGCTTTTCATTCCAATTAGTCCGATGTTGATGTATTCAGTGGCAAAGAGCACAATTTTAATAACTTTTTAGTTTTACTTTTTTCAGGTAGTGATGAAGAGTAGAGGACCAAATCAGATCCGTGAATTTGGGTTTGTTGCTTAGTTTGAATTTTTATATTTTCACAAAGAAGTTCTTGAGGGGATACTTCAGTAGTACATGGGTATAGAGAAATTAAAACCCATTTGTTTTAACAAATTAAGCATCCTTATTTCTTTATTTAGTTTGGTGCTTAGTTTGGGTTTAATTAATGTTTAAAACCCATATGCAGATTTGATTAAATGCTTAGTTTGATGACCAAGTCATTCAAATCTATATTAAAATAACAGGTACCATTACCATAGCAGGTTTTTGCTAGGGTGATAAGTTTTTTATGTTCCCTCTTTTAATTTTTTTTTTAAAATTGCAGAGTGTCATAGTTTGTAGTCACTCCCCTCGCCTACGGTTCCACCATTATAGACAATGTAAGTTCTTTAAGTAGTTTCTTATTATTGATTTAGGAAGAGACTGATTTTTACACTTTTGTTTTCTCAGTTAAGGTTGTACATGGTTCAACTTGCCAAGTATAAAGTATGCAACTACCTTAATTGATTTGCACGTGCTTTACATGTTATAGATTTTTAATTAAGTTTACATTGCGAATGACAAGTAAATTTATGTAGTCTGTCGTTGAGACGGTAGACTTTAATTAGAGATATATATACTTCTATGTTTTTTTTTGTAATTTCTTTATAATGTACGCTCATATGCTTGATCAATATATTACGCCATAATTGATGCATCTTGCTCTCATAGGGCAAATTATGATTTGTCTAAATTTGCTTGGATATACAAATTATGTAAACATATTACTATTTGAATTAGTAGTTTGTAACTTGAATGAAATATATTATTCTCGTTCATTTTAAGTTTTTTTTTATATATACTAGATATTTATATTATTTTGATTTATTTTATAGTGATACAGGGTAACGTGCATCGCACGTTGCATCACTCCTAGTATATATATATATATGTGTGTGTGTGTGTGTGTGCGCCTTTTTCAACAAACTTAAATTAAAATCTATTGTCCTCCAATACTATTCCTACAAATGTAGAAATGCATTGGCGAAATTTTGTAATAGTAAAGTCACAAGCTAAAATAATTTGATAAAGTCTTTTTAGTTATAAAATTATTTTTATTATAAAATAGATATAATATATCATAAAAAGTTATATTATTTTATTAATTTATTTTTAGAAGATATATTTGCATGTAACTATTTGTCCGAGTAAACATCAAACATCCTAGCAGCCAGGTAGAGGAAAATAAAGCAATGGTGCATGGTTTCCTAGTACCCTCATGCCAAGTTCTCATACACATAATAATTTAATAATTTAGAAGAGCGGGATTGTCCGTCATAAAAAAATATAAATGTTGTCTAGATGACTAATACAAGAGGGGGGGTAAATTGAGTTGAATTTAAGAAAATAACAATTATAAATCATATATATAATATAAAATATAAACAAAATATGAAACAACAATAAATATAAAGAGTAAGGGTAAGAGAGAAGCAAATTCAGTATGTTAACGAAATTCGGCTCCACTGCCTACATCCTTACTTCAAGCTACCCCTTGAGGATCCCCAAATCTACTATTCAATCTCCTTTAGGTGGAGATAGAAACCTATTACACTTTTGACCAGCACCACTCCAAAGAATCCGTGTAGAACACCCTCTACACTTCTAATCACCTCACACTTGGTGATTTAACTATTCCCCGTGTAGAACACCTTCTACACACACAAGAGTTGTACACACCATTTTACTGATACAAGAATTGATAGTGGGTAGGATATCAGAAAACACTCCTCAATGAGTGAAATAAAAATAATACAGCGCAAACTATATCTCTCAAAATGAATAAGGGTTAAGGCTCAATGCTTAGAGAAAAGAGAATGAAAGTTTTGAATGAATGTTGTATGCTCTTGGTGTTTTTAAATGTGAAGCTTTCAAATGATCTATTTATAGGCATATGAGACTTCATATTCAAATTTAAAAAGATTCACATGTCAAAGATATCATCATTCACTTTTCAAAAATTTCAAATCAAATCTTTTTACTTTTTGCATGTGACAAAAGGAGCACACTTTACTTTTCAAAATTTTCAAACCTAATCTTTTACTTTTTGCATATGACAAAAGGAGCACACTTTACTTTTCAAAATTTTCAAATAAAGACATATACCTTTTGCATAAGTCAAGAAAAGCATCCACCACTTTTGAAAATATTCAAATAAAACATGCACATGTGAAAGATGACAATCAATCATCTTAATATTTTCAAAATTCAAACCTTTAATAATGTTATGCACATGTGAAAGATGACAATCAATCATCTTAATATTTTCAAAGTTCAAACCTTTAATCATGTCATGCACATGTGAAAGATGACAATCAATCATCTTTCAAAATTTTCAAATTTAATTTTCAAAATCATCTTAAGAGATTTACAACATTACTCTATGACTTTAATGTGAACTTGTTCCCTTCTTGCTCATACTTGGTTTTTTGATATACTTGATTGTATTGTGTGGACAACTTGAGTTTGAGACTCATTTATTCTTTGAATTCATTTGTTATCATCAAAATCCATGTGTAGATTTACACGAAACTTGAAATCTTGAGTTCAACAATCTTTCCTTTTTTTATGATGACAAATACTTGATAGAATCTGAAACCTGTATTAATACTTAAGCTCCCCCTGAGAATGTGCATTAGTTTTTTAAGCAAAAATATAAATATAATTCCAAGCATATATAACAAGTTTAGCAATTTAAACAATATTAACGTTCTAGTCTAAAACTTCTCCCCCTTTTGGCATCATTAAAAAAGAATCATAATTAGTTCAATAAGATATATTCCTGCAATAACCAATAGACAAATAAAACGCTGCGTTAGTAGAGACTGTAGAGAATTCGGTGCGTAGCCACACGTGTTCGACAAAACCTGCAAAGGCTGGAGGCCTAGTTTCGGTAATTCGGTGCGGAAGGAGATTTTGTAAAGAGCTGAATAATTGAAATCACCCGTGCCCGACAAAACCTGCAAAGGCTGGAGGCGTAGCTCTGGCAATTCAGTGCAGAGATTTGATCCGCTTGATGTTGCTGAAAAATGAGATATTATCATGATTTGTAAGCTTGTCTTGTTCTTATTTCCGTTTCTATAAGAGCAATCCTTAGCTCTATCTATTTCGCATCAAGTTTTTTTCTTATCTTTGCAATTTGCTTACATTCTCATTCTACAATTTTTCAATGGCTCGTAGATTTCCCTTCAGTGCTTCTCTTGATCAAGATTTGAGATATCCTTCACCTCAGTCTCAATCTATTTCTGCATCTGTCGTGGGTGCCATGAAGTAACAAGAGACTGATTTAGCTAATAAATCAGATCATGACGCCATTTACGAGCTTGTGGATCTCGGAACTCGATACTCATCATTTATCGTCGCGTTTTCTGCTCGGTTGCAGTCCAAAACTCGCGAAATTGAGAAGCTTAGCGAGACTGTTTCTGTCCTTCAACGACTTGTTTATGAGTCAAACAAAAAAATAGTAGAGTTAAAGTAACAGAATAAGAATTTGAAATCTTTGCTTATCTCTTCATTTCGATTGCCTAATCCTTTAGACAAGGATGTCATGATGATTTATGAGGAGTAAATGCATTTGAATGATGAGGCTAAACGTCTCAAGTTTCTGTAGGTCATTTAAGATAATGAAATAAAAGTATGTAGCAGATATCCATGGCATGCATCATTCGTATTTCTCTTCTAATCATGCATAGTCTATCTTCTGGTAGGGATTTTGTCAAAATGTCTGCCAATTGATCATGTGTACTAGTGAATTCTAATACAATATCGCCCTTCTGCACATGATCTTTAAAAAATGATATCTAATTTCAATATGTTTGGTCCAAGAATGTTGTATTGGATTCTTTGAAAAATTTATAACACTTGTATTATTACATTTGATTGGAATGTGATTGTACATAAGTTTAAAATCCTCAAGTTCTTGCTTCATGTAAAGAATTTGAGCACAACAACTACCCGTAGTAACATATTCTGCCTCAGCAGTAGATAGTGTAACAGAATTTTCTTTTTACTAAATCATGAAACAAGTGCATGACCTAAGAAATGACATGTTCTACTAAAACTTTTTCGATCATCTTTGCAACCAGTATAATCGGTACCTGAATAACTAATAAGATCGAAAGAAGTGTGTTTAGGATACCATAACTCTAAGTCAATGGTACTGGCAAAATATCTAAAAATCCGTTTGACTGCAATCAAATGAAATTGTTTTGTGATTGAAAACGTGTACATAAACATACACTGAACATAATATCAGGTCTATTAGTTATCAAATATAATAAACTACTAATCATACCTCGATATACATTTGAGTCAACTGGCTTACTGTTTTCATCTTTATCAAGTTTAGTGGTTGGATTCATTGATGTTCCAATTACCTTCGCACGTTCCATCTCAAATTTTGAGTAACTCTTTGATATATTTTGACTGATTAATAAATGTTCCACTTTTTGCTTGCTTGATTTGCAATCCGAGAAAGAAATTAAGTTCTCCCATCATGCTCATTTCAAATTCTTCCTGCATATTCTTAACAAAATCTTGACACATATTCATTAGTAGCACCAAATATTATATCATCTACATAAATTTGAATTAGAAGAATATCATTCTATTCATACTTGATGAAAAGAGTTATATCGATCTTTCCTCTTGAAAAACATTTTTCAAAAAAAAAAAAAAACTATTTAAGAAAACACTTTTAACATCCATTTGAAAAAGTTTGAAATTTTTATAACAAGTATATGTAAGTAGCATTCGAATAGTTTCTAATCTTGCGACTGATGCATATGTCTCATCATAATCGATTCCTTCTTCTTGATTGAAACCTTGGGCCACTAGTCGAGCCTTATTTCTAGTAATGACTCCGGACTCATCTTTCTTGTTTCTAAAAACTCATTTTGTTCCAATAATAGTATAATTTTTGGGTTTAGGAATAAGTGTCCAAACATTATTTCTTTCAAATTGATTAAGCTCTTCTTGCATAACTAGAATCCAAGATTCATCAAGAAGTGTTTCATCAATATTTTTAGGTTCAATCTGAGATAGAAAAGCAGTATGATTGCAAATATTTCTAAGAGATGATCGAGTGCTTACACCTCGTGAAGATTCTCCCAGAATTTGTTCTATTGGATGATCATTCACATGTTTTCACTGTTTGGTTGCATCTTGTACTAAGTCTTGATGATCTTTCATTCTATTTTCATGATCTTCCCTTTTGAATTGTTTCCAAATATCACGCATCCTTCTTCTTTAGAAGTGAAGTCAATGAATTTAGTTTTGTCTCATGTCACGTATCTTGAGCATCCATTGTCTAAAAACTATTTACTTTTACCTGTAAAAGACTTCATGCGTACCTACAAAAACAATTAAAAAAAAATTCTTGGTATCCAAGTTCTTTGGGTCCTTTATATATTAGTATTAAAAAAAACAAGATTTTTAGGTACCCATATGGCCTTAATAGTCATTGTATGTTTTCTTCTAATAGGACAAACAAGATAATTATGACCATTTCTATTACAAAAATTACAAATAGCATGCAACATATATGAAGAACTTGAGTGATTATAATAGTATCATTTTTTAACAAAATTATTTTTGTGAAAAGAATTTTGAATATTGGATTTTGATGTAGAAGGATTATCAAAGAAATTTTTATAAGGTTTGTATTTTTTTTTTGCATATATCACAAGCCTGCCTTGTCAAAAACACATCTTTGACTACCAAGAAATTTTTCAAAATTTCTTTTTCCATTCGTAAAGTTTTCAATAATATTTTCTAAATCAGTTTTCTTTTTCTTCAACTCAAGATTTTCATCTTTCAAAATAATACTTTTTTTCTTAAAATATCAATTTCATTTGTTAAAGAAGAATTTTTCTTTTTCAAAACAGTATACTTGATACCCAGTTTTTCAAATTCCTCATATACCTCTTCTAAAATATTTTGCAATTCTTCATATGAAGGATCTTCAATATTATCAAGATTTGTTACCTCAATATCATCTTTAACCATAAGACAAAAATTTACTGATTCTCCATTACTTACTTCACTATCTGAGCTACTTGAATCATCATCTCATGTAACTTTCATTATTTTTTTGCCTTTGTTTCGATCTTTCTTTAACAGAGGACAATCTGATTTGATATGACCAGACTTATTGCATTTATAACAAATTAAAGTGTCATTTTTACCTGAATTTTTCTTGGAAAACTTTTTGAAAGATTTCCTTGAAGGAGTTTTATTTTTCTTTAAGAACCTCTGAATTCTTTTTGTTATCATCGTAACTTCTTCATCTTTGTCGTCATTTTCCTCATTTTCATCACTTTCACTTTCATGTGGAACAGCTTTAAGGGCCAAGCTCTTCTTTGACTTTCCTTCTTCTTCTCCTCTTTTCACATGTGTACTCATGGGTGATAAGTGACCCGATGAGTTCATTCACTTCGAGTTTCTTGAGGTCTCTAGTTTCAAGAATCGCTGTTACTTTTGACTCCCAACGTTTTGGTAGAGAGTTGAGAATTTTTCTTACTATCTCCACTTTGGAATAAACTTTTCCAAGAACTGTCAAGCTGTTTATGATGTTAGTAAAATGAGTGTGCATACTAGAAATAGATTCATCATTATTCATCTTAAACATTTCATATTCATGAGCAAGAATATAAATTTTTGATTCCTTGACTTGAGAAGTTCTTTCATAAGTAACTTCCAAGTTATCCCAAATTTCTTTTGCTGTAGCGCAAGTCATTACTCTATTAAACTCATTACCATTAAGAGCATTATATAATAAATTCATAACAGTTAAATTCAAAGTATAAAGTCTATCATCTTCACGATCAAACTCTTTTTTTTCCTTTTTGACCTTTACTCCATCAATCACTTTTGTTGGAATATAAGGTCCATTTACAATGCATTTCCAGATTTCTCGACCTTGAGTCTGAAGGAATATTCTCATTCTAACTTTCCAGAATGAGTAATTTTCTCCGCAAAAGAGTGGAGGCCGACTGCTAGATTGACCTTCACCAAATGAAGCTGCAATGTTAGCCATAAGATCTTAACTCAAAAGATAGTTAATCTTATAATAGAGCTCTAACTCTGATACCAATTGTTGCACAGATGACTAATACAAGAGGGGGGTGAATTGAGTTGAATTTAAGAAAATAACAATTATAAATCAAATATATAATATAAAATATAAACAAAATATGAAACAACAATAAATATAAAGAGTAAGGGTAAGAGAGAAGAAAACTCAGTATGTTAACGAGGTTCGGCCCCACTGCCTACGTCCTCGCCTCAAGCTACCCCTTGATGATCCGCAAATCCACTATTTAATCTCCTTTAGGTGGAGATAGAAATCTATTACACCTTTGAGCAGCACCGCTCCAAAGAATCCGTGTAGAACACCCTCTACACTTCTAATCACCTCACACTTAGTGATTTAACTATTTCCCGTGTAGAACACCTTCTACACACACAAGGGTTGTACACACCATTTTACTGATACAAGAATTGATAGTGGGTAGGCTATCAGAAAACACTCCTCAATGAGTGAAATAAAAATAATACAGCGCAAACTATATCTCTCAAAATGAACAAGGGTTAAGGCTCAATGCTTAGAGAAGAGAGAATGAAAGTTTTGAATGAATGTTGTATGCTCTTGATGTTTTTAAATGTGAAGCTCTCAAATGATCTATATATAGGCATATGAGACTTCATATTCAAATTTAAAAAGATTTACATGTCAAAGACATCATCATTCACTTTTCAAAAATTTCAAATAAAATCTTTTTACTTTTTGCATGTGACAAAAGGAGCACACTTTACTTTTCAAAAATTTCAAACCTAATTTTTTACTTTTTGCATATGACAAAAGGAGCACACTTTACTTTTCAAAATTTTTAAATAAAGACATCTACCTTTTGCATAAGTCAAGAAAAGCATCCACCACTTTTGAAAATATTCAAATAAAACATGCACATATGAAAGATGACAATCAATTATCTTAATATTTTCAAAGTTCAAACCTTTGATAATGTTATGCACATGTGAAAGATGACAATCAATCATCTTAATATTTTCAAAGTTCAAACCTTTAATCATGTCATGCACATGTGAAAGATGACAATCAATCATCTTTCAAAATTTTCAAATTTAATTTTCAAAATATTCATGCACAGGTGGAAAATGTATTTTAATACTTTATGATAAAATATTAATTTTGAGCCTTAATGCTAATTTCGAATTTTTAAGAGATTTACAACATTACTCTATGACTTTAATGTGAACCTGTTCCCTTCTTGCTCATACTTGGTTCCTTGATGTGCTTGATTGTATTGTGTGGACAACTTGAGCTTGAGACTCCTTTATTTTTTGAATTCATTTGTTATCATCAAAATCCATGTGTAGATTTACACGAAACTTGAAATCTTGAGTTCAACAATAAAGATAACTGATATTTCAAATTGTAGGCCGATGTGCGAGTCTAATACATATACTATGTGTTTTTTTTTCTTTTTCTTATTTTTTAATACGACGGGGTGGGATTTCGAATTTGAATTTTCCATTTGGAAAAGCAGACTGTATATTATCAAGCCATGCCATTAGGCTCTTGGCATATATGTGTATAATATAAATTTTTTAATCATTTGTGTGTGTTTTTTACACATAAATGCTATTAAAAAAACAAAAAACAAAAAACACTAATCGGGACAAGTGGCACCCGCATAATCGGACAACTAAGCATATTACACACACACACACACACACACACACACACACACACACACACACACATATATCTTATATATAATAACTGTCAATCAAACGAAATTAATTCTAATTGTTAACTTTTTGTTAAGTTTTAAGGTCTGATCTCTGCTTTTAGGACTGTACTCTAACTTTGATAGAGTTGGAGTTGAAATACAATCAGAGTTTGACTCCGATCAGAGGTCGGAATTTCGACTTCCAATCAGAATCCCTTACTCTGTTGTGGCTCGCCGACAAAACCATAACAAATTGAAATCATTAATCACTAATTAACCACTAATCAACTTTCAAATTCATAATCATTTGAAGCTCGATTTAGAAAGTGCAAAACAATTACAAAAAGGATCCATAAAACCCTAACAAAATCACTAATCAGTTCTGAAATTCACAAATTGATGATGTGGAAGTTACAAACCATGGTGCGAGGTAGAAGTCGATGGTTCGTTGGGCCAAACATGGTGTGGGGTAGAAGCCGCTGGGTTTTGAGAAGCCGTCAAGATGTCGATGAGGGGTAGAAGTTACAAACCAATGAACCATGGTGCGGGATAGAAGCTGATAAGGTGGAAGATGAAAATGAAGAGATGAGAGGAGAAGAAATGGAAAAGAGTAACCTTGAAGAAGACGAAATGGAGAGAAGAGAGGTGCTGCGTGGTTAGGAGAAGAGAAGAGAGAAGAAAGGCCGAAGGGTTAAGGGTTTAAGATTTTCAGTTTAATATTTATATATACAAGGATAAAACAGCATTGTTTGAGGATTTAAAAAAGTATAAAAGATTGCAAATTGAGAAATGACAGCATGAGGATTCAAACCTAGTTCTGGAGTTTACAAAAACAGCCTTTAAAACATTAGGCCAATGGGTCTATTATGTTTTATATACGTTTATAATATATATAGGCTAAATAGTCGGAGTTTGGAATCGAAAGTCGGAACTAACCTGAACTCCATTTCTGATTTCAAACTATGATTTCAGAGCCGAAATAACTTCGACTTCAACTTCGATCGAAATCAAAATTAGAGTGGAAGTCGAATGGAATTCGAAAATCAAAATTTTTGAACACCCATACCTAATTTTATACTTGTTTTTCCACTTGCTTCTCGAATATTGATCATCGTTTTTATTTATTTTTCCATTTTACCCTTGTTTTCTTTTCCTATTTTATTCTTCTTCTTCTTGTTTTTTTTTTTGTTACCCTTGTTTTTACATTTGCTTCGCCAAGCCTTGTTTTTATTTTTCATAGTTCATGGGTAAACCGCTGTCATCTTGGATGAAGTAATTCAGACGACACCTGTTACATTTGAAATAAGTGCATAGGAGTGTAACCGATCTGGTTCGATTCTATTTTAAACAAAATTAAGAACCGAACCGGTATTACCGGTTTTACATTTCTTAAAACCGATTACGTCTTGATTGTCTCCCAAAATCGATAGTACCGAATCTTAGGGCTGTAAACGATCCGATCAAAGACGAGTTCGAGTCGAACTGGACTCAAATAACTCGAGTTCGAGTTCGAGTTGAACTGAAAGTTTGCCGAGTCGAGTCGAATTCGAGCCGATCAAAGACGAGCTCGAGTCGAATCGAGTTATTTATCGATCTTTGTTTTTACTCTCTAACGAACGAGCCGAACTTAGTCGAGTAATTACTCGAGTTTCTTACTCTTTATAAATATTTGACTCAATAATTTTTTTATGAACTTAATACACTATTATTGTAAAGAAATAAAATGCTACTTCTACATAAAGTAATAAAATATATTACTTATACAAAATATCAAAAATAATATATATAACACAAAAAATATATATAATAAAAGAATATATGTAAGAATATATACAAGATTATATATATGTATATAGAAATATTACGAGTATTGTTACGAGCTCAAACGAGTCGAATCGAATTTATACGAATCTTATTCACGAATACAAATCGAGTTTATACGAGTCGAGTCGAGATTATACGAGTTTAGCTCATTTAATATTCGAACCAATATTAGTACTCACGAACAACTCATTTATTAAACGAATCGAGTTCGAATCGAGTTTATACGAGTCGAGCTCAAATTGTTCACGAGCAGCTCTGTTCGTTTTGCAGCCCTAGTACCGATTTTACCAGTTCAGTTCGATTCCGGTCCCCTTTTTCAGTTTTAATTACATGTCAATTTATAAAAACCAATTTGTAAATTCTATTTTATTAAAAAAATTGTAATCCATTACAAAAATTTATTTTAGTAAAAAAATATATATATGTTATATAAAACAAACGACATGAAAAAACTAGTACCAGATTGGAATGATCCAAAACCAACTTTTTCGATCTGATCCGATTCGATTTGGACCAATTTTCCAATTCTCCAGCTTAAATTTATACTCATATAAGTGCATTTCTTCTATCTTTGTACCACTTTTATTTTTAATGGAAAATTTACACTTTTGCCCTTGCTTTTCTTACCTTCTTCTCGAAATTTCTTTTCTCTTGTTTTTATCATTTTCTAATTTATTTTGACTCCTTTTTCACTGCTTCCACAGCTTGCTAATTGGTATAAAAGGAGATTTCATCTTCTCCGTTTTATACTGTTTGCTATCTATTAAAAGGAGACGAACTTTTTTGCTTCCCAGTTTTCGACTTCTTCAGTTATCTCTTCTCATCTCCATTCTTTTCAATTACAGCTATTTTTGATTGTTTATTACGTTTATTTATATAGATGCACTAATTAACTGCTACCAATAAATAAATAAAAACTTCCTATAAAATGTTTTGAACGCAAAAACAAATTCATGTCTTCATGTTTCACTTGTCGTTATAAGTAGACTAGCTTGTAAAATAAACGTATTTTTATCCATCATTTAATTGAACAAAAATAATAATAATAATAATAAAGACTAATATTAAATATAAAATTCAAATGCAAAAATTTCATATAAATAAATTATTTATATAAAAAATTAAAATAATAAGAGTAGTGATAGGATTACCATCACTTTACCATTCATTTATCATTCATAATATATTTATTTTTTGCATATATTTTTTTAACCTCTTTAATGAATAAGAAAAATTTTAAAAAATATATAATTTTATTAATAATTCATTTCTTAATCATTAAATAAAAAAATATTAAAAAAAAATTAAAAAATTAAAAAAAAATGATAAATCAGTGATAAATAAAGGGTAATTTTATCATTATTCATTTTCTTTTGCAACCGACTGGCTGCTCTCCGTCATATTGGTGGCTGTTGATCTGGCTCTATTTTCAATGCTCTTTTATTTGTCCATTATGTTTTATTATTATCCGTCCAAATAGGTGTTATTATATCTATTTTGTAATATTCTGTCCATTTATTTACGTATAATGTTTTACAACGTATGAGACCGTGATTAATAATTACTAATTGGAAATTTGGAAGTACTCCCTATTTCTTGTGTCTGTATTTGGGTTTTCAATTGTAAATAGTTTATTGTTTTATTAATTGGGTTGATGTGAACATTAGACTATCTTACGAATTACATGGTCCTTGTTTATGTTTCAATTAAGCTCCCATCTGTTTGCTATTTTACGATTCTACCCTTACTTTATCTTTATTTACCAGTTTTATTACTTGTTTTTATTCTTATCCTTCTTTTTACTCGTGTATTTATGCTTTTGCCCTTATGTTTATTACATTATTCGCATAACTTCGTTGGTCTGCTTGTAAAAATAATATGCAAGATCTTTACATTTATAAGAAAATAGTAACCATTACAAACGAAAATAAATTATTGCAACAGAATAAAAGAAAATTAATTATAGATATAAAACAAAATAAAAGAAAAAAAAATTCTTCAAATCTTGCGAGATTTGTTTATATCTGCACGAAAAAAGCAATTAAGAACAAGAACAAAACGAAAATTAAATTCACAAAAAAATTACTCAGATTTGTTCAAATCGGTCGAGATTTGTTCAGATATGTAGAATATATATATATATATGTATATATAGAAGAGCAACAAAACGAAAATAAAAATCACAAAGAAAAACCCTCATGTGTGAACAAAACACAATTAGTAAAAGAAAAATAAAAAATAAACATTAGTTGAGAAGAAAAACAAAATCTCAGAACACATATCTGAAAACGATCTCTTCAAATATATGAAGATCCATTTGTATCTATAGAACACATGAAAAATACGAGGCCATTATAAAAGAAGATGTAAAAAATACATATATGTAAAATAGAACATAGAAAAGAGAAGTTATCATTGAAAAGTCGAAAGATATTGTATGAGAAAATAAAATAAACACAAAAAAGATGTAATGGCTCTAAGTGCTAGAATGTAAATTGACCACTTCGAGGGGGTCGTCCTCCACAAGATTACTTTGCTGGAAAATAACTTATTTCATTTATTGAATATCGAAATATAAATAGAGTAGGATTACATTAGGTGTTTGGACTAAGTCCAACCCCACTAACCACGAATAACAAAATACAAAATGACTCACTAACATGATTTACGTAACTGACCCGAAATGTAGGATTTAACCACAACTCGGTTAAATTTCTTAACAAACTCGATACCACTATTAACAACGCTAACTCAAAGAAAATTAACATAATCTGAAACAATGAAAATTAACATAATCTAAAACAACATTTCATGCTTGATAACCTAGCCCATTGACAAAGGCCCATCAACAGTCCTTAATAGTCATGACATTCCAGCTTGTCACTGGCCCATGGTCTGGCCCCAATGGCCCATAACAATGCCCTCCCCTCAAAAGACCTTGTCCTCAAGGTTTGAGAGTCCTCTTCAAAGCTTTTCTTTTTCCACCCACGTTGCCTCTTCATGCCCTAACCCCTTCCATTCGATTGGAAATTCTGTCACCGCGAGATTGCTTTTCTTCTTCATCCTTCGTTGCAAGACCTCTTCTGACTCAGCATGTGGGGCACCATCGGAGTTGATTGGTGGTAAATTTGGGCATAAGCAATGTCAAAGCCCTAACTTCCTCTTGAGGTTCGATACGTGCACGACGGGATGAATTGCCGCATTGGGTGGCAACGCCAAGCAGTAAGCCACCTTTTCACTCATTCCTCCATCTGATAAGGCCCAAAAAACCTTGCTAAAAGCTTGTAGTATATGCGTTCTGCCACCGACGGTTGTTTATAAGGTTGGAGTTTGAGGTATACTCAATCTGCAATCTCAAATTCTCTTTTCGTTCGTCTAGAGTCAACAAATCTCTTCATTCTTTCTTGTGCTACTTGCAGGTTACTTCTCAAGATACGTAACAAGGTATCGTGGTCCCTTAACAAGTCATTCATCGCTTGTACCGATGTTATACCTAAAGTATAAGGAAGTAATTTGGGTGTTTCATATCCATAAACTACTTGAAATGAAGACATTTTAGTAGAACTATGAACATTTGTGCTGTAGCACCACTCGGCTAATGGTAGCCATTTAACCCATTCCTTAGGTTTATCACTCACATAGTATCTCAGATTCTGCTCTAGGCTTTTGTTAACTATCTTAGTTTGCTCATCTGTTTGTGGATGGTAAGCTGTGCTCATCTTCAATTTAGTGTCCTGTAACTTGAAAAGCTCATTCCAGAAGGAGCTTGTGAATGTTGGGTCACGGTCAGATATGATGGAATTAGGCATCCCATGCAATTTAAAGATTTGGGTGATAAGATTTATGCCATTTTTGCAACAGTGCAATGATGTGAAATAGGCACAAATTGAGCATATTTAGACAAACGATCCACCACAACATATATTACATTACATACTTGAGAGTTAGGTAAACCTTTAATAAAATCCATAAATATATCCGTCCAAACCTTATTTGGAATAGGCAAGGGTTTGAGGAGTCCTGTTGGATGTATGTTTTCTATTTTGCTCATTTGGCATACTTCGCACTCCTTAATGAATTTTTTGATGTCACTCTTCGTCCCCTTCCATTAAAATTTTGCGCGAGCTCGATGCAAGGTTTTATGGAAGCTTGAATGGTTAGATAATGGGCTATTGTGCACAAACTGCATAATCTGCTCTTGGATCAATGGAGAAGTCCCAATATAAACTCTGCCCTTATAAAATAATAGCCATTCTTTTTTGCTATATACCTACAAATTCAACAAACGGTTATCATAATCCTCCATAAGCTTTTGCATGCTAGGATCTGATGCATAAGATTCCTTGAATGTGTCCTACCAATTTGATATGGGATGTGAAATGGCTAATAATGCACCCTAGTTGACTTCCTCTCATCTAGATAGGGCAACCGCAACTATATTCTCTTTTCCTTTCTTATATTCTACTGTGAATTCATAGTCCAATAGTTTTGTCAGCCATCTTTGTTGGAATGGGGTTCCCACCTTTTGTTCTAGCAAGTGTTTCAAATTTTGGTGGTCAGTTTGTACCTTGAATTGCTGTCCCAATACATATGGCCTCCATTTTTTTATTGCTAGCACTAATGCCATAAATTTCTTCTCATAAATAGAGAGTTGCCTTGCTTTTCCTTGAATGGCCTGACTCATGAATGCAATAGGCCTCTATTCCTGCATAAGAACAACCTCAACTTCACACCCCGAAGCATCACATTGAATAGTAAAGAATTTAATAAAGTTAAGTAAAACAAAAACAGAGGGTTTGGTTATAGCTTGTTTGAGTTTTAAGAAGTCTTCTCTTGCTGAATCTGTCCAAAAAAAATGAGTTTTTTTTAAGGAGTGCAGTTAGGGGAGCCGTTATTGTTCCATATCCCTTAATGAATTTTCTATAATATCCCATTTAGCCTAAGAACCCTCTTAAGGACTTAATATTTTTGGGGAATGACCGATTCAACATGGACTCAATTTTTTTAGGATCAACTTTAATTCCTTCTGTAGAAATCAAGTGGCTGGGATATTCTATTTCTGAGCATCCAAAGCTGCACTTAGATTTTTTTAAAAACAGTGTATGTTGATCCAAAATTTGAATAACACTTTTGACATGTTGGAGGTGTTCCTTAAGAGATTCACTATAATTAAGAATGTCATAAAAGAAAAACTAAGATAAATTTTCTGATGTACGATTTAAAGATGTCGTTCATAAGATTTTGAAAAGTTGACGGAGCATTGGTAAGGCCAAAAGGTATTACCAAAAACTCGTAGCGTCCTTTATGGGTCCTAAAGACCGTTTTTAGAATATCTAGAGGATTGAATTGACCCTAATTTGGTGGTAGCCCGACCTTAAATATAGCTTGCTAAAAATGGTGGCCCCGTGAAGTTCATCTAGGAGTTCATCCACTACGGGTATTGGGAATTTTACCTTGATGGTCTCTTTATTTAAAGCCCAATAATCGACGCATAACTTCCAACTACCATCATGTTTCATAACCAATAAGACGGGTGTTGAGAATGGGCTTTGGCTAGGTCTAATAATTCCTGTGGATAGCATTTCGTGGATCTATTTTTCTATTTCATTTTTTTGGAAATATGGATACCTATAAGGTCCCATGTACACTGGTTTGGTATTGGGCAGTAGGTTAATATGGTGGTCTTGATCTCTTGGTAATCATCAATGAGCTGTTTTAATTTTGGTTCTATTTCTATGGACAAAAGGGTAGAATTTAAGGAAGTCATTAGCTGAATTACCAAACCTCTTTTTTCCTGTTTAGTCACCTTTCCTAACCTATCCCATTCGATCCAAAAGATGTTTGAGGGTGTCATACCTTGTAAAACATGATGCTAGTTGTGTACCTCAAATCTTATCAACATCTTTGAGAAATTCCACCAACTAAGACCCAAGGTACTGAGCCACTTAACTCTTAGAACTGCATCACAGCCACCCAAAGTTAAGATATAAAATTCAAAGGCGAAAAAATTACCCTACATTTGCAGTTGAACTCCTTCACATTTGCCTTGACTGGAAAGTATGTCTCCATTTGCCATTTGTATTGCTAACCCACTTGTTGCTTGTGCAGGTAATTAAGCCCTTTGCACAATTGAGGGGTTCAAGAAGTTATGAGTGTTGCCCGTATCAATCAATAGCACTACTTTATAGCCACGTGTCACTCTCTTGATCCTCGTGATGATTGGTGTTGGAGATCCCACTAATGCGTGTATCAATATCTCAGGTTCTACTTCCACGATTTTTGGTTCTTTTCCCTTGTTATTTTTTTCCAGCATTTTAGTTTCTTCATCACTAGTGTCATTGCATTCCATAATGAAGAATTTTGCTGGTTTGCACTTGTGTCCCGGGCCTTATTTGTCATCACAGTTGTAACACAAGCCTTTATCTGGCATTTTCTTCATTTGTGCAGGGGTTAATATTTGTACTTGAAGAGTATTTTTCCTCTCCTGGGTTGGTGGCAAGCTGAGCATAGGTTTTGGAGGGCCTATCCCAACTTGGCTGGCTCGTTTCATGGCTGCAAGGTTCTCCTTCTACATCTTAGCAATATCAAATGTTGTGGTAAGTGTTTTAGGAGCAAACATTTATACCATATATCTTATGTCCTCCCTCAAACCTATCAAGAAGCAACTGAGTTTATGAGACTCAGCAAAACCTCTTAACTGATTTAATAGGATTTCAAATTGTGTTTTGCAGGCCTCAACTATGGTGGTCTGCTTTAGTTTCACCATTGCTTCTATTGGATCATCATAAATTGTTGATCCGAATTGATCATTTAGTGACTTTACAAATCTATTCCAACTTACAATTCCTTTGGTAGCTTCCAAATCCTGAAACCAAGTAAGTGTTTTTCCTTCTATATGAAAGGATGCTAGTAACATTCTATGATGAGGATTGGTTTAGAAATAATCAAAAAATTGTTTGGCCTTATAGACCCATCATTGTGGGTCATCCCCATCAAATTTAGGAAAATCTAAACGTATAGCACATGTTTAAATTCCCCCTTGCTCTTCATTCTTGGGATTATTGATTACTGTGTTAACTTCTTCTTCCATGTTTAAGTTTGTTACCAATGCTTCCATGTTCCTGTTCATGGCTTGGAACTGTTGTGTCAAGCCATCGACTGCTCGTTGTAACGTCTCTTGGTTCCGTTGTTGCACCTCCTGCGTGTGTTTGATGTTGGTGATAGCCTCAGCTAGCTGAGAGTAACATGTTTCAGTACTCTTTGCCATGGCCAAACTTGACTCTGATACCACTGTAATGGCTCTAAATACTAGAATGTAAATTGATCACTTTAAGGGATTCATCCTCCACAAGATTACTTTGCTGGAAAATGACTTACTTCATTTATTGAATACCGAAATATAAATAGAGTAGGATTACACCAAGCGTTTGGACTAAGTCCAACCCCACTAACCGCGAATAATATAATGCAAAATGACCCACTAACATGACTTATGTAACTGGCCCGAAATTTAGGAATTAACCACAACTCGGTTAAGTTCCTTAAGAGACTCGATACCACTATTAACAACACTAACTCAAAGAAGATTAACACAATCTGAAACAAAGAAGATTAACATAATCTGAAACAACATTCTATGCTTGATAGCCCAGACCATTGACAAAGGCTCATTAACGGTCCTTAATAGTCGTGACATTTCAGCTTGTCACTAGCCCATGCTCTGGCCCCAACGGCCCATAACAGACGAGAAGCTGCAGATGAAGAGGAAGAAAGGCAACATAGGAACAATTTGGAATTGGAGGTGAAATCAGACTTAAATCAACGATAATGATGAATTTACACTGCTAAGAAGTTAGGGCTTTTTGAGTTGCAAGCGGCGCCGTTTGATTTTTGGATGGAACGATATTGGAAAATGCTCATGATCAAATATTATTCTAAGAATTATACTATAATTATAAATAGATTAGTTGATTATATCAATATTATATTTTCCAAAATTTTTTAAAGAATTATCCAGAATTATATGTAGCTGGGCTGGGCTACAAGTGGAATATGGATGCAAATTTTAGCACGTAGTTTATTTAAAAGATAATAATAGGTTTATTAATATAATTATAAAATAAAGTAATTATCAAAAATCACTTAATATATTTGATGTAATAATGTTAATTAACATAATTTATCAATAAAAAAATTAACATCTCAGGTCAATTAATAAATACTAATTTGTATATTACTAATAATTTTGATAGTAATAACAATGCTAATATTGTTATTAATAACATTACTTGTACTGAAAAAAAAAATATTTTATTAATATATAATATAATTACCATAAAATAAGAAAATATATTTTATTCACAATTTAGATATGTCTACCTATTTATTAAATCACTTAATATATTAATTAATATAGTCTTTATATATAATATAATTTATTATCAAACAAGTTGAATAGTTAAGAAAATATTATTTACATTAATCAATATAAAAGAAACATAGTTAAAAAAAAAATTCACATATAATTCCACTGTAAGTAATAAAAAGAAGAAAATATATTTTTTTTTAATTAATTAAAATCCGTCCCTTACTAGTATTATATATAATAAATGTGATTCTGTATGTGAAAACAGACCTATTGGTTTCTCATCATGTCTGATGTTTCTATTCTTTAGTACTTCACGATTGGACTCGTTTTATCTATGTTCTCATAAGGTAAACCTGTCTATCTCTTTGAACTTCGACCTCTTCGCGTAATTTTCTTATGTAGCCAGGGTCCAATCGGTCAATTTGCTAGTGTTCAATGGTTAAAATGGAACTTCTCCTAATTTTATTTTATCTTATTTTTTTTTACCATTTGTTTACTATTTCATATTACTATCTAATATTTTATCATTATTATTATTATTATTATTATTTTACTACTATTTATAGAATACCTAAGACCACTTCACTATCTAAATGCAACATTGATATGGTCAATCAAATTCATCTAAAATCTTTTTTATTATAAAATATATCTAAAAATATATTAAATCACAACCAGTTTCTATATATATATATATATATATATATTTTTTTTTTTATTTTTTTGTATAAAATTCAGATCTTTGTAGACCTAAAACTTGTTTAAAATTAGTTATGGCACTTTCGGTTCTTATTGATTGTTATGTTATTTCAAAATTTAAACCAAAACATGGCTGGAGATCATAGATCATGATTCATTACAAATAAGAGCATGCATGTTGTAGGACACGTACAAAAAAGTACAAGCCCATTGTGACTCAATTGTCTGTGGATCATGAAGCACTGATGTTTGCCACGTGCCCCATAACACCACATGTCCTCTCTCCTAATTGATTGATAAAAAATAATGATAAAAAATTGAATATTTCACGTTTTTTATTGGTAGATTTGGAATTATATGGTCGACTGTGATTGAAGAAGAAGGATATGATATGAAATGATGGGGTCCCATGCATGCAAAACAGCAAAACCCCACGCATGTTGATGCTTTGTGAAATCCGCAAGCTTGGAGCATATAATAAATATTTTCATTCATTATCATATTTTAATTACGCCTCTATAAAAAATGTGGATAAGATGGGCGTTTCGAACACCCCAAGGGCCGGTTTATTTGCACCGTTAATCTGAACATTCCGCTGATCTTAGTCATCCACGTGTCATTTACTTGAGCTGTTTTCTGGTTGGTGCTTATCTGTCAAAGATGATTGGTCATAAAAATATGGGAAAAATGTGGTAATCATACCTTTAATTGGTCATAAAAATATAATAATAACAGAATCGGCTAAATGGATCGATCTGGGATTATGCAATAATGCAAGAAAATGATTGTATGCAGATTTTTTTTTTATTGGATATGTTCTGAATCAGTCGTTGTGGTATATATATATATATATATATATATATATATATAATATGGAGACTTTGACAGTGATTTACTTTTATTTGATACTAAGGTTCGTTTTGGATAATTTATCTTTGTTTTATCTTTATTTTTTTAATTTTTTCTTACAAAATATAAATCTCAATACAATTTTTTCAAATTTTAATTCATATTTTTAAAATTTTTAAATAATAATATTAAAAATAAAACTAAACTCATCTTAATTCATCTAATCTTCCAATCCAAACGAAACCTAAATAATTGTTTTATTTCCTCAATATGAATATTATAATGCATCCCTCTAATGAAAGAGTAATCTTATATATGAAGATCATGTTATTTTTCTTTCATTATTTCTAAATATCAATGGAAATCAAATTTTTTGATTAAAAAAAATGTAAAATTTGTTACTGTATGAATGCATATTGGAGATCAAAGCAATATAGGGAAGTGTTTAGGAATCAAAGACAGAGATTACGTTTCAGTAAGAGTAATTTTACGTATAATAGTAGAATACACAAGTATTATGTATTTATTTTGAAAAAGAGTGAGATAAATTATTAAAAAAAATATTTTTTTAAAAAATGTAAATCTCATATTTGTTTAATATTTTGTAAATAATTATATGATATTTGCACTTTTTAAAGTGCAGCTATCAATTCTGTTTGAGCTTGAATATATCGGAAATGGTATTGCAAATGAAAAAAGAGTAGTTAAGTCAATCATTTATTGCTAAGAGTCCAAGCCTCATTATCCGATGATATTGTCGGATTGCATAATGCCCATAAACCTTAATGATATATACTTCTTTTCATATCGATGTCTCACTCAGCTTGCCATACGTATGTTTATACAGAAACATGAAAATAAAATGTCTTTCAATAAGTATACAATAAAATAATAAAATATACTTTAGTACGACCAAACAAGTATGGCCATGTAGATTGCAACATATAAAATACAGCTCCCAACCCCCTTCTATTTTCCGCGAACAGAAAAGAAAACTCAATCCTGATCATTGTAAGGAAAAGCACCTGCAACTTTGGAGCTCCTTTTTGTCAATTTTACTTGTATTGCTCCAATGGAGGAAGAGTCAAGCCAAGTTGCAGATCATGCAAAAACCATCCACGACATGGAAGAAGCAGCAGCAGAAGAAGATAGAGATCCAGAAAGCAACCCTCTAAACCAGACACTCCTCAAGGGAAGCCGAACTCTTTCCTCCAATCCACTGGCTATGGTTGGAGCCAAAGTTTCCTATATAGAAAGCTTGGACTATGAGTAATAATAACTAATAAAACAGTCTCTTCCTTTCCTTCTATCTAATTTTGTAGATGAAATTCAGAAGTGGGTTTGATGCAGGATCAATGAGAATGATCTATTCAAGCATGACTGGAGAAGCAGATCCAAAGTTCAAGTGCTGCAGTATATATTTTTGAAGTGGACTCTTGCATTCCTTGTTGGACTTCTTACTGGTTTGATTGCTACTCTCATCAATCTTGCGATTGAGAATATTGCTGGCTATAAACTTCTTGCCGTTTTTCACTTGATTCAGAATAAAAGGTTCGATGATATTTCTTCTCGTTCTATTTCATTTTCTATCGATAACAGCTTGAAATTGTATCATCTATTTTGAATTTGGTGCAGGTATTTGACGGGGTTCATCTTTTTCACTGCGGCTAATTTTCTTCTGGCTATGTTTGCCGCTGTTCTGTGCGTCTATTTTGCGCCGACTGCAGCAGGGCCAGGGATACCCGAAATCAAAGCTTATCTTAATGGTGTCGACACTCCCAACATGTTTGGCGCCGCAACATTGATCGTCAAGGTGGGTTGATTTTTTCCACGTGTAGAAACCTTCATGTTTTTTTTTAAATCGCGGATTGGGAGGAAGAATCACTACCAGAATACACGTTTCTTCAGATGGGATTTATCTCCAATAAGAAATCATCTCATCCTTGGATCCTGTATATATCTAATGTGCGTTATCAGAATCTATAGTTCAGATAGTTATGAGCAATGTTAAATTCCATTCTTTGTTTTAAACCAATGCTAAATGCCACCAATGCTAAGCTGCCTGAAAGCCTCAATGGTGTAGATATTTGGAAGCATTGGAGCAGTCGCTGCTGGACTAGATCTAGGAAAGGAAGGACCCCTGGTACACATTGGCGCCTGCATTGCTTCTTTATTGGGTCAAGGAGGGACTAGTAATTACCGCCTTAAATGGCGGTGGCTTCGCTACTTCAACAACGACAGGGACCGCCGTGATCTTATCACCTGTGGTGCTTCCTCGGGTGTTTGTGCAGCTTTCCGAGCTCCGGTGGGTGGTGTCCTGTTTTCCCTAGAAGAGGTTGCTACGTGGTGGAGGAGTGCCCTCCTCTGGAGAACATTTTTCAGCACGGCAACAACTGCAGTGGTGCTCAGGGCTTTTATTCAGATATGCAGTTCTGGAGAATGTGGACTCTTTGGAACAGGCGGGCTTATTATGTTTGACGTGAGCAACGTTACTATTAAATATCGTGTGATTGATATCATCCCAGTTGTTGTGATCGGCATTATTGGTGGGGTTTTGGGAAGCCTTTACAACTTTTTACTTCACAAGGTCCTCAGACTCTACAGTTTCATCAATCAGTAAGCATAATATATCTCCAATCTCTAAATCTCCAATCTCATTCTTGTAACCCCTAGACTCGGCTGATCCAAGTTTATTGGAGTAATTTGATCGAGTCAGACTATGAACCTACACTATTTCTGTCATGAGGACTCAGTTCAAACTGACATTGGCTGTTTTTGTCTGTGTTGTTGCAGGAAGGGAAAACTACATAAGCTCCTTCTAAGTGTCACTATCGGAGTCTTCACCTCAGCAAGCCAATATGGTCTCCCTTTTCTGGCCAAATGCCAGCCTTGTGACTCCTCCCTTTCAGCAATGGAATGCCCCACCAATGGAAGCTCCGGCAACTTCAAGCAATTTAACTGCCCAGCCGGTTACTACAATGACCTTGCCACTCTACTTCTTACCACCAATGATGATGCTGTCCGACACATCTTCTCCACGAACACTCCTACAGAATATCAAATCCCCTCCCTTCTAATCTTCTCTGCACTCTACTGTATCTTAGGACTGTTTACCTTTGGCATTGCCGTGCCGTCTGGACTCTTCCTTCCAATCATCCTCATGGGCTCAGGTTACGGCCGTCTGCTAGGTATTGCCATGGGGTCTTATACAAATATTGATCAGGGACTTTTTGCCGTGCTTGGGGCAGCCTCCCTCATGGCTGGCTCAATGAGGATGACTGTTTCACTTTGTGTGATATTCCTCGAACTCACCAACAACCTTCATTTGCTACCCATAACAATGATTGTCCTCCTAATTGCCAAAACTGTTGGAGACAGTTTCAATCCAAGCATCTATGAAATTATACTTCACTTGAAAGGCCTGCCTTTCTTGGATGCAAATCCAGAACCATTTATGAGAAATCTCACAGTCGGGGAGCTTGCCGACATCAAGCCGCCGGTGGTCACCCTGTGTGGAGTAGAAAAGGTGGCTCGTATCGTGGATGTCCTCAGAAATACTACACACAACGGTTTCCCAGTTGTAGATGGGGGCAATGGGGCAACAGAACTACATGGAATAATCCTAAGAGCTCACCTTCTCCAAGTTCTGAAGAAAAAGTGGTTCTTGAGCGAGAAAAGGAGAACAGAAGAGTGGGAAGTGAGAGAGAAATTTACCTCGGTAGAACTGGCTGAAAGGAAAGGAAAAATTGAGGAAGTGGCCGTGGCAAGGGAGGAAATGGAGATGTACGTCGATCTGCATCCTCTCACCAACACAACTCCTTTTACTGTTATGGAGAGCATATCCGTAGCAAAAGCCATGGTGCTTTTCAGGCAAATGGGACTCCGCCATTTGCTCATTGTGCCCAAGTTTACAGGAGAAGGGGTAAGTTCATCCCAAAAAGATTCTTTTAAATTTTTTATCCTAGGTCAAATAAAAGGCAATCTCATTTAGTAAGTTTTAATACCATTCAAATACATAAGAATATATGTGATAAGACTCACTTTACATGTCTATTTCTCTTTTTATGTATTTTCAATTTAGCATCTCTCATCCAACTTCATTTAATTCCCAAAATTTTTTCTTTCCAAAAATAAAATGAGTCTTGCATATATGAGCATTCAAGATGGTCATTTACTAATTTAAAAAACTAACCTGATATTTTTGGTGCTCCAATTATAGGTGCCTCCGGTGGTAGGGATATTGACCAGGCAGGACTTGAGGCCCTACAATATTTTGACCGCCTTTCCTCATTTGGCGAGGCCAAAGGAGAGAGAAAAGGAGAACTGAGTCTGTTACATTTTTTTCTTTCAAATATTACCATCATCCATTGGTATTAGCAGCTTTCTTGAAGCTACAAATCACCTCATGCATTCCCTTCAATTATTTCCAAAACTTACGATTCTTTCATCAAATTCATTTTGTTGTAATCAATCCTTTTATACAAATATCATTATTTTGATGAACAACGATTCCCTTTGAATGAAAGGATACCGGGGAATGGACTATGAAAAGTGCATAGTAAATTTTCCCTTTTTGGGAATTTACCCATCTCCCATAGTGATAGTGCATCCATCTTCTTTCTCTTCTTACGTGCAACTTCTCTTACTCCAATGGGACTTTCAACAAACATCATGCTAAATCCATAGCTCAGTGCTCCTTACAAACGTTTCTTCTTTTTCTTCCCCAATTTCTTTTTCTTTAGGCCTCCTCTTTGACCCCTCTTGAACACGGCCAAAACCTCGATACTGGGAACATAGCCAAAATCAATTGTTATGGACATACTCGCTGAAAAAAAGAAAAATACAACCACGCCTGTGCACCACTCCCTAAAAAAGTAGAGAAAAGAAAATTGCATGCCACATTCATTCTTCAATTTCAGGTAGATAAGCTGTAAGCAGTTTGTAGGATCCTACATTTGAATTACCATATAGAACAATATTTGAATATCAAGCACATACTTATGGCAATTCAATGTATATTTCTTCTAGGAATTACTCAGTCTACATTAGTACAGTAAACCACAAAAGTTCCGAATTTCCGAATGTCTTTCCTCTTCCCTCAAAGACACCATCCTCTACTTTTACTAGCTTATTAGCGAAGAAGATTATAATTCAAGATTCCGATTTTATTTTTACAGGATTTTCTTGACAATTTAAAAAATAAAATTTATGTACAACTTCCTTCATCCTTAATGCTCCCTTAATTGAGGGGCCAAGCCTCCTTTAGTACTTCAAGCTGCTTTAGCATATGTTTGCACACAACCTAAAGACTTCTATCTAGATAAGTGGCACAAGCTCAAGAATCTAATCTATATACTTCAACATTAAAAGCAATTACAAGGTTTTATTCAAAGATAATAATAGCAATGAAATTAAGTTTCACTAGAGGGTCAGTGAATTGCAGTGCAGACTGTCTTTTGAAACTCAACTAAATTCCAAAAAGTGGCTAACACAAGTTCAGTTCCTGGAGTCATGCAAAGTTATATGATCAGGAATGACTATATGAGTAATTTTTTTTTTTGATAAGTTACTTAATAAGGCCTTGTTTGTTTTTGGAGATTATCTCATCTAATCATTATAACTTTTTCAAATTTCAATACAAAATAATATAAACAATTCAACTTTTTCAAATCCCAAAACAAAAATCATATTAAAAAAATATATTATAACAATAGTTTATTTAACTTTTAACTTTAATCTCAACTTATCTCATCTCAATCTCATTTCCAAAAACAAACCAAGCTTAAAGTAATATAATGTTATATTCAAGATGATGAACTCAGATAATGACTCATACAATTTTGGGAGAGAAAAGCAACAGACCAAAAGAGGGATTAATACCTCTGGGTGCCAGGAAAGAAATTATAGCCATGCGCTTTTTCCAAATGCCACACCTTACTAGCCAACAATGAATTGCAATCCTGTAAAAGTTACTGCAAATTTAGCTACCAAACTAGTCCACTTCCTCAAACAGAAAAATCAAGGCAGATAAAGACAGGTAAAAAGTAAAAAATAAAGTCAAAAGCATTTCGCAGCAACTACTTTAAATGAGAAAGCACCTCTTTAAAGCTTTCCCATCCACAACTAATATAAATAAGGGTTTCAGGCAGTGCTTGACTGTCATCTGAAGTTGTTTTGCTTCCAATCTGAACTGAAGCTTCCCTTGCACGTAAAACCCATGGTCTCTTTTCATCTTTGATCTTTGTGTGTGTACTGGAGCTGAAATATAGGTGATCATACTGTGTTAAATAATTTGCCAGGTGCTAACAAAAGAGAGACAATTGAAAAAACTAGCCAGGTGCCATGACATAAAAAGTCTTTATAGTGAACTACAAAGTGGTTGAACCTTTCAAATGATGACATAGCTTTATGCTCCACTTTTGGTATATTCTGTAATGCATCAACAAGAGACATGTCCAGTCCCTTTCTAGGAGGATCGACTACAATTACATCAGACCCCACCATCCATGAAAGAGGTTCCTGTTGACTTACATTGTCATATTAGTACAGGACCATTCCATAGATAAATTACAGGCTCAATACCAAGCATTATAACACAAGAACCAAATCATTCTTCTGTTTTTATACAATAAATCTCATGTTAACAAAGTCATTACCCCCATAAATGTTACATATATCTAGTCACTGTATTACAAGACTCAGGGAACTTTTTTTTATATATATATAAGAAAAGATTCCGAGGGAGATTTTTTTATATAAGAAAATATTCTGAGGGAACTTTATGGCATATATGATGGTAAATTCAAAACGTAAGGATTAAGAACAAACCTTTGACGCATCTGCATGATGCCAGCTGATGCTGCCATCTACAAAGTTTGATAGGCGGTCAATTGTCTTCTCAAAAGATAACTTTGACTCTTTGTTGATCTCAATGCATTTAACAGACCTAATAAACAAAGGTTTGTACAATGAAGAAAAGTTTTGAACATAAAGAGTCTCTGGACCTTGTGGCATTTACAACTATCTTAGTTCTTGCCTGCATTTTCTGGTGGCAGCTAATGACAATCCAATTACACCGGCGCCAGCATATAAATCAGCAACAGATGCACCAAAAGGTACATACTTCTGTAACTTACGGAGCAAGACATCAAAAGCCTGAAAAATTTTGCATTTTACTTAGTATTATTAATATTTCTGTCCACATAAGATAAAATCAAGCTATGTTTCTATTTGAACATCCGGTTTTAGTCATTTAAAATTAAAAAATACAAACTGAAGCTAGACCCGCATGATGCAATAAAACAAAAGTGGACCAACACACTTGATCATCCCAAACTGAGGCAGTATCTAGATCCCAAAGCTCATTTTCTTTATGCCTTCTAGCCTGAACATAATAATAACTAGTATAATTAGCAAGCATTGTATCTTCGCAAGTAATTGATGTTGTTTTTAACCCAAAGATCAATCTTCCCAGCAAAAAGTTTAAGTTAGCTATGAAATAGAACATAAGCATGTACTGCCAAAGAAGAAGAAAATTTTGCTTGATTAGAAAGTCAATCTACCCTTGTGTTTGCTTGGCCAAAACTGGATGGAGCCAAGGAAATATCAATTCCACCAACATGCTCCCAAAAGTCTCTCTCTCCTAAAAGATGTCTCCATCTATTCCCAAAAATTATCTGCACCATCAATTAACACGTTTTTAGTTCCAGATACATTGATCTTTTGGACAATGCTACAATCTGTAAGCCATGCAAACAATATTGCATACACACACTTGTCAACTTACGTTATTAGCCGATGTCTGAAAGTTAGCCCACACTGAATGAATTAAATGGGCATTGCTCTTCGGCCCACCCTTCCGCCATAGAAACTGCAACAGTTATATAAATAAAATTGGGTTATCAAAAGTTATCAAACCCTGAACTATGTTGTGATGTTGCTATTCTGTCTGCTAAACTAAAAACTTTCTGCAACCAGTATCTTAATTCAAGAAGATTGATTTTTTTAATGCCAAGCATCCATCCAACTAATCTGGCAATTTTGAATTTATTTCAATGGTGCAGTGGACATTGCAAATCAATCTTGAGCAAAAAATTGTACTTTAGTGGGACACTATTTAAGATATTGATCATTAAAATTATATTATAAAAAGCATCCAACAACATTATAAAAAACAAAACACAAACAAAAATGGGGGGCAGCAAGCTCACAGTAGCCAAGGCATTAAGTTTGTTTGAACTGGGGGAATTCTCATTTCTGGAATTCCAAACTAGAGCAACCTGTACTTTCCCTAGAAAAACTCATATAAGTCATTATTTTAATCCCTAAATTGGTCAGAGTATAAAGCACAAAGTATTATTACAACGCATTCAGATGATACCATTTCTATATCTTTCTGAGGCTGGAAGAGATGTGTCGTATGTTGTCACAGCCATCTGCCCACACCCGCCATAAGTTAATTTTCCAATTTTTTTCACAAACTAGAACCATAAATATTATTTACCATGATGCTATTGTTAGTAGTATTTGTCACCTGAATATAACGCAAATCACCAGTCCCCAGATCCTCATCATACGGTTCAACATTCATCTCAGTAATACCTGTAATTATTATCAAGAAGATAATAATTTCAACCAAAATCAACAGTTCGGTACCCAGCAAATCAAAATAACATTACTAAAACTTATTACACAAAATAGCGCTTTTCTAGAAAAGACCTTGTCTAAGCAGATCCACAGCAGCATTAATATTTGGATGGTGAGCTGCACAAAAAAAATTTAAACTCCAACTATATAATTTTGAAAAAATTGAACATCAAAACCGAAACCCGAGATTTTGTGCAAGGAATTGAAAATTAGAACCTTTACAGTGAGGAATGTCCACTACATTATGAGTACCCTCCTGATAGAGCCCAATCAAAGGGCTTTCCACCGTGCCACGAACTGCTAGTTTTGCGCGGCACCGCCATTCCCACTGAAAGCAAAGGCAAAACACAAAGAATTGAAAAATATTCATACGAACTTTGCATAAATTTTGAATAACAAATGGTAAGGAGTTATCTGGTATTTACCAGTCTACAACTATCAAATGTGAAATCTGAGACACCGACGGTCTTGAAGAACTCTGTGGCCTCGTCGACGATAACCGGACGGTGGAGGTTGAGCTCGTGAGTACAGCCAGAGCACCTGAAAATTCAATCATTTTACAAAATAAAATAGCAGTTAAGCTGTCGAGACTTATTAAAAAAGGATTAACTTGGAAGACGGGGTTCGTACGAATGGAAGTGAGGACACTGGAGAGCGCAGGTTAGCGAAGGTAGAGCGGTCTGGTTAGGGTTTTGAGGCAGAGATGGAAGGGGTTGTGGTGGTGAAGATGACGGAGGGGGAAGGCGGGTGCGCACTGCGCCGGGCGAAACGTGGCAGGTGATGATAGGGACGGGTGGTCGAGGCGAGAGGAGGGACAGACGCATTATTCGTCCGGCTATGTCCAGAGCTTTGCTGCTCTGCGACTGGCGGGAATGGAATGGATAATAATAGAAATTCGAGATAAATATCTCTTAGATTTCATTGTATATAAAATGAAATTCACCTAGTTTTTAATTTTCACCATTCCTATTGGTAGATAAATAATATTTTTTTTTAATAAATATATCTTAACTAGTAGAATAAATATATCTTAATAAATATATCAATTGAAAGAAATTTCATCACATCCAATTTAAAAAGAATAAATATATTTATCATTTTCTTTTTGACCATCTTTTCATCATTTTATAATGTAGTATTAAATAATAGATTAATAAATAAAATATATAAATAATTTTTAATTATTTAATACTATATCATAAGATGATAAAAAATAAAATAATAAAAAATAAGATAATGAATAACATTATTCATTTAAAAAACATATATAAAATTTGATGCTCAAAATACTTTTATAATTTGCAATAATTATTATGAATAATATTACCATTAATAACAGGCATGTTATCTTTCCCAAACCATGTCAGCCAAAAGACATGTTGAGATGCTTGATGTATCTCAAATTTCATTGATAATAGTAAAATAATTTGATTGAAAACATTTTATTAAGTTTTAAGAAATGAAATCAAAATATTGAATAAAAATATTTTTCAAATTAAATATTACATTAAAGTTTGAAAAAGCGAATCGATAAAATTTTTAAAAAAAATGAATTTTAATACATATATATTTTTAAATACATAGAAATATTAATTTTTATATTATGTTTTCAAGTTAATAAAAATTACATAATACTTAGCAAGCAATCATTTGAGTATTACATATTACATTAAATGGGTAATTACAATAAAATAAAAAAACCTTCATGCATTAATTATTTAAAAGATATGCTCGAAATCTTCTTAATTCTCTGTCGAAGATTACAACTAAAATACTTGCAACAGAAGAAATCAAATAAAAAGAGCTAGAAAAATAATCAAGGCATTCGCCTGTGGGTCGGGATCCATAATCTTCACACGCCAACTCTCAAGGATCAATCGTCAGTACCAAAGTAACGATCCCCAAACTCACCCAGGCCCGGTATGACCCGGAATTCTTCGTTCAGCTCAACGTCAATCTCGGAGGTGACGATTTTCAAGGATGGGAATCTCTTGCAAACACAATGGATTCCCTCAGGGGCCTGAAGTTAAGTAAAGAACACCGAAATAAGTGTACGTAGACATTGTGAAGAAATAGATATTTGCTTCCAATCATTGAAGCAAAGACGAAAAAACCAAACAAAACTTACAGAAATGAGGTTTAGAAATATGATGTGGGATTCTGGAACACCTTTCTGTATGAGTAGTTCAATTGCTTGGTTAGCAGAATTCCCTAGAAAGGCAGTAAGATTGGTTGTTAATCATCAGCATGCCATCCATCTTTAAGCTTCAATAGAAAACACTGAATTACCCCCATAAAGATCAGCTCCTCTTTAATTGACCACATCTTTAAGACAGATATGATGCAGTGCATCGATTGAACTCTCCGCTATTTACGTGTCAACTTCTCACATGATTGATTACTACATAGGACAGGTTTTAAGAGCTCGGTTGTGTCGTTACATAAGAAATCTATATAGCATATGGAAAATCCGATAAGAACGGATATGGAACTTTGAACAGGTTAAGACAACAAGCAAGGACACTAGTTGGCATGACAGAAACACAGCTCTATAGGATGTGCGGTTTAAGATAACTATTATTTTAACTAGAGCTGGATGTGCAGCAGTGAACAAAAAGCAATGCTGTAGCAATGGATGAAAACTGGACTGAGTAATAGATCAAGCTTGATGGGAAGCGGTGCTATTTACTTTACTATTGAAATTTATGAGATCTTCCCTTTCCTTTTCCCTCATACACCACCTTCTATTCAATTAATCATCTTTATCCAAAGAAATGAACTTCCCTCAGCCTATTCTTACACCATGAACCATTGGCAACAATTAAGAATGGTACAGGAACATAGATTTTAATGGAATAAAACAAGATTACCTGTGGCAAGAACAGGATCTAGAAGGAGGACGTGCCGTTCAGATATATCCTTGGGAAGTTTCTCATATATAAGCTGCTTAAGACAAAGCAGCAATCTACTGTTAAAACTAGTTATGTCCAATCCTCAAAGAATAGAAAGTAGAGCTCTAGCTTCAGCTCCAGCTCAAGCTCAAGCAAATAATTTCTGGTACAAAACAACTTTTACCTGCTTTCCATTATCTCCATCACGGTGAATTAAAATTTTTCCAATTTTAATTCCCTTACAGCAGGCACGCATTGCGTTTTCCATGCTTTCACCACTGTTAAATAACAAATAAAAAATTCTTTAACATCTTCTTTTTCAGCATGAAAAAATCTATTCAACAAGGTGAATTTGCCCATGAGTCACATAATCGTCCACAGCATTTGGAGCCACATGCTGAGTCTGAACTTCATTTTTAAAGTATATAATGGAATCTTGGGCCATAAAGCATGTCCCAAATGAAGAAGTCTCATTACCAGAAACTTAAAACTCCCAAAACCAATACCTGATTCAAATCTCACCTTCGAATGATGGAAATCCCACACAACTTTTTACAAAAATCAACCCCAGTATATACCGATCCTGAAATAGAGGATTAGTAGTATTCTGACAATGTTCAGTGTTTGAATTAAAGGGAATAAATTGCATTTTTTACCAGTAAAGGGAATTAAATTGCGTTAAGGTTAGAACATCCAAATCTATACAGGATTTGCCTTCCTGCCGTTCAAACCAACAAAAATGCCAGCATACACAGGTTCTCACAGCTCAAAATAAATAAAAAGATTAAAGAATTAAAAGTTCTCAAGAATGGTAATGAATAAACGGATACACATACAAAGCTTGTCAAGTTTAGTAATTGGCACAATATATCTCCTCATCACATTATATAACTATCACACAAGAAAATGAACAAAAAAAATGTCAGAACAATTGGATGAGGAAAAGCAAGATATAGATGGGTTTTTTTTTTTTAATAAGTAAAATATATATTTTTTTATTAGTAATCATAGAAATTTTATTTTATTTTATTTTTTTAATTTTTTTATGTCAGTGAATCTCTCCAAGGCAGAGCCCTTCAGATCCACTCCTGCAAAGTAAACTTCAGTCCCGTGTACCCTCGAAAGTTTCCCTACACGGAACTAGTTAAATCGCTGGCTTTTCAGCAAGGGTGTAGCCCCAAAGGATTGTTTGCACCTATACGATGTTGAATCTTGGACCTTGAAGGAAGTGATACCCCAAGACCAAAGCCTTCACCACTTAAGCCAACGCCTTGAGGTTACAGAAATTTTATTAATTGAAAAAGGTAAAGCCCAGGTACACGGGTAGTATAAATGAGAAATACCTAGTTAGGTTTTTTTTTTTTTTTTTTCAGATACAAGTCAATAGCAAGATATTGATGATATAAAACAGAAAACCAAACCATCCAATCAGGTTGCCCAAATAGAACATAAAGATGATATTTGATAAAGAAGAGGAAACAAAAAAGATAGCTTCCATATGTACTTCAGTTGTTCCTTGTTAGTGTCTTCTAATGAATTTACTGATTTTTTTTAAGAACCTTACCACTTTTTTTTTTTTTGATGAGTTAAGAAGAACCTTACCACTTAAAACTATTGGATTTTTTCTTTAATGAGTAAATCTCTTCCTTTTTTTTTTATCGGTAAACAAATTTGTATTGATCAAAATGAATTGAACAACGAGTTAACACACCTGTTGGAGTCACTACTTGCTTCTCAGTGAATGGCAGATGGCCAAGGCCATGCTCCACAACCTGAATTTTAATGTTAAACAAAATTGTCATTTATTTTTTATATGAACATGGGCACTGAACCCATGTCAATTAACAGACTTCAGCTTAGCCATGCAGGAGAAAGTACCAGACGAATCAGTCGATCTGAATAAAACACAAAGTCGTGCTTCGATATGTCCGTGTCTCGAATCAGTGTATGCATACCTCTTATCTGCAACGAGGATCACACACATGAGGGCCATACAGATCTGAAGTGATTAAACGGTAAATGAATTGCATATCAGATTGCAGTGTGTAGGGGAGAACTTCTTAGGTAATTCTAATGTTTAAATTTATCCACTGATGTGTCATAATCCAATGAGAGAGACCTCCAAAATTTATTTTCTTCATAAAATTTTGAAAAAGTTTTTGTTTTATGATCAGTAAAGAAAAATTTTACCAATGAGATAAGCAGGCATTTATTAAAAAAAATTGAAGTTACAAAAATAAAAAATACAATCAAACAAACAAACATATACCTGAAATGTTGACTGAATAACATACACATTTGGATATATTTTACAAAGGTTGTGCTGACCAAGCTTTGTTTGGATATGTTGCACAATCAAATCAATGGCGACATGATTATCACCTCCCCGAGGAATTATAACATCAGCATACTTCTTCGATGGGAGAACAAAATCATCAAAAGCAGGCTTGACAAACTTTGCATACTGCACAATTAACATAGTTCTTGCAAATCATAATGTCATCAGCAGTTTTAAAGATGAGAAAAATTCAACAGTACATTAATGAAATCTCACAGGCTCACAAGAAAAAGTTAAGTCAGCATCAGTGTAAATACATGTCAGAACCATACAGTACAACGAGTTGAAGCAGGATTGGTTTTTTTTTTTTAAATATTAAACATAACGCAGCTTAATCAATGAGTTGTACCATTGTATGTAGCCTATCGCTTTAGTCAAGGTGCTGCAAACTCAAGGAGAAAATGAAAGAGAAAGTGTAGTGGAAGTTAAATATCAGTGCATTCTGCAGAGGTCGTTTTTGAATTGTGATAGTAATGCTTTTGTGCATTAATACAATTAGGGAACCAAAAAAATATAATGAAGCTGAAATAAAGAATATGTAATTAAACCCTAGGGAAGTCTTTGGCAAAATGGAATTATAAAGAACCATATTAATTAATCAAAGTACTAACCTGTTCAAGAACAGAGTTTATGTCCCTGCCCCTCTCAACCGTGTCACGTCTTATTCTACGAGCAAGTCTCACATCAGCATCTATAAGGAATTATTCACCCAAACAAAAAACAATATGAAGCATTTGAAGGAGACAGATTCAAAAAATATAAAATATTACATGTCTTCTCTATTTGCCAGTTAAATTTTTTTTTTTTTTTTGATAAGTCCAGTTAAAAATATATGAAACATAGAACTGAAAACATCAGCTCATTCATTTAAAAGAACAAATTAAGATTCTTCTAATGTGGGACCTAAGTATTACTTTTTTCCTTGCTATTGCATTGTGCGTTTCATGTCCGAATGGAGACTTTGAAAGGCGATCAAAGTTACACGTCCTTGAAATTACTTAGTAAAAAGCAGGGGATCGGGCCCTTCACAGAGTCTGCTGTTACCATATCCTTGGTTATTTGGTGCGTGTGCTGTGAAAACAGCCCACCACACAGATTATTCATCATGGCCAATTATAAGTACCAACATTTTATTTAGGGGATGTTTGGATGCAAAAGTCATTTTAACTCATCTCATCTAATCATTACAATTTTCTCAAATTCTCATACAAAATACAATAAACAATTCAACGTTTTCAAATTCCAAAACAATAATCATATTAAAAATAATATTCTGACAATATTTTATTCAACTTTCATCTCAATTCGCTATCCAAACCTCCCCTTAATGACTTATAGGTTTTCACTCTCCAGTTAGCTAATGAGGTTTAAGACAGTCAGTTGGAGTAATCTAGAGAATCAAGCTCGCCCTGCTCGTAAGCTCGATGAACATCCATCAAATGATTTTGAACTTCAATTTCTAGGCATAAGGAGAACTCTATTGAAGCTCATACTTCAGTACCCTTCATCAAGCTGAGGTCAGACCGACCCATGCTTGTTGGCAATTTTTGGAAAATTATCTCCAACTAGCTCACACTTGATGCCATTAGGCGAAGCATGGGATTAACAAATTCAATTATTAATGAATATGATGCAGGAGCATTGTTTAAGACTTTTGAGCCCAAGGCAATATATGGTCAGATCTACAATAGATAAAAGTTCTTCATTCAGCAAAGACAGAATTATGGAATCAAAGCAATGTTTAAGACTTCTGAGCCAAAGTTAGTCACTGAAAAGTAATAGACCCACCGACTGGACACCTTAAACAATCAGTATATGAATTTCCCAAATGGAAAAGAGGACTGAAACATGCCACCGAAAGACTCTACTGAGACCACACCCCAAGCTGGATTTACAGATTGTCCTTGTACCCTTCTGGTTAGTCCATAAGGATTGGACATGAGCCCAAGAAAGTCACTGAAAAGTAATAGACCCACAACTGGACACCTTAAACAATCAGTACATGAATTTCCCAATCAGCACCAGTGTTCCCTGAATACCATAACTGATTAGAGGGAGAAAAAAGTTTCTCTTAAATAACTATGCATGGTTTTGATAAAAATATAGTAGGGACCATTGTAGCAAGAAAGCCAGTGAAACTTAAGAACTATAATAATTTTTTTTTTTTATAAGTAAACAATTTTATTGATCGAATAGGCATTGCCCAAGTACGCAAGATGTTATACAATAGACAAGAACTATCTTGTTTGTAGATGGGTTATACTAAGAACTATAATAATACTTTTTTTTATAAGTAAAAATGTTATATATATATATATATCAAAAGGAGTAAACAAGTACACTGGTTGTATACAAGAAGACACCTAGCCCATGAATGCTCGAAAACACCTATCCCATGAAAAACCCAACAAGCCCAAGAAAATTACCCAAAATACCTCAAGTCCAAAAATACCCATGGAATACAACACCCCTCCTCAACCATAACCCGTAGTTCCCATAGACTGATAACCACCCGAAACATCTTCAGAATCTCCTCTCTTTAGTCTTCCCTCGACTTGAACTATTATAGTTGATTTCCCAAAAAGGACGCAGCAACTCCCTACTATTCTTAAATCTAGATTTGGTATCACGTGAGTGGCCCTCCTTAATTGCAGTGAGTAGTGTGTTAAACTGATCTTCACATCCTCCATGTGAGATTCACACAACATGCTGAATCTCATTAACCTTTTGCAAAAGCCAATCAGGTGATGATCCAGTTATATTGCTTAATGGAGGAAAAGATACCAAAGGGACAACAACTTCTCCCGATGTAAATCCCGACGATAACTTCTCATCACAAGACACCAACGACAAGCCCTCCCCCAAAACTACCACTTGCTATAAGGACTCTGCACACACCACATATGTTGTGTTGTTCATCTCCATGTTTTGCCCTGAACTTATCTTGGATCTCTCGAAGCATGAATTGAATGGCAAGGGAAGCCGACGACTAGGTCTATGGCCCCCTGAGCACAGAAGCCTCCCCCTGCTAACCAACGACTAGTTATCGGCAACTAGGATTACCAGTGCCAAGAGGGCTGGGGTTAACCCAAAGGAAGTCGGCAACAGGGTATGTGACCCCCTGAGCTTAGAAGTCTCCTCCCTACAGACAGAAACCTCTCGCGAACCTTCTTGCACCTTCTCAATGTTCGCCGACGACAGCTTCGGTTTCCGTTTCATTTTTGGGCTTCCACGACCCAGGCCCTTAACTTTTCCCTTTTCAAGCATTGAAACAAAGCCCTTCTTGTTGGTTATGGACATAACTCGTGAGCTGCGACCCAAGCCCAAGCCTTATAAACATTCATTGATCCACTTCTTAACATCCTTTTTGAATGTTTTTAATATATTCTTCACACTGATCACCTCTTTTTTAAGTAAAACCATAGACCTCTGCAACTCGCTTTCTTCTACGCAATTATTCTCAAAAAACTTGATGCACCCCTCTCCCTTTTGCATGCCATCGCCCTCCAAAAGTGCCCTTGTCGAGTTCCCCTTTATTAATTTTCTATTATTTTCAGAAATTGAAGGTTGGCGCCAACCACCATGCATAGCCTCCCTGCTCCCTACACCGCCCACCACAACATCTGCATATGACTTGAGCTGCCTCCCATTCTCCTTCTCCTTCTCAACTTCTCTGCCCAAATGTGGTACAGGCACTTGCAACTTTTTAGCAGACAAAACCTGCTTTAACTCCATAGAGAAACTCTTTCATCTCTTGCCTTTCACTCATTCCGGAATAACTAACAAACCACGCCCCCCATTGCTACCACCATATTCTGTTATTTCCAAAAACCGACTATAAGTGTTCCTATGAACAAAAAGAGCTTTTGATCCATCCCTAAACGTCTTGTAGAACTTTTTTCTACCTCATGACAAAGCACAATCGTTGAGTGCATTGGCCACCCAACACGCATTAGCGTGACTGAGCAAAAGCTCCTTAAAAACTTTCATACCCCTCTCTGAGATGCGATAGTTTCCACCCTCAGTAGACAAGATAAAAACCTTAGTCTCAATTAGTAGATGTTTAATAACAACCATGATTAACCCCCAAAAGAAGAAAATCCTGTGAAAAACTATAATAATATGAAGTGACTAGTAATCATAAATGACCTTGTGAGTATAAAGAAGAAATTATGATGATAACAATGAGGTTGATGATTGACAATTAATGAAAGGAGGCAAACCTGTGTCAACAAAAATCTTCATATTCATCATGCTGCGAACACGTTGGTCATGGAAAATCAGAATCCCCTCTAATATGATAACATCAGAAGCATTTACCTGATAAAGTATTTTGATCGAGTTTTTAACAAAATAATTATTGACAGATCAAGAGTGGTTTAACAAAACTTAGTGGACAATTGAATTGTATTAGAAGAAGTAAGCACACTCTCTTATCACTATCTTTCTAGATGTTAATTATAAACCAAAAACCCGATGTTCCTTCAGTTGGACCTATGTTGAGAGAGCTCTCAATAATTGGAAAGTAAAAGCTATGGGTAGGAAACACTTTCAAGGGAGTACCTGCCGGAAACTATCTGAGCAACGGCGATGAATCTTAAAGTCATAAATTGGAACTTGGTAAGACTGCCCAGATTTGAGCTTCTCAATGCAATCCAGAAGCTGCTCAGTGTCAAAAGCCTCTGCAAAATAATCAATATATTTTCTTTAAAAAAATTGTTTTCAAAATGATCCTTCAGAAAAACAACGCCAAACATCATAGATCCACATGAAAGATTTTGAACCCACAAAGTTTACCAGGATGATCAAAGTTATATTCATGCACACGTTCAGATTCTTCAGGAGTCAAACCTCGGTAAAACGAATCCTACAACATTGCCATATCCAACAAACCTTGAAATTCAATAAGATAACGGTCTTCTGAAAGAGGAAAGAACAGAATGCCGTGCCACTAACCTGATTGACAAGGACGACACGGTGATCATGGAGCTGTTGGATGATCATGTCACACACTGTGGTCTTACCCGAAGCTGTACCTCCCGAGACCCCTACCCAAAATTTCCAAAACAATAATTTAGTAAAAATTAAAGGTAAAAGAATAAGAATGAAAAAAATAAAATAAATGAATGGAGGGGTTGCATAAATTGGAAGGAGAAGGTTTCCTTTGTATACGTCCTGTGTACTTGAGCTTTGCCTATCTTGAGAATAAATTTCTTATTAATTATCAAAAATAAAAAATGGGGGGAGTAGGTAATAAACCCTAGAGCACAAAGAACAATGCTGCGGATAAATTCCTTTACAAACTCGAGCATTTATATTCGAATACTTCGTCCATCCCAAGATCTAAGGGAAAAGAAAAAATGAAGGCTAAAAGCTGGATTAATATTGAAAAAACAACTTTCCAACTGTAAGCAAAAGTAAAACATAAGTAACAAAAGTTTCCGCAAATTTACGAATAAGCGAGAATTAGTATAATCGTAGATTACAAGAAAAGTTCTTTCAAAATGTGATTCAACTAGTTACCGATGACGAAGGGCTGTTTGGGGAAGCTGGAATCAGCGGCAAGGGGTGAGAAACCGGCAGCGGAGGCGGAGGACCTATGAGCAGGAGAAGAAGATGACGAGGCCGGTGGAGAGGACAAGAGGCCGTCCAGACGGAGGCCGGAGAAGTGGGGACCAGAAGCCGCCTCCATAACGTAGTCGATCGAAGTCGTTTCCTCCGGCATAGCTGCTCTGAACTGAGTACAAAAGGAGACGCAGGTCCGTTCCTTCACGGGACTCTTGCCGCATTAAAAGGGTTCACGCACTTCGTTCTTGTACTTTTTTTTTGTTTTTAGGCGAAATTTTTATTGATTACTTCAAATAAATTATTGATCCGAATTGCACTTAAATATTTGGCTGCAAAACAGAGTTGCTCGTCAACGATTAGAGTTCGATTTATATAAATTCGACTCAAATTCAATTAAATGAGTTATTCATTAATAATAATATTTATTTGAATATTAAATTAGTAAATCTTATATAATCTCAACTCGATTCGATTTAAGTTCATGAATAATATTTGTATAAATTCGATTAAACTCATTTTAAGTTGGTCACAATATTCTTAATATTTATATATATATATATATATTACATATATACTTACATATACTCTTTTATTATATATATTGTGTTATATATATTATTTTTAATATTTTGTATAAATAATATATATTGTTATTTTAAGTTTACGTATAAATAACATGTTTTATTATTTTATAATAATAATGTGTTAAGTTTATAAAAGAATTATTGAGTCAAATATAAATATTTAAATAAAATGCTTTACAAATAAATTTATATGAAACTCACTATCCCAAAAGATAAAATAGTGAATATTATCAACTCAACTGTATAAATTAGAACCTAAAAATAATAATTGAATTGTTTGTGATGAAAATATTATCAGTCCATTGACTATGATTTATTTTTATGAATTACTACATATTAAAAATAATATGAAGGCAATTGTTAGTTTTCCAAATAATATTATATACGAAAAATACTATTATTTTTAAGGCCTCGTTCGGTTATCAAAACCTACTAAATATACTTTATTTTAAACCCTCCTCATCGTCTCAACACACAAATAAACTCATTTCATTTTAAATTTAACAGCATTCTATTAGTGAACAAGATTTGACTTGAGTTTACTTTTTGCAGTAAAAAGCTGCTGTTGACTTAGTGTTCATAGCAGTAAAGTTGATTACTTTCTCCTTCTCTTCACGGTTTCTCTTCACAATTACTCAGTAAGCAAACCGGGCCTTAATAATAAATTAGAGGACAAAAATCTAAGCGTGTCTGATAGTCAAGGGCTAGGGCACAGAAATTTAATTGCATTCTTATTATTTTTCCTTTCTTTTTAATGGTTAACTGTTAAGTTCATTTATTTTCTTTTTTCTCCTGGTTATTCGTACAGTCCCATCAACTTCTTGGTGGGATATTTTCGGCTTGAAAAGATGGATGGCCATCAAACTTCTTCAACCACGAAGCATGTCCGATACTCAAGAGTCAAGCATTTGGTCTTAGGGAAGTCTGTTCCCTTCCATACACCGATACTGCGATACACCCATGTGGTCTTTTGGACTCGTCGATCCATTGTCCATTGTTGGAACTCTATTGTCGACTCATTAAGAAAGGTGAAAGGCACGAAACGAGAGAGTCACGCAAATGACAAGCTTATTGTCAGACCCTATTTTGAAAACCCTAGTTTGGTGCTCAAACAGCAAGCTTACTAGGCTTTGTTTCGAAAACCGACTAACCCTAGGTTGCGAAGGAATGGTGAACCCTAGTTCTAATTTTCGGAACCCTAAATTTCAAAAGAGATAAGCCATATCATTTTGGTGCTCTGTTCTTTGGTAATTTTCGAAAATTCTAAATTTCGAAAGTGGTAATCACATTTTTGTTTATTCTGTACTTCTTCTTCGGACCTAATTTTCGAAGACCCTAAATTTTGAAATAGTGTGGGTATGATGTTCCTCCCTAGTGCCTCCACTTCTCTGTTTTTTTTTTCTATATTTCTCGGTTTCTTCTAGGATCTTTATATGGTGTTCCTACTTGAGGCAAGAGACAACAAAACTCATATCTATTTTGCGCCTTGCAGAAGACACGGGAATTTGTTGGCATCACATACTCGATTGTGTAGATTTTGAGCAAGTCTGAACCATTCTTACCATGTTTTACTGGTTATGTTTTTGCTCCATTTAATCTTCTGTTAGATTGAGAAAAATGTCTCCTTTAAATATCCAACTCTTATCTTTTGAATAATTTATAGATGGTGCTCTGTTTTATGGTGTAATATAATAAAAGTAATATCATTTTTCAATCGATATAGTCAAACTTTTGAGAGTGGTTCTTTAAATTATAGATGGTGCTTTGTTTTTGCTTTATTCCTCTATTAGATTTTTGATACAGTCAAGCTTTTAAGGTTGGTTCTTTAAATTATTTATCCATTTACTTTAAAGATTCATGTTTTATTAAAAAATATTGAAAGTAGTTCCTACAGCCCTACCTTCTACAGCTCCACTAATATCATGATACCATTAGAAAATTAAAAGCTTTGGTTATAATACCAGAACATACATTCCTATAGGAAGTAACAAAGCTTCTTGAGCTAGCTTATAGTTATAAACTAATATCATGATACCATTAGAAAATTAAAAGCTCTGGTTCTAATACCAGAACATACATTCCTGTAGGAAGTAACAAAGCTTCTTGAGCTAGCTTATAGTTATAAACATTAGCTACTCTTAGAGCAGCTTTAAACTTGAGTTACCTAGTGTCTTGGGATGTGTAAATGAGTTCTAAAAAATGAGCTATCTAAACGAGTGTGATAGTGATCTTTCCTTGTTTTATGGCCAGGAAAAAGGGTAATTTATTAAGTAATTTTGCTAAAACTTGTTTTAGAACTATTTGTTTTAGAAATGTTATTATGTGGAGCTGACTGGGTTTGGGTACTTCATGATTTGAAAAAATCATCGAATGTAAGTATAATTTTATATAGTGATTTTTCATTGACATCTAGAAATTGTCTTAACTTATTGAGAATTTATCTTTACTAATTTTTCTCTTTCATTTTGTAGAGAAAATAACTAACTAATGAGGAGATTTTACTGCCTTAACAGGAATCAAGTGGCACTGTGGCAGGTTATATATTTTTGTCTTTTGGTATAATGTCATCTATTATTGAATTGTTATTTTATCATATCATGTTGCTAATTATATCGTGTGTTTTGCATCATAGGTTAATGGTGATTAGAAGCTAGTTGGTTTTTAATCTATGATTTTTTTTTTTTTTTGTGAATTGATCTACTAAAAGGAATACTTACAGAACATGTTGTTTAGACAAAAGTTGTAATTATTTTTGTGAACCAAATTTGTTGACTCGTTGGAGGTTTGAGCTATTCAGCTAGACAAGGTTGCTGGAAATTTAAGATTTTTTACAAGTTTGGATATATAAATAATTCCATTATTTGAATAGTTGACTTGAATTATAATCGTAATTTTTTGTAAAAGTCTAATTGTGCTTAATGGAGATTAATATGGGTAATATGAAGGAATTTTTTGTAGTGTTTTCTTTTGGTTCAAACATGTTTCTTTCATGAATAATAACTGTCTGGATAACATGTTTTGTAGTGTTTTCTTTTTGAAGAATGATTTTTGGTGTATATTAGTACCCTGAAGTTTGTATTAGGACTCTAAGAGTTGACTTATATTAATTGCCATTTTCAATTGATAGGCTGTCCATTTTCAATTGAATTAATTAATTGCTGAAGGAAATACTTGATTACATAGGGCTGGAGTTGTAGGGCGCATCTTGATTGAATTAATTAATTGTTGACGGAAATACTCAACTAATTACCCATTTTTAATCCATCTTGAATCCTTGATTCTTAGCATTACTTTCTAATTTCCAGCTTGCAGGAATGCTATGTAAATGTAATGTACTAATTTAGGATGAGTTATATTTGTAATTTTTGACATTTTGTTAATTTGTTTCAGCTTTAAATTTTTGTTATTCACTAATGTGTAATTATTTAGTTTATTTTCTACAAATTTAGCTTATTTTGTAATTATTTATAATTACAGGTTTCCATTTCTTAGTTTATTTTAGCTTGTAATTACAGCCTATTATTTATAATTTCAGTTGATGATGCCTATGGTACAATATCATTCTTGTAGGCATCTTAATTGAATTAATTAATTATTGAAGGAAATACTCAACTAATTGTCCATTTTTACTCCATCTTAATCCTTAATTCTTAGTGTTACTTTCCACTTTCCAGCTTGCAAGAATGCTATGTAATGTAGTACTAATGTGGGATGAGTTATATTTGTAGTTTTTGCCCCTTTGTTATTTTGTTTCAGCTTTAAACCTTTTGTTATTCACTAATATGTAATTATTTAGTTTATTTTCTACAAGTTCAGCTTATTTTGTAATTATAAGTTTCCATTTCTTAGTTTATTCAGCTTGTAATTATAGCTTATTATTTGTAATTTCAGTTGATGATGCCTATGGTATAATATAATTCTTGTTACATATTTATGGGCTTCTTAGTTCTCCCAAATGCCTATTTTTTTTTCTCTTTAAATGCATTCATTTAAGGATTTAGAATGAAATTTAGAGTTTCATTTATAATCATACCAAAATTTAATATATATTATCATAATTTTAGTTAAAACTGATTGAGAGAAATAATTTTATTTGTGATTCGGCCAATCAAAAAAAATTGTGAATTAAATTAAACCGATCTCGAGTCGAGCTACTCAAGCTCGTATGAACTCGAATATTTTTTATACTCGAGTTCGAGTCGAATTCGATAATAATATGTGTTAAATGAGTCGAGCTCGATCATAAATTTATAATATTTTTCGAGCTCGAGTCGAGTTCGAGCAGTAAAATATGCTAAACGAGCTTTTAACCCCCTGTTTAAATTCAACTCGATTCGGTTCGCTTGCAGCTCTACTCAAACATCAGATTATGTGATTTTTTTTCATTTTTTAGGTGTCCCATAATATTTCCAGTGGTCTCCTAGTTTAATTATATATTTTTTTATTGAAAAATTCTAAGAAGCATCTACTGTTAGTTGCATCCACTGTAGTCATGACGTGCAGATCGGTTCACTGAAACATTGAACCAATCAACACGTCTCTCGTCTCTCAGCTCTGTTTGTTTTCAGAGATGAGATAAGATGGGGTAAAAGTGAAAAAAAATATTGTTGTAAGATATTTTTTTAATATTAGTTTTGTATGAGAATCTTAAAAAGTATAATGATAAATTTGAGATGTGTTTTAAGTTTTTAGTCTTATCCCCTAAAACAAATAAGGCAATTACCCCTGCGGATAGAGATCCTCGTCTCTCATTCCTAGCCCTCTCGAAATCTCGTCCCTTTCATCACTTTTGACAGTTATCGATCAATGCCATCGACAATTATCAACCTTTCCCACGATGACCTCAGCCCTCTCCACAACGATCTCATCTCTTAGACCCCAAGCCAACCCAGTCGTGTGTAGCTAACGCCATTGGCAACCTATGTCAGAGCTTCCTCTTCTCCTACGACATACGCGTTGGCATCTGGATCCTCCTCCGTACTTTCAAGCTTGCCCGTTGCTAGTCTTGCATGTCCCTCCCGATCTTAAGGTTATAGCTCCCGCTTTGAATCTTTCATAATCATCGGCATTCTCTCATGTGTCATTTCATTATTATTGTTGTTGTGTATTAGGTTGTCTTGCGAGTAATTTGTCATGAAGTTGATTTCAATTAGGGATTTGAAAATATAGCCAAAACACATTCAGAGTTTGAAATCAAGACGTTGATATTTTTGTTTTGTGTAAAAGAAGAAAACTTAAAATCTAGTTAATGCTTTTTCCAGTGTTTTCTTCAAGTATTTGAGACTGCGTGATGAAATACATATTAGCATTTGTCTTCTTATGCATTGATTTGTTAAAAAGTTACGCAATAGAAGTGTAATCAATAAATAACTTATGTGTATCGGTGAGGGTATTCTTTGAGAATGTTCTTAAGGGAGATTTTGTTTGCAGCAACTTGTCTAAAAAAAGATCTGATAGTAAGAGAGGAAGCATGCCATATCAGATTATTTATTGGTGGATTCACTGGATCTTATCATGCCCTTAGATGTTTGTTGAGAAAGTTGAGAGAGAAAGAGACGTTATTCAATGTGTAAGTTTGCACATTCAATCCCACTATTTGATTATTTCCATCTCGAGTCACTCTTGATACTTCTTTTGTTTTACTTTATGATACCTTGAAGTCATATTCCTTATTTATGACTTCGTTTAAAGTGATGATGGAGCAGTATTTTAGTATCACTTGCATCCACACAAGCATAAATGATTCTAACAGAAGGCGTACACTTGCTTTGGAGAAGTGTTTATGCTTTTATTATTTTTGTTTTGATTTGCTTTTATGCTTGCTTGTGCTTGTGTGGATGCAAGTCAATCTAATGATTTTTTTTCTTTCTCTTGCCAGTGTGCTTGTGTGGAAGCCATTGGAGGCATGGAGATTCTTTGCTTTAGCTTGTGCATAGGTATCATATGAAGACTTCATCTAGAAGACCGGTCCTGTTGTGCAGCCTTTATACACGGCAGTGAGAGATAGTTGAATGGTCAAAGACTGTTAATAGATAGAGAGGTAATGTGTTTGAATAAGTCTGTCTGTTATTTTGTGTTTAGCTTTACAAAAATATATAAATGTACAATGAAACTAAGTATGGAAATTTACATATAAGGAAAGAATTATATCGTAACATATGCCTAAAAATAAGAAATCCCTGATTTTGTGCAATCCATAATTTGGAAAATATATGATTCTATCAATACTCCCCCTCAAGTTGGCACATGGAGGTCTGTAATGCCCAACTTAGATGAGAAATGATGGAAAAGTTCGTGGTCTAAAACTTTGGTGAAGATATCTACAATTTGCTTATGGCTAGAAGTGTGAACGACTTTGAGGAGACCAGAGCGGATTTTATCTCAAATGATGTGGCAATCAATCTCAATGTGTTTAGTACATTCATGGAACACTGGATTGTGAGCAATGTGAAGTGCAGACTGATTGTCATAGTAAAGAGTGAAAGGCTCGAGATGAGGGACGTCAAGATCATGGAGAAGTTGCTTGAGCCAGGTGAGCTCAAAAGTGGTGACAGCCGTGGCATGATATTTAGCTTCAGCGGAAGAGCGAGCAATGGTAGATTTTTTTTTGTACGCCATGAGATTTGACTGGTACTGAACTAGAAGAAGTAGGCTGTGGTGGAACGTCAAGTGGTGGGACAATTGGCCCAATCAGAATCAGTATAGGCAGTAACTTGTGTGATGCTAGAGGAAGGAAAAAAAATGCCTTGACCAGGAGTCCCTTTGATGTAACAGAGAACACTTGTAGCAGCCGTCATATAAGGAACATGAGGGACATGCCTAAACTGACTGAGAATGTTGACGGCATAAACAATGTCAGGTCGAGTGATGGTCAAGTAAATAAGACGACCAACCAAATGACAATAAATGTTAGGATCAAAAATCAGAGAGCCATCTTCATTAGAAAGCTTCAAAGATTGTTCCATTAAAAAAGAGGCAGTCCGGGCACCAAGTTGGCCACTGTCAAAAAGTATATCAAAAGCATAGTTCCGCTAATTGAGAAAATACCTGCAGAAGAATGTGTAACTTCGAGGCCAAGGAAGAACTTGAGAGAACCAAGATCTTTGGTTTTGAAGTGAATGGAGAGAAGTTTCTTGAAGAACTCAATTTGGGGAAGATCATTGCCAGAAATAAGATGTCATCAACATACACACGAATGATAGTGATGCTAGTGTGAGTGATAAGAGTGAATAATGAGTGATCGGCCTGAGACTGACAAAAACCTGAATTAAGAAGTACAGCAGTTATTTTGAAAAACCAGTTGTGGGAGATTTTGTTGAGGCTATATAAAGATTTTCTGAGTTGGCAAACATGGGTCTCCCCCTGAGGACAATAGCCGGGCGGGGGGGTCATGTAGACTTCTTCATCTAGGTCGTTGTGCAAGAAGGCGTTGTTGACGTCGAGCTGATGAATTATCCAATTTTTTGTAGCAGCAATGGCCAATAAGCAACGGACAATGGTCATTTTGGCAATCAGAGCAAAAGTCTCATGATAGTCAAGACCTTCGAGTTAAGTGTAGCTCTTAGCAACTAGTCAGACTTTGTACCTCTCAAGAGATCCATCGGCTTTGAGTTTGATTTTGAAACCCCTTTTACAACCAATGAGTTTCTTACCAGGTGGAAGGTGCTCGAGGGTCCAAGTGGAGTTAGCTTCTAGAGTCTGAAGTTCAGCGGACATTGCCTCACGCCAATGAGAGTGTCGGATAGCAGCAGAATAACAGGATAGTTCAATAGAATATGTGAGAGCATTTAAATAAGTAATATGTGAGCGAGAAAAACGAGAATATGAAAGAAAGGTAGACAAAGGATGAGCAATACTTAAAGTCGTTGTAGAAGGTGAAGACGCCGTGGGCTCTATATATTAGGTGACGGCGAGGACGAGATATAGATGGATGTGGAGGTGGAGGTGAAGGTGAAGGAGGTGGGGTTGTAGGAAGAGGAGTAGGAAACGTAGGAGAGATAGGTAAGATGGGTTCAAGGACAGGAAGAAGGATGATAGGAGGAGATGAGGAAGAAGAAGAGGTGTTTGGAATATCTTGAAAAGGGAATTGTTTTTCATGAAAAGTGACATCACGAGAATAGAAGGTGGACTTTGTATCAAGATTGAAGAGTTTGTATGCTTTGTGATTGCTGGAGTAGCCGAGAAAGACACATTTAATAGTGCGGGGAGAAAATTTATCACGGTGAGCACGAAGAGTTTGTGCATAACATAGGCACCCAAACATACAAAGGTGATCGTAGTTGGGTGTTTTGTTGAAGAGAACCTCCAAAGGAGATTTATTTTATAAAGTGTGACTGTGAGTGCAATTGATGAGATACGCAATGATGAGAACACAATCACCCCAGAAAGGGAGAGGTAAGTGTGCTTGAAAACGGAGACTACAGGCAACATTAAGAAGGTGTCGGTGTTTATGCTCTACAACGCCATTTTGTTAGGGAGTTTCAACACAAGTATGTTCATGAATAATGCCATGATCAAGAAGATAAGTTTGAAATTGATGAGAGAGAAATTCTTGTCCATTATCAGTTCTAATGATTTTAACAGAAGTGTTAAATTGATTTTTGACAAGAGTAAAAAAATGCGTTAAATAAGTATAAGCTTCAGACTTAAAAAGTATTAAATATATCCAAGTAGTGCGGGAAAAATCATCCACTATTGTAAGGAAATAGTGGGCTCCACATAAGGAGGAAGTATGATAGCCACCCCAAATATCACAAAAAATTCGATTAAAAGTAGAAACACTTTTATTAGCATAATTTGGAAAAGGAAATCTTGTGTGTTTGGAACGAGTACAAACACCACAATCAGAAAGAGTACAAAGGGAATCTAACATATTAGGAATAGTGAAACTAGATGGATGACCTAGACGTTGATACCATAGGGTCTTATTAGTAGTAGATTGAGCTACAAAAACCAAAGGGGGTCGGGACGAAACATATAAAGCCTATTGCATAGTTCATCCACTCCAATCAGCTTCATCGACTATGGGTTCTGAAAAAAACAATTATTAGAGGAAAAAGTAATAATACAAGAATTGTGAAGGGCAATTTGGGAAACAGATAATAAATTAAATGTTAAAAGGGGAACAAAATAAACGTAGGTTAGAATAAGAGAGGAATAAAGGACGCAAGTGCCGAGGCCCTTGGCTGGAACTTCTTGACCTGTGGGAAGCCGAACTGAATGGGGAGTGGCAAGGGGTTGTAGATCAATGAAGGCATCATCTTTGTGGTGGCAAATATGGTGGCCTGCGCCACTGTCTACCACCCAATAGAGGTGCCGATTGAGAGGAAAATCAAGATGAGAAGAGGAGATATTACTAATGAAATTGACGGTGAATGGCTCGAACGGAAGGGAAGATGGCGTGAGCAAACCGACGGACTCAAGAAGCTTTTGATAGAGCTCCTGTGATAAGCCAGGGACCAGACTAAAGGTAGAAGGGACAATGGAGAGCTGGTTGAGGTGCAATGAAGGCTGTCCGAGAATAGAAGGCAGGGGCTTGGGTTTCGGGTTACGATTAAGAGGGTAACCCACTATGGTCCAGCAGCGATCTTGGGTATGGCCGTCTTTGCCGCAAGCCATGCACTTGAAATGGGGTTTTGGGCGCCCACCAGATTGGACTGCCATGGCCATGATTTTTGATGGAGAGGGTCGAATATTAAGCAGCCTTTGTTGCTCTTCCTGAAACAATATAGAGAAAACTTTGCTGATGGATGGGAAAGGATAAATGGCCAAGATTTGAGTGCAGAGGGAGGCGAAGGAATCATTGAGACCAAGAAGGAACTGGAACACTTTTTCATCATCGGCTTGCTACTGTAAAGCTTTGAGGTCAATGCTCTGTTGAAGGTGACCGAGTTCATCCCAAATTTGTTTGATTTGGTTGTAATAATCATGTACTAAAGTGGTGGTTTATTGCAGGGAAGAAATAGACCTTTTGAGTTGGTAAATGCGGGCATTGTTGCCATGATAGAATCGAGAGGAGAAATCAACCCAAACATCACATAGGTCGTTGTGGTATTTAAGAGAATTGGCAAGAGAATGGCTGATAGAATTGAGTAGCCAGGTAAGAACCATATCATTTGTTTGGTTCATTGAGTGTATACGGGTGTGCTAGGATCAGGTGGTTTGAGGGTACCATCAACAAAGCTAAATTTGTTTTTGGCATTGAGAGCTTGTGTAATGGCTTTTTGCCATTTGGGATAGTTGTCGCCGGTTAGAAGTCCATTCACAAGGATTAAGCCGGATGAATCGGATGGATGAAGAAGGTAAGGGGAAGGGAGGGGTGGGTTGGATGATTTAGATTCAGTCATGACTTTGCAAGACCTTACTAGCCTGATACCATGTTAATAGATAGAGAGGCAACGTGTTTGAATAAGTTTGTATTTTATTTTGTGTTTAGCTTTGCAAAAATATATAGATGTACAATAAAACTAAGTATGGAAATTTACATATAAGGAAAGTATTCTATCGTAACATATGCTTAAAAATAAGAAATCTCTGATTTTGTGAAATCTATAATTTGGGAAATATATGATTCTGTCAATAAAGACCATTTTTATGTTTTAGTTTTGTTCTTTTCCATCACAATAATATAGAGAAATTCACCTTTATTTATGTATTATTGAAATGAGATTTATCTTAACTGCTGGAATCAAGTTTGTGCATTGCTATTGCATGATTTTTTTTATTTTTATAAAAATCTTTATTGATCAAATGAACTAGGCAAAACAAAATGTTACTATTAGTGATATTGTTTGAAATGTAATTAAAAAAAATGATGTCCTGTATTCTCAATTTTATTTGGAATTGGCGTATTTCCCAGGCTTTAGAACTTCTTATTCAAATGAAAAGTAGAAAAAGAAAATAACACCCCATTCCTAATTTTCTACTATTATTCCATACATTTGCCTTGTGAGGCTTGGCAATTCATTTCCCCTCATGCACAAGTGAACGTGCAGCCACTTGGTCGTCCAAATAGAGTAATATGATTATGCTGATTATTGCCTGTGCAAATTGATCTTCTGATCCTCGAACTGGTATATGAATTTCCCACTTGATAATTGGATGGGCGTACATACCACATTGCCAATGTAATTCAATGAATAATGCAATAATCCATACTGTTCCATTATTCATTTCCTTGTTATTAGGTAAGGATTCATTTGTGAACGGTTTTAAACTCCCCAGCAAGGTTGGATATATCATCCTTAGAAGTATTTGGACCCTGTAATCTGGAATCAACTAGTTTCATAATATCCAATCAACATATAGAAATTTGTAAGGAAACCTAAAATAGAAAACAGACCCCACCTAATATGGGAAATAAGTGAGAAGATATTCAACAAATTTACAGTAGTATAAGTTATAATCATCAATACACATCAATGCAAACAAAAAAAAAAGTACTTCACACATACCGCAGTTATAAACATCAATACACAATTATAGTTTGTCAACAAGTTAGATGTTTACAACGCAATAAACTGAAGCTTTAATCTCCAAATGGATGAATTTGTTTTGCTGAATAGCCATATTTTGAAACTGTAAGTTATTTGTGCCTTAAACTGCAAGATACAGAGCAAGAACTCATCACGGTGATCTACAGCTCTGTATCATTAGTATTCTAGAATCAAAGAAAAAAAACTTGTAATTCAACATCGCCTAAAAAAAAAAAAAAAAAGAAAACAACTATCATCAGTGAAGGTCAGTCATTCTTTATCAGGATCCCACATAAAGAATCATCCAAGATCAAGATTTTAATCTTCTACTTTTTTTTCCCTATATTTTCTACAACCAATTGCATTTAAGAATTGGCCAATAATTGACTTAATAATTGTTCCAAGGTTTTGGACAAAGATTACCAATTCTTGCATGGAGAGAAAAAAGGAGGCATGCCTTTCAAAGCATCTTCATAATTGCACAATTAAGATAATACAATCAACTTTTATCTTAAGATCAACATGCAAGTCAGCCAATTTGAACTTCTTTAACATGGACTGAATAATAAAATAAGTGTTTAGATGCTTTAAAAAGACTTAAGTCGATTTAAGTGTTCATATATTCTCAATACTTTGTGTCATGGAAAGGAATGGACTGAATTCCAGCCAACCAACTACTGAACCATAAGGAGGATAAAAAAAAGGAAGCATGGGAAGGATTAGGGAGGATTCTATCTTATATACAAGTCTAGAGACGCAAAGGTATCGGACACTTGAGAGAGCAGAGCCTAAAATTTGCTTTCCAAATTGAAAACTAATGACAACACGAAAAAAAGCTACAGATATGAATGTGACAGATCACAACACTAGCCATGACAACTTTTCAACTTGGCAGTACCATATTGAATTGCACTCTTATGACAAGAAATCAAGTTGAAGAGATTATAGATCTCCTTGTCACATAAGCATTGAAATAATTACAAAAGTTCTTCTTAGGATATGCTTTTTTATTGTTTCTTTTATAGTTATCTCCTCTTAGAAATGTGCACAATCATGAATTTGAAGACTAAAAGAACAAAAATAAATTTTGACGACCCCCTATAGTGCTGGTGAAACAAACCTCACAACTAGGACGATCATTGTATCTAATGTGCGTTAAAATAAACATATTAACTACAAGTTCCAAAATTATGAGGCACAACAATTGAAAGAAGGGAAAACCTATACTCTTTGTCACCAAACTTCACTTGAGTTCCTCCATATTCAGGCAAGAGGACAGTATCTCCTTCTTTTACACTAACAGGTATCAATTTCCCCTCTTTACCATGAGTCCAGCACCCATTACCACAACTTTTTCAGAGTTAAGTTGTATCAAACAAGAGACATTTATTAAAATATGAAAAAATAACTAATGAAGTATTTCAATCTCTTGTACCAAGAAGTAATAAAGGATAAAAGGAAAAATAGAGAATTCTTTTTTACAAGACTAATCACTGAACAAAGTAAATAAAATGAAAAAAACATGTTGACCATATTACAAATTGTCGCTTTATGTATATAGCAAATGAAAATTCTCACATAATTTATCCACAAATGGGACCTAGAAACAAGAACCTCTAGTTATTATTTGGGTGCTGAAAAAAAAAGGGTGAAAAGAAAGAAAAGCAACAAACTTGCTAATCTCATAACTCAATAAAGCCTATCACACTTATTTTCCTTGTGGGTATTGGGTTCATTCAATTTTCTTCAGATTTCAAAATAAACAAACATATTGACCGCGATAAGTAGAGAAATGAAGAAAAAAATGGGTGTAGATCGAGTAAGGGAATTGATCTTGGTAGCTTTCTCAGGAAGCAAAATGCCGGCATGGTCTTGGATGGTGGGACAATTTTCTCGACCAAAATGCGATTCAGTAATGGGATCAAACGCTTCGTCATTTAAGAAAGTAAAAAAGAAACAAAAAATGATAGAGAGGGAGAGTTGAAGAGACTCGAGAACCAGGACTTTTCTCTGAAGTCTACGGTATTGTTAGCTTTTGCTTATAATCTAGGGTTTATGAAAGGTTTATAAGTCGGCACATGAAAGTACTTGGAAACCCTATCTATGAGAAATTCTCCATCTTTTCTTCAGAAGAAGCGGGATGGTTGGCGATGGATGGAGGCAAGAGCCCTCGGTGTTGGGCGACGACAAAGACGAATGTCGTTGGCAACATTCCAGGGGTACTTAGGCGACGAGAGGGAGTGGGCATGGCGCCACGCAGGATCGAGATGGGTTTAAAATTAAAATGAGGTTGTTCAAATGGTTTCATGAGGGGAAAAAATAGGGCTAACACATCATGAGTGCATTGTGTGCACTCCACAATGGTTGCCTTGTAGAATAACTATTTTTTATTTAATAATTATCATTGAACGATGATGTCATTTTTTAATTTTTATTGTAAAGACGTGGAATTTATCAATTTCAACTCTTTTAAGTTTAGACTAGAAAATAAATTGGTATATAAAGGGTTAAAAAAGATTCTTGATACCGAATACTCAACCTCAATTTTTTGAAAAGAACTGTTATAGCTACAAAGAGATTCTACAAAATCAATCTCACAAAATGATATGATTTCATATGTTCCGTTAGATTTACTTTACAATAAAATTAACTTTACAATCTGACGAACCACATAAAACCACATTAGTTTGTGAGATTTATTTTATGAGATCTCTTTGTGCCTAAAGCATTTCTCTTTGTTGAAAGTCTCCACATCAAAATGATAGAAAGAAAAAATCAATACTTAGAAAATATAATTACAACCTGGTATGAATGATATCATCTACATCTGACACCACAAAATTTAATTTTTAAAATTATATATGTTATGTGTATCAAATCATGTAGCATTGGTTGGTCAGGATAATTCACCATCCCTATTTAATTTATAAGTGAAAGAACACAATTTGAGTTTTTTTTTTTTTAAAGTATCCTCATCATCATCTCCCATACCCGCACTACACATAATTTAGAAGAATACAATTTGTTTACGAAAAATAAAATCAACAAAAATTAAAAAATAAGATAAATATAGTATTATGTGTGTGGTATGTAGAATGATGAATAACAAAATTCATTTTTTGTTTATCAATTGTATATCAATGTGCTACAGAAGTCAGGCCAAAAGAAATCCAATTCATTTTTATTCGCCTCTTCATTCAGTTACAATTAAACAATCATGTATCTGTTTACTATTGTTTTCCATCTCAAACAACTTTCTTTAATCCTGACTACAGTAGTAAAATCCCATAAATATCAAACCAAACAGTACTAATTCACCGGTAGTAACAAAACCATGCAGCCTCCATATCGCTAGCTTTATTTAAAACAAGTAAATCAAAGGGGTGGCCATTAATGCAACAGCGAAGAAAATGGAAGCAAAAGATGTGGAAGCAGAAGCATCAGAAGTTGAAGAAGATGAAGGTGAGGCAGGAGAAGATGGTGCAATTTTCCCAGTGATTGTCGTGATCTTTACTTTCATGCCCTGGTTGCAGTGCCCTAATGTCCCACAAGCAAAGTACCTTGTGCCGGCCTTGTTCAACTTTATAACATCGCTGCCGCTGTTCTTGGAGTCCAGGGCGCCGCTACCAATGTCGCAGTTCTTGTAGGCACTCTCACTAGCAAGTTCAACAACACTGTGCAGCCCTGATGTATACTTGAAAACTGTCCCAGAAAAATATATATATCGATTATGATAATTAAGTTGGCAACATTAATGTATTCGGGAGATTCACAATTTTGAATCTGCAACTTGTAAGATAAAGAGTAATATATAATAAAATCTACATCTTTTTATTGGTTTAAATTTCAATACAAATATAGTGATTTCATATAGTATCAGAACATAAACTGTGAGTTTGAATCCTAACTTTACATTTTATCTCATTTAATAAAAAATTCTACGTGTTGGATCATCTAATAAAATAGCAAAAATGTTAGGGATAAATGTTAGAGACAAACAGCAGACAAATATCAATTGATAATCTGTGATGTTTAGTATCTGATGTGTGCTGCACAATATCTGTGAGTTAAGAAATGAAAAAATAGATCTGAAAATGATGAAAATGAAAACAATACGTTTTGTTATGTTTGGTGTCTGCTATATACTGCACAATATCTGTAAGTTAAAAAATAAAGAAATAAATCTAAAATTGAAGAAAATGAAAATAGTATGTTTTGTTTATCATGCCATATCATTTAATGTTTCTCAGCCTTTTGTCGATCTCTGATATTTGTTCCTAACATTATTCTTAAAAGAGAGCTTCACGTACACATAAATTAAGAGAGTATTAAGATATAAAATATATAATAATTCTACGTTTTCTATCAAGTTTTAAAACAAATGGTGATTTCATGTTATAAAAAAAAGACATGATCTGATATAGCTAGCTCAGTTGAGATTGTGAAGCTTACCAAGTTGATCGCCAACTTTGAACTTTAGGCCTGATGTCCATGAGTTGAAGTCTGTGGATTCTTCCCAACCTTGGCTTCCTCCAACAACATGTTGTGTAGCCATGGCTGCCTTTGTCATGCAGGCAACAAAGAGCAACACCAAGAAAATAGAGTTCTTCGAGATGGTCGCCGCCATTACTTCTTTCTGATCTCTCCACTCCTTTTTGGGTTTGTTTGAGCAACGAATCCACAACTATATATATATGCAAGGAAACGGCCTGCAAACATCCAAAGCGTCTCTATCAGTATGTTGAAACTCCTCTTTGTTATATAATGGGACCAACAAACCTAATATTGATGACTCAGGGTGGCTTTATAACATGAAACATCGAGAGTTCTCCAATTTCTAAACTTGCCCCCAAGCAGCAGATATCTTTACAGCCAAGCTCACAAGGCAGGTGTGTAATTCTGGTACAAAATAGGGGGTGCTTTTGTGAAGGCCAATATGTGTTGGGTGTTTGCATTGCCTGCTAAGCAAAATCTAGTTGGTTAAAGGTCATGGAAGCTTGGCGTTGAAACGAAGCCATCATGGTGATCATCATATTCACTTGAGGGCTTAATCTGGAAGCTCGGATTTTTTATTCACCGAAGCCAAGACAAATGATTAGGTGCATTGGATATATAGCCTAAACAAATGGAGAAAAGTGATCTGGTGATCACTGGCACGTGATAATCTCCATGTTTGATCGTATAAATTGATGTTTGATCATATAAATTGAGTAATGATACATACAATTGTGAAGTATACAATTGAATAATGATACATACAGTTGGTTGTGAAGTATACAAGTGTCATGCATATATTTAAAAAAAATTGAAACCCACTTTTAAAAAATTAATATTTTAATGTAATCTTATATTTATTCATTTTTTTAAACTGTGTCGCTTGCACAATCATAACTATATCTCATTTCTGATATAAATAATAACTTCCATATAACTCTGTAAAGTGTTGATAATGACTTTCTTATTGCGTAGAGTAAACATTAGTTCTGATCAAAACAACCAAGGCTTCCAAAAGCATCATTAGTGCTGGCTTTTGAAAAATGCGACTACTTTATTGTACACTAAATCCTTGGCATTCACCCCCATGATGAAATCTGCGTGAGCATAATCCTTGATGAACTGAACTGAGAGCTTGTCTACATCGTGAGATTTAAAATTGTCGAGTAGAAGATTGACATCTTTCACATCGGAGAGTGCATCTTGGCCGCCATAGCTAATAAAAATGGGAAGGTCATGGGGAATGTTAGAGAGGTTATAAATAGGTGGTCTGGCTTCCCCGTATTGCTTCAAATTATAGTCACTCCGGCCGTAGTTGTATTTTGCCAAAATGCCATTTCTTACCGCTGCAAAATATATATATATTGGAAAAAAGATCCAACATGAATGAGTAGTCGTGGACGTTTCCAACAAAGACTACCTAAAAAGACGAATAATGTTAAACACATTTTCCAGTTGGCCTATTGCCTGCTGTCTTCACAGTATTATAAAATGACATTTAACAGAAAATCATGTATAATGTTTCAGAAGAGTATGCTAAAACAGTGAGGCAGGGGAACAAACTTACTCTGAGCAAGGTGTACCATGTTCTTGACCGATGTTGACTGTGGTTCATTCATCAGGAAGAGATCAATAGTGGAGGAGTTAAGACAGCAGTTCTTGCCTTGAATCAAGCATATATGATGTTAGTATGATCTCATAACCTAGTTATTCATTGCTGTTTTCTATATATAAATGAATACATATATATGTGCTGTTGAATATAAGGTCCGGTTTGGTTATCCAGATGAAATAAAACTACCTCATATGAGTTTGTATGTATGACTAGTTTTCTACTTCTAAATGATAATATTTTATCTTTATTTCATCTCTATTTCGTCTTTAAATTTTCAAATCCATCTTAAACATTTTCTAACTGCCACAAACGAAAAGCAAAAAGTAATTTCAAATCCAAATTTCATTTATAAATTTTTATACACATTCCAACAAAATTTTTTACATGACAAAAACAAATATTAAAAAGTACACATATCAAGTATCAAAAATTAAGTGGGATCCACCTATTTATCAAAGTCAAAACTATCTCATCTCAACTTACTATTCAAATATATCATTTTTTACAAAATATCTTATCTAAAAAAACTCACTTATATTTAAAATATCTCATCTCATCTCATCTGAACTACGTAATCAAATAGAGCCTAAATTTATCTATGACGGAGCTACCATTACAAAAACAATTATGGCATTATTTGTTTTTGAGAGAAAATAAATTGGAAAGAAAAGTTGAAAATATATGGAAGACGTGGGCACCGACAACAAAATACCAGTAAGTGCACGTGATAAGTCATAGCAGTCAACTCCCGGATGGGCACACAGAGACTTGAGAAGGTTACCAACAGGTTCCCTAATTAGAGGAATCGCAGAAAACCAAGAATTTAGATCAGCAAAATTCGATCTTGTTCTAAAATATCCATGAGATGAGGTTTCTAATTAATATTTGGGTACTTACTCTTTTGGATTAAACTCTGTAACCCCAAAACGCGTGAGGATCTGTTGGCAAATTAATTAAAAAAATTAGTACTTCTTTCATGCTGTCTCATCTTATTTCAAGGTGATATATATATATATATATATATATATTTTATTTAGAGCACATTGGTAATGTATATTGGATGAGTTTAAAATAATTACCTCGCCAACAAAGAATTTGGCAGCAGCAACGCCAAGTGCAGTCTTCATGTGGCTCAAATAAGCTATGGGACTTAACAATGCCGCTGATTTCAGCTGCTTCACCAGGCGGCCGTTACCTTCAGATAAGGATGCCAAAGCTACTAATGTCCCCTGCCAATTAAGCACGATTCACACCTTCAAATTTATCAGAACTTTGTCAAAAATAAAATAATGTATTTGAAATAATAAGATGATCATCCTCACCAGGGAATGGCCCACATAATCAATCTTCTGCCCTGTTTGGCCATACACAAAGTCAAAAACAGCTGGTAGATCAAACGACACCAATTCATCCCACGACCAATTCCAGAATTCCTGTCATATTTTCATCATCGATCGACAAAACATAAATCATATGAAGGAGTCAGGACTGCAAAAAATTGAAAAACTTATATATATATATATATTCACATGCATGGACCACTTCCAATTGATCTGATAGTAACAGAAGATCATAAAGTGATGATCATGTTCTAAATGTTACTCATAGGGGAGGCCAGAAATACAGTGGCACATTTAGAGGGATAAACTCTAAATGTTACAGCGGCACATTTAACAATCTAACTATTGATATATTTAAATATAAAAAATGATGGACAATGAATGAATAGACTCTAGTAGTAAAGGAAATAAGGAAAACCGGTTGATTAAAGTCCAAGGAGGTGTGTCGTCGGCTAAATCTGGTCCCTCTAGTATTTGCAATCCAGACGTCGAACCCATTATCGGCCAAAATCATTGGCAGGTTTTGTTCCGGAGGGTTCAGCAACCATGTCATTCCATCCTGCACCCACGCACGTTATACATTTCCATATTAATAAGCTAGACAACTTAATCATGAGCAGTATGATATATAAAACTAGTTCTTCTGGAAAGAGGCAGTCCATCTTTTTTGGGCATTCCCTTTTAAAAGACACCTTTATTATGGTCTTTTCTTTCCTTTTCGTGTAGCTTTTGCTATATTTATAAACCTAATGGTACTCTTGAAAAGAATGTTATTCGGAGCTCATCACCCCGAAGTTTACTCCAAAGAAAGACCAAGTTGACATGACAGTACATGTTACTCGCTTATCTCTTCCTCAGTCCTTTGACCAAAATGATCGAAAGGAACCTGGTCCCACAGTGTGGCGCACGTACATAAATCTTCTTTATTGCCATAACGTGGCACTCGGGTCGACGCGGACTGATCAACAATTAAGTTCTTTTGTCACATAGTCAAAACCTAGAATCAGGTTCACACCTCAGTGCACTCAAAGCGTCCAATTTCCTACGGCAAACTCTCGTTCTCCAATTCTCCCCACAAAGCAACTTAGATAAGGCTGAAAAGTGCCACCTTATTTAAATATCAAACACAGCTTATAAAAGTACTAGACAAAGATCATATGTCATTGATCAATTACCACAAGAACCCCATGCTGGATTAAGACTGGCTGCCGCTTAACCTGATCACCATCCCTAACATGACGACCTTCTGGGATTCTTTGTAGGCTGAGTATATACCCATCTTGGGTTGTCACCTGCAAAACACATGAATGCAGTACACCACGTTAGTTGACGTCATGACTGTTTATAAACGAAAGTGATGAATACCAAAGTTAAACATTTTGATCAATAGTTTTACGCATGGAATAGTTTTGAGCGAATAGATAATTACTTGAAGCTCCTGGCATTTGTAGCCATGTACAGTCACAGAAGAAGCGCATATGCCGGCCACCGATGGGGCTAAGGCAGTTGTTTTTGGGCCAAAGAAGCCACGACTCGAGCCATGTGCTCGATGAGGCTCAACTGCCAAGACCGAGACTAGGACACAGAAGATCAACCAGCTGGAAGCAGACTGCAGACCCAACAAGCTTCCACGGACCAAAGCCATACTAACTCTATATAATTAGTTGGTTTGTGTGAAGGGTTTGAGATTGAGCCTTCCCCTTTATATAATAGGAAAAGAGAGCTAACCGTGCGTGGGAAAACGGATTGGTTTTTACTTTCTTTCTTTTTTGGCTTTTCCGTTCTTTCCAGTGGGAAAGGAATAGGTGGGGGGTCCCAACAGCGCGCTGGGATCTTTCTTGAAGAACTGGATAATGGATATGGAAGAAACATGAGTAGAGGCTCTCATCACTCGCATAAATTCAGTTTCGGGAACAGGAACAGACAGCAGATGTTGGAGTTCATTGACCATGGCCGGGATCTGGAATTGGACTATGACATTCCCGATCATGCACGATGGCTAGGTAGCAATATTAATATTTAACATGGCGCGCGTGCAAAAGACTGGGGTCTGGATGATTGGTTTGTTAATATACATCATATATACTTCTGCCCATGAATCATGTCTAGGTGGACTGCAAAGGTGTCGTATATATGGGCATGCACTAGGTAGGTGATCTAAACAGAATTTCTTTACTAGAAGAAAAGAGTTTCAGTTGCATCTTTATTGATTCTTTTTAGAATATAATTAATAACTAATATATATATATATATATAACAATAGTTGTGGGTCGACGCTTTCTCTTTCTTTACGTATGGAAATTATAATCTGTATATATATATAACTAGAACTAACCTAATAACGTGATCATATTATAAAATCTTACGTTGGATTTGTGAAGACATATATTAACGTGTTGAAATGTGATTTTGATTTGCCAATACATCAGTGGAAACCGATTGGCGTGACCAGCTTGATGATCATGGGCGTGTCCTTAGTGTTATATATATATATATATAGACATGATTAATTCCTAGGCCAACAAAGCCAAACAATGATTATTTAAAAAAAATAGTAATAAAATTAGTGTTGAGATTATGGAAATCGTACGTGGGAAACAATAGCCATCATGTGCATAAAGGAACCCCCACCATTGTTTCCGTTATCATAGGACATGGCCTTTATAAATTTGACAAAAATCTTCCTTCCACACTTCCATTAAAAAGAAAATTATAACAAGAAAGTCTTTTGAGTGGGGAAAAGTGATATTATTATCATGCAGCTTGGCCCATACGTAGCAACTTCCATTGTTCCCTTTTCATCGTGGAGCACGTACGTTCGATATAGATAGATTTGAATTCACTGCAAAAGCCTAAAAATTAATAATAATAATAATAAAATTAATTCATCCCCAAATGGAGCGATTTTACCAAGTTTTTGGCCTGATATATAGTAATAGTACTCTAATATTATCATAATATGTCAGGTGAGGTAAACAATTTCAATAACAAAATTTATGATATGATGAAAATATCACATATTAATTCATATTTTGAAAGTACTAAATAATTTCTCAATCATACAATAATGCATCTAACTATTAGGATTAAGAAGAATTGCTTTATTATCAAAAAAAAAAAAGAATTGCTTTTAAGACTATTGAGGCAACATGTTGTCGCCTCGAAAAGTACTCATATAAATTTTGCTTTTCTTTCAAATTATAGAAGAGAATATCTGTCGGTGATGCTGTTTAATGTTGACTTATTGCTCCTTTTACAATCCCACATCGATGGAATTTGTAAATTGGGGCAAGCCCATTAGTTATAAAAGAAGGTCTAACCTCCTTAGTTAATTATATCAGTCAGAAACTTATCTAGTAACTTTTGATTTTAGTAAAATTTATCTATTGTCCTTTTTTGTATGTAAAAAGAAGAGAGGTAAAAGTTAGAGTTTTACTAGTGGGAAAAGTTTTTGTGGGTGTCGTTGGGGTGAAGAGAAAAATTGTGTGATTGTAATAATTTTTCACATAGTGTATTTTCTTCTCTGGGTCTGGTGGTTGTGTTTATTTCTCTATTTTTCTTATTATTCAGTCAAAAGTAGATCCTGGTGGGGAGAATTTAGAAGCCCAGATTCCCAACAGTGGTATCAGAGCCACTAGGTTCTTTTTGCAGGGTGGAGCTTTGGTGTGGTAGTGTGAATACGTACGGTCTAAGGAGGTTCTGTCTAGGAGATTGAAAATTTTAAATATGTCCGTTGTGACCCTCCAATCTTTCCTGAGAACCTTGAAGTTCTGTATGGAAAAAATCAGTCTTTCCTGGGAACTTACTTAGTGGATACTATTCATTTCTACGATAAAATTCATCTAAGTTATGTCAGGAGGTAGAACTTCAAATCCTATCAGATTTGATGTGGAGAAATTTGATGGGAGAATCAATTTTCGCTTGTGGCAAGTGCAAGTCAAGGATATCTTGATTTAATCAGAATTACACAAGGCGTTGAAAAGTAGACCAATCCCTGAAGTCAGTAGCGATCCAAGCACTACTGGTGAAATAAAGAGCAAATCTGGAATGAGCGATGAAGATTGGGAGGATTTGGATTTGAGAGCAGCAAGTGCAATTCGTCTGTGCCTAGCCAAGAATGTTCTTGCAAATGTGTATGGTACAACTAGTAAAGACTCTGGAAAAAACTCGAAGAGTTGTATCAGACGAAGGGTGTCTCAAATCGAGTGTACCTGAAGGAGCAGTTTCATACACTACGGATGAGTGGAGGTACAACTATTTCAGATCATTTAAGTGTTCTCAATGGCATTGTTTCTGAGCTGGAATATATTGGAGTTAAAATTGATGATGATAATCAAGCCTTGAGACTTATTTGGTCTCTTCCATCTTCCTATGAGCATATGAAGCCTATTTTAATACATAGGAAGGAGAAAATAATTTTTTTAGAGGTTACCAGTAAACTTTTTTTCTGAAGAAATGAGGCTAAGTGGTGGAAGCAATGGTTCACCTGAGAACTTAGTAATGGTGACAACTAGTGATTGGAAGAGGAAGAACTCCATGAAGAAGAAAGTAGTCTGCTGGGTGTGTGGACAACTTGGGCACGTCAGAAGAACATGTCCAAGAGGTGGAGCAGGTTTGGCAAGAGGCTCCAAGTCAGTAAATGGAGATACTGACAATGAAACTAACATTGTGTCTCTCTGTACAGAAGACAGTGTCTGTTAAAAAAAAAAAGGACATGTACATCCTCATGGCATATTGCTAATCCCAAAGTTGTCATGATAGAGGATGTGTTAATATTAGTTATTCCATAAGTTTGCACACGGGCATTGGTTTGGTATTGATGCAAGGTATATGGTGGAAATTCATGTCGATGGCTTATGAATTTCCAGGAAAGTCAAACGTGGGAGTTGCACTATAATTTTTCAGCAAGATTATTTTCGATATGGGCCGAAGTGAAATATTTGGAATTGGTTTATTCTGAATGGTTATACTTTTATGGTGTAGCATGATAGCGAAAAATATGAAGATTTTTATTGAGGTGGAGCGTGGCTGTGGGATCAGTCAAAGTCGCAAGGTGGAGATTGTTGATTTATTGCTCCTTTTACAATCCCACATCGATGGGATTTGTAAATTGGGGCAAGCCCATTAGTTATAAAAGGAGGCCTAGCCTCCTTAGTTAATTACACCAATTATAAACTTATCTAGTAACTTTTGACTTTAATAAAATTCCTCTATTGTCCTTTTTTGTATGTAAAAAAAAGAGAGGTGAAAGTTAGAATTTTACTAGTGAGAAAAGTTTTTGTGGATGTCGTTGAAGTGAGGCGAAAAATTGTGTGATTGTAATATTTCACATAATGTATTTTTTTCTCTAGGTCTAGTGATTTTTTTCCTGGTTTGAGAGTTTTCCATGTAAATTCTTGTATTGTGTTTATTTATTTATTTTTCTTGTTATTTTGTCAAAAGTAGATCCTGGTAGAGGGAATTTGGAAGCCCAGATTCCCAACATTTAAGGGTTGAAAACATCTTTCAATAAATTTTTGCCATATAGCCTACTCAGATTATTTTCATTATATTGTCTAAAATTATCTTTCAAAGAATATAAATTTACACATTTATCAAAAAAACTTGCTCATATTTAATCAAAAGTATGGAGATAAAAGTGAAAAAAATAAATAAAAATACTTTTATGAATAGTAAAATTAAAACTTTACTATTATCTCCATTTTTATTTCTAACTTTTATTCATTTCTCTTACTTTTATCTCCAATTTAGACAAAGTTGGACAAAATTTTAGTTTTATTATTTACAAAAAAGTATTTTTATTCCATTTTTTTACTTTAATCTCTCAACTTTTGATCAAATATGACCAATTCTTTTTTTTATAAATATATAAATTTATACTTTTAAAAAAATAACTTTAAACAATCTAATAAGAATGGTCTCATGAGACTAGCAATGAGACTGCATCTTACAATACTAAAAAATCCATGAAAGGGAATAAATAATCACCAGATCCCTTTCTTTCTCATCCGAAAAAACTCTATCAATCACCTCACCCGCTCCTCTCTCCCATCTCCCTCTCTCTTCTATAAGAAGTTCCAAGCTTGGCCTTGTATTGCAAGGCCTCTGATAGTGATGTGCCTATTGAAGTCTTAACTCATGGTTTTTCTCTCTCACCACTCTAACTCTTCCTCTCTTTCTAATATGAAGTCGAAAATCCTAAGACCCAAAACTCTCTCCAAAACCCCAAACCGGCCTCAAATGGAAGGGTCTCAAAGCTATCCAAATGGAAGACCTCAAAGGAGAATTCAAGAAATCAATAAACTATCATAGAAAAGTGTCGAGATGCAAGAAAAATCCACATTGCCTATACCAATGCTAATTTGGGAAAAAACTTGGGTTCGGATCTTAATAACCCTCATCGAGGCATTTTTTTGTCATAATGATATTTTTTGTTTAAAATGTTGTGCAGGGTGAAGGATGAGCAGTAATGGAAATGATGGGGAAGAATCTTTTGTGTTCTACAAAAATTTCTCTGCAAGTTTGGAAACGATGGGAAATGAGTCTCGGTGGAGATGGTAGGGGTATGGGTTCGAAGGTAGATAATAGAACCAAGGAAGTCTTTTTCTCTTTTGGGTTGAAATCGACTATGTGTATTGTGGAATTTCACCACTTTCTTATGTGTTTAATGGTTATTGGAGGACTATTCTTCTCCAATAAATAGTTTTGCTATCTTGAAACGCTTTTCAAAATCAAACTGGTTAGGCTAATTTATCCAAATAACAGCCCACCAATAATTAAGAAACCACAGTTTTCCACTACAACTAAAGTCCCAAATCTTCTCCTCGTGTCCTTATGAAATCTAGAGCTCACAATCTGTTGAATGTATTTGATTTTAATAAAATAGTTTTCCATCATTGTTGTTGCGAGTAATTGATTGTGGTTTGATATAAAGAATGAAGAACACCCCAAGCAATAATCATACCTCCATTGATTCTCTTTACTTTCACTTATCAAAAAGAAATATTCCCTTTAATTTCTTAAAATTGGGCCCATCGGTTGTCGCTCCAATCTAAGGTTTCAGAAATTTGGACAATTTGGAAAAGTTACCATGTGATAAACTGCTTGTCACAAGTATCTTCATATGCTGCAGCAATAATTAGAAGTGTAAATATTACAAATACCAGGTTCTTGTTTGACAAAACCAAAAATGATCCCACAACTTTCGAGTTGAGAAATTAGGGTTATAGAAACTAAACTTATTCACAAAACCAGCTTCAAGAAATTAAAGAACATAAACATAAATGAACAAGAAATATAAAAGAATAGAGAATACACACATATTACATGATTCGACCCTAATGACTTATATCCACGACAGGAACAGCCTTAGAGATCGATTTTTATTGATGAATCTTCAAAGTCATAGTGTACATTACAACACAGTAAGCATTCAAGCTCAAGAACGCCATCAAAATGGCTCTCTTCCTCTCAAAATGAATAACCCTCGCAGAGCACTTTCACAGCTCAAGTTCCTCTTTTTTTTTTTTATATCTGATAGCTAAATAAAATGAATCATAATAACCCTAATACAGAGAACAAAATATATATATATATATATATATCTATATATGCAGTTACAAGATTTTGACACGTAAGCACCAATGCATGGCTCAGATTGCTTCCTCGCATAATATCTTGAGGCCTGAAATGTCACTTTTACCTTTCAGCATTAACACGGGTTTTAAGCAACTCCAGTTATCCTTGAAGCATCCTTTTGTGTAATTTCCTGCACATGTTAAAATAGAGATACAAAGTACACTACACTAAACACAGGTTTGACACCATATTAAACCCAACATTCTCCATCTTGGCAAACCTGAGTTTACCAAGGTTTCCTAATTATTATCTTGATTGTTTCTGCATTAGCCTCCCCATATTGGGGACTTAAACCAGACTTCATACACATTAAGTCCAAACAATGTTTGAACTTTGTGCTTAGGAAAGACTTTGTCATCATATATGAGGGATTGTCCTCTGTTGGAATTTTCTCCAAATTGACCTCCCTAGACTCTATAACATCTCTAACAAAATGTAGCCTAATATCAATATGTTTGGACCTCTTATGGTAAACTTGATTCGTAGTTAAGTGTAGAACACTTTGGTCATTACAGTAAACTGTGATATTACCACTAAAGATAGCTAGCTCCCTAGCTACCTTTTAACCACAATGCCTATTTCATAGTCTCTGTTAAGGCAATATATTCGACTTCTGTTGTAGACAAAGTCATAACAGGCTAAAAATTAGATTTCCAACTGATGGCCCCTTCAAAAGCTATGAACACATACCCTATTAGAGATTTCCTTGTGTCCACAATATCTGCAAAGTCTAAATCCACAAAGCCCTCCACTTCACTCCCTATTCTAACATTTAATCCATAAATCAAATCTAAATTTATAGAATCAGACAGATACCTCAGTACCCACTTAATAGCTTGCCAATGAGGCTTATCAGGATTTCTCATAGACCTGCTAATCACACTTACAACATAAATAAGATCAGATCTAGTACAGACTATGGCATACATCAAACTTCCTACCATGCTAGCATATGAAATTTGATTCATAAAATCAATTTTTGATTGAGTAACATGAGATTGTGTAGCTGATAATTTAAAATATTGTCCTAGAGGTGTAACAACAGGTTTCACGTCATCCATACCAAACCTTTTGAGAATTTTACAAATATAAGCATTTTGAGACAAAAATAATGTTCTGTTTTGTCTATTCCTCATTATTTCCATTTCCAAAATTCTATTAGCAGGGCCTAGTTATTTCATTTCAAATTTTTCCTTTAACATGCATTTTACTTGATTAATTAAAGTAAGATTCTTGCATACCAACAACATATCATCTACATATACCAGCAGATAAACCATAATTCCATCTACACAATTATAGTAGACATAACTGTCATAGCAGCTTATGTTAAAACTATTTTCAAGCATATGGCAGTCAAATATTTTATACCACTACCTAGGTAATTGTTTTAAGCAATATAATTTTTTTTAAATAAACATACATTCTCAGGATTTGAAGAATTTATAAAACCTTCTGATAGTTGCATATAAATTGTTTCCTCCAATTCCTCATGTAAAAAAGTAGTTTTAACATCAATTTATTCTAGATGTAGATCCTCAAAAGCAGTGTAAGAAAGTAATAACCTAATAGAACTGTATTTAACTATAAGAAAAAATATTTCATTAAAATCGATTTCCTCCCTTTAAGTAAAACCTTTAGTTACCAGTCTAGCCTTATATATGGTACCCTCAAGTCTTGGTATACCTTTTTTTTTTTTTATAAATCTATTTTGACCCTATTAGTTTAACCTCGACAGGCTTAGTGACAGAATCCCAAGTTTTATTCTTAATAAGAGACTCCATTTTTTTTTCCATAGCAATGATCCACTTGTCAGCTTCCTTGCTATTTAGAACCTCTTTAAAGGACCTTGGTTTTTTATTTATAATCTCATATGCTATAGTGAAAGCAATGACAGTAAGGCTTGCTTGACCATACCTCTGCGGTGGTTTAATCACACTTTTTCTTTTTGTCCCTTACTATATTATAGGAATCATCTCCACATTCATCCAGGTTTTTTGAGCTTACAATCTCAGAACCTGTGATTTGGTCTATTATGTGTTCAGATGAGGTGTCTTGCTCCACCTCAAGCTAAGCTAAACACTTCTTAAAGGTTTTTCTTGACTAGGAACAGATTATTATTCTGTACCTTGGCCATTTAGGATTCATTTAAGGTCACATCTATGCTAACAATGCATTTTTGCTTGCCAGGTTCATCTATTTATAGTTTATAACCCTTTACCCCATCAGGATACCCTACAAAAATATATTGAAGAGTCCTAGGTCCAACTTATCTGTTCTGGAGTGTGCATAAGTAATATACCCAAAAACTTTCAAGTAATCATAGCTAAGAGGTTTTTCAGTCCACAATTCTTGTGGGATCTTGAACCCTATGGCAGAGGAAGGGCACATATTTGTCAAATGAACTGTTGTTGAAGTAGCCTCTACCTAGAAATATTTTGGTAACCTAGCATTGCATAACATGTATTTAACTCTCTCTAAAATGGTCCTATTCATTTTCTCTACCAGACCATTTTGTTGAGGACTTTCTTTTACAATCTTGTGCTTAAGAATCACTTCTTCATTACAGAAGTTATTAAACTCTGTTGACAGAAACTCCAACCCATTATCTGTCCTCAAAAATTTCAGTTTTCTCCCCACCTGATATTCTACGAAGGACTTACATTCTTTAAACTTTTCAAATGTGCCATTTTTATGTTTAAGAATGTAAATTTAAACCTTTCTAGAGTAGTCATCAATGATGAGAGGAAATAGTTTCTTCCACCATGAGAAGCTACTCTAGAAGGCCCTCATAGGTCTAAGTGAGCATAATCTAGGGTTTGTTTAGTCAAATGGGTTGTCCTCTTGAAATGGACTCTCTTAGACTTCCCATAAATGCAATCTTCACAAAAGGATAGACTATCCAGATTTGCATCCTTTATTAAACGCTATTTCTGAAGTTCTAAGAGACCATTTTGATTAACATGTCCTAACTTCCTGTACCAAAGCACAACTTTATTTTCAATGGGGTTCTGAACATAGAAGGCCTCATCTCTTAAGGTTTTGCCTATTAGGGTGTACAGTCCATTTTTAATCACTCATTTCACAGTAAGGGAGCCTTTTGTAACCCTCAGTGTCTCTGCCTCAGACTTGAAAGAGCATCTAGACTGATCAAGTATACCCAGAGAAATCAAATTCCTCTTCAATTTAGGTATGAACCTGACTTTCCTTAGAAGTCTACTTGTACCATCATATAATTGTAGTCTAATAGTTCCTATACCCATGATCTTGCAGGACTTATTATTTTCAAGAATTATATACCCTCCCTCTAACTCAAAGAAAGTCTCAAATTAATCTCTGATTAGACACATATGAAAGGAACATCCAGAATCTAAAATTCATTAATTATCTGAGTCTACTTCAGATACATTAAAGACCTTAGCATTATACATTTCTAGTACCATAGAGGCATTCCCTTCCTCCTTCATTTTATTCCCAAAACCGATTTTCTTATCAAGACAATCCCTCTTGAAATGCCATTATTTTTTACACAGAAAGTATTTCAGTTGTTTTCCTTTTGACTTAGATCTATTTCTTTTATTATCAGACTTGCCATTCTTTCCTCTATTTTCTGGTCTACTCCTAACAGATAGGCTCTCTCCTTGTTCTTGTTTGGTTTCTACCTTATTTTGTAGTTCTCTTGTATAAAGTACCGATTGTACTTCATCTAAGATAAGGGTGTCCCTACCATACATCATGGTCTTTTTCAAACTAAGGTAAGAAAAATCCAAAGAGATCAACAATAGTATGGCCTGATCCTCATCCTCAATTTTTATATCAATATTAGCAGAATCAAGAATGATCTTGTTAAACTCATTAAGACGTTCCCCTATTGAAGTTTTAGGGGACATCTTGAAAGTGTATAACCGAGTCTTTTTATGTAATCTGTTAGCCAGGGACTTAGTCATATATAAGTTTTTCAATTTCAGCCAAATGTCTGCTGCAGTGTCCTCATTAACTACTTATCTTAGGACTTTATCTCTAAGAGACATTATGAAGGCACTGTGAGCCTTTTAGAGTAAATCCTTATGGACCTCCTCCTTCCCAGCGTCAGAAGAGGGAGAACTTTTCTTCTTACCCCCTTTGAGAGCCTCTTGCAAACCCTATTGGACAAGTAGGTTCCTCATTTTGATTCTCCAGAGACCAAAATCATTATCTTTGGTAAATTTCTCAACGTCAAACTTAGTGGTCTCTATGTGAACCTAATCTCTAGATACCAGTTGTAAATATTACAAATACCAGGTTCTTGTTCGACAGAACCAGAAATGATCCCACAACTTTCGAGTTGAGAAATTAGGTTTACAGAAATTAAACTTATTCACAAAACCAACTTCAAGAAATTAAAGAACATAAACGTAAATGAACAAAAAATATAAAAGAATAGAGAATACATACAGATTACGTGGTTCAGTTCTAATAGCCTACATCCACGACAGAAAGAGTCTCAAAGATCGATCTTTATTGATGAATTTTTAAAGTCATAGTGTACATTACAACACAGTAAGCATTCGAGCTCAAGAACACCATCGGAATGGCTCTCTTCCTCTCATAATGACTAATCCTCGCAGAGCACTCTCATAGCTCAAGTTCCTTTTTTCTCTCGATTTCTGACGGCTAAACAAAATGAATCATAATAACCCTAATACAGAGAACAAGACATATATATATATATATGCAATTACAGGATTTTGACATGTAAGCACTAATGCACGGCTCAAATTACTTCCTATCATAGTATCTTGAGGCCTGAAATGTCACTTTTATCTCTCAGCATTAACATGAGTTTTAAGTAGCTTCATTTATCCATGAGGCGTCCTTTTGTGTAGTTTTTTGCACATATTAAAATAGAGATACAAAGTACACTACACTAAAGATAGGTTTGACACCATATTAGACCCAACAAGAAGGACCAGCCATCTGGTCCTAGGGAGTGCTTTGTATGGATGTGCTTGAATCTGAAATTTAGAGCAATAGAAAATAAAATAGTGGGTGTCGGGTTTAGCTTGAATATGAGATTTATAGTTAATTTGTAGAACACGAAGCACCAAACCCGCTCTGCAATTTCTATTCTTTCTTCAATCTTCTATTCTCGCCGCCAAAAGCATTTCTTCAAAAATTTAGTCTACTTTTATTTGCTTCAACTTGGTTCTGTAGCACATTAATTTTTTCAAAAATACTTCGAGAGAGAGAGATAAAGAGAGAGGGAGGAAATACTTTGTAAGAGATAGAGAGACAGAGAGACACATAATGATTTAAGCTCCATCGAAGGTGAAAACTCTGATGGGCGACAACAATTGTAGCGATGACAACTGTGGTTGGGCAGGGGAATTTCTGGGGTTGGGGGCTTCGGTAGAAGAGGGAAGAAGAAAAGATGCAACAAGAAGAAAGCTGCGGGTAAAATTCTATCTTGCAAATAAATTCGGTGTGGTTGATAGTAATGAGATTATTATGTGATTTTTGAGATGGTAGCAGTTGATGGGAGGGCTACTCTACTTCATATAGCAGCCCAACCGCTTAGATCTATTTTTGCGATTGAGTTTAGGAGAATCCTAGGGTTCGGTTGAACCGAACCCCCCTCCTCCCGGGGCCGTCTCCGGCGGCGATGGGCGACACCGTCCAACTCATCAGGATCGGAGGGAGTCCGGGTTCAAAACGGGTTTAAAGCCATCGAGGACACACCGGAGGTCATCGGGGCTCGCCGTCGCAAGGGTGGGGTCGCTGGCTCCCTCCGGTCCCGATGGGTTAGGCGGTCTCGCCCACCGCAAGCGGCGACGACAAGGGCTGAGTGAGGCCGAATTTACTTTAAAAATTCACTTTCCTTTTATTTTGTATCGTATTTTTTATTATGTTTTTTATTATATTTTCTTTATTTTATTATTTTATTGTATTTTTTCTTGTGTTTTTTTAATTTTTGTGTATTTTTTATTATATTTTTTAATATATTTTTATAAGGAATTAAAGGAGACTGTAAAGGCATTGGAATGCAGCCCGACTGCACCCCAACGTCACCCTTGAGTTTATCCTGATGCCTATCTTTCTTAAAACTCCGTCTGATTTTGGTTTGGGCTCCATACCATGTAGCGTTTGGGCCCTTTCATTCGTCTCCAAACTTTAACCCTGGATTTTCAGCAATGCTAGCGCTGGTGCTTACTTTGATTCGTATATTTTCTGGCCGAAAGCAATATAATGTGAGAGAGCTACGGTGTCAAGACGCATTGCTTCCAAACTGTTGTATAATTTGATTTAAGTGATAAATTTATAATTAAATATTACTATATAAATAATATAAATGATATATTCTATATATCGATGTGAGAATAAAATAACTAAATAAATATCTGATTACAACAATAACATGGCTTATGTTATGAAATTTAAAGAAAGGAAACTACTATTTCAAAAGAGAAATAAGAAATTCTCTCTAGAACTCTTAAGAACTGAAACTTTCTTTCTCTCTCTATATTTTCTTATGAATTTCATTACAACTGAAGTCCCTATTTATAGGCTTTGAAATTACTATGCAAGTTACTATGTAAGTCACTATACAGAATTTAAAATAATAGTGGTGGGGTCATTCACATAATTTAGTAATGGGACAGGGGGGCGGCTGTATTTCATTCGTTCATTTCACTCCCCCTTGAATGACCGCCAATAAGGAATCTGCCTCGTTAAAACCTTACCAAGTAAAAACCCAGTGGGAAGAAAAACCAATGGCGAAGGAAAAAGAGTACAGTCTTCTTATGTATCCACAAGTATTTTAAGATTGCCTCATTAAAACCTTGCAAAGGAAAACCCAGTGGGACAAAACCTCAGCGAAGGAAAAAGAGTACAATCAGCACATTTACTCCTCCTGAAAAGTGCATGACAAAAAATCTTTGAGTCTTCGCATTCCAATGTTATGCACAATCTTCTTGAATGTGGAAGTTGGTAATACCTTTGTGAATAAATCTGCCAGATTATCACTAGATCGTATCTGCTTGACATCAATTTCATATTTTTCTTGAAGTTCATGAGTATAAAAGAATTTCGGTGAAATATGTTTGGTTCTGTCACCTTTAATATATCCTCCTCTAATTTGAGTGATACAAGCAGTATTATCTTCATATAAGATTGTTGGGCTATTATCGATCATGGAAAGTCCATACTTTTCCTGGATATGTTGAATAACTGATCTCAACCAAATACATTATCGACTTGCTTCATGAATAGCAATGATTTCTGAGTGATTTGAAGAAGTAGCAGATAGTGTCTGCTTAACAGATCTCCATGATATGGCAGTATCTCCATAAGTAAATAAATATCCAGTTTGAGATCTACCTCTGTGTGGGTCTGAAAGATAACCTGCATCTGCATACCCAATCAATTCTGGACTTGAACCACGTTGATAAAATAATCTCATATCAACCGTACCATGAAAGTAACGAAGGACATGTTTAATGCCATTCCAATGCCTTCGAGTTGGTGCAGAACTATATCTTGCAAGCAGATTAACTGAGAATGTAATATCTGGTCGAGTGCAATTTGCAAGATATATCAAAACTCCAATTGCACTGAGATATGGTACTTCAGGACCAAGAATTTCTTCATCGTCATCATAAGGACGAAATGGATCTTTCTTCACATCAAGTGTTCGAACAATCATTGGAGTACTCAGGGGATGAGATTTGTCCATATAAAAATGCTTTAGGACTTTCTCAGTATACATGGACTAATGAATAAAAATTCCATTTGGCAAGTGCTCAAGCTGCAGGCCGAGACAAAGTTTTGTTTTGCCAAGATCTTTCATTTCAAATTCATTCTTTAAATATATAGCGGTTTTTTAGATCTCTTCAGGAGTTCCCACAATATTTAAATCATCAACATAAACCGTAATAATGACAAATCCGGATTCTGATTTCTTAATAAAAACACATGGACATATAAGATTATTCTCAAATCCTTCTCTCAATAGATATTCGCTTAAGCGATTATACCACATGCGTCCGGATTGCTTCAACCCATATAAAGATCTTTGTAGTCTGATTGAGTACATATTTCTAGATGTACTTGTAGATGCTTCAGGCATCTTATATCCTTCAGGAATTTTCATATATATGTCATGGTCTAAGGATCCATATAAATATGCAGTGACCACATCCATCAACCGCATTTCTAATCATTTTGTAACAACCAGACTAATCAAAAATCTAAATGTGATTGCATCCATAACGGGAGAGTATGTTTCTTCATAATCAATCCCGGGTTTCTGCAGGAAACCTTGTGCGACAAGTCGTGCTTTGTATCGCACAATTTCATTTTTCTCATTACGTTTTCGTACAAATACCCACTTATATCCAACAGGCATTACACCCTTTGGTGTTTGGACAACAGGTCCAAATACTTCTCGTTTTGCTAGCGAATTTAATTCAGCTTCAATAGCTGTTTTCCATTTTGGCCAATCATTTCTACGTCGACATTCTTCGACGCTTTTTGGCTCACTTTCTTCATTACTTCTGGTAATATCAAGTGCCATTTTATATGAAAATATGTTGTCGACAACAGTTTTATTTATATCCAGAATTTCTCCAGTTTTCATGAAATGTATTGAGATCTCATTATTTTCAGGTACCTGTTCCTCTTCAGGGGAAAACATTTCATGACACACCTCTTCAAGAGGTCCCTTTTTAGGAGATTTATACTCTTCAAGAGTTTCCTCTTCAGGAGGTTCTGGAATAGAACATTTAAGCTCTTTAGGAGCACCAATTATATTTGTGGCCTGTATTGTGGGTACGTGTTTTTCAGGAACACCAAATTCATTTTGTATTCTTTTCCTTCTGGAAATTTTGTCTTTTGCACCAATAGGTCTTCCACGCTTCAGGCGTATTTTAGATTCACCTATTGCTGCTTTGACAAATTGTCTTTCAGGAACTTCAATCCTTGCTGGAGTATTAACAGCAGGAATATAAGATTTTACTACACCTTTAGTGTCAGTAAATACATCCGGTAATTGATTTGCAACATTTTGCAAATGAATAATCTTTTGAACTTCCCGTTTACATTCATTTGTAGGAGGATCAAAATGAGACAGGGTCTTATTATCCCAAGTAATATCTTGTCGTGCTTCAGGCACCGACTTTTCTTTACCCATTAACGGAAAATTTGATTCGTCAAAATGACAATCCTCAAAACGTACTTTAAACATATCCCCTGTAAGGGGTTCAAGGTATCTAATAATGGATGGAGAATCAAAACCAACATATATCCCAAGTCTACGTTGAGGGCCCATTTTTGTACGTTGTAGAGGTGCAATTGGAACATATACAGGACATCCAAAAGTACGAAGATGAGAAATATTTGGTTGTTGATCAAATGCAAGCTGTAATGGAGAATATTTATAATATGCAGATGGTCTAATGCGAATTAGAGATGCTGCATGAAGTATAGCATGTCCCCAAACAGAAATAGGTAGTCTTGATTTCATAAGTAAAGGTCTAGCGATTAGTTAAAGCCTTTTGATCAAAGACTCAGCTAAACCGTTTTGTGTGTGTGTATGGGCAACAGGATGTTAAACATCTATTCCTATTGACATGTAATAACCATCAAAAACTTGAGATGAAAATTCACCTGCATTATCCAATCGAATGGTGTTAATTGGATACTCAGGAAATTGTGCTCGTAGTTTAATTATCTGAGCAAGAAGTCTAGCAAATGCAACATTTCTAGTGGAAAGAAGACAAACATGTGACCATCGACTAGATGCATCAATTAGAACCATAAAATATCTAAATGGTCCACTTGATGGATGAATAGGCCCACATATATCTCCGTGAATCTTTTGTAAAAAGGATGGAGATTCAACAATGACTTTTGAGAGAGATGGTCTAATAATTAACTTACCTTGAGAACATGCAGAGCACGGAGATTCATTGGGTAGAAATATCTTTTGATTCTTTAAGGGATGCCCATGCGAATTTTCAATAATTCGTCTCATCATTATAGAACCCGGATGTCCAAGGCGATCATGCCAAGTCATAAATACTTTAGGGTGAATGCACTTCTGGTGCATTACCACATATGATTCAATTGTTCTCATTTTTGTATAATACAATCCAGAACATAGAGCAGGCAGTTTTTCTAATACGAGCTTCTAGCCCGATACTGTTTTAGTAATAAGAAGATGCTCTTTACTGCCTTCATTGGTCGTTTCAATATGGTAATCATTACGACGTATATCTTTGAAACTCAATAAATTTCTTCTGAATTGTGAAGAAAATAGAGTATCATCAATACAAAATTTGGTGCCATTAGGCAACACAATATAAGCTCTTCCGGAGCCCTCAATTAAATCCGATGAACCTGATATGGTATGAACATAGGCTTTACTTAGTGTTAGATTTTGAAAATATTTCTTTTCTTTGAGAATTGTGTGAGTTGTAACACTGTCAGCCAGACATATATCTTTATCATTCAACTCTGAGATAAAAAGCTCATCAATGTGATCCATGATTCTACAAAATATACAAAACTTTTATTACTGATAGAAAGAAAATAAATTAATTGAGTGGAACACTTCCATCTCCAATTAAGTGTTCAATACTACCATCACGATGATTAAAGAAATCAGATACATCAAGATGAGTAACGTCTACATCTACTGAATCTAATAAATCATCTGATGGTTCTACTAAATTTGTTTCATGCACTTTATTCTTTCCTTTAATAGAAGCTTGATATAAATCAGCTAAGTGCCTGGCCGTACGACTGGTACGTGACCAATGTCCAGTCATTCCACATCTATGGCACACCTCTTCACTTTTCTTTGAAGAATTATTCTGAGGATTTTTACCCCTTTCTGAATTGTACCACTTCTGGTGATATGGTATATTATAATCCCTTTTAATGTTGTCACTCCTGGGACCAACATTTCTATAATTTCTCTTACCACGTCCACGCCTCCGATTTCTTCTAAAGGATGCACCATTCACTTCTGGGAATGATGTAAACCTATTACCATTCACTTCAGGGAATGATATTGAGCCAGTAGGGCGTGACTGGTGGCTTTCTAATAAGAGCTCATTATTCTGCTCAGCTACTAGAAGACATGATATAAGTTCAGAATATTTCTTGAACTTTCTCTCTCGATACTGCTGCTGCAGGAGCACATTCGAGGCATGAAATGTAGTAAAAATCTTCTCTAGCATTTCTTCATCGGTGATTTTCTCACTGCATAATTTTAATACTGAGCTTATTTTAAAAAGTGCGAAATTATACTCACTAACACTTTTAAAATCTTGCAACCTCAGGTGCATCCATTGAGAACGAGCTCTTGGGAGGATGACAGTCTTCTAGTGTTCATACCTCTCCCTTAAATTGTTCCACAAAATATAGGGATCTTTTACTGTGAGATATTCAGTTTTCAATTCTTCGTGAAGATGGTGGCGAAGGAAAATCATTGCTTTAGCACGTTCCTGCAGGATGCTTGATTTCCTTCTTTAATAGTTTCTCCCAGGATTGCATCAAGATGTATTTCAGCATCAAGTATCCAGGATAAATAATTTTTCCTAGATATATCAAGAGCAACAAATTCCAATTTTGTAAGATTTGTCATTTTAGAGGAATAAGGCCACTAGCTTTAGAATTGGTAGAACCGTCGTGCTGATAACGTGTTATGAAACTTAAAGAAAGGAAACTACTATTTCAAAAGAGAAATAAGAAATTCTTTCTAGAACTCTTAACAACTGAAACTTTCTTTCTCTTTCTATATTTTCTTATGAATTTCATTACAACTGAAACCCCTATTTATAGACTTTGAAGTTACTATGCAAGTCACTATGCAGAATTTAAAATAATAGTGGTGGAGTCATTCACATAATTTAGTAGTAGGACAGGAGGACGGCTGTATTTCGTTCGTTCATTTCAGCTTACATATTCTCGACCTCGGAGAGTCTCTCATTTGGTGGCCAAACAAGAACCGGCACTACTCGTCTCACATACAGCGGAACAATGAAAAGTAGAATAAATACACAGATTTTTGTATTAAAAAAATAAAGAAAAAAGAACGCAAATCTATTTCGATTTCCCTTTCTCTGTTTTTTTTTTTTTTTTGTTTTTCTCAGGAATATATTATTACATTATTATGCACCAGCCATGCTGAAAAGTGGGGGGAAAAAAAAAAAGAACAACTGCCAACGTGAAGATACAACCCCATTTCTGAGATTGATTAAGATGGAAAAATTCCTCGGTGGAGTTCAACATTTAACATCTCCACCATTGCTTTTTTCTACATTCCCTTGAATCCATAAATGACATGAGTTCTTAACAGATACGAGATATATCTCACACTTTACAGTATCTGCCAAGTCAGAGAAGCTCAGAAGTTGTGATCTGCAAAGATCAGAGAACCCCGATTCATCCATTCATCCATTTATCTTGTGCCAAAAGCTTAATCAACAACAGCTATAGCAGGGTCCATCTTCTTCTTCCTCTCACTAAAGCCCCGGCATGAGATCAAGCTCGGAAGACAACACTCCACAGTCCGAAATGGTTTCTCCTTCTCTGTTAAGGGATGATCTCCATTAGAGGTCCTCTCACTACTACATAGAGAGTTAGTTCCATAAGGGGTGCCATGTGCTGACTTTGGAGGGAGGTCAATTACAGTTGGTTTAACTTCCATCTTTCCGTTGGAAGTCTTCTGGTTGCCTGAGGTATTTAGATTGTCAACATCTTGGTCCTGTCGGATGCTCTCTCGGAAAAGTTCAATTAATTTCTTTTTTGGAGATGGTACGGGAATTCTGTCCTCGTAATGGATTTTGTTGTTGACTCGAGGAATCCCAGGGGAGAAGTTTTGATGGAGTGGAGTGTTGCCACGGGATGGAGTAAAATCTGCAAAAGGAACAATGAATACAACAAATTTGATGGGGCCAAGAGAAGATATTTCTACATGGGTCTACCTTCTGCATTATTTGTTCCTATACAGATGAGCTAACATCCATATAGAATCCAAGATAATCACTCTATATAACAGACTATCCAATTCAAGGAATGTTACTCCTATGGACAATAAACAATTTTCTTACCACCATTGACACTAAAAAAATCATCATCGCAATCCGAATCTAACCATGCTTGGGAATCAAAAAAGGTTTCTTCTTTGCTACCTGCCAAAAACAAAGGGAAGATATTATTAAACTTCAAGCCTACACTAAATAAAGTAAATTGTAGATTTAATATAAAAGTTGTATATATAAAAGTATATCTATTTAAATTAAAATTTGTATATATAAAAGTACATCTATTTAGAAGGCGATGTTTAAGGGAAAGTTTCCCCCTAAACATCGTTTCTCGCCTAAATTAATATTGTTCTTCTCCTATCTTTGGAATAACTTGTTGGAAAGAGACTAGAAATGAGAAATTTTTCCCTTGAATTATTCAAGATGCACTTGCCAAAATCTGCGCCTGTGCACCCTTAAGATTAGTCGATATGTTGTTCCGGACATACCAAGCAAATAAAGAAAAATTAATGCAACCACAAGATCCATTTTCGTAACCATGGTCCTAAACCAAAGGCCGCATAAATGCATTATTTTTCAAGGCAGGAGCCATTAGACATCTATCACAACATACAGGAAGATGGTCCGAGATTATATAACACTTATGCATCTACCAAAAGTTCTACACGACAATGAAGGCGTAGAATAGGACTTCCAACCAACTCCGAGTTTACCAAGAAGGCATTTAGGATTTTGGAGGTCAAAGACTGCCTCATTAAGGCTTAATTCCCCTTCAGCTTCCCCTGCTCCAATCAAGTTCCCGATTAAAACAAATTCTTCATAGGAACATCTGTGAGTTTCTCTCCAAACTATCCGCACATCATCTACATAATTGTTCCGACAATCCAAAGAAACGACCCCTACCACATATTGTTATGACTCGATGCCATATCTCTAAAAGTCACGGGGGTAATGATTAGAAGAGATTAAAAATACTAGAAGGTTTTTCTTCAATTATTTAAGATGCTTTTTCGGATATCAGTTTCATTCTGTTAAGATAGAAAATAATAAAATTTACCTCTTGAGAAGAGATATTCTGGGTTCAAACTCTGATTCTATACTCTACCATATTTAATTAAATAATTTACTTATTGGGTCTATTAATTGAAGACTCAGAAGAAATATTAAGATATAAAATAATAAAATCTAACTCCTTCCATCATATTAAATTTTGGGATAAGTGGTGATTTCAAACTTCCATCCCCCAATCTTTTTTACAGTTTCAGAATAGGAGATTCTACTTGAGCTTGTCCAATAAAAAGAACATATTTTCAAAACAGAGGCCTTAAAGCTACCATTGAAATTTTATATTCAGCATCAAGATGCTAATGGAAGTGCTATGAATAGTGATGCCACAGTTTACAAATTGATCTTTCACAAAATCTTGTCGGCCAGTCATAAATTTATTGTGCTTATGTAAAGGTGAAGCTTGCGGATAATGAATTGAATAAACGAAGATGAACCATAAATGACAAGTAATAATCTTACCCCTAAAAACAAGTGAGAAAAAGTAAACATCTAATTCAATAAAATAATGAAACCAGCTAAACCACTAAAACCAATAAAACCAATAAAATATTGCTTTCTTCAACCATACAAAATGAAATACAGTAACCCATACAGACCCCACCTCTGTTTCATTTCAGATTGCGTATCACTAAAAAAAATCCAAAAAAAAAATATTGTTCAACGTAATAACTTTTCCCATCACTAAGAAAATTAAAAAAACAAAAACCCATTTGATTTATTGCATCATATGATCGAGAAAAACAAATCATTCAAACGGCCGGAACTTGAAAGCAAAAAAGAAGAAAAAAACGTAACAACAATAATAAGGAAGATATATACCGTAGCCTCCAAAACTTGCGGCTGAACGAGAAGCCGGCCACTGGGACTTAGCAGCGACAACTTTGTTGTTGTCGATCGGAAAATTCCCACTGGTGGGAATTTCCTTTACGGGTGAAGGTGGAATCACGAGTTTGTCGTCTTTGGAGCCAAACGACAGTCTGAGTTTCATGGCGGAGTCCGAGCTTCTCTGCAATGATGCACATGAACCCATGCCTCTTATCTGTATCTCTCTCTAACCCAATACCAGTCTGATCATCCAGAACCCAGAGAGCAAAAGTAGGAAGTTTTTGCAGATAGAGAGAGATACTGGAAGTCGGTAAAGAAGGAAGAGGACGGTATTTGGCGTTATGTGGAAGGCAAATTAAAGGACGTCTGAAATGAGAGAGAGAGAGGGGGGGGGGGGGGGGATATAGCAGGATGCAACTGTAAGCGGATTTTACAGAGAACGGGGACCACGTACAAGTATCTGAACCGAGGGTGAGGATTTAACCATTTTTTTTTTCTTTTCTTTTCTCTGACTGTGAGACTGGTGAAATTTGTGAACGAGGGGGAAAGGTTGCCTTTTCAGGGGCTGTGTTTCCATGTGCTAGTTTGGCAGTTTGTTTTATTTTGTTATTTTGTTGGATCATGATTCTTTATATTTTAGTCAATAATGCTCCAAAATTTAATTATTGCATATTTAATTAATGTAATCTAAATTTTATGAAGGATGTAATGTATTTGCTATAAAAATCTACTGTAAATCTTGTTTGTTTTTACTAATAATCTCACATCATCCTCTTATTATTATTTTTTTAAATTTTTATATAAAATAAAATAAATAATTTAAATTGTTTAAATTTTAAAATAAAGTTAATATTAAAAATATATATTATAATAATATTTTATATAATTTTTAAATTTTATCTTTATCTCTTATTTATAAAAACAAACCAAATCATGTAGTGTTCAATTTCTCTGTTGAATGGGTTTGGATACGAGTGTATCGGCATGGAATCATTGAACTCAAATTAATTTTCTTATTTATGATGATAAGATGTTTGAGATAGATAAAAACCTGCCAATAAAATTAAAACCGTCCAATCATTCAAGAAATTTAGGCACGTATATATCTCTTGAATTACCAATTAAGATATTCGAGACTCGAGAGGCATAGAACAATCGTATGAAAATAAGGAAAAAAAAAATAATAATAAAGGGTAAAAAAAAAAAACCATACAATTATTGATTTATTATGATTGGTTGTCAAAGGAATACAGCTCAGACTAAAGAGGCTTATGAGCCTTGGCCAAACACGCTGGAGACACGCTACGGTCATAATCCCCAAGGTTGACCTCAGCATATAGCATGAAAACGTGGGCAGTCTAATTGGTACTACCACATTCATCATGTGGAAATTGGTACTACCACATTCATCATGTGGAAATTATTGCATCTTTCTAACAAATACAAAAAAAAAAAAAAAATTCCCACCAATATGAATTACTCAAGGAATTTCCCCACTTTGAATCACATTCTCCAATAACTTTATAAAATACCATTTTATGTGTCATAATTTGTTGCTTTTTTCTTCTTCTTTTTTCCCATTTCTTTAAGTTCGAAAAAAAGAAAAAGAAGAAAGCAAGTACTACAAATCTTGAGGTGATTAACGAAGTTTGTTGCCATTGGCTTAAATTTTAAGTTTGCTAAAAAAAATGAAGAGTGCAGTTTTAAAATGTGTAAATTTTGCATACCCTTTGTTAAAAAGATTAAGTAAATTAAATTTGTAAATTATTCAAAAAATTTATTTATTTTTTAATAATAAATTTTATTATTTTTTAAAAGAAATGTGCGAGACTTACAAATTATATCTAATCTTACTCTAAAAAATATGAAAAAAGAAGGGAAAAAAAAAACCTACACAAAGACAACATGCAAAGAATCCACAGTTCCGGCCATGACGGCCAAGTTGAGAGGATCTTAAGCTTGAATGAAAACAGAAATGAAATTGCAAAGACAAAGTTTTAATAAAGTAATATATATAATTCTTTCAACTTTTGAATTATGCCCCCACTAATGACTAATCTATCTTTTCATTAAGAAACACAAATAGTTGGTGATTGAGATTAGCAGTTGGGGATGAAGTTGAAAATGATGGAATTAACCAGCACTACTACTTGGACTATTTCTCTCTTATAGGAAGTTAACTTTTACCCAACATGGTCCCACTCAATAGTTTATTTGGAATGTGAAGGGGTTGGGAGATTTTATATTAAATATTAATCCATGCAAGTTTTACAAATTCAACAACCCTATTTAAAAATTAAAAAAAAAATCTTTTTATAAAATTATTTATTGACACTGATGTAAAAGTCAGTCGCATTGATTTATATAATAAAATATTTATACTTTAATTTCTTTAAAAATAAATATAATGAGTCTCATAATTAAGTTATATACTAATTAATATATTATATATAACATAAAAAAAATTATATTATATATGAATTCATAAGATTAATTGATATTATTTAGTTTTATTTAAGCTGCCAATATTATTTAGTTAAGACACCAATGTAGTTAGCAATTGGAGGTTGAATGGAGCGATTAATAAATATTATGAACATTGAACAGTTCGTTTTCATGGCAGAAGGGTTTGGTATCTGTACTGTTGCTTTTCTTGATCGTTTTAATCTTTATTAATTTCCCCTTTTAGTAATTGCATATCTATTATCTCCTCCTTTGTCTTCTAACATGAATTTAGTCGGTAAGATGTAGGATAAGATACATGATAAAGTCCCACAAAGTTGAAAGCACACTTAAAAGAATGTGGAGTACTCGCATCTTATCATTATGATATGCAGTCAGACACGTACTACTCTCATCTTATAGTACGATCATATCTTATTACATAATCATCATACTACAAGAAAAACTGTATGTATATATAATTAATTAATTATAATTAAAATGATTATTTTTATTATAAATACTCTATTTTCATTACAAACAATCATTATAATTATAATTAATTAATTATATATATATTTGTAATATCAAGTCCTTTTTAATAACCAAACACGCAGTATACTCATATCTTATTATATGATATCATATTAATTAAATTAATGTTCATATAAGCCATTTTAATTACATGACATATCGTGATATGACGAGATCAATAACATGATGTCGTCCATATTTTAGAAGTACTTACTAATTTGTCAAAATATTTATAATTAAGTGTTGCTGCTTGCAGGTCAGATATTATGTAAATACATGATCACATATTGTAACATTCAATATACTTATAAAACAATTCATATATGCATTTTTTTTGTGTACGGCGGATTTACGCAGTACTGCTATTCTGTATAAGGACAAAAACGAAAACGAGTAACAAAATAAAAAATAGGTGAAAATGTAGTTGGCTATGTATGTGGATGAGTTTTAAATTGACAAGTTATATATTAGTCATTGTAAATGTAGAAATATAGAGAGAAATATGAAGAATCATATAATTGTATATTTTTCATGTGTCTCAAATTACATGAAGGGGACATATATATAGGGTAGAGACCAAATTCTAATAAGGACAATTATAACATTAACCCTATATAAATTGTACACTAATATTCTTTCTCAAACTCTTGGCAAAGAAGTCAACTAAAGTTTAGAAATAAGATTACCAAGTCAACTAGGTGGATGTGATTTCGTAAAAATATCAACAATATTATCTTCAGAAGAAATTGAGTGTAAATAAAAGAAACCATGTTGATGATGTTGTCGAATAAAATGACAATCAATCTCAATATGTTTAATACGCTTATGAAACACATCATTATGCGCAATCTGAATAGCACTATGATTGTCACAGTGACTAGGAGAACTTATGGATTGAGGAACACTGATATTTTCAAAAGTCAACGTAACCACAAAAGTTCAGATATCGTATCAGCAGGAGCACGATATTCAGCCTCAATATTGGAACAAGCAACAACAGACTGTTTCTTACCATCCTAAGAAATCAAAGAAGTACTAAGTAAGAAACAATAACCAGTGGTGGAACGACAATCAATAGGATCACCAGCCCAATCTGCATTAGAATAGGCCTTTAATTCCAAAAATGAATGGAATGAGAAGTGCAGATCATTAAACAAAATATCCTTGATGCAGAGCATAATGCAAAGAATTATAACAAGATTGGTAGATCGAGATGTATTCATAAATCGATTGACTAGATAAACAGAATATGAAATGTCAGGACTGTTGATAGTAAGATAAATTAAACTGCCAACTAACTGTCGATACAGTGTCACATCTGCAAGTGTGGAATCGTCGGTGGTCAAAAGCTTAATATTATACTTAAGTGGACTAGTGACTATCTTGCTATCTGTTAACCCAGCTTTGGAAAGTAAATCAGAGACATATTTGGCTTGAGTGAAATAATAATCATCTTGATTTGAAGTAACTTCAAGGCCGAGAAAGTAATTGAGATACCCCAAATCCTTCATCTCAAAATTCTGACTAAGAAAAGTTTGAAGATCTCGAATACCAGCAACAGCATCACCAGTAATAATCATATCATCGACATAGAGAAGAAGAAGGATAGTACCTGCTCCAATAGTGCGAATAAAGAATGCAGAATTAGATGGACTAGAAACAAAACTTTGTTGAGATACCACTGACTGATATTTCTCAAACCAAGCTCGATGAGCTTATTTGAGCCTATAAAGTACACGACAAATACAGCAAACTTTATGTGGAGGATGTTTATAGCCAGGTGGAGGCTGCATGCATGCAAACTTCCTCAGTAAGATCACCATTAAGAAATATATTTTTAACATCCATCTGAAAAGAGTTCCCAACGTCAGACAGCAACAACTGCAAGTAAAGATCTGATAGAGGTAAGTCTAGCAATATAAGCAAAAGTCTCCTCATAATCAATTCCATACTCCTGGGTGAATCTCCTTGCAACAAGTCAAGCCTTATAGCGTTCAACTGATCAATCTGCCCAAGTTTTGATTTTATAAATTTACTTGCATCCCACTGCAATCTTTCTAGGAGGCAAATCTACTAGATCTCAAGTATGTGTTTTGTTAAGAGAATTCAATTCATCAGACATAATTTGCTGCCAAAGAGGGTCCGTAAAAGCCTCACTATAATTATGAGATTCATGTAGGGTGGCAAGGACAGAAAAACAGCGATAATAACGAAGATGAGTAGGAGAAACACTCACCTGACTAGAATGACGAGGTTCAGGGAGTGGAGAAGACTGATAAATGGTGGGCGTTGCAAATGGTCCATCAAACACATCAAGGGGATTGGGTACAGCTGTAGAAAGATTGTCTAATGAGCTCGAAATATCTGCAGAAGAGTCAAAAAATAGAGCAATAGAATGATCAGTAAATATGGGAGAGTGGGTAAAGGACGAATGGGAGAACGTGAAGAGGCTAGTAAGTGGTTTGTGTTCCCAAAACTCCACATGACGAGAGATTCAAAGACGTTTGGAGATAGGATCATAACACCGATAACCTTTCTGAGTTAAGCCATAACGAAGGAAATAGCATAACCAAGAACGGGATTCAAGTTTGGCCCATTCATGAGAAGGAAAAGTAATAAAATAGGCACAACTAAAAACTCGAAGTATGAAATAGTTATGTATCATACCGTATAGAAACTCATAGAGAGATTTGTTATGAAGTATAGGTAAGGGGACCCAATTGATAATGTACACAGCGGTAATAGCAGTTTTACCCCAAAGCTTTTAAGGTAAAGAAGCAAAAAGTAAAAAAACTCTTACAATATCCAGGATATGATGATTTTTCTTTCTACACGACCATTTTGTTGAGAGGTATATAGACAAAAATGATGGGACAATGTACCTTGTTGATGCAGGAACTCAATGAGAGTTTTGTCATTGTATCCCATGACACTATTTGAACGTTAAACTTTGATGGTACGAGAAAATTGAGTTTGTACCATTTTGTAAAAATTTTGATAAACACAAACAAGTTCAGATCGATGCTGTAACAAATATAGCCATGTATAACGAGAATAATCATCAACAAAGATAACAAAATAACGAGATCCCCCTCAGTAAGAGTGAAAGCAGGACCCCAAATATTATAGTGAACCAAATAAAAATGTGCAATCGAAATAGATTCATTGATATTAAAAGGTAAATGAGTTTATTTTTCAAGTTGACATGAGATACAATCAAAAAACTCAACTATGATAGAACCTAGGTGACCTTGGGAGGCCAAAAGACAAACACAAGGAAGAGAGGCATGACCCAACCTAAAATTCCATTATAGGGACGAGGTGACAGTAGCAACAACGGAGTGAAACAAATGTGATGGAGGCTGCAAAGAAGTAAGCTCGAACAAACGTCCAAGCTTACAGCTTGTCCCAGCGAGTTGATCCGTCTGTGGATCCTGCACATCAATACTAGCATTAGACAAGGTAATCTTAAGACCTAACTCACAAAGTTGACCAATTGAAATGAGATTTGAGGACAATTTGAAAACAAGATAGGTGTTGTCAACAAATAAAGTAGTATATATGGTAGAATTGGATGGTAAAGCAGATTTGAAAAAAAAATATTAGAATCAAAGATTATGTGATTATAACATGCATAATAAAAAAATCAAGAAGATGCACTTGAGGTGACAGACAAAGCACTAAAAGATCGAGATAAAACCTGGTGAATTAATGCCTCAATGTCAGTAGCAGTGAGAAAAGTGGATATTGAAGAAGGCTCAGTAGCAGACTTAGGAGCAGTTGGAGCAACTGCAGCAGCTTGCAACAAGGGAGCCTGAGACTGATATTTGTTCTGCTATTTTCAATATTCTACAATAGAGTGACCATGACATTTGCAGTATTTGCAAAAGATAGCCTTGAAAGAATGAGAAGGATCTTGGTCTGTGGCAGTAAAAAATCCAAAAGTAGTCTTGGGGATCGTAGCAATAACTGAATCTTAAGTCTGCATATTCATAGATTTTTTGGTTCAACGATCAAATATTGGGTGATTGTCGGGTCGAGTTGGAGCTAGGCGGGTTGGGCAATTGGGTAGCGGGTATAAGTCGCAAGTTGCTGGAGCTAAGGAACATGTGGGCACATGATATGATGTTTGGAAGAATGGTGCAGCGCGTGTGGGCTCGTGGTCTAACATGCAAATGAATGGGGTGGTGCGTGTGGGTGCATGCAGAAGCTTATGGGCAAACTTTTGACATAAAAAAACTTAGAAAATTCTCAGGACTCCATTGATGATCATATTTGACAAAAAAGGAGCAAAAATGGACGAAAATCCCACAAAAATACTCCATTGATGATCATATTTGACCAAAAAGGAGCAAAAATGGACGAAAATCCCACAAAAATCTCACTATCAATGTAGAAAATATTAAGGTTGGTGTGAAATGAAGAAACACCAACAAAACTACTTGCACGAACAAAAAGAATAAAGTTGTGACTCTAATGCTATGTAGAAATATAGAGAGAATTTTAAAAAAATCATATAGTTGTATATTTATGTGTTTAATTACATGAAGGAGGCATATATATTATATATTGTAGTCACCAAACCCTAATAAGAACAATCACAATATTTAACTCTATATAAATATATAGACTAACAATAAAAAAGCGAATCTTACTTTAAAATTTATTAAAAAAAATATTTTTTTATTAATAAACTCCATTTTGTTTAAAAAAAAAATTATATGAAATTATTTATTTAAAACTTGTGCTTAAGATTGCCAATGGTTCGACGTAGCCTGATGGCATAAGTCTCACATTTTATGGGTTCGACCCCCCCCCCCCCCCCTCCTCTCCTCCCTTCCCCCCCCCCCTCTCTCTCTCTCTCTCTCCCAATATTAAGAAAAAAAGGAAAAAAAAAAACACTTGTGCATAAGATTATTCGGATATATATACACGAAAGAAAGTTAATGCATTCATTGTGCAGATTGACTTTACATGGGCCCTAATTGCTACTAAAATATCTAACACAGATCACTACAAAGTATTGCTTAGAAAAAAAAAAAAAGATCAGTACAAAGTACAAAGTGATTGGCAGAAAAAGAAAGGGCGGTTTGTATGTCATCGTCAGAACGAGAACGTATTGTCTGATGGCGTCTTGACTATCGAGGGGAACTTTATGAAATCCTTTTAACATCAAACAAAAAACAAAACATCATTCTAATTTATCTTGCCAAATTGTCCTAAACCTTATCAACCTATCCTAGAAAATGTGGCCAATTTTGATTTTGGAAATTACCTGCTAAGAATGACGATTTGGGTTTTTGAATTATCACCAGGAGTAAGGCACAACCTCAAGAACTGTTAAAAAAGAAGTATTTTTTTCTTTATTTTTTTTTTCAAGAACTGTCAAATTCAGCTTCATATAGGAATAAATATCTTGTAGTTTTTTCAGATACGTTTTGATAAGTCTTTTCCGGTTTTCCCTTTCTAATGTATTGTGTGGTGAAAATAAAAAAGAAAATGAGCAAATTTTGATTAAATTCATGCCCCAACAAAAAGTCATACGAGTATAAAGAAAAAAATCTTTTAGGTTGTAATCTTATTGATAAATAAAAATAAAATAAAAAATTATTATTTTAAAAAAAATATTATTATAACTTCAAATTTCTTTATACTAATTTTGCATTGTAGTCCCTATTTGAGGACCGTTTATAGCATTGTTGGAGTATAAATTCTTTTATAATACTTTTTTGTCTTAATTTTTATTATATTCAATTATACTTGTTAATACAATAAAAATGTAAGTGATTTCATGTGTTAATTATTTAAATGACAGTCATCTTTAATATATAAAGATGATAAATATATAATAAAAAATAATATTTTGAAAAATATATTCTAAAAAAGGTAACACACCATGCGTTTCAAACATTGGGCATTGTGGGTGTGTTGGAAGAACTTGGAACACATGGCTGTGGTTGAAACCAAAATTTTGAATACCGTATTAGAAGTCATACTGATCAAGACACTGGTACGAAATATTTCGATACCGATATCATTTCGTATATCTTTTATGAATAATATTTCGATATCGATACCGTTTCGATACTGGTACCGTTTCGTATACTGTTTCAAAATAATTTATACTTGGATAAATTATATATATACAAGCATTAACTGTATTCCAAAATGACAATAAAATAAGTCATAAACTCAATACTAGACATTTTTATACTCTTAAGTCCTACAAAATCATTTATCCATCAACACTAATTAACTATTAAAGTACCAAAAATTAGCATTTAGATGTTAAAAGTTCAAAGTAAACAAACTAAAACAAAAAAAAAATAATAATAAGAAACTAATTATGAAAGATAATAAAGCTTACATATATAAATAGAAAATTATTGAACGATAGCAATTATTGTAGTGTTGACTCAAACCCCATCTCGCCTAATGGACCAAATTAGGGAGCTTGACAACCTCCAGCCATTGGGAGGTAAGCCATGGAAGGATGACAATGACGACATACCATAGTTGCAGCCACAAGCCCCTTATGTTTTTTTTTTCCTCAACAAGTCCTAAATTGTTGAGCGTGAGCCACACCAAGTCCAGTTCTTGGTATGAATAATAATTCCAATTTTTTTTATAAGTGAACAATGGTAATCTTATGTAATCGCATAAATTAGCTCCATAGACCAACGGTAATTGATTCACAGATTTCTATCAGCATGCGTAACATGGAATCACTCTATTTTATCTTATGAATCTATTTTATCAATAAATCAAGACTTTAAACTTGAGGGATAATTGAAAAAAGTCAAGATCATACCTGCGATGGAGAAGTGAAAGAGACGACGGCAGCGGCAACCTGAGGTGTGAGACCGGCGACGTAAACGCAGGGCTGGCAGTGCTAGGGAGAACCGGTTGATGGAGAAAATGCAATGGAAGACTGAAGGAAAAAGTGAAAGCGCTAGATTACTTAGTTGATTTCTTGTGCTTTGATGAAATGATCCCTCCATTGTACATAAATAACAAAAATGTCACTTAACAAATATGTGGATTACGTACCGGGTGCTAAATGAGTTTCTACCGTAATCTTAAATATCAGCTGGTACCAGTCGGTAAGGTCGATATTTATCTCAAAATGAAACATTACTCAACAGCATATCAGCTATCTAGCCGGTATGACATATTTCGACCATACCAGTCGATATGGTATGAATTTAAAAACACTAATTGAAACACATAGGGAGGGGTCCATTGTCCATGAAAGTTAAGCAACAGTGAGGTGGAAGATGTAAACAATAAATCCACTACGTCTCTACAAAAAGCGTGAGTATGCTACATTCATAAAATATATTTATAATTTTTTTTTTATAAAATGACATAATTTATTTAATTTATTTTAAATAAAAATAATTTTATAATTTGAATAATCCAATTAAAGTCAATTTAGAAAAATATATTTGTTCATCCTTTTATTGTAGTTAATTTTCAAAGCGGTGCGTGCATGCTTAAAAGTCCAAAATAACGAAAATTATTGAAAGATTATTATGAGCCATAGAATAATTGTGTTGTCTCTTAGCTTTACGTGGCCATATAGGTTTTGAGCACACCCACCTAACAGTTTTATTGTCTTTATCAGTAGTCGAATGTCTCTTTCTGGTTGTTTAAGCCTCGTTAATCAATGAATGATTTATTTGGATGGTATTTGGCTTCGGATGTGCCATCCACCTGGCTAATGAGCTTTGCTATACATCATATATATTTTTATTTTTATTTTTATTTTTATTTTTTGGATTTTTCTTAAACTAAATGAATTGATCTTCTACGTCTCATTATTCATTATCTGAAAACTACAACCAAATCTCTCTCTCTCTCTCTCTCTCTCTCTCTCTCTCTCTCTCTCTCTAGCCTGTATTTGCTTTTCATTTCTCTAACACCACCGTTGCCGGTTCCCAGCCATAGGAGGCTATTTTTGAGAGAGGGTGGAGCTTTGGCTCATTCCTCCCTCCCGTCTAATCCTCTTAGACTTTTTAGTTTATTTTTTACTTTTTTTATTGTTATTTCTTACGATTTTATAATTTTTTTTCTAAGCCTTTAGAATGGCCGATCTTCTACTTGTCGGACTTCTACGACCACCACACGCCGGCCAAATGGAGTCTATAGCAACCAATTTAAGAGAAGGAATGAAGAATTTGACTAGATGTGCGGCGCGTTTATCTCACACGCCTATTGGGATGCGCGTGTCCACCACACACTACCGCATTTGGAGAGCCTTGTTGTTGCCATGTGCGGTACTATTGGAATCAGCGACTTCTGATGTTCCATTCTATCCTTTCGATTTTCAACTTAGTGCAGCGCGTTCTCCTTACATGCCACCACAACCGGTGGTCGCTTTGTTCCCTTGAATTGGTTCTCCTATGTTGTTGTTTTCAATAACCAGTGATTAAGAGGATGTAGATATGATAGCTTCTTTCGGTTGAAACAAATCAACAAAATGCAGCGCACCTTTTTCGATTGACCTTTTAGTCGTAGGTTTATACTCTGTTTATCGGACTATATCAAAATTGCTTTTGAGCGACTTCCCCTTATGATAATTAGGTTGGAGTCAATTAATTGGCGAGATAACCTATTTTTTATTTGTTTTTCTTTTGATGCTGCTTTTATTTGTTTTGGGATAACTATTGGGGACTCTCATTCTATTGAATATTATATAATTATATCATTATAATCTATCTATGTATGCTAACTTCTAGAGAAAGAAATAAATATTTGGAGACAATGCACAACTTTTTTTCAAGTTTAATTCATATTAAATGTTAAATTTAAGAGAAAATTGAGGAGTTATCTTTTTTTATGTATAAAATTTAGTATGGCAATGATAAATTTCAATTCAATTTGTAATTGACTGACCGAGTTAACTCATTAACGCTAGTACTATTACTAGCTAGTACTATTACTAGTACTAGCTAACCAGCGAATTAATGCTGCTCTCTTTGTCTCTTAATATTCGATCGAGTCTGAGGTGGTCAAAGAAGGATAATCTAAGAGTGACAATATGTTACACAATTCGTTAATCTAACACGAATATGGCACGATAATAACAGATTAGGGTTTAATCTTAATGGGTTTTGGGTCAAAACGGGTTGACCTGTTACAACACGATTGTTTAATAGATTGATAATTTAACCCGCTATGATACGTTATGATACATTAAGAAAATTAATATAACAAGTATACATTTATATTTAAAAATAAAATTGTTAAAATCTTAATTTTGATATTTTTCTTATTTAGATTGTAATTCATACTTGTAGTTAGTATTATAATTTTTATAAATATTACGGTTTTAACATTTGTATAAAATTATGCTAAGTCTAATTAAGTCAAATGAGTTAATTTCGGACATATTCAACATATATACATAAACAGGTTGAAACGTATCATATTTTTTCGTATTAATTTATTTCGTAATATTTACTAATGAGTCATAACGGGTTGACACGACATGACACGTTATGTTAACGGATCGTGTTAGGGTTTGAGATTTTGACACGATAAGCTTAACGAGTCAGATTATAGTTGACCTATATAGTATAATATACATGTCTTGATATGACATGAATACGATCCATTAATACAATTTGATATCCTAAGATATTCATGGTGTCCGAAGCAGAAATGGATGTAACGGCGAAAATAGCGCCATCTATGTATATAATTAGAAGCAGGCATCGGGCATGCATGGACGTACTGTTGTATTCAATTCCAGGAAATTTGTGGCATTTTCACATGTAAATTTTGCGTATATTATAGGCTATAGCCACCAGCTAGCTAGTGGATTACGTGTGCTTACTATTTGTGTTTGAGATTAGTTTTTTTTTTTTAGAGAAATAATTTTTGCAGCATAAATATTACATAATTATTTTTTTAAAATTGATTAAATGTAGATTTTATATAAAAAAAAATTAATTTTTTAATAATAAATTAATTTTTTTCAAAATATTTATACCATCTTTACATATTACGACTGTATATATTATTATTATTATTTTCTTGTAATAATATTCAATAAGCAGCAAAAAAGAAAAACTCTGGTTGGCGTTTGGGCTTTTTAACAGTAAACGAAGTGCGGCCTAATATACAGCAGCTCGTTCCATGTTGTCCTTGCTTCTCCAATATTCGGTATTATAAGTGCACAAAAATTCAAAATGGATGGTTGTTGATGTTAAATTATGCTCTTTAGTCTTTACGCCTTACGGGACTTGGATTGCTAATGATGATTAGATATTTGATGAAATTAAAAACACGTAGCTACGGGTGAAACTAGAATTTTGTGTTTGAGGAGGGCGATCGATAAAATAGACAATAAATATAAATTTGATAAGGATATCATCAGTGATAAAAGTGTTATGTTTTGTTATTATCGAACTCTCTAAATGTATATTAATTTTCAAATTGTTCATATCTTTTTTTTTTTTTTAAAAATCAATTATTTTTAAGTACTTGCTCATATTTTTTTATGATTTAAGAAAAATTTATAGATTAAAAATAAATTTAAAAATTTTATAATAAGTAATGATATAATGCTGTTAAATTTTTAACAAACTATATCTCATAATTATACAAGTTAGATTGAAACTAAATAGATGAGTATAATTAATCAATTTTACAATCATATAAATTTATAATCAATTTTTTTATTAGAGTTAGACTATTAGTTAAATAACTGTGAGATTATGTGAGTTGAAATTTAAGTTTAAGTGAAATTAAAAGTTAGAATATAAATAGATCTATATTAAGATTTAGATTAATAATTTTAGTAAAAAAAATTTAGGGGGGACAATTTTTATTTATTTTTAATTTGAGAGAAAATTTTAATTATATATATAATTATATATATTTATATTATAAATTAATTTTTTTAAAAACTTTACCGCCCCCGCAAGCATTAATCTGGGTCCGCCCATGCATGCAGCCTAGTTGTCAAAGCTGGGCGGACTTGGGACGTGCAAGCTGTAGCTAATTCAGACATCCTGGGTCGGAGGAAATCCTCATGTATTGCTAGTGTCGGCTTTCATTTTCTACTTCTCAGTGATATTGGGCTGTAAACAGTTCATTTCTTAGGAAATTTTTGTATCAACGGGTTAATTCGATTGCGGCAGATGTGCGTACGTGAAGAAGTTGGAAGTAGGGAAAGTGGACATATTATCGACAAGATTCTTGTGATTTTCTTGTCTAATATATACATATATATATATAATTTTTATAATTCTTAAAGAGAGAAATACTAGACGTAAATGGCACAATTTTTATAACTATTTTTCTTTTTAATTTTTTAGCAAAGGAAACCGTGGTTTTGAATGTAAATAAATTGATATATGTGTTTGAATGTATGAATTAAGTTAAAATGAGTTTAACTTTTTTTATTAGAAAAGAAAAAAGTAATAAATTTCATCAAGAAATTATAAATTCAAATTGTTTTAACAATCAAACGTAGCCTTAAAAGATTTATTTGCAAAATTATCAACTTTCTAGTGTGGAGGGATAAAATATTTAGCTCATAATTGGTCCAGCTTACCAAACCATCACTAGAGATAAGAGGAGAAGTGATAAAAGACAAGAAGTGACAACAAAAAAAGCCCGAGAGCATGCAAATGTCAGGAAAGGTAATAAGGGGTCAAAAGAAAGTGGGGAACTGAGAGCAGCTTAGATATGCAAAAGGTCAAGTCCTATCATTGAGAACAAGAACGTGCAAAAGGAGTCAAATATGTTGCAAAATCAAACAATGACAATAAAGTAAAATTAATGTGAAAAGAACAATAAAAGCGTAATTAAACAGTCACACAACACATAATTTACGTGGTTCGACAATTTGCCTACATCCACGAAGTTATAGAGGATTTTTATTACTTGAGGAATCACCTAATACAGTTTGGGACACTCTCATAGTGTTTTCGTACAGCCATAGGCCTTTTACAATAAGTATATATAATGATAGGGCAGGAAAATGCTAATTTCAGATTTACTGTGTAACTCGCTCGAGCGAGATCTCTGTTTGGGTCTAACTCGAGCTCACTGTCTGAGTCTCATTCAAACGACTTGTTGAGCAAGAGGTCGAGCAAACTCATTATCTAAGTCTCGCTCGAGCAATCTGTCTTGATTCAAGCTCTACACTCAACAAAATAAAAGGGATCAGTCACACGATCACATGAAGATTTCTTCTTCTTTTTCCTTTTCAACCTCAACAATGAGAGTTCTAAAAAGAGATGTCTTCTCTAACAAGTAGACCTCTCACTTTTTTTGTGAGTGAGATATAAGAGGTCATGAAAGACCGTAAACAATACTTTTAAGGATATATGTTAAGGATATACGCACCGACGTTGTATAGCCATACTAGAACACTTTTAAGAGCTCTAAATAATATCGATTAAGGTTCAAGTCGTCACAATAGATCAGAAATGACCCTTTTTCCCATTCTCTCATTCTGATCGGTTGAGCCATTTTTCATGCATCAGCACTCAATGATTAGATACAAGAGAATTGAAGGCATTTTAGTTCTTATTTTGAAATAGAAGGTTTGGATCTTTTGAAGAAATTTCACTTTTTCTCTCTAAACTCGAATCCTACCCAATTATATGTAATTTATATGCACGGTACGCGCATAAGATGCGATCCACCGATACAAGAGAATTGAAGGCATTTTAGTTCTTATTTTGAAATAGAAGGTTTGGATCTTTTAATGAAATTTCACTTTTTCTCTCTGAACTCGAATCCTACCCAATTATATGTAATTTATATGCACGGTACGCGCATAAGATACGATCCACCGATACAAGAGAATTGAAGGCATTTTAGTTCTTATTTTGAAATAGAAGGTTTGGATCTTTTGATGAAATTTCACTTTTTTTCTCTGAACTCAAATCCTACCCAATTATATGTAATTTATATGCACGGTACGCGCATAAGATGCGATCCACCGATAGTGGTATAGGAAGCACTTCTGAATCTCTGATGCATTACAAATCTCCACGTGTCACATGCATGACAGTTTACAACTCTTGTGTAAGTGTGGATCTTGGCCAGGGTTCTCAGTTCTCACTACTCTTTATTTTGCCTATTGGATATATATCAGAATACTTAATATAATTCGTTACTAATTAATTAATTCCCTGGCGCAAATTATCGTATTGGCCACATCAAAGTTCACGGACCTTGATATTTTCAAAGCCATGAGATGGGCCAGATGGCAGAGACTCAAGAGTGTTTCCAGATTTCTATGGCGCTTAAGGCTTGAATCACCTTAGTTAAATGCGAGAGAATTGTGTTGCATCCTCGGGCGCCAGAAACTATATAGACTGATGTTAGCAAAGGCATGCTCCTAAGTCCAATAAATGTACTTGTAAATTAGAAAAGTACTCTTTCCGGTAACTAAGATAGGTGGTCAGCATGTGTTATCACGTGCATGAAACCCAAGGTTCGAGTTTATTGAGAGAGGGAGAGAGATCCACAAGAGCAAACATATCATTGATGCAAGATACAGAAGGAATGAATGCTTATTCGTGGACAATTATCTTCAACTTTCGGTTCATTGGTACTTGGATTCTACAGCTGGGGTTTTGCAGAAAAATGCTATTACTTTTTGTCATGGAGCTGATGTACTTACTTTTTCTCCTCTGCAAGATTTCTTTTGAACATTCGCATGAATGAACACATCTTTGAGCAAATTCCATTTTCGAAGAGAGTATTTTTGGTATTTGTAAACTTTACTTATCCAAAAGATAAAATAGGAAAAAAAATGGTATTTGCAGTTGTATGGTGTAAGTCTCATCTACTTATTTTGAAAAAATAGATAAATTTAAAAATTACATAAAGATTATTGTTTTAATAGTGAATGTTACTTTTTTTTTAAAAAAATTGTGTATAGCTTATATATTTTAAGATTGTATCTAGTATTATTTAAAAATTAAAATAATTGGCCCGTTTGGATATTGAAGCGAGATAAAACTATCTAATCTCATCTTATTTCAACTAATAATTTTATTATTATTTATAAATTATCTTATCTCATCTACTTTCTTTTTGCTAAGAAAAGAAACCGATGTCCGATGGTGCCAGGCCACTTGGTCATTGTGTCAAACTTTTTGGTTTGACTAAAAGGGTCATTGTTATTCTATTTTAATATTTATACATCACTTGAAACAAGGTCTTAACTATGTCTACGAGATGTGTGAGCTTTTTTTAGTTAGTGCTTTTCACTTAAAAATACTTAGAACAGTTCCTTTTAGCAGAGATCTGAAGGAAGTTTAGTAATTAAAGAACTAAAGGTAAGTGTATCTCATGCCCTCTTTGCCACCTTTCCCTTGCATAGTATACTGGTTTCACGTGTTTTACACATCATTTGTTTATTATTGGTCTAATTCAGTTATACTAATCCTCATCCTAGCATATATATGCTAGAAAGATCAAGGCGATCTCTTGGTCCATGAATGACATTTGAAAGTGTGGATGTGCGGGGACAATTGGCTGTAGCTTGTAACGGGTCAACATATATTATGGCCAATACGACCTATCACTCCCAAGCCTTTCTTTCATGCCCCAGCTTTACCCTGCATTAATGGCGTCTCTTCATCTGTTTTGGATATTATCCAATTCTTTTCCCATGATTTTCCAAAATCTACATCATTTCTATCCACACTGCCTGACAAATCATGCATGCTTACAGCTTTGATGTAGTACTCCACTATTCTCCTACATGATTTCTTTAGGCTCATATAAATACATTATACCTCAGATTGTGTTTTTTCTTTTATTGGCATCGGGTATTTGGAATAGTGTCCTGACTAATTCCAAGAGTGCATAGGCCCTCAGCAAGGGTTTTCCGCTAATGCAATCTCAGACTTTGCTTATTCAATCTCAGAATGTAATTGACTTGGTCATTCATGGCCATATTGTCCTGGGGAATGTTCTGCTCCATGAATGGAGCTAAGGCTTCACATATTAATAAGGAATCTTAAGATTGATGTAGCCATGAAGGCAGACTTGCTTCTCTATGTGCATGATTTTCTTGTAAATGTATGAGATGTGTGAAAGACCTATGATAGCCCATATTTAGTTTGAGATGGTATAAATTAAGGTGTTCTGTCTAAGCACATCTAGGAATGGACAGAGCTAATACACGCATCTTGGTGACAATGATTACTGGAAAAATAAACTATTAAGTGATATCCAATCCTTGGACAATGAAATCAAGCTCAAGGGGGCTCAGCCAAATGAAGAGGTTCTGTGAAATCACCATGCTTGGCTTTGGTGGTGACGTTTTCATTTACAGAAAAGTAAGTTGAGAATGTTCAAGTATGGAAAAATTTACAAGCGTATATTGTGCTACTAACTATGGAAACTATCACCTAGAAACATCTCCTAAAATCAAGGGGGATGTCGTGAATATGATTTACAATCAGAGGGCAATATGCTTGAATCCTCTAAACCAAACAGCTGGAATTAATATTAGTATAACTATAGGATAACTTTGTCAACCCCAAGAACCCTGTCCAATACCAGCTTGAGAGACTTTTATTTTTCACTCCGATTTCTGTATGGATCCAAAATATTCACTTTCTCAAAGTGAGAAAGCTCTTTTTTAATCGCTCTCTCCTCCATGTAGAAGTGAGTGTTACATGGCCATGGCTCTAATCGATAAGCTCCAATTGAGAACTCTGGTCTTATTCATTTGGCTGCTTGTCTCTGCACTTGGACAGAACCTGCTAAGTTGTGACACCACATCTCCAGATGCTTCTGGTTACCAGTGCAATGGAATTTCATCGCAGGATCAGTATCGGACATTTGCAATTATGCGCACCAATTCCTACCACTCGTCTCTTTTCAACTTGAGCTTCTACTTGGGCATCAACCGTTTTGCACTTGCACAAGCAAATGGCTTTTCTGCAGAGACAGATCAACACCTTCCCAAAGATCAACCTTTGTTGATTCCGATTGATTGTAAATGCAAAGGCGGTTTCTCTCAAGCTGAATTGACAAAAACTACCATAAAGGGGGAGAGTTTTTATGGCATTGCTGAATCACTAGAGGGCTTGACAACATGCAAAGCCATCCGAGAGAAGAATCCTGGAGTCTCACCATGGAGTCTTGATGATAAAGTTAAGTTACTTATCCCACTCAGATGTGCCTGTCCTTCATCTGAATCCAGTCCAAAGACGAGGCTTTTGCTTTCTTATCCAGTAACCCAAGGTGATACAATTTCTAACTTGGCCATTAAGTTTAAAACCACTCCAGAAGATATCATACTTGCAAACAACAAATCATCCCCAACTTTTAGACCTGGAAACCTAATACCCGTTGCAACTCTTCTGCTTCCTGTTGATAGAGAGCATATTTTTGGTCCTATTGCAAAAAAATGTGAACCCAATTTACGTTTTCCAGCAACCAGCATCCCAGTAATTAGGAAGAAAAAGTCCAAAATGTGGAAGATTGGTTTATATATTGGACTTAGTGCGGCTGCAGTTGGAGTGAGCATTGGTATTGCAGCATCTTTTGTGTTGATCCAACTGAAGAAGAAGAAGAAACAAAATTCATGCAAAGGAGGAGACGTGGAATTACAACAGCTCAGTCTCAGCGTAAGAACAACAAGTGACCAGAAAGTTTCATTTGAGGGATCTCAGGATATCCCTCTTGATGATGGTCGGATCAGAGATGTCACGCCCCGGAAGATGATGGCCGAGACGTATACTGTTGAGGAGCTGAGAAGAGCAACCGAAGACTTCAGTTCAAGTAATCACATTGAGGGATCTGTCTACCACGGTCGTCTCAATGGAAAGGACATGGCAATAAAGCGTACACGACCAGAAACAACCTCAAAAATTGAGCTTGCGCTTTTCCATTGTGCAATTCACAGTCACCCCAACATTCTCAGGCTGCTGGGGACATGTTCGGCCGAGGGCCCAGATTCTTTTTGGGTCTTTGAGTATGCCAAAAATGGGTCCTTGCAAGACTGGCTTCATGGCGGGTTGGCCATGAAGAACCAATTCATTGCCTCTTGCTATTGTTTCTTGACATGGAGTCAGAGGCTAAGGATCTGTCTTGATGTTGCCATGGCCTTACACTACATGCACCACATAATGAACCCAATCTATGTTCATAGAAATGTAAAGAGTCGGAACATCTTCTTAGATGATGAATTCAATGCAAAGATTGGGAACTTTGGCATGTCAAGATGCATTGAAGAGGATACCAGTCTTGGGTATTTGGCTCCTGAATATATTCGACAAGGCGTTATTTCTCCAAACATTGATATCTTCGCTTTCGGGGTGGTTTTACTGGAGGTCTTAACAGGTCGAACACCAATAACTAGGCCAACTGAGAAGGGAGAAGGAAGCATTTGGCTATCCGAGAAAATCAAATCGATACTTAAGTCAGAAGATGCAGACCATGAGCTAAGGGAATGGATGGACAGTGCATTGGGTGAGAATTATTCATTTGATGCAGCCGTCACGTTAGCCAATTTTGCAAGAGCTTGTGTACAGGAAGACCCTTCATTGAGACCAAGTTCTGGACAAGCTGTCGAGCAATTATCAAGATTGGTGCAACAATTACCAGAAGGAGAGCATCTCTTCACTTGTGAAAGCTCTTCCAAGCCTTTAGTGAACGCATCGGCAAATGGTATGTGAATAGTCCAACTTCTACAAAAAGTGCGGGTTTCCACTCTCTATCTAAAATAATTTCTTTTGTCCCAAATCGTTCTGACACATATTTGGAAAGCTACATAGACCTTTTAGCGGTGCATCTTATCTAATATGTTTTATGTTGCCATGCTTCTTTGGAACAAGCGTTGTGCTGACTATTTAGGTAAAAAAGATTAGCCTTTTAAACATTGAAATAGGTCTTATAAAATTTTGTTTCATACACGGATAAATATGCTCTGTTATTTACATGCTCTGAAAATAAATTATATGAAACTCGAAGAGAAAAGAAAGAAAGAAAAGAAAAAAAAAAAAAAAACCCAGATGGGGAATCCATTAATATGAAGTGAATAACCAATAAATAAGGTAAAAAGAAAGAAAGAATCATAACATCATGGACCTAAATTCATCAAAATTAATGACCCCATCACCGTTGAGATCAAATTGAGCAATCATTATCCTGCACTCATCAATAGTCTTGGATTCCCCCAAACTGCTAAGCATCCTCTTAAGACTCTTGGGTGTGATTCCCCCATAGCCATCCATCTCATACATCTTAAATGCCACCCTCAAGTCATTCACCTTCTCTTCTTCCTCTCCTCCTTCAACAAACCTGACGAAATCCTCCAACCCCACCATGCTGTCGCCGTCAGAGTCAAGCAACTCCACCACCGCCTCTGCCTCCTCGAGCGAAAGCTCCCCAGTACCTATTGCCTCCACACATCGCTGCAGCTCCGATGGTGATATCTTCCCGTCTCCGTTGTCATCAAAGTAGTTGAACACGCGCTCATATTGTGTGTGTGTGTCCATTCTAGCTTTAGTAAAAGTTTCTGTATGGCGAAAATGTTTCTTTTCAATCTTGTTGTCTTCGACGTATAAGAAGAAGAAGAAGATGATGAGGAAGAAATTATCGAGAACAAGCACTTGCTATTACTCGCGACAACAAATAATTAATGTTGGCAATGAACAATTTTGAAAGCTGAAACCGAATCTGTTTCTTGGTAAAAAGAATTCGTGCCTGTGTGTGCATATATAGGCCTGCCTGGGGATGCCGCGTGATCTGGGTTCCCATGCTAGTTAACTTGTGAGTTGGGAGACGAGTATTCCGTCGAGAAACTTCGGGGATATTCTCGAAAATAGGTAGGTAAGAACGTCGATAACTGAATACACGGCGTAGGGCTGCTTGGATTTTCGGAAGTGGGTTGAGTTTATTTTAATTTATTTTTATTTCATCATTATATTTTTATAATTTTTTATATAAAATATAAATTCTTATACACATTTTTCAAATCCTAATACATAATTTTCAAATTCCAACACACTTTTTTCAAATCTCAAAATAATAATAATATTAAAAAATAAACCAAACTCATCTCAATTCATCTCATTTTTTAATCTAAACTAATTGTCTTTTTAAGAATAACAAAGCAGTTTTCTCATTTAAGGTTGAAAACTATGAATTAATAAAATTTTCCCATTAGTAAAAAAAAATAATAATAATAAAAATAAAAATAAAAATAATAGCCATTTAAAAAAATAAATAAACTTTGACCCAATTCGTACGTACTGATCTTCACAATTTATACCCCCAACAACCAAAGACATTTATTTTGGGTTTGCCTCAAGAATGAAATCAGGATTCTAATATTGGGTCAGTTTTTGTAAGGTAAGAATAATTAATGGAATAATTTTTTGTTAGTTGCACCATTAATCAAAAGGTTTATTAAAAATAATAAATAATGTAACAATTGGTGTACAGAATTTCGGAGTGGCCAAGTATGAATATCATTGGTTTGACCCTAAGAGTGACCAACGATATTGCATGGAGGTGGAATGCGGAGACGCCCGAAACTTCTTCCCCTCAAATGGGAAAATATCTTTCGAAAGGAATCAAGGGAGAAGAAACTGCCGTTAAATAATTCCTTAAATTATATAGAGAGAACGAGAACGAAATTATAGACTTGAAAGAATTAAAGTCGTTCTAGAAAAGTAAATGTGCAATAGTAAAAAAAACTACCTCAACTAACAACCAAATTAACCAAATTAAAGGATCGAAAACACCGAAAAATTTATGAATAATTCTATATAATTGTAAGTGCATAATCGTTACATAATTCATATTTTGAAAATTAGAAGAGTTTACTATTAATTTTTTTTTTAATGTAAGACTCATATTTTATTATTATTTTTTCAGAATAATTATTCAATAATATTTCAATTTACGATTACATATATTTTTTTAAAAAAATAAAAAGTCGTGGCAGGCGACGAAACACTAGAGAATCTTCATCTTCCACCTGCATTAATAATTTCCGTTTTACATTGACAGATTGACTTCTAAGTTGATCAATCATCAATATCAGAGGCCGATTTTACATACATATTATATATATATACATATATTATATATATATATGTGTGTGTGTGTGTGTCATGAACCACCATCACTGGTCTTTATATATGGACTTCGACGATTTGCAAGTCAACACATAGGAATGATATTAATGTGAGACCAATGAAAAAACAAAAGCTCTATATATATATATATATGATTTTTACATAGCTCCATAATTGGAGGTGACAAAATATCATTTATGATTTTTTTGATAAAAAAAATTAATATAACAGAATTTTGCGTTTTATAACAACCAGGCCTGGGGCCGGTAGGGTGGGCAAAATGGACCCATAAGGCATAAGGGGCCTTCTAGTTTTGTAAGTCCAATTGGTTTTTTTAATGCTTCCCTAGGGTGAGATGCAGACAATTATAAGTGGTTGCCACGTGGAAAATATTAAAAATGACAAAAGCTTGAGAAAAAAAAAAAGAAGAAGAAATTACAGCATTCTTGAAAATAAATTTAAAAAAAAAAACAAATACAGACTGCATGACGTACAGGAAGCAACACTGATCTTTGCCTATGAAGGAAAAAGACTATTTTTTTATTATGGTGAACACAGTTTGCAGCAATGTGAACAACAAGAGCGCAGCAGCAGCCACAGTGGAAGTACCAGCCCATGGAGTGAAGAAATAATTGCTCACCAAAGCTGCACGCCATTTAGGGCAACGACGTTCGCAATATTTATTCACTTTCTGGCAAATATCTAGGTAGTAGTATTCCTTCACATAAGCATTGTGGTAAAGCTGGCAAAAAAAGGGGACTGCATCTTCTGGGTTCATCCAGGTATCAAGAATGTCGTACTTGCGAAGTATGTTGATATCCTTGGAACTGTTGATGAGGTTGTCTAGGAGTACCGCATATGAAGTAAATCTAGCTTCGCAATTGGGGTAACACTGTTCAAAAGCGATGAGATTTCGAAACACTGTTTCTGTCGTCTCTTGAATTAGTAATGGAGGGATCTCAAGAACACCATCGTTAAAGCTTATGCTCAGGATGCTCATGTTGGACTTTCCCCTTTTGAATTTGATGCCAGCCTCGACTAGGCTCGTGGCGGAACGCATGGGTTGCCATGCCGATGTGCTCACGTTTTCGTCTCCTTCGATTGATAAAATCAACCATTTTCTAAGCAGATCGAGGATATGCTCGATTACATTGATCCGATTCACGGGCAAAGGAGGAGGAGTCCCTGTGGATGAGAAAACGTTGGAAAAAAAGGCTGTGGCAAGTTGCACAAGCGGCTTTTGGTCATGTCTGCCACTTCGATCCATATTGGTCATGGCAAACAAACTCTCAAGTACCATCCAAGGGACTTGGTTCTCCAGCAAAATCAAGTCATTATAGAGAAATTGAAGCATGCAAGCCATAGTAAAAACTGGATCATCGACTTCTCTAAGTTCAGTATAAGTATGCTTGCGGAACAACTCAATGATGAAGCAACCATCGATTATCAAAATGGTTAGAAACTCACCTGGGCTACTGCAATGCCCGATTGGTCCTGCGTAACATTTACGAGCATCTATCAATAAGGGCGCGATGGACCTCACGAGTTGTCTTGGCATTGTTTGAGGAGAGGGTGACCTAGAGATAAGGCTTTTCAGATACCTGCCTTTGATTTTCTCTGTGCTTTCCAAGTCTGGAATTTTTGGATTGTTATGATGAAGAGGGCCGAAAGAAAATTCACCAGGGATGTAAGCAATTGGCTTATGCCTGGAGAGAATGGTTGGGGTTCTGAAGATGGAAGGTTTGGGAGGCATTACCAAATCTTGGGATATTGTTGCTACAATAGAAGCTGCAACGCTATCTTCATCGATTGATGCCATATAATTTGTTGGTTGATCTGTTTGCTGACGTTCCTCAACGAGCATGCATGGCAACGCATCGTTGAACGAAATATCATGTATTGGAAGAATTACACTCATCTTAACATCACCTTTCGTAGATCGCTTACCCTAGCCTTTCTCCTCGACGACCAATATATACTGCCAAGCTAGTATGTTTTTCTATAATTAATGCTTATAAAGTACCAAAAAATAACGAATTGTGGGCACATGATCTGATGTCTGGAAGAATGGTGCAGCGCGTGTGGGCTCGTGGTCTAACATGCAAATGAATGGGGTGGTGCGTGTGGGGGCATGCAGAAGCTTATGGGCAAACTTTTGACATAAAAAAGTTTAGAAAATTCTCAGGACTCCATTGATGATCATATTTGACCAAAAAGAAGCAAAAATGGACGAAAATCCCACAAAAATCTCACTATCAATGTAGAAAAAATTAAGGTTGGTGTGAAACGAAGAAACACCAACGAAACTGCTTGCACGAACAAAAAGAATAAAGTTGTGACTCTAATGCTAGGTAGAAATATCGAGAGAATTTTAAAAAATCATATAATTGTATATTTATGTGTTTAATTACATGAAGGAGGCATATATATTCTCAGGACTCCATTGATGATCATATTTGACCAAAAAGGAGCAAAAATGGACGAAAATCCCACAAAAATCTCACTATCAATGTAGAAAAAATTAAGGTTGGTGTGAAACGAAGAAACACCAACGAAACTGCTTGCACGAACAAAAAGAATAAAGTTGTGACTCTAATGCTATGTAGAAATATAGAGAGAATTTTAAAAAATCATATAATTGTATATTTATGTGTTTAATTACATGAAGGAGGCATATATATTATATATTGTAGACACCAAACCCTAATAAGAACAATCACAATATTTAACTCTATATAAATATATAGACTAACAATAAAAAAGCGAATCTTACTTTAAAATGTATTAAAAAAATATTTTTTTATTAATAAACTCCATTTTATTTAAAAAAAAATTGTATGAAATTATTTATTTAAAACTTGTGCTTAAGATTGCCAATGGCTCGACGTAGCCTGATGGCATAAGTCTCACATTTTATGGGTTCCACCCCCCCCCCCCCCCTCCTCCTTCTCCCTCCCTCTCTCTCTCTCTCCCAATATTAAGAAAAAAAGGAAAAAAAAAAAAACACTTGTGCATAAGATTATTCGGATATATATACACGAAAGAAAGTTAATGCATTCATTGTGCAGATTGACTTTACATGGGCCCTAATTGCTACTAAAATATCTAACACAGATCACTACAAAGTATTGCTTAGAAAAAAAAAAAAAAAAGATCAGTACAAAGTACAAAGTGATTGGCAGAAAAAGAAAGGGCGGTTTGTATGTCATCGTCAGAACGAGAACGTATTGTCTGATGGCGTCTTGACTATCGAGAGGAACTTTATGAAATCCTTTTAACATCAAACAAAAAACAAAACATCATTCTAATTTATCTTGCCAAATTGTCCTAAACCTTATCAACCTATCCTAGAAAATGTGGCCAATTTTGATTTTGGAAATTTCCTGCTAAGAATGACGATTTGGGTTTTGAATTATCACCAGGAGTAAGGCACAACCTCAAGAACTGTTAAAAAAGAAGTATTTTTTTCTTTATTTTTTTTTTCAAGAACTGTCAAATTCAGCTTCATATAGGAATAAATATCTTGTAGTTTTTTCAGATACGTTTCGATAAGTCTTTTCCGGTTTTCCCTTTCTAATGTATTGTGTGGTGAAAATAAAAAAGAAAATGAGCAAATTTTGATTAAATTCATGCCCCAACAAAAAGTCATACGAGTATAAAGAAAAAAATCTTTTAGGTTGTAATCTTATTGATAAATAAAAATAAAATAAAAAATTATTATTTAAAAAAAAATATTATTATAACTTCAAATTTCTTTATACTAATTTTGCATTGTCGTCCCTATTTGAGGACCGTTTATAGCATTGTTGGAGTATAAATTATTTTATAATACTTTTTTGTCTTAAATTTTATTATATTTAATTATACTTGTTAATACAATAAAAATGTAAGTGATTTCATGTGTTAATTATTTAAATGACAGTCATCTTTAATATATAAAGATGATAAATATATAATAAAAAATAATATTTTGAAAAATATATTCTAAAAAAGGTAACACACCATGCGTTTCAGACATTAGGCATTGTGGGTGTGCTGGAAGAACTTGGAACACATGGGCTGTGGTTGAAACCAAAATTTTGAATACCGTATTAGAAGTCATACTGATCAAGGCACTGGTACGAAATATTTCGGAACCGATATCATTTCGTATATCTTTTATGAATAATATTTCGGTATCGATACCGTTTCGATACTGGTACCGTTTCGTATACCGTTTCAAAATAATTTATACTTGGATAAATTATATATATACAAGCATTAACTGTATTCCAAAATGACAATAAAATAAGTCATAAACTCAATACTAGACATTTTTATACTCTTAAGTCCTACAAAATCATTTATCCATCAACACTAATTAACTATTAAAGTACCAAAAATTAGCATTTAGATGTTAAAAGTTCAAAGTAAACAAACTAAAACAAAAAAAATAATAATAATAAGAAACTAATTATGAAAGATAATAAAGCTTACATATATAAATAGAAAATTATTGAACGATAGCAATTATTGTAGTGTTGACTCAAACCCCATCTCGCCTAATGGACCAAATTAGGGAGCTTGACAACCTCCAGCCATTGGGAGGTAAGCCATGGAAGGATGACAATGACGACATACCATAGTTGCAGCCACAAGCCCCTTATGTTTTTTTTTTCCTCAACAAGTCCTAAATTGTTGAGCGTGAGCCACACCAAGTCCAGTTCTTGGTATGAATAATAATTCCAATTTTTTTTTTTATAAGTGAACAATGGTAATCTTATGTAATCGCATAAATTAGCTCCATAGACCAACGGTAATTGATTCACAGATTTCTATCAGCATGCGTAACATGGAATCACTCTATTTTATCTTATGAATCTATTTTATCAATAAATCAAGACTTTAAACTTGAGGGATAATTGAAAAAAGTCAAGATCATACCTGCGATGGAGAAGTGAAAGAGACGACGGCAGCGGCAACCTGAGGTGTGAGACCGGAGAAGTAAACGCAGGGCTGGCAGTGCTAGGGAAAACCGGTTGATGGAGAAAATGCAATGGAAGACTGAAGGAAAACGTGAAAGCGCCAGATTACTTAGTTGATTTCGTGTGCTTTGATGAAATGATCCCTCCATTGTACATAAATAACAAAAATGTCACTTAACAAATATGTGGATTACGTATCGGGTGCTAAATGAGTTTCTACCATAATCTTAAATATCAGCTGGTACCAGTCGGTAGGGCCGATATTTATCTCAAAATGAAACATTACTCAACAGCATATCAGCTATCTAGCCGGTATGACATATTTCGACCGTACCAGTCGATATGGTATGAATTTAAAAACACTAATTGAAACACATAGGGAGGGGTCCATTGTCCATGAAACTTAAGCAACAGTGAGGTGAAAGATGTAAACAGTGAATCCACTACATCTCTACAAAAAGCGTGAGTATGCTACATTCATAAAATATATTTATAATTTTTTTTTTATAAAATGACATAATTTATTTAATTTATTTTAAATAAAAATAATTTTATAATTTGAATAATCCAATTAAAGTCAATTTATAAAAATATATTTGTTCATCCTTTTATTGTAGTTAATTTTCCAAAGCGGTGCGTGCATGCTTAAAAGTCCAAAATAACGAAAATTATTGAAAGTGTTATAAACGAACGTCGGCAGCCGCCCTCTGTCCCACCACTAAATTATGTGAATGACCCCACCACTATTATTTTAAATCTGCATAGTGACTTACATAGTAACTTGCATAGTAATTTCAACGCCTATAAATATGGGTTTCAGTTATAAGGAAATTCATAAGAAAATATAAAGAGAAAAAGAAAGTTTCAGTTCTTAAGAGTTTCTTTTCTCTTGCAATAGTAGTAATTTTATTTTTAGTTTTATAATACGTTATCAGCACGAGGTTCTACCGATACTGAAGCTAGTGGTCTTCTATTTCAAGTAAGTTTTTCAATATATTATTTGCAGTCCTTGAGATAAATATTAAAGGTAATATTGCTGAATATTACTTGATAAAATTTTATTTTTATTCTCATGATAATGTGAATATATTTATTAAATTCACAGATTTATTTTTGTAATATAATGTCAAATATTGAGATTTATTACTATTGACATTTCTGAAAAATGTTATTTATCCAGATCCTTGATGAGATCTATTTGGATATGATGATGAACTTGAAAGATACAATCATAGAAGGAATTCATGTGTCCCTGAAGGACCGTGTTGTGTATCTCATGATGAAAGATCATCATACTGTGTGAAATAAATTAAGAGAGTGATATAAGCACCAGAAGATGTAATCCTCTCGAAAGATCATTATGATTTATTGCACTTGAAGTTGCAAGATTTTAAGAGTGGTATTGAATATTTTGCACTCTTTAAAATCAGCTCAATATTAAAATTATACAGTGAAAATGTCACTGATGATGATATATAAAAGAAGACATTATTTTTCATACCTCGAATGTGCTCCTGCAGTAGCAATATCGAGAGTGAAAGTTCAACAAATATTCTGAACTTTTGTTTTGTCTTCCAGCTAAATAATGAGTTTTTGTTACACCAGTTACGTCCTATTAATGATATCGAATTTACCCAATTCCCAGAAGTGAATGGAAACTAAGGGCGTAGACGTGGTAGAAAAATTATAGAAGTGTTGGTCCCAAAAGCGACAACACTAAAGATGATAAAAATATATCGTATCACCAGAAGTAATCAAACTCGAAGAAGGGTAAAGGCCCTCAGAATAATTCTTCATAAAAAGATGAAGATGTTTGTCATAGATGTAATATGACTAAACAGTAGTCACGTACCTATTGTACGGCCAAGCACTTGATTTACTTATATTAAGTTTTTATATATAAGCTTATTAATATTTCATCATGTTTTGAAATAATGAAATATCGGTGCCTGAAGCACGACAAGAAATTACTTGGGATAATAACGTCCTGTTTAAATTTGATCCTTTTACAAATAAATGTGAACCAGAAGTTCAGAGGATTATTTATCTGCAAAGTGTTGCAAATCAATTACATGATGTATTTACTGACACTAAAGGTGTTGTAAAATCATATATTACTACTGTTAATACTTAAGCAGGAATTGAAGTCCCTGAAGGACGAGTTGTTAAAACAGCAATAAATGAGTCTAAGATACACCTGAAGCGTTGAAGACCTATTGGTGTACAAGAAAAATAAAAATCGGTGCTCATGAAGAGACCGTATTTTCTTTATAAAATATAATCCTCCTGAAGAGGAAACCTCCTGAAGAGGTAGCTCCTGAAGAGGTAACTCCTGAAGAGAAAACTCCTGAAGAGTATAACTCCTGAAGAGAAAACTCCTGAAGAGTATAAACCTCCTGAAGAGAAACCTCCTGTAGAGGTGTTTCATGAAATGTTTTCCCCTGGAGAGGAACAATGAGATCTCAATACATTTCATGAGTACTGGAAAATTTATGGATAGAAATAAAACTGTTGTCGATAACATATATGATAACACTTGATATTACCAGAAGTAATGAAAAAAGTGAGCCAAAAATCGTCGAAAAATGTCGACGTAGAAATGATTGGCCAAAATGGAAAGCAGTTATTAAAACTGAATTAAACTCGCTAGTGAAGCGAGATGCATTTGTACCTGTTGTCCAAATACCAAAGGGTGTAATATTTGTCAGATATAAGTGAGTATTTATACGAAAGCGTAATGCGAAATGAAATTATGCGATATAATTTGTCGCACAAGGTTTCCAGTAGAAACCCGAGCAATTATGAGGAAACATATTTCCTTGGTATGAATGCAATCACATTCATATTTTTAATTGATTTGGTTATTACAAAAGGATTAGATATGCAGTTAATGAATGTGGTCACTGCATATTTATAAGTATCATTAGATTATTACGATACTTGAAGCATCTAATCCAAGTACATTTAGGAGTATGTACTTTATAAAGTTTCAAAGATCTTTATATGGGTTAAAGCAATCCGGACACATGTGGTATAATTGAATCAACGAGTATCTATTGACAGAAGGATTTAAGAATAATCCTATATGTTCATGTGTTTTATCAGAATCTAGATTTGTCATTATTGCAATTTACGTTGATGATTTACCTTGTTAGAACTCTTGAAAAGATCACAAGGGTTGCTATAAATTCAAGGAATGCATTTGAAAAGGAAAGATCTTATTATTCAATTCATAGATGAGTTACAAGAATTTGAGACTTCTAGCCTCATCTCTCAAATGCATTTGCTCTTCATAAAGCAACATACCATCATTATCTAAAGGATTAGGTAGTCGAAATGAAGAGACAAGTAAGGATTTTAAATCCTTATTCTCCTGCTTTAAGTCTGTAATTTTTTTGTCAGACTCTTGAACGAGTCGTTGAAGTACAGAAACCTTCTCGTTAAGCTCCACAATCTCACGATTTTTGGATTGTAATCGGTTGGAAAATCCAACAATAGAAGAGGAGTATAGGGTGCCGAGAGTCACCAGCTCATAAACAGCTTCACGATCTGACTTATTAGCCAGATCATTTGCTTGCTACAACATTGCACCTGCGGAAGATGCAGGATCAACTTGTAATTGAGGTGAAGGATACCTCATATGTTGATTGTGAGAAATAGTAAAAGGAAATTGATGAGCCATTAGAAATTTGTAAAATAAGAATACAAATACAGATGAATTATAGATATGAGAAGAAGATTTGATGCGTACTAAATGAAACTAAAGACGGTTCTTATAGAATTGGAAATAAGAACAAAACAAACCATCATCTCTTCAAATCTCACTTTACAAGATATGCTGGATGCATAATTTCAAAAGCCAGCGAGATTAATTACAGCTATCCCTATTTTCTTGTAAACGCTGAACCTCTGCCGTTAGCTGCTGTTGTTGACTTTGTATCTGAGCTCTTTCTCGTTCCAGCTCTTCTACTCGTGTTTTCAGGTCACGAGAATACCAGTCTACAAGTTTTTTCAGCTCCTTGTTATCTTGTTTTAAATCTTTATTTTTTCTATCTTTAGTTGCAAGCGTTTGATGCAACTCAGATATTTGATTTTTAAGATGATCAACCTCACTCGTTCTCGCCAATAGCCTCTGAGACATGGTTGTAAGAGAGGCAGCATATTGAGCACTGAGGGTTCTTGATGCTGCAACAATTTCAGGATCAGATTTACTAGATAGATATATCTCTGCTCCTATCATAGTGTTTACAGCCTCAGGAGAAAATATAAGTGGTTGAGGTATAAAAGGTTCGTGGTTTAAATCTGGGATATTAGAATTTCTATCAGACATAATATCGTTCTGGATGAACAACAACTGAATCTATGAGGAATGCGAGATCTTTTTGCTGGAGTAAACCAATGGTAAAATTGGTTATATTTAAACAACAACCCAAAACCTTCAAATCTCTTCAAGATCTCGTTTGTCCACAATGTCAAGCAGATTTGATTTTCCGCCGAACCGATAATATTAAATCTTAAAGCTTTTACAGCTTTTATCATACATAGATGGTTTCCAATATTATTTCCGCCGTATATAAACAAGTTCTTCCTAATAACGCCGAATGAGGGGGAGAAAATTGTAGATGAAAATATTATCATACTCTCTCTAATGCATTATTTAGTTGGAGATTGTGTTTGAATTCTTAACTTGTTATATATATACTGAAATCATATTTGCTTATTACTTGAAACACTAACGCATATTATCGGGGGAGTTTAAGTATTACTACAGGTATCAGATTTCTATTAAGTTTGTCAACCAGATATTATTTTTCATCTTCAAATCACTCAGAGATTATTACAATTCATGAAACAAGTCGAGAGTATATTTGGCTGAGATCAATGACTCAACAATTTTATATGAAGATAATGCTACTTGTATCACTCAAATTAAAGGAGGATATATCAAATATACGATCAAGTGATAACCTGGCAGATTTATTTACGAAGACATCACCAACTGCGACATTCAAGAAAATTGTGCAGAATATTAAAATGTGAAGACTCAAAAACTATTGTCATGCATTTTCCAGGGGGAGTAAAAGTCCTGAAGACTTGTGCTGATTATACTCTTTTTCCTTCGCTAAGGTTTTATCCCATTGGGTTTTCCTTTGCAAGATTTTAATGAGACAATCTTAAAGCACTTGTGGATACATAAGAAGACTGTACTCTTTTTCCTTCGCCATTGATTTTTCTTCCCACTGGGTTTTTCCTTGGCAAGGTTTTAACGAGGCAGATTTTTTATGGGTGGTCATTCAAGGGGGAGTGTTATAAACGAACGTCGGCAGCCGCCCCCTGTCCCACCACTAAATTATATGAATGACCCCACCACTATATTTTAAATCTGCATAGTGACTTGCATAGTAACTTGTATAGTAATTTCAACGCCTATAAATATGGGCTTCAGTTGTAATGAAATTCATAAGAAAATATAGAGAGAAAAAGAAAGTTTCGATTCTTAAGAGTTTCTTTTCTCTTGCAATAGTAGTAATTTTATTTTTAGTTTTATAATAGAAAGATTATTATGAGCCATAGAATAATTGTGTTGTCTCTTAGCTTTACGTGGCCATATAGGTTTTGAGTACACCCACCTAACAGTTTTATTGTCTTTATCAGTAGTCGAATGTCTATTTCTGGTTGTTTAAGCCTCATTAATCAATGAATGATTTATTTGGATGGTATTTGGCTTCGGATGTGCCGTCCACCTGGCTAATGAGCTTTGCTATACATCATATATATTTTTATTTTTATTTTTATTTTTATTTTTTGGATTTTTCTTAAACTAAATGAATTGATCTTCTACGTCTCATTATTCATTATCTGAAAACTACAACCAAATCTCTCTCTCTCTCTCTCTCTCTCTCTCTAGCATGTATTTACTTTTCATTTCTCTAACACCACCGTTGCCGGTTCTCAGCCATAGGAGGCTATTTTTGAGAGAGGGTGGAGCTTTGGCTTATTCCTCCTTCCCGTATAATCCTCTTAGACTTTTTAGTTTATTTTTTACTTTTTTTTTGTTATTTCTTACGATTTTATAATTTTTTTTCTAAGTCTTTAGAATGGCCGATCTTCTACTTGTCGGACTTCTACGACCACCACACGCCGGCCAGATGGAGTCTATAGCAACCAATTTAAGAGAAGGAAGGAAGAATTTGACTAGATGTGCGACGCTTTTATCTCACACGCCTATCGGGATGCGCGTGTCCACCACACACTGCCGCATTTGGAGAGCCTTGCTGTTGCCATGTGCGGTACTATTGGAATCAGCGACTTCTGATGTTCCATTCTATCCTTTCGATTTTCAACTTAGTGCAACGCGTTCTCCTTACATGCCACCACAACCGGTGGTCGCTTTGTTCCCGTGAATTGGTTCTCCTATGTTGTTGTTTTCAATAACCAGTGATTAAGAGGATGTGGATATGATAGTTTCTTTCGGTTGAAACAAATCAACAAAATGCAGCGCACCTTTTTCGATTGCACCTTTTAGTCGTAGGTTTATACTCTGTTTATCGGACTATATCAAAATTGCTTTTGAGCGACTTCCCCTTATGATAATTAGGTTGGAGTCAATTAATTGGCGAGATAACCTATTTTTTATTTGTTTTTCTTTTGATGCTGCTTTTGTTTGTTTTGGGATAACTATTGGGGACTCTCATTCAATTGAATATTATATAATTATATCATTATAATCTATCTATGTATGCTAACTTCTAGAGAAAGAAATAAATATTTGGAGACAATGCACAACTTTTTTTCAAGTTTAATTCATATTAAATGTTAAATTTAAGAGAAAATTGAGGAGTTATCTTTTTTTATGTATAAAATTTAGTACGACAATGATAAATTTCAATTCAATTTGTAATTGACTGACCGAGTTAACTCATTAACGCTAGTACTATTACTAACTAGTACTATTACTAGTACTAGCTAACCAGCGAATTAATGCTGCTCTCTTTGTCTCTTAATATTCGATCGAGTCTGAGGTGGTCAAAGAAGGATAATCTAAGAGTGACAATATGTTACACAATTCGTTAATCTAACACGAATATGACACGATAATAACAGATTAGGGTTTAATCTTAATGGGTTTTGGGTCAAAACGGGTTGACCTGTTACAACACGATTGTTTAACAGATTGATAGCGAGTTAATCTATTTTAACCCGCTATGATACGTTATGACACATTAAGAAAATTAATATAACAAGTATACATTTATATTTAAAAGTAAAATTGTTAGAATCTTAATTTTAATATTTTTCTTATTTAGATTGTAATTCATACTTGTACTTAGTATTATAATTTTTATAAATATTACGGTTTTAACATTTGTATAAAATTATGCTAAGTCTAATTAAGTCAAATGGGTTAATTTCGGACATATTCAACATATTTACATAAACAGGTTGAAACGTATCATATTTTTTCGTATTAATTTATTTCGTAATATTCACTAATGAGTCATAACGGGTTGACACGACATGACACGTTATGTTAACAGATCGTGTTAAGGTTTGAGATTTTGACACGATAAATTTAACGAGTCAGGTTATAGTTGACCTATATAGTATAATATACATGTCTTGATATGACACGAATACGATCCATTAATACAATTTGATATCTTAAGATATTCATGGTGTCCAAAGCAGAAATGGATGTAACGGCGAAAATAGCGCCATCTATGTATATAATTAGGAGCAGGCATTGGGCATGCATGGACGTACTGTTGTATTCAATTCCAGGAAATTTGTGGCATTTTCACATGTAAATTTTGCGTATATTATAGGCTATAGCCACCAGCTAGCTAGTGGATTACGTGTGCTTACTATTTGTGTTTGAGATTAGTTTTTTTTTTTAGAGAAATAATTTTTGCAGCATAAATATTACATAATTATTTTTTTAAAATTGATTAAATGTAGATTTTATATAAAAAAAATATTAATTTTTTAATAATAAATTAATTTTTTTCAAAATATTTATACCATCTATACATATTACGACTATATATATTATTATTATTATTTTCTTGTAATAATATTCAATAAGCAGCAAAAAAGAAAAACTCTAGGTTGGCGTTTGGGCTTTTTAACAGTAAACGAAGTGCGGCTTAATATACAGCAGCTCGTTCCATGTTGTCCTTGCTTCTCCAATATTCGGTATTATAAGTGCACAAAAATTCAAAATGGATGGTTGTTGATGTTAAATTATGCTCTTTAGTCTTTACGCCTTACGGGACTTGGATTGCTAATGATGATTAGATACTTGATGAAATTAAAAACATGTAGCTACGGGCGAAATTAGAATTTTGTGTTTGAGGAGGTCGATCGATAAAATAGACAATAAATATAAATTTTATAAGGATATCATCAGTGATAAAAGTGTTATGTTTTGTTATTATCGAACTCTCTAAATGTATATTAATTTTCAAATTGTTCATGTCTTTTTAAAAAAAAAATCAATTATTTTTAAGTACTTGCTCATATTTTTTTGTGATTTAAGAAAAATTTATAAATTAAAAATAAATTTAAAAATTTTATAATAAGTAATGATATAACGCTGTTAAATTTTTAACAAACTATATCTCATAATCATACAAGTTAGATTGAAACTAAATAGATGAGTATAATTAATCAATTTTACAATCATATAAATTTATAATCAATTTTTTTATTAGAGTTAGACTATTAGTTGAGTAACTGTGAGATTATGTGAGTTGAAATTTAAGTTTAAGTGAAATTAAAAGTTAGAATATAAATAGATCTATATTAAGATTTAGATTAATAATTTTAGTAAAAAAAATTTAAGGGGGACAATTTTTATTTATTTTTAATTTGAGAGAAAATTTTAATTATATATATAATTATATATATTTATATTATAAATTAATTTTTTAAAAACTTTACCGCCCCCGCAAGCATTAATCTGGGTCCGCCCATGCATGCAGCCTAGTTGTCAAAGCTGGGCGGACTTGGGACGTGCAAGCTGTAGCTAATTCAGACATCCTGGGTCGGAGGAAATCCTCATGTATTGCTAGTGTCGGCTTTCATTTTCTACTTCTCAGTGATATTGGGCTGTAAACAGTTCATTTCTTAGGAAATTTTTGTATCAACGGGTTAATTCGATTGCGGCAGATGTGCGTACGTGAAGAAGTTGGAAGTAGGGAAAGTGGACATATTGTCGACAAGATTCTTGTGATTTTCTTGTCTAATATATATATATATATATATATATATAATTTTTATAATTCTTAAAGAGAGAAATACTAGACGTAAATGGCACAATTTTTATAACTATTTTTCTTTTTAATTTTTTAGCAAAGGAAACCGTGGTTTTGGATGTAAATAAATTGATATATGTGTTTGAATGTATGAATTAAGTTAAAATGAGTTTAACTTTTTTTATTAGAAAAGAAAAAAGTAATAAATTTCATCAAGAAATTATAAATTCAAATTGTTTTAACAATCAAACGTAGCCTTAAAAGATTTATTTGCAAAGTTATCAACTTTCTAGTGTGGAGGGATAAAATATTTAGCTCATAATTGGTCCAGCTTACCAAACCATCACTAGAGATAAGAGGAGAAGTGATAAAAGACAAGAAGTGACAACAAAAAAAAGCCTGAGAACATGCAAATGTCAGGAAAGATAATAAGGGTCAAAAGAAAGTAGGGAATTGAGAGCAGCTCAGATATGTAAAAGGTCAAGTCCTATCATTGAGAATAAGAATATACAAAAGGAGTCAAATATGTTGCAAAATCAAACAATGACAATAAAGTAAAATTAATGTGAAAAGAACAATAAAAGCATAATTAAACATTCACACAACACATAATTTACGTGGTTCGACAATTTGCCTACATCCACGAAGTTACAGAGGATTTTTATTACTTGAGGAATCACCTAATACAGTTTGGGACACTCTCATAGTGTTTTCGTACAGCCACGGGCCTTTTACAATGAGTATATATAATGATAGGGCGGGAAAATGCTAATTTCAGATTTACTGTGTAACTCGCTCGAGCGAGATCTCTGTTTGGGTCTAACTCGAGCTTACTGTCTAAGTCTCATTCAAACGACTTGTTGAGCGAGAGGTCGAGCAAACTCATTATCTAAGTCTCGCTCGAGCAGTCTGTCTTGATTCAAGCTCTACACTCAACAAAATAAAAGGGATCAGTCAGACGATCACATGAAAATTTCTTCTTCTTTTTCCTTTTCAACCTCAACAATGAGAGTTCTAAAAAGAGATGTCTTCTCTAACAAGTAGACCTCTAACTTTTTTTGTAAGTGAGATATAAGAGGTCATGAAAGACCGTAAACAATAATGTTAAGGATATACGCACCGACGTTGTATAGTCATACTAGAACACTTTTAAGAGCTCTAAATAATATCGATTAAGGTTCAAGTCGTCACAATAGATCAGAAATGACTCTTTTTCCCATTCTCTCCTTCTGATCGGTTGAGCCATTTTTCATGCATCAGCACTCAATGATTAGATACAAGAGAATTGAAGGCATTTTAGTTCTTATTTTGAAATAGAAGGTTTGGATCTTTTGAAGAAATTTCACTTTTTCTCTCTGAACTCGAATCCTACCCAATTATATGTAATTTATATGCATAGTACGCGCATAAGATGCGATCCACCGATACAAGAGAATTGAAGGCATTTTAGTTCTTATTTTGAAATAGAAGGTTTGGATCTTTTGATGAAATTTCACTTTTTCTCTCTGAACTCGAATCCTACCCAATTATATGTAATTTATATGCACGGTACGCGCATAAGATACGATCCACCGATACAAGAGAATTGAAGGCATTTTAGTTCTTATTTTGAAATAGAAGGTTTGAATCTTTTGATGAAATTTCACTTTTTCTCTCTGAACTCAAATCCTACCCAATTATATGTAATTTATATGCACGGTACGCGCATAAGATGCGATCCACCGATAGTGGTATAGGAAGCACTTCTGAATCTCTGATGCATTACAAATCTCCACGTGTCACATGCATGACAGTTTACAACTCTTGTGTAAGTGTGGATCTTGGCCAGGGTTCTCAGTTCTCACTACTCTTTATTTTGCCTATTGGATATATATCAGAATACTTAATTAATTCGTTACTAATTAATTAATTCCCTGGCGCAAATTATCGTATTGGCCACATCAAAGTTCACGGACCTTGATATTTTCAAAGCCATGAGATGGGCCAGATGGCAGAGACTCAAGAGTGTTTCCAGATTTCTATGGCGCTTGAGGCTTGAATCACCTTAGTTAAATGCGAGAGAATTGTGTTGCATCCTCGGGCGCCAGAAACTATATAGACTGATGTTAGCAAAGGCATGCTCCTAAGTCCAATAAATGTACTTGTAAATTAGAAAAGTACTCTTTCCGGTAACTAAGATAGGTGGTCAGCATGTGTTATCACGTGCATGAAACCCAAGGCTCGAGTTTATTGAGAGAGGGAGAGAGATCCACAAGAGCAAACACATCATTGATGCAAGATACAGAAGGAATGAATGCTTATTCGTGGACAATTATCTTCAACTTTCGGTTCATTGGTACTTGGATTCTACAGCTGGGGTTTTGCAGAAAAATGCTATTACTTTTTGTCATGGAGCTGATGTACTTACTTTTTCTCCTCTGCAAGATTTCTTTTGAACATTCGCTTGAATGAACACATCTTTGAGCAAATTCCATTTTCGAAGAGAGTATTTTTGGTATTTGTAAACTTTACTTATCCAAAAGATAAAATAGGAAAAAAAATGGTATTTGCAGTTGTATGGTGTAAGTCTCATCTACTTATTTTGAAAAAATAGATAAATTTAAAAATTACATAAAGATTATTATTTTAATAGTGAATGTTACTTTTTAAAAAAAAATTGTGTATAGCTTATATATTCTAAGATTGTATCTAGTATTATTTAAAAATATTGAAGCGAGATAAAACTATCTAATCTCATCTTATTTCAACTAATAATTTTATTATTATTTATAAATTATCTCATCTCATCTACTTTCTTTTTGCTAAGAAAAGAAACGATGTCCGATGGTGCCAGGCCACTTGGTCATTGTGTCAAACTTTTTGGTTTGACTAAAAGGGCCATTGTTCTTCTATTTTAATATTTATACATCACTCGAAACAAGGTCTTAACTATGTCTATGAGATGTGTGAGCTTTTTTTAGTTAGTGCTTTTCACTTAAAAATACTTAGAACAGTTCCTTTTAGCCGAGATCTGAAGGAAGTTTAGTAATTAAAGAACTAAAGGTAAGTGTATCTCATGCCCTCTTTGCCACCTTTCCCTTGCATAGTATACTGGTTTCACGTGTTTTACACATCATTTGTTTATTATTGGTCTAATTCAGTTATACTAATCCTCATCCTAGCATATATATGCTAGAAAGATCAAGGCGATCTCTTGGTCGATGAATGACATTTGAAAGTGTGGATGTGCGGGGACAATTGGCTGTAGCTTGTAACGGGTCAACATATATTATGGCCAATACGACCTATCACTCCCAAGTCTTTCTTTCATGCCCCAGCTTTACCCTGCATTAATGGCGTCTCTTCATCTGTTTTGGATATTATCCAATTCTTTTCCCATGATTTTCCAAAATCTACATCATTTCTATCCACACTGCCTGACAAATCATGCATGCTTACAGCTTTGATGTAGTACTCCACTATTCTCCTACATGATTTCTTTAGGCTCATATAAATACATTATCAGATTGTGTTTTTTCTTTTATTGGCATCGGGTATTTGGAATAGTGTCCTGACTAATTCCAAGAGTGCATAGGCCCTCAGCAAGGGTTTTCCGCTAATGCAATCTCAGACTTTGCTTATTCAATCTCAGAATGTAATTGACTTGGTCATTCATGGCCATATTGTCCTGGGGAATGTTCTGCTCCATGAATGGAGCTAAGGCTTCACATATTAATAAGGAATCTTAAGATTGATGTAGCCATGAAGGCAGACTTGCTTCTCTATGTGCATGATTTTCTTGTAAATGTATGAGATGTGTGAAAGACCTATGATAGCCCATATTTAGTTTGAGATGGTATAAATTAAGGTGTTCTGTCTAAGCACATCTAGGAATGGACAGAGCTAATACACGCATCTTGGTGACAATGATTACTGGAAAAATAAACTATTAAGTGATATCCAATCCTTGGACACTGAAATCAAGCTCAAGGGGGCTCAGCCAAATGAAGAGGTTCTGTGAAATCACCATGCTTGGCTTTGGTGGTGACGTTTTCATTTACAGAAAAGTAAGTTGAGAATGTTCAAGTATGGAAAAATTTACAAGCGTATATTGTGCTACTAACTATGGAAACTATCACCTAGAAACATCTCCTAAAATCAAGGGGGATGTCGTGAATATGATTTACAATCAGAGGGCAATATGCTTGAATCCTCTAAACCAAACAGCTGGAATTAATATTAGTATAACTATAGGATAACTTTGTCAACCCCAAGAACCCTGTCCAATACCAGCTTGAGAAACTTTTATTTTTCACTCCGATTTCTGTATGGATCCAAAATATTCACTTTCTCAAAGTGAGAAAGCTCTTTTTTAATCGCTCTCTCCTCCATGTAGAAGTGAGTGTTACATGGCCATGGCTCTAATCGATAAGCTCCAATTGAGAACTCTGGTCTTATTCATTTGGCTGTTTGTCTCTGCACTTGGACAGAACCTGCTAAGTTGTGACACCACATCTCCAGATGCTTCTGGTTACCAGTGCAATGGAATTTCATCGCAGGATCAGTGTCGGACATTTGCAATTATGCGCACCAATTCCTACCACTCGTCTCTTTTCAACTTGAGCTTCTACTTGGGCATCAACCGTTTTGCACTTGCACAAGCAAATGGCTTTTCTGCAGAGACAGATCAACACCTTCCCAAAGATCAACCTTTGTTGATTCCGATTGATTGTAAATGCAAAGGCGGTTTCTCTCAAGCTGAATTGACAAAAACTACCATAAAGGGGGAGAGTTTTTATGGCATTGCTGAATCACTAGAGGGCTTGACAACATGCAAAGCCATCCGAGAGAAGAATCCTGGAGTCTCACCATGGAGTCTTGATGATAAAGTTAAGTTACTTATCCCACTCAGATGTGCCTGTCCTTCATCTGAACCCAGTCCAAAGACGAGGCTTTTGCTTTCTTATCCAGTAACCCAAGGTGATACAATTTCTAACTTGGCCATTAAGTTTAAAACCACTCCAGAAGATATCATACTTGCAAACAACAAATCATCCCCAACTTTTAGACCTGGAAACCTAATACCCGTTACAACTCTTCTGCTTCCTGTTGATAGAGAGCATATTTTTGGTCCTATTGCAAAAAAATGTAAACCCAATTTACGTTTTCCAGCAACCAGCATCCCAGTAATTAGGAAGAAAAAGTCCAAAATGTGGAAGATTGGTTTATATATTGGACTTAGTGCGGCTGCAGTTGGAGTGAGCATTGGTATTGCAGCATCTTTTGTGTTGATCCAACTGAAGAAGAAGAAGAAACAAAATTCATGCAAAGGAGGAGACGTGGAATTACAACAGCTCAGTCTCAGCGTAAGAACAACAAGTGACCAGAAAGTTTCATTTGAGGGATCTCAGGATATCCCTCTTGATGATGGTCGGATCAGAGATGTCACGCCCCGGAAGATGATGGCCGAGACGTATACTGTTGAGGACCTGAGAAGAGCAACCGAAGACTTCAGTTCAAGTAATCACATTGAGGGATCTGTCTACCACGGTCGTCTCAATGGAAAGGACATGGCAATAAAGCGTACACGACCAGAAACAACCTCAAAAATTGAGCTTGCGCTTTTCCATTGTGCAATTCACAGTCACCCCAACATTCTCAGGCTGCTGGGGACATGTTCGGCCGAGGGCCCAGATTCTTTTTGGGTCTTTGAGTATGCCAAAAATGGGTCCTTGCAAGACTGGCTTCATGGCGGGTTGGCCATGAAGAACCAATTCATTGCCTCTTGCTATTGTTTCTTGACATGGAGTCAGAGGCTAAGGATCTGTCTTGATGTTGCCATGGCCTTACACTACATGCACCACATTATGAACCCAATCTATCTTCATAGAAATGTAAAGAGTCGGAACATCTTCTTAGATGATGAATTCAATGCAAAGATTGGGAACTTTGGCATGTCAAGATGCATTGAAGAGGATACCAGTCTTGGGTATTTGGCTCCTGAATATATTCGACAAGGCGTTATTTCTCCAAACATTGATATCTTCGCTTTCGGGGTGGTTTTACTGGAGGTCTTAACAGGTCGAACACCAATAACTAGGCCAAATGAGAAGGGAGAAGGAAGCATTTGGCTATCCGAGAAAATCAAATCGATACTTAAGTCAGAAGATGCAGACCATGAGCTAAGGGAATGGATGGACAGTGCATTGGGTGAGAATTATTCATTTGATGCAGCCGTCACGTTAGCCAATTTTGCAAGAGCTTGTGTACAGAAAGACCCTTCATTGAGACCAAGTTCTGGACAAGCTGTCGAGCAATTATCAAGATTGGTGCAACAATTACCAGAAGGAGAGCATCTCTTCACTTGTGAAAGCTCTTCCAAGCCTTTAGTGAACGCATCGGCAAATGGTATGTGAATAGTCCAACTTCTACAAAAAGTGCGGGTTTCCACTCTCTATCTAAAATAATTTCTTTTGTCCCAAATCGTTCTGACACATATTTGGAAAGCTACATAGACCTTTTAGCGGTGCATCTTATCTAATATGTTTTATGTTGCCATGCTTCTTTGGAACAAGCGTTGTGCTGACTATTTAGGTAAAAAAGATTAGCCTTTTAAACATTGAAATAGGTCTTATAAAATTTTGTTTCATACACGGATAAATATGCTCTGTTATTTACATGCTCTGAAAATAAATTATATGAAACTCGAAGAGAAAAGAAAGAAAGAAAAGATAAAAAAAAAACCCAAAAACCCAGATGGGGAATCCATTAATATGAAGTGAATAACCAATAAATAAGGTAAAAAGAAAGAAAGAATCATAACATCATGGACCTAAATTCATCAAAATTAATGACCCCATCACCGTTGAGATCAAATTGAGCAATCATTATCCTGCACTCATCAATAGTCTTGGATTCCCCCAAACTGCTAAGCATCCTCTTAAGACTCTTGGGTGTGATTCCCCCATAGCCATCCATCTCATACATCTTAAATGCCACCCTCAAGTCATTCACCTTCTCTTCTTCCTCTCCTCCTTCAACAAACCTGACGAAATCCTCCAACCCCACCATGCTGTCGCCGTCAGAGTCAAGCAACTCCACCACCGCCTCTGCCTCCTCGAGCGAAAGCTCCCCAGTACCTATTGCCTCCACACATCGCTGCAGCTCCGATGGTGATATCTTCCCGTCTCCGTTGTCATCAAAGTAGTTGAACACGCGCTCATATTGTGTGTGTGTGTCCATTCTAGCTTTAGTAAAAGTTTCTGTATGGCGAAAATGTTTCTTTTCAATCTTGTTGTCTTCGACGTATAAGAAGAAGAAGAAGATGATGATGAAAAATTATCAAGAAGAACAAGCACTTGCTATTACTCGCGACAACAAATAATTAATGTTGGCAATGAACAATTTTGAAAGCTGAAACCGAATCTGTTTCTTGGTAAAAAGAATTCGTGCCTGTGTGTGCATATATAGGCCTGCCTGGGGATGCCGCGTGATCTGGGTTCCCATGCTAGTTAACTTGTGAGTTGGGAGACGAGTATTCCGTTGAGAAACTTCGGGGATATTCTCGAAAATAGGTAGGTAAGAACGTCGATAACTTGGAATACACGGCGTGGACAACATTAGAAGAAAATTGTCTTCTTTTTTTTTTTTTTGGTTATAAACGAATGGCAGCCGTACTCTATTCTGTCCCACCATTAAATTATATGAATGATCTCACCATTATTATTTTAAATCTGCATAGTGATTTGTATAGTAACTTACATAGTAATTTCAACGCCTATAAATATGGGTTTCAGTTGTAATGAAATTCATAAGAAAATATAGAGAAAGAAAGAAATTTCAGTTTTTAAGAGTTTCTTTTCTCTTGCAATAGTAATAGTTTTCTTTTTAGTTTTATAACACGTTATCAGCACGAGCTTCTACCGATACTGAATCTAGTGGTCTTCTACTTCAAGTAAGTTTTTCAATATATTATTTGCAGTACTTGAGATAAATATTAAAGGTAATATTACTGAATATTACTTGATAAAATTTTATTTTTATTCCCATGATAATGTGAATATATTTATTAAATTCACAGATTTATTTTTGTAATATAATGTCAAATATTGAGATTTATTACTATTGACATTTCTGAAAAATGTTATTTATCCAGATCCTTGATGAGATCTATTTGGATATGATGATGAACTTGAAAGATACAATCATAGAAAAAAAACCATGTGTCCCTGAAGGACCGTGCTGTGTATTTCATGATGAAAAATCATCTTACTATGTGAAATAAATTAAGAGAGTGATATAAGCACCAGAAGATGTAATCCTCTCAAAAAATCATTATGATTTATTGCACCTGAAGTTGCAAGATTTTAAGAGTGGTATTGAATATTCTGCACTCTTTAAAATCAGCTCAATATTAAAATTATACAATGAAAATGTCACTGATGATGATATATAAAAGAAGACATTATTTTTCATACCTCGAATGTGCTCCTGCAGTAGCAATATCGAGAGTGAAAGTTCAACAAATATTCTGAACTTTTGTTTTGTCTTCCAGCTAAATAATGAGTTTTTGTTACACCAGTTACGTCCTATTAATGATATCGAATTTACACAATTCCCAGAAGTGAATGGAAACTAAGGGCGTAGACGTGGTAGAAAAATTATAGAAGTGTTGGTCCCAAAAGCGACAATACTAAAGATGATAAAAATATATCGTATCACCAGATGTGATCAAATTCAGAAAAGGGTAAAGGCCCTCAGAATAATTCTTCATAAAAAGATGAAGATGTTTGTTATAGATGTAATATGACTAAACAGTAGTCACGTACCTGTTGTACGGCCAAACACTTAATTTACTTATACTAAGTTTTTATATATAAGCTTATTAATATTTCATCATGTTTTGAAATAATGAAATATTAGTGCCTGAAGCACGACAAGAAATTACTTGGGATAATAAAGTCCTGTTTAAATTTGATTCTCTTACAAATAAATGTGAATCAGAAGTTCAGAGGATTATTTATCTGCAAAGTGTTGCAAATCAATTACATGATGTATTTACTGACACTAAAGGTGTTGTAAAATCATATATTACTGCTGTTAATGCTTAAGCAATAATTGAAGTCCCTGAAGGACGAGTTGTTAAAACAGCAATAAATAAGTCTAAGATACACCTGAAGCGTTGAAGACCTATTGGTGCACAAGAAAAATAAAAATCGGTGCTCATGAAGAGACCGTATTTTCTGTATAAATTATAATCCTCCTGAAGAGGAAACCTCCTGAAAAGGTAACTCCTGAAGAGTGTAACTCCTGAAGAGAAAACTCCTGAAGAGTATAACTCCTGAAGAGTATAACTCCTGAAAAGAAAAGTCCTGAAGAGTATAAACCTCCTGAAGAGGAACCTCCTGTAGAGGTATTTCATGAAATGTTTTCCCCTGGAGAGGAACAATGAGATCTCAATACATTTCATGAGTACTGGAAAATTTATGGATAGAAATAAAACTGTTGTCGATAACATATATGATAACACTTGATATTACCAGAAGTAATGAAGAAAGTGAGCCAAAAATCGTCGAAGAATGTCGACGTAGAAATGATTGGCCAAAATGGAAAGCAGTTATTAAAACTGAATTAAACTCGCTAGTGAAGCGAGATGCATTTGGACCTGTTGTCCAAACACCAAAGGGTGTAATATTTGTCAGATATAAGTGAATATTTATACGAAAGCGTAATGCGAAATGAAATTATGCGGTATAATTTGTCGCACAAGGTTTCCAGTAGAAACCCGAGCAATTATGAGGAAACATATTTCCTTGTTATGAATGCAATCACATTCATATTTTTAATTGATTTGGTTATTACAAAAGGATTAGATATGCAGTTAATGAATGTGGTCACTGCATATTTATAAGTATCATTAGATTATTACGATACTTGAAGCATCTAATCCAAGTACATTTAGGAGTATGTACTTTATAAAGTTTCAAAGATCTTTATATGGGCTAAAGCAATCCGGACACATGTTGTATAATTGAATCAACGAGTATCTATTGAAAGAAGGATTTAAGAATAATCCTATATGTTCGTGTGTTTTATCAGAATCCGGATTCGTCATTATTGTAGTTTACGTTGATGATTTACCTTATTAGAACTCTTGAAAAGATTATAAGGGTTGCTATAAATTCAAGGAATGCATTTGAAAAGGAAAGATCTTATTATTCAATTCATAGATGAGTTACAAGAATTTGAGACTTCTAGCCTAATCTCTCAAATGCATTTGCTCTTCATAAAGCAACATTTCATCCTTATCTAAAGGATTAGGCAATCGAAATGAAGAGGCAAGTAAGGATTTTAAATCCTTATTCTCCTGCTTTAAGTCTGCAATTTTTTTGTCAGACTCTTGAACGAGTCGTTGAAGTACAGAAACCTTCTCGTTAAGTTCCTCAATCTCACGATTTTTGGATTGTAATCGGTTGGAAAATCCAACAATAGAGGAGGAGTATCAGGTGCCGAGAGTCACCAGCTCATAAACAGCTTCACGATCTGACTTATTAGCCAGATCATTTGCTTGCTGCAACATTGCACCTGCGGAAGATGCAGGATCAACTTGTAATTGAGGTGAATGATACCTCATATGTTGATTGTGAGAAATGGTAAAAGGAAATTGATGAGCCATTGGAAATTTGTAGAATAAGAATACAAATACAGATGAATTATAGATATGAGAAGAAGATTTGATGCGTACTAAATGAAACTAAAGACGGTTCTTATAGAAATGGAAATAAGAATAAGATAAACCATCATCTCTTCAAATCTCACTTTACAAGATATGTTGGATGCATAATTTCAAAAGCCAGCGAGATTAATTACAGCTATCCCTATTTTCTTGTAAACGTTGAACCTCTACCGTTAGCTGCTGTTGTTGACTTTGTATCTGAGCTCTATCTCGTTCCAGCTCTTCTACTCGTGTTTTCAGGTCACGAGAATACCAGTCTACAAGTTTCTTCAGCTCCTTGTTTTCTTGTTTTAAATCTTTATTTTTTCTATCTTTAGTTGCAAGCGTTTGATGCAACTCAGATATTTGAGTTTTAAGATGATCAACCTCACTCGTTCTCGCCAATAGCCTCTGAGACATGGTTGTAAGAGAGGCAGCATATTGGGCACTGAGGGTTCTTGATGCTGCAACAATTTTAAGATCAGATTTACTAGATAGATATATCTCTGCTCCTATCATGGTATTTACAGTCTCAGGAGAAAATATAAGTGGTTGAGGTATGAAAGGTTCGTGGTTTAAATCTGGGACATTAGAATTTCTATCAGACATAATATCGTTCTGGATGAACAACAACTGAATCTATGAGGAATGTTAAATCTTTTTGCTGGGGTAAACTAATGGTAAAATTGGTTATATTTAAACAACAACCCGAAACTTTCAAATCTCTTCAAGATCTCGTTTGTCCACAATGTCAAGCGGATTTGATTTTCCACCGAACCGATAATATTAAATCTCAAAGCTTTTACAGTTTTTATCATACATAGATGGTTTCCAATGTTATTTCCGCCGTATATAAACAAGTTCTCTCTAATAACGCCGAATGAGGGGGAGAAAATTTTAGATGAAAATATTATCATACTCTCTCTAATGCATTATTTAGTTGGAGATCGTGTTTGAATTCTTAACTTGTTATATATACTGAAATCATATTTGCTTATTACTTGAAACACTAACGCATATTATCAGGGGGAGTTTAAGTATTATTGCGGGTATCAGATTTCTATTAAGTTTGTTAACCAAATATTATTTTTCATCTTCAAATCACTCAGAGATTATTGCAATTCATGAAACAAGTCGAGAGTATATTTGGCTGAGATCAATGACTCAACGTATTCAAGAAAAGTGTGGTATTTTGATAGCTCAACAATTTTATACGAAGATAATGCTGCTTGTATCACTCAAATCAAAGGAGGATATATCAAATATACGATCAAGTGATAATCTGGCAGATTTATTCACGAAGACATCACCAACTGCGACATTCAAGAAAATTGTGCAGAATATTAAAATGTGAAGACTCAAAAACTATTGTCATGCACTTTCCAGGGGGAGTAAAAGTCCTGAAAACTTGCGCTGATTGTACTATTTTTCCTTCGCTAAGGTTTTATCACATTGGGTTTTCCTTTGCAAGGTTTTAATGAGGCAATCTTAAAACATTTGTGGATACATAAAGAGACTGTACTCTTTTTCCTTCGCCATTGGTTTTTCTTCCCACTGGATTTTTCCTTGGCAAGATTTTAACGAGGCAGATTCTTTATGGGTGGTCATTTAAGGGGGAGTGTTATAAACGAACGTCGGCAGCCGCCCTCTGTCCCACCACTAAATTATGTGAATGACCCCACCACTATTATTTTAAATCTGTATAGTGACTTGCATAGTAATTTGTATAGTAATTTCAACGCCTATAAATATGGACTTCAGTTGGAATGAAATTCATAAGAAAATATAGAGAGAGAAAGAAATTTCAGTTCTTAAGAGTTTCTTTTCTCTTGCAATAGTAATAGTTTTCTTTTTAATTTTATAACATTTTTAAGAATAACAAAGCAGTTTTCTCATTTAAGGTTGAGAACTATGAATTAATAAAATTTTCACATTAGTAAAAATAATAATAATAATAATAATAATAAAAATAAAAATAATAGCCATTTAAAAAAATAAATAAACTTTGACCCAATTCGTACGTACTGATCTTCACAATTTATACCCCCAACAACCAAAGACATTTATTTTGGGTTTGCCTCAAGAATGAAATCAGGATTCTAATATTGGGTCAGTTTTTGTAAGGTAAGAATAATTAATGGAATAATTTTTTGTTAGTTGCACCATTAATCAAAAGGTTTATTAAAAATAATAAATAATGTAACAATTGGTGTACAGAATTTCGGAGTGGCCAAGTATGAATATCATTGGTTTGACCCTAAGAGTGACCAACGATATTGCATGGAGGTGGAATGCGGAGACGCCCGAAACTTCTTCCCCTCAAATGGGAAAATATCTTTCGAAAGGAATCAAGGGAGAAGAAACTGCCGTTAAATAATTCCTTAAATTATATAGAGAGAACGAGAACGAAATTATAGACTTGAAAGAATTAAAGTCGTTCTAGAAAAGTAAATGTGCAATAGTAAAAAAAACTACCTCAACTAACAACCAAATTAACCAAATTAAAGGATCGAAAACACCGAAAAATTTATGAATAATTCTATATAATTGTAAGTGCATAATCGTTACATAATTCATATTTTGAAAATTAGAAGAGTTTACTATTAATTTTTTTTTTAATGTAAGACTCATATTTTATTATTATTTTTTCAGAATAATTATTCAATAATATTTCAATTTACGATTACATATATTTTTTTAAAAAAATAAAAAGTCGTGGCAGGCGACGAAACACTAGAGAATCTTCATCTTCCACCTGCATTAATAATTTCCGTTTTACATTGACAGATTGACTTCTAAGTTGATCAATCATCAATATCAGAGGCCGATTTTACATACATATTATATATATATACATATATTATATATATATATGTGTGTGTGTGTGTGTCATGAACCACCATCACTGGTCTTTATATATGGACTTCGACGATTTGCAAGTCAACACATAGGAATGATATTAATGTGAGACCAATGAAAAAACAAAAGCTCTATATATATATATATATGATTTTTACATAGCTCCATAATTGGAGGTGACAAAATATCATTTATGATTTTTTTGATAAAAAAAATTAATATAACAGAATTTTGCGTTTTATAACAACCAGGCCTGGGGCCGGTAGGGTGGGCAAAATGGACCCATAAGGCATAAGGGGCCTTCTAGTTTTGTAAGTCCAATTGGTTTTTTTAATGCTTCCCTAGGGTGAGATGCAGACAATTATAAGTGGTTGCCACGTGGAAAATATTAAAAATGACAAAAGCTTGAGAAAAAAAAAAAGAAGAAGAAATTACAGCATTCTTGAAAATAAATTTAAAAAAAAAAACAAATACAGACTGCATGACGTACAGGAAGCAACACTGATCTTTGCCTATGAAGGAAAAAGACTATTTTTTTATTATGGTGAACACAGTTTGCAGCAATGTGAACAACAAGAGCGCAGCAGCAGCCACAGTGGAAGTACCAGCCCATGGAGTGAAGAAATAATTGCTCACCAAAGCTGCACGCCATTTAGGGCAACGACGTTCGCAATATTTATTCACTTTCTGGCAAATATCTAGGTAGTAGTATTCCTTCACATAAGCATTGTGGTAAAGCTGGCAAAAAAAGGGGACTGCATCTTCTGGGTTCATCCAGGTATCAAGAATGTCGTACTTGCGAAGTATGTTGATATCCTTGGAACTGTTGATGAGGTTGTCTAGGAGTACCGCATATGAAGTAAATCTAGCTTCGCAATTGGGGTAACACTGTTCAAAAGCGATGAGATTTCGAAACACTGTTTCTGTCGTCTCTTGAATTAGTAATGGAGGGATCTCAAGAACACCATCGTTAAAGCTTATGCTCAGGATGCTCATGTTGGACTTTCCCCTTTTGAATTTGATGCCAGCCTCGACTAGGCTCGTGGCGGAACGCATGGGTTGCCATGCCGATGTGCTCACGTTTTCGTCTCCTTCGATTGATAAAATCAACCATTTTCTAAGCAGATCGAGGATATGCTCGATTACATTGATCCGATTCACGGGCAAAGGAGGAGGAGTCCCTGTGGATGAGAAAACGTTGGAAAAAAAGGCTGTGGCAAGTTGCACAAGCGGCTTTTGGTCATGTCTGCCACTTCGATCCATATTGGTCATGGCAAACAAACTCTCAAGTACCATCCAAGGGACTTGGTTCTCCAGCAAAATCAAGTCATTATAGAGAAATTGAAGCATGCAAGCCATAGTAAAAACTGGATCATCGACTTCTCTAAGTTCAGTATAAGTATGCTTGCGGAACAACTCAATGATGAAGCAACCATCGATTATCAAAATGGTTAGAAACTCACCTGGGCTACTGCAATGCCCGATTGGTCCTGCGTAACATTTACGAGCATCTATCAATAAGGGCGCGATGGACCTCACGAGTTGTCTTGGCATTGTTTGAGGAGAGGGTGACCTAGAGATAAGGCTTTTCAGATACCTGCCTTTGATTTTCTCTGTGCGTTCCAAGTCTGGAATTTTTGGATTGTTATGATGAAGAGGGCCGAAAGAAAATGCACCAGGGATGTAAGCATTTGGCTTATGCCTGGAGAGAATGGTTGGGGTTCTGAAGATGGAAGGTTTGGGAGGCATTACCAAATCTTGGGATATTGTTGCTACAATAGAAGCTGCAACGCTATCTTCATCGATTGATGCCATATAATTTGTTGGTTGATCTGTTTGCTGACGTTCCTCAACGAGCATGCATGGCAACGCATCGTTGAACGAAATATCATGTATTGGAAGAATTACACTCATCTTAACATCACCTTTCGTAGATCGCTTACCCTAGCCTTTCTCCTCGACGACCAATATATACTGCCAAGCTAGTATGTTTTTCTATAATTAATGCTTATAAAGTACCAAAAAATAACCAATTGTGGCAAGAAGGTACTTTATTCTTTGCTTCGTGGATTTAAAAGGGAAAAGTCAATAAATTGAACTATTTATTGATCTGCGTACGCGGTACTCATCATCTGGATAGTAGCAAGGATCATCTAGAATAAAAAAGTAAATATATTCCTAACATCTCCGAGGGGTTTTCTATTGCTTTATATATATATATATATATATATATATATATATATATATATATATAAGAACACTCCGTTCTTTGCACTTTTGATGACATGTACGCGCGCTTTGGCTAGCTAGCTAGCTTTAATTTTGTTGTACTGGAAGATTGTAAAGTAAAATATGAGCAGAGAGAATTATGCAAATTCAAACTGGGGCCGGGTATTTGGATTCAGTATTTGCATTGATATATTGCGTTAATGAACTATTTTTAAAAAGTAAATTTGTGAAAATATGACAATAAACTGTGAATCTTCATTGGACTGATCAAGCATGGCATGATTTTTTTCTTTTTTCAAATTATATATCATTAAAAATATTTCGTTTAAATTAAGTTTTAGAAGCGTGATTATAATATTTTCTATTTTGGAAGTGGCAAGGTTTTTGTTTTAAGTACGTAGTAATTTTCAAGCAATAATTTGAAATTTTCTTTTTTTTTTTTTAAAAAAATCTCAAAGTTTTGAAGTTTAATATTAATCAATACTTTTTAGAGTCCTCTTTATATATTTTGCATCTTTTCTTAATAAAAAAATAATATTTATAATCATAAAATGTGCAGGAGCATGATATGCACACTCATTTAAAAAAAATAGTAATTTTGAGACCTATATAAATAATTATAATAATAATTTTTTGTTCGATTCTCAACTCCCTGACTTATGAAGTATTGTTTTCGTAGTATACCACCGAGCCATTTATTACTAACCTAATGACAATTAACTATCCCTTATTACAATCTATGCTATTGAATCAATTGCTTTATTTTTTATACCAACAATTAAGAATTGTTGTTTTCCTACTTGCTGCATCAAAAACTAAATTACAAGCTTCTGATAAAAGATGAGCGGTTTTAATAAGATTTATAATATGAATACCTTTACGCTTTGCAAAGATATAAGGTGTCATTCCAGGATTCCATTTTTTTGGTACCATGACCAAAATGAACTCTTCCATCATCTCTTCCAAATTGATGTTTCAATATCTTCTTGTCATTTCACTCCCCACACTTCCTCTTTTTTAAGAGAGAGAGAGAGAGAGAGAAGGTACCCTGAAATAGAAATAAATAATTGTTCTAATGGAACCTTCTTTTCTTTCTCTTAACAAATATTAGACGTTGATACATTATTCAAGCCATTAATTTATTTTTATTCTATTTGTATTTGTTATTATCTTTATTACTATTACCAAATAAAAAAATGACCACAAATAGTTAAGAATCTGCTATTAGGAGTCATTAAATTCTCACAATAATTGTTTGGGTGTATCATATAAATTCTTTGAATTGAAAAAATCAAATAATTTTTTATGGTAGAACAACATATCTCTCATTTTTACCTTGAATAAATCATTATTTTTTGTTTCCAAATGAATGTAATTGTTAGGTTGCCTTGAACGTTGCACTAATCTTCCGAATCCAGTACCTACGAGTATCATCCCCTCGAAAACAACGTTTTCTTTCAAATCTTTCAACCAATCGATACAACTTCGGAGAGCGGCTTTTGCTAAAACTCTAGCAGTTTCTTGAAAACTCGCATCGGATATGGAACTTGAGTATTTAGAAATGCTTTCATTATTCCCAATAAGATGGCTCGATAATAGATTGCTTCTGTCAAAACACGCCCTGTTTGTTCCACCCGCAGCAATTCAATTAGTTCTTTGGGTGAAAAAACATTAGATATTATATCTTCTAAAACCAACCATTTTGATGCTATTTAACGCACAATAATCTCTATATGTCGATTTTGAATCTGCATCCTTGAGATCGATAAACTTTTTGGATCTTATTAACCAAAGAGATACGACTCTCTACTATAGTTATCTCAGAACCAATCAAAAATCCCTAAGGAATTCCAAGAATTTTTGCTATGTGCTCGTTCCAACCCTCAATCCTCTTTTCTAGGTTTATCGATATTGAATCAATCGAACGAACTTCTAACACTTGTTCCACTTTTGGCAGACCTTGCATTATATCTCTAGATCTCAATTTTTCATATATAAATGTAACTAACGTATCTCCTTCGTAAATGATTTCTCCATAATGACCATGATCAGTTACTCCCAGAGTGGCCAAATAAGGTTTAGCTGATCTTATTACTATAGAGTCAATTTGAACAATTAGAACTTGACCCAATTTTAGGTGTACGTGGTCCGATTTTCGCTATACATACATTTTCACAAATAAATTGGCCAATGCTAATTATTGTATATGTTTCTTCACAATAATTATGATGGAGAAAATGCCAATTCAAATTGGATGGATTCAAAACAGTGTTACTGCATGGATCAGGATTATGAATTCTACAATATTCATCTATTAAATAATATTTAAGTACTTGAAAAGTCTATTTTAAATTTTTAAGTTGTAAATATTTAGTTATCAAGATCTGTTTATAAGTTCTTAAATGGTAAAAGGAATGAAAATTCTTACTTTTAGAGGTTCTTCCTAATCCTAAAGGCCCCAAAAATTCCTAATTGGAATTAGAGTATCTCTTTTCATTGATTCTTTTTTTATTACATCGTAATATTTTGCATCGTTGAATGGATCCATTTAAAAACATTTAGATAATGACAAAATTATCAAAGATTGAGAGTCCTTATTCCTATTCAACAACGTACGAATAGTTACTTGATTTTGACTAAGTGATTATTGAATCATTGTCTTGGAATAAATAGAATAAAATGGATTGATGCTATTGGGGTCTAACCTCTCATCAAAGATCAATCTTGAACCTAACGGATCTTTCCTTTTTTTAACATACGAAATATAGGATTTTACTAAATTGATTCACAGGAAATCTCAAATCAAACTATTTGTATTTACTTGAACAAAAGAATCGTGACCTTCTTCGATAGAAGAACTTTTTTTGGCTCGACCTTTCATGCAACAGATGTTGGAAGAAAAGTGTTACAAAATTTATACTATCTGCTATTTCATATATGATTACAGGTCGAGCCAAAACAAAATACTTTTTCTTGTTAGGTGTGATCCGTTGGACATAGATCCAATTTTTCAACTTTTTTTTTTTATTCCTTAGCCATTTTTTTTTTTTTTTGTCATTCCAAGCAGTATAAAGATCCTACTATGTCGAGATATCTTATCCATATTTTCAAGAAAATGGATATCTCCAGAAAAGATTTTAAGTTCAATCCTTTTTTTTTCTCTCCACTCGAACCAATCCGCCCGCTCAACTTCTTATATTTAAAGTGATTCATGTATTTACTCCAATAAGACTATTGTTCTGTACCATTATGGAAGAATATTCAGACAACATATGTGCTTCCTTGGAAATGAAAAAAGATTGATCTATTTTCATTTGGTATTTTGGCTTAAATTCTTTGACTTCTCGATACTCAATCAAATCCTTTGTTTTTTAGGATTGAGTGCACTCCTATAGTCCCACATTTAGTAATTCATGACTTTTTCTTCTGTATTGAGGATCATCAAAATAAGCAAGAATACTATTTTTGCGAAAAATATAATTTACAGGTATTTCAATCGAAAAACATGAAGGAGACATTAGCTCTTTTTCTCATTCTTGAATCGATTGGAATGGGATGATGAATCTATTTCTTCGACTCTTTATCAATAAATCACAATTTTCGTAGAGAATAGTAGGATATATGAGATTAAAATTACTCATACATATGATTCGATTAAGTTTTGAATAATCAGGAATCTCGCTTTATTTTTTTTTTAAAAGATCTGAACTAAAGAATTTTTGTCTTACTTGATCATTATCTCTTGAAAGACTACATATATTTTTTTTAATAGAAAGAAAATTAATGTTAATTTTATCTTGATCCTTTTGAAGCGAAAAAATGATCACTACACTAGAGCGACACGAACCTCCTGATAATATCCATAAATGACTTCTTTTTTTTTTGTAAGAGATGCATATTACTGTATGTAAATTCCAGTGCATGGTATACATCGGTACTCCAGTGCATTTCTCCATCTGAGTCAAAATAAATATGTTTTCGAACCAAATTTAAAGTATATGTTCTTGTGCGAATCTCAACAATAACTTGTTTTGAATTTGAATGGCTACTATTCAAAAACTAAATCAAAAGTACTTTTATTATAAATTAATTTATTATCTCTACTTTCTTTTTCTTATTTTTGATCATATATCACAAAAGCCTTTTTATGAGTCCAATATATGATTATTTTGGTATTGGCCTTTCATTAAATTTATACTTATTATCAAATTTTGATAATTTTTTTTTATGAGACGTGCTCTATCCCCAACTTAGATTTAATGTAGTCTCAGATCTAGTACAGCTAGTACTACTGCATGTGTATCAGGCCTCTTTTATAAAAACCTTGAGTAATGAAAAGAAAAGAAAGTCCAATGCACACGGAGGTTCTAAACTTGTGGGATCAAGGACTTCCTCAAGTATTGATGCAATTCTTGAGTACAGGTTTATTAATCGCTTTGTGAAGAAATATTAAAAAACAAATTATACTCTTGTCTTATTGTAATTCACATGGAAAAGGAAAATATTAAATTTGGAGGGACGAAATGAGTTACAAGTTACAAGACTTAGCTAGCTAGCTAGCATTTCTGTATTATGGTAAACACAGTTTGTAACAAGGAGAGGATCAATGACGCAAAAATAACCAGTAGGGAAATTATAACCCATGGATTGTTGAAATAGTTGCGCACAAGCACTGCACGCCACCTGGGCCACCTCCGTTGGCAATATTTATTCACATCCCGGCAAACTCCGAGGTAATAGTATTCCTTCACGTAAGAATTGTGGTAAAGCTTGTTGAAGAACTCCACTGCATCTTCTGGATTCAACCAGTTGGCTATAATATGGTTGTCACAAAGTATGTCCACATCCTTCTTGGTGTTAATGATATTGTCGAGGAGCACGGCATAAGAAGTGAATCTAGCCTTGCAATTCGGGTAACATTGTTCAAAACTAATGAGATTTCTAAAGATGGTTTCTGTCGTCTCTTGGATTAGTAATAGAGGGATCTCAAGAACACCATTTTTGAAATCTATGTCCAAGATGCTGTGGACGTCTTTACGCACTCTAAATTCTATTCCAGCCTCGTCGAGGCTCGTGGCAGAAGGCATGGGTTGCCATCCTATAAGCGCCTGTTGTTCTTCGTCTCCTCCAATTGATGAAATCAACAATTTTCTTAACAGGTCGAGAATGTGCTCTATGTCTTGAAGAATAGAGCAATGATCCGTAGCAGGAATGCTAGGCTGTGTGGATGTGAAGATTTTACCAAAAAATTCTATGGAAAGTTGCAGTAGGGAGTACCTTTGGTCTCTACGTTCCATAGTCATGCAAAACAAACGCTCGAGCACCATCCAAGGAACTTGGTTTTCAAGCAATATCAGGTCATGATTGAGGAATTGAAGCATGCAAGACATGGTAAAAATTGGATCATCTTCTTCTCTAAGCTCAGTATAAACATTCTTGCGGAGCAGCTCAATGATAAAGAAACCATCAATTACCAAAATTTGAATAAACTCATCTGGAGTGTAATCGATTTGCCCTGCGTAACATTGACGAGCCTCTCTCTCCACAGCCTCCATGGATCTGACGAGTTCTCTTAGCTTTATGTCCGGAGAGGGTGATCTAGAGATAAGGCCTCGCAAATACCGAGCTTTGATTTTTTCTGAGGGTTTCAAGTTTGGTTTATCATGATGAAGAGGGTCAAAGGAAAATGCATCGGGGATGAAAGCTTGTGGATTAAGCCTGTAGAGAATGGTGGGGGCTCGGAAGATGGAAGGCTTGGGCAGCATTGACAGTTCATTGGATATCGTAAATTTTATCAAAGACGTAATGCGATCTCCATTAGCAGTCGAAGAACCCATATTTTGGTTCTGTTTCCAGTCTGCAGAAATTAATGTTTCTTCAGAAATAATAATAATAATAATAATAAAAGAAGCGAAAGTAAAGGCAAAGAGAACAGAACAGATTAAATAAAATAAAGCAAACAATCGAGATATACATGTACAATATATTTATATAAGTTCTAGCTAGTACCTGAAGAAATTCATCAAGCTTTAGACACCAATAATGAGTTAGTTCACAAAAAATAGAAAAAGTGACCCTCACGAAGCATGGCAACGCTGCCTTGAACAAATGATCTTAAGCCCTTAATTCCTTGAATCCTATCCTTCTCCCCGATCGATTATCAGTGCTGTTAAGGACGTATTCTGCTATCCTGTCTACCGATCCCGTGTGGGTGTAACCTGCAAAACAAGGACGAGAGGGGTCGGGATCCGGGACCGCTCCGACGATCAAGTTAGTGTATGGGAGAAGATATACGACAGAGGGAACAAGAGAATTTGTGAGCGTACCGTCCTTCCGTCGTTGGTTGGGTGTTATTTATAGGTGTCCCCCCCGGGAAGAGGGTCCGTGTGACGAGAGCGCCGAAATCGGGGTATCACTCGTCCGTCATCCTCGATAAGGAAACCTGGTCTGATTCGGTCGGTCTCATCGCATTAATTGAGTATCCTCCCATTTAATGCTCGATTAGCCCCTTTTGGACAGGGGCATTAAATGCCGCCGTATCCTTTGTCAATTTGGGAATTAATGGTGTGTGTTTGTAGTGTCTGTATATTAGGAAAAGGGGGGATGTAGACCGGCGGCTGTCTGTCGTTCATAAATGCGGGAGTGGTCTTGATGGGAGACGGGTTCAGGGGACATACCAGCACGTGAGCCGCCGTTCTGCCTTTAGCGTGTTCTCGAAGCTGGTTTAACCATTTCCTGCCCAGATCGGGAAACCAGGGATTCGCTCGTCCCCGATTTCGGTCTTCCCAGTTGAATTCGGACGCTGCGTCGAGGTGGATGCGGGTAACGGGCCTTGGGCCGGACGATCTTGTGGGCTCGGGCCCGACCAGGCTGGACCCCCTTTCAGTACCCCGCGAGTTTCCAACGAAGGCACTTTGATGGAAATTCCGAACGTTTTAGAGCTAGGGTCTTCCTTTCCTTTGATTGTACCGTCCTTCTATACTGGGCGGTGTTCCTTTATTTCCCTTACCGAGCGGGAACACGAGGTTGGGTGTGTTCGGGCGGTCTCTGCTGGCACGTCGTTTCGTTTACCGTTCGGACTTCAGAGGGACGATTTGAATTCTGACCAATTAATGCCGAATCGTGACCCGTCATATTCCGTGTCAGGCATTTAATGCAGTTTTGAAATTCAATTGTGCCGTCGTTCCGATTCCCGAACCGTCAGTGATCCGTTATTAAATGGTGGGGCGCACGCGCGTGGCCATCATTAACTGACCTGTCATTTCGGCGCACGCATCTTTCCTTTGATTGGTCAGTTCGGGGCGTGCTTTCTGTTCCCAAAGCCACGTCTGAGGTGACGGTTTCGGCGCGGCCTCGTTTCCCGCTCGCATTAAATTTGGCTTCTGGGTATAAATTACCCAGCGGTCTTGTCACTATCCTCGTTTCACTGTTTGCTTTCTTGCCATTCTGCTGTCCTTCTTCTTTGCCTCTGCTCTTCGCCATCTTTCATTCTTTTTCTGTTGCTGTCTTGCCGCTCCCTGCTTTAGCCCCCATGGCTTCTTCTGACCCATGCCCCTTCTTCGCCGGCAACGGCTGGGTGTCCACCATGCAATCCTCCGATGTGGATACGCTTAGGAAGAAGCACCATGTTTCCTGGCGGCACACTTTGGAGGCCCCGGGGGATGGAGTTAGGGCCTGTGAACGTGACGGGAGGGCTCAGAAGGTCGTGCTCTTCTCCCTCATGTTCTCGAAGGGACTGCGCCTTCCCTTCATCCGGCCGGTTCGGGAAGTCCTGCACTTCCTGGGTTTGGCCCCTGCCCAACTCATGCCGAACGGGTGGCGTATCCTGCTGGCCACCTGCGTGGCATTCAGGATCGTTCTGTCCGGGAAGAACGATCCTTACCCCGACCTCACCGCTCGAGAGTTCTTCTCACTGTACCGGCTCCTCCGTCGGGACGGGAATGTTGCCGGCTTCCAGATAAAGCCGAAATGTCGGCTGATCAGAATGGAGGAGAGGCATTCGAGCGCCCGGGACTACCACAAGAGGTTCTTCTTCGTCTCAGGCAAGGAGTGGGAGTTCCCGGAGGGAGAGGGGAGCGACTTCCCCGTTCAGAAAGACTGGGGCTTCCTCCCCTCCCAGACACACATGGAGGTCACCCTCTCGGCCCAGGAGGCTGAGAGGGTGAAGGCGGTTCTCTCCTGGGGGGCAGAGGATCCCGATCGGCTATGGTCCGATAATCTCCTCACCGAGGAGAACATCGAGGAGTTCTTGACCCGACCGGATCGGTCCTACGCCGAGGGTCAAAACTTCTTCGCTGCCCCGGAAGGGCCTCCTGCCTCCTCCCGTAAGCGAGCCTCTGATCGGGAGGTGGAACAAGAGAGGCGCACCAAGAGTCGGGCCGGTGAGGCTACTTCGAGCCGTGGCGCCCGACCCAAGAAACAGAGGAAGGGGAAGGGTCCACGGGCCGAGGGTCCGGGCGGAGGCGCCCCCCCCCCCCCCCCCCCCCCCCGCAGACTCTCCTGTAGGACGTCCCGAGCCGACTTCCTCGTCGTCGTCCTCGGACGAGCTCCGGTTCCTGCAGACCGAGGAACTGAGGGCCGAGGCCGGGAGGACGGTCATGGAAGCCCAGATCGAGGCGATGGACCGGGCCGGGGTCGACTCCTCAGACGGAGAGGAGATAGAGCGCGCCTTCCAGGAGGCTCTGGAACATGCCGCCGATCTGACTCCGGGGGCCATGCCCTTTGCGCAGGTCTTTCGACAGGAGTCGGAGGAGCAGGCTGCTAGGGCAAATCAGTTGCCCACTCCCCCCCCTTCATCTTCCGAGCGCCACTCAGATGCCTCCGAGGGGGAAGATGAAGTATCTGGCAGGGAGGCCCATTCCCAGGGCGCTCGCGAGGGAGCCGAGCAGCAAGGGGCTCCGGCCCAAGAAGGTCGGGACGAGGCTACCTCCGAGAGGTCGAGGGGGTCCGACCATCCCGAGGAAGGGAGCCATACGGAGGTCGGAGACGAGAGCGGTCGACCGGCCACTGAGTCCGAGGAGTCTCCTGAGCGCCCACCTCCAACCTTCGAGAGGGGGTCGACCTCGGGGGTTCACTCTGAGGACGCAGGCCCACCTCCGGGCTCGGAAGTTCCTCCCCGGCCCCCATCTCCTTTTTGGCTCCGAAGTGGGGTCGCTGTGCTCGGGCAGCTCTTCGGGTCGGGTTCAGAGGAAGGAGCTCGTCAGGCCGATGAGACCGGTTCGGAGCGGCCTTCCCGATTCGACCAGGCGAAGGCGGATGCTACAGCCCGGGTGGCCTCAATGCTGGAGCCTCTGCTGACTCAGGTTTGTTCGGTAGGCCTTGTCGAATTTCGGGTGGTCTTCTCTTTTAAATTTGCTAAGTTTTTCTTTCTCTTTTTTGCATGTTCGGTGTTTTAGGTCGCCATGGAGATATCCCGGACAGTGGGATCCGAGCTGGCCGAGCTTGCCGAGTTCAACAGTGAGCTCGGAACCGTCTGCAAGTTCGGGCTCTACAGGCTGCGGCAGGCACGGGACCAGTTCGAGCAGTCGGAGGAAACTTGCAGAGGGCTGATAAGATCGGTCGAGGAGCTGGGGGTGGAGAAGAGCAGGCTGGAGAGAGCCAACTCTTCCCTTCGAGCCGAACTGGAGGCGGTTAGGGAATCGCTGGCAGTGGCCCATCGGAGGAATGCCCGTCTCGTGGACGCAAGATCGACCACCGAGCAGGACAAGATCCTCCTTCAGTCCGAGCTAACCGCTCGGACAGCGGAGCTGGCAGCTTCTTCTCAGATTCTATCTCTGAGGGAAGAGGAGTTAGCAATGTCCGAGCGGGCTCGGGTTGCTCTGGAGGAGGAACTGGTCGGTTCGAGGCGCGCCCGGGAGATCTTGCAAGCGGAGTTGGCGCAGTCTGAGGAGGTCCGGGCTGCTCGGGAGTCCGAGCTCGCGGGTGCTCGGAGTGCTCTAGAAGAGGTCCACTCGAGGATTGCTGATCTCGAGCCGCAGGTATCCCGAGTGGTGGCGATCCGTAACTCCGCCTGGGGGCATGGCTACGCCGAGGGCCTACGCCGACTGGGATCCCAGCTCTTGGTGGATCCCCAGCTCGATCCTCAGAGGATAAGCGTGAGGTCTTTTCGTCCAGACCGGGCTGCGAAGAGATTCGTCAAGAAGATCGGGAAGCGCGGCTACCCTCCCTTTGACGACCTCAATCCTCCTCCGCCCCCTCCTGAGGCTTGACCTGATTTTTGTACAAGTTTTTTTTTTTTTTTTGTAATGATGCTCGAGCTCGATTCGAGCGAGTTTGTATGACCGATAATACATATGAATTTTGGCTTAATCTTCTTCTGGTGCTTTGTTCATAATTTCATTCTTGTCTTTACCCCGCGAAATTTTTTGGATAAGTGTAAACTTAAAAAAAAAAAATTCTCAAACGTACCCGGTGGATGTGCTTAAGATCGGGGTTCAGGAGTTCCGAATTGGTTTGGGTGGATTGACCGACCCCGCGGGACTCCGAGGCGGATACTTCGCGTGGGGGGGTTGACCGACCCCGCGGGACTCCGAGGCGGATACTTCGCGTGGGTGGGTTGACCGACCCCGCGGGACTCCGAGGCGGATACTTCGCGTGGGTGGATTGACCAACCCCACGGGATTCCGAGGCGGATACTTCGCGTGAGTGGATTGACCGACCCCGCGGGATTCCGAGGCGGATACTTCGCGTGGGTGGATTGACCGACCCCGCGGGATTCCGAGGCGGATACTTCGCGTGGGTGGATTAACCGACCCCGCGGGATTCCGAGGCGGATACTTCGCGTTGGTGGGTTGACCGACCCCGCGGGATTCCGAGGCGGATACTTCGCGTGGGTGGATTGACCGACCCCGCGGGATTCCGAGGCGGATACTTCGCGTTGGTGGGTTGACCGACCCCGCGGGATTCCGAGGCGGATACTTCGCGTGGGTGGATTGACCGACCCCGCGGGATTCCGAGTTGAGAACCTTATAATACGTTGGATGCGAGCATTGAATAACATCGGGTTCTTTATAATATCAAGAAGCAAATTACATCAGTAGAAGTAAATTACATTAGTAGATGCTACGCATAGTACCTCTTAAGCCTCTCACTGTTCCAGGGGTGGGGCAGGTCGGTTCCGGAGCTGTCTTTGAGTCGGTAAGACCCCGGTCTGTTTGTTGCCGTCACTATGTAAGGTCCTTCCCACTTTGGTCCCAGTTTTCCTTGTGCTGGAGTCGTGATGCCCGTTTGTCTTAGCACTAAGTCCCCGACTTTGAAGTTGCGCGGCTTCACTCTTTTGTTGAAGTACTGTTCTGCTTTGCGTTTGTTGTTGGCAAGTCGGATGCCGGCCTCTTCCCTGTGCTCCTCCAAGGAGTCTAGACGTCCCATCATCTTGGCATCATTGGAAGCAGCGTCATAGTGCTGGATTCGTAGGGTAGGCATCCCGACCTCGACTGGAATTACCGCCTCGCAGCCATAGGTTAGGGCAAACGGTGTTTCACCCGTGGGGGTTCGGACTGTTGTGCGATAAGCCCAGAGGACCCCCGGAAGTTCATCGGCCCAGGCCCCTTTATGCATTCCAAGTCTTTTCTTCAGCGCATTGAGGATGGTTTTGTTGGTCGCCTCGGCTTGCCCGTTAGCCTGCGGGTGGCCGGGGGAAGAGTACTTCACCTTGATCTTCAACTCGGAGCACCATTCTCGGTAATGACTGCAATCGAACTGCTTTCCGTTGTCTGATATGAAGCTCTGGGGTATCCCGAACTGGCAAACAATCGACTTCCATAAGAACTTTGTGATGGCTTGAGAAGTGATACTGACAAGGGCTTCGGCCTCTACCCACTTCGTAAAATAATCTACTGCTACTACTATGAATTTAGTCCCACCCCTTCCTACTGGGAATGGTCCTATAAGGTCGAGTCCCCATTGATCAAAGGGCCAGGGGGATGTTATCGAAGTGAGTTCTTTTGATGGGGAGTGCAACACTGGGCTGTACTCTTGGCACTTCGGGCACCTTTTAACGAAATCTTTTGCTTCCTGGAATAAACACGGCCAGTAGTACCCTGCACGGGTGGTGCGGGCGGCTAGCCTTTTAGGCCTCGTGTGAGCCCCGCAGATTCCTTCGTGGATTTCGGCCAGTATATATTGCCCTTCTTCTTTCGTTACACACCTGAGCAATGGTTCAGAGAAACCCTTTCTGTACAGCGATCCGTCAATCAGTGTGAATCTGGACGATCTATTCTTTATCTTGCGGGCCTGGCCCGGGTCGGGAGGTAATGTGCCTGTACGGAGGTACGCTGTGATATCGGTTGCCCAGTCGGGATCTGCGACAGCCACTACTCCGACTTCGCTGCCCGTGGAGGGAGTATCTATCGTTCTGATCTCAGTGTTCTCTGGGGAAGGATGTTCATCTTTTCCCGACGCAACCTTTGCCAACCGATCTGCTATATGATTTTCTTCCCTTGGGATCTGCAGTAAACGGAAGTAACTGAATCGATCTCTCTCGATGCATACGAGCTCCAGATATTTTTTTCAATTTTTCGCTCTTGGTGGTGCACTGGCCGAGTACTTGGTGAAAAACTATTTGAGAATCAGTTCGGGCCTCCAGCTCAGTCGCCCCGAGGACCCTAGCAATTGTCATTCCGGCTATGAGGGCCTCGTATTCTGCCTCATTGTTGGTTACCTTGAAGGTTAGGCCTATACCGTAGTTGTGTTGGACGCCCTGGTCGGTGATGATGTGCACGCCTGCTCCGCCCCCGGCTCGGCATGAGGATCCGTCAACGTACAGCTGCCACGCCTGTTCCCGAGGTTCACTGGGGATCTCTTCTGGAAATCCAGTGTACTCCGCGACAAAATCCGCCAGTGCTTGCGCTTTCATCGCCGTTCGGGGCTGGAACGTTAGATCGAATTCGCTCAGCTCGATTGCCCATTTGGCTAATCGACCGGACGTATCGGGCTTCTGGAGAATAGTTCCGAGAGGCTGATCGGTCATTACTCTTATGGTATGGGCTTGGAAGTATGGACGCAGCCGACGCGCAGCTGTCAGTAAGGCGAATACCATCATCTCCGTACGGGGGTACCTGGCCTCTGCTCCTTGGAGTGCCCTGCTGACATAGTACACAGGCTTCTGGCCCCGATCGGTTTCTCTCACTAGAACTGCAGATGTTGCATGAGGCGAGACTGCCAAGTAAGCCACAAGGGTCTCTCCAGGAGTTGTCTGGCTAAGTAACGGGGGACACGTCAGGTAATCTTTGAGTTGTTCGAATGCCTGCCCGCACGATGTGTCCCACTCGCGTGCTTTTCGGAGGACCTGGAAGAAGGGAAGACACCGATCGGTCGACCTTGCTATGAACCGGCTGAGAGCAGCAATTCGACCAGCCAATCGTTGGACTTCATTCAGGTTCCTCGGTGGTGCCATTCCGAGGATAGCCTGTATCTTCTCGGGGTTGGCCTCGATTCCTCGTTCAAAGACCATGTACCCTAAGAACTTGCCGGATTCGACCCCGAAGGTGCACTTGGCAGGGTTGAGTTTCATCTGATAATGTCGCAGGATAGAGAAGGCCTCTCTCAAGTCCATCGCATGATCGTTAGGGGAGCGGCTCTTGACCAGGAGGTCGTCGACGTAAACTTCCATGTTTCTCCCTATTTGCCTTTTAAACATACGGTTAACCAACCGTTGATAAGTAGCCCCTGCATTCTTGAGCCCAAAGGGCATGGCGGTATAACAATAGAGCCCGCGGTCTGTAATGAACGCCATTTTTTCCTCGTCGTCCGTGCTCATCTTGATCTGATTGTAACCCGAATAGGCGTCCATGAAGCTGAGGAGAGAGTGCCCAGCAGTTGAATCCACAATGAGGTCGATGCGCGGTAGAGGGAAACTATCTTTGAGGCAGGCCTTGTTCAGATCGGTGAAGTCTACGCACATGCGCCATTTCCCGCTGGCCTTCTTTACCAGTACTACATTAGACAGCCATTCCGGGTAGTGAGCCTCTCGGATGATCCCAACGGTCAGGAGTCTGTCCACCTCTTCTGCAATGGCGGCATACTTCTCAGCACAGAAGCTTCTTCTTTTTTGCCTGACTGCCCGGGCAGTCGGGTTGACACACAGTCGGTGTTCTATTACAGACCTGTCGATTCTGGGCATATCTGCAGGTGTCCAGGCGAATATGTCCTTGTGCTCGATGAGGAGGGCCTTGAGTTCCGCATGTACTCCTGGGTCCATCTTGGTTCCGACTCGCACTGTCCGATCCGGGTTGTCGCCATCGACCGGAATCAATTCCAGAGGCTTGTTGGGTTCCGCTTGGCGCAGTGTCGCTTCGTCCCTGATTTCATCGTCCCACACTGCTCGGGGAGGTGCGGGCGGAAACTCAACATGCTCATCCTCCAGGGAGATCGTAGCCACGGAACTGTCCTTGTGCTTTAATTCCCGGGCGTAGCATTCCCTGGAGGTTACCTATTCTTCTCTGACTTCGCCCACTCCTCTGTCAGTCGGAAACTTCATCTTGAGGTAATAGGTGGAAGTGACTGCCCTCAAGTTGTTTAGGGTCGGCCTCCCTAGGATGGCGTTGTAGGAGGAGGGAGCTTTCACGACCAGGAATTCAGTCATGATGGACGCGGTCCTGGGCGCGGAGCCCATCAAAACCGGGAGAGTTATCAGGCCCTCGGGGTGTACTGCCTCGCCAGTAAATCCTTTAAGGGGGGCTCGGATAGGCTGAAGTTGGCCGGGGTCGATCCCCATCTGCACGAAGGCCTCCCAGAACAAGACATCGGCCGAACTCCCGTTGTCAATCAGCATCCTTTTAACTGTGAAATTGGCTACCGATGCTGATATTACCAAGGCGTCATCGTGTGGAAAGGCGATTCCCTTCGCATCCTGCTCGTTGAACACTATCGATTCCCCTCTGGGACCCGGGCTGCCCTGTCTAGGTGCCTGCCTCAGTGAGTAGACTTCCCCATATCTGGCTCTCCGCGCGTGGGCCCTCTGAGAGGAGGATGTAGTCCCTCCTCGGGATGGTCCCCCGACAATGGTTCTAATTTCTCCTGCTGGGTGGCCGGACGCAGGTTCGCCTTGGTGTCTACTTGATTCCCGTTCCCGACGAGGGGTCCTCGATCGAGTTCTGTCTCTTCGGTCGTTCATCCGTTCATCCCTCTGACTATTTTTCAAGGCCTGGCAATCTTCAGTGTTGTGGCCCTTGGACTTGTGATATTCGCAATACATCTCCCCTCTTCTTCTTCTGATGGACTCTCGCCTTGTTTCTGCCCGACTCTGATTTTCCACCGCCAAGCTGGACTGAGGCCACGATGACAGTCTGTGTTCCCGTGGGGGGTCCCTTCTCCTCGCCTCATCTGGGAACTTCCTACTTCCCCGATACTTGCTGGAACCTTCCCCGGCACTGGTCGTCTTCCGATCGTGCTGTCGGAGCTCCCCGCGCCGCGGGGCTACTAGGGCTTCGAGCGTATCTTCGGCGTTGATGAATCCGTCAGCCTGATCCATGAACCCGTTCAAAGTGGTGGGAGTCTTGCGGGCTATCTCCGCCATGAAGGGGCTCCTGGGCCATATGCCGCCCAGGAGGGCCGCCAGGGTGATCTTTTCGTCCTGGTTGTCGGTGGTCATCCTTTCTTCGTTGAATCTGGACAGGTACCCTTTCAGACTTTCCTTCTCTCCTTGCTTGACGGTCAATAGGTACGCCGCGGGGCGCCTTCGTTTCCTACTAGCCATGAACTGGGTGATGAAGAGTCGGGCTAACGCCTCGAAGCTACTGACGGATCCCAGAGGAATGGTTCCGAACCATGTCCTGGCCATCCCCTTCAGTGTGAGAGGGAATGCTCGGCATGCTACCTCGCCGGGATAGCCATGTAGGCTGATATGGGCTTTAAAAGCTTCTATGTGCTCCACAGGATCCTGAGACCCGTCATACAGCTCTACTTGTGGGACCTTGAACTTGGGCGGGAGAGGGACGGCCAGGACGTCCGCGCTGTAGGGTGTTCCTATGCTTCCCTGTGAGGAGAGATGCCCTGCTGCCGGGCTGATCAGTCTTGCCATTTCAGCGTACTTGTCCCCCAACTCCTTTAGCTCAGTGTGCATCCGGCGTCTTTCTCCTTCGGAGGCTTCGCTCTCCTCAGGGAGTCGGGAGCTCGCATTCTCTCCCAGGTGGGTTTCACCGCGGGCCGATGCCTCTTCGCGTGGTTGCCGGAGGGCCGCATTTTCCTCCTTCAACTTCCTCACCATTTCTTCCAATGCTTCCAGCCTTTCTTCCATCGACGGATCGGCTTGCTGGTCGTGCTTGGTCGTTTGGGACGGCGGTAGAGTAGACATGCAGAAAGTACGTTGATCAAAAACAATCGAATCCCACAGACGGCGCCACTGTTAAGGACGTATTCTGCTATCCTGTCTACCGATCCCGTGTGGGTGTAACCTGCAAAACAAGGACGAGAGGGGTCGGGGTCCGGGACCGCTCCGACGATCAAGTTAGTGTATGGGAGAAGATATACGACAGAGGGAACAAGAGAATTTGTGAGCGTACCGTCCTTCCGTCGTTGGTTGGGTGTTATTTATAGGTGTCCCCCTCGGGAAGAGGGTCCGTGTGACGAGAGCGCCGAAATCGGGGCATCACTCGTCCGTCATCCTCGATAAGGAAACCTGGTCTGATTCGGTCGGTCTCATCGCATTAATTGAGTATCCTCCCATTTAATGCTCGATTAGCCCCTTTTGGACAGGGGCATTAAATGCCGCCGTATCCTTTGTCAATTTGGGAATTAATGGTGTGTGTTTGTAGTGTCTGTATATTAGGAAAAGGGGGGATGTAGACCGGCGGCTGTCTGTCGTTCATAAATGCGGGAGTGGTCTTGATGGGAGACGGGTTCAGGGGACATACCAGCACGTGAGCCGCCGTTCTGCCTTTAGCGTGTTCTCGAAACTGGTTTAACCATTTCCTGCCCAGATCGGGAAACCAGGGACTCGCTCGTCCCCGATTTCGGTCTTCCCAGTTGAATTCGGACGCTGCGTCGAGGTGGATGCGGGTAACGGGCCTTGGGCCGGACGATCTTGTGGGCTCGGGCCCGACCAGGCTGGACCCCCTTTCAAGTGCTTTTGTTGTTTATAGACGTAATGCTAAAAGTACCCTCCAAAAAAAACAAAAAAAAAAAAAAAACGAATCCCAATATTCTTTGCTTCGTGGATTTAAAAGTAAAGGCAATAAATTGAACTCTAATTTATATATTCTAGTCATCATGATCTGCAAGACTGCGACGGCCATTTGGGATAAATTTTGGAGCTTCTGTGGGGTGCAAAATTTATATTCGTAACTTCTCCGAGGGTTTGCTTGCAGCTTGCTTCTACCTTTTAGAAGGACAGCATGCGTTCTTTGTACTTGTTCTACGTACGCTTAAGCTATGATTTATAGTCGAAATTGTAAAGTAAAATAGGAGAGAGAAATTAAGCTGGTGTACGTATTGCACCTTACACTTTTTTTTTTTTGTCCTCGAGAGGAAAAACACCAAAGATAAAATGAAGGGAGACTATAACACTTAGCTACAAGAAAATAAGTCTTTTGCGATGTCAAATTTCATCGTAAAAAATAGAAAAAAAATGTCATGAAAAATTATTTTTAACGAAAACAATCATTTTGATCGTAAATATTTGATCACTAATACTCATTTTTCTTGTAGTTAATTGAAGATCCAATTTAGACTCTCTTTCCATTAGCAATCTCGACATTTTTACTAGACAATGGGCTTCATAGTTCTCATTTCTCCTAACAAATTCAACTTTCTAATTAGTACATGAAAGAAGCAATTTTGTGTCTCTTAATACAAGACCAACACCATCAACATGTTTAGAATTCTCCTGGAGATCCTTGATGACTTGCAAACAATCACCCTGGATGATCACATTAGTTAGGTTAAGCTCTGTTGCCAGCTTTGCAGCCCCTAAAACTCCTTTGTAGCTAGGACATCTACATCATGGTTCCTGACAATCAAGCCTACACTGATTCTGTTTAGAGGTCCCTTAATATTGTTGAGTCTCAATTGATCTTTACAAAATTTCTTGGAGGGGGACACCAAGAACAGATAAGGTCTTGTTGCTGGGGGATTTTTTGCTTATACTTTGGTTGGGCTAATTTAAAATCTTCAAGAGAGGCCATAGCCGACTTTGTCACCTAGTTAGGATGCATAAATAATTCCTCAAACAACCACTTGTTTATTCTTAACCAAATTACTCGAGCAACAATAGAAAAATATTCCACAAACATCTCTTGCCAGATTGCAGCTCCATAATACATGGTTTACTGATTCCTCCTCAGTCTCACGTATATATCACTACAAAAAAAGAGACATTTTCCGGCATTGCATAAACGCCGGCAATTTGCCAATAAATGCTGATAGTGATCTTAGTGGCGTTTATTTATCGACACATCGCAAGTGCCATTAAATAAATGTTATTAGTAGTGGTTTCTAGCGTTTATGTAAATGCCGCTAACTCACTTTTTGTTATCGGCATTTTTTGCATTATGTTGCCAACATTTTGAAATGCTGGCAATCCACTAGTTCGTCTCCAACAAACGTTTTGTGAATTGTGTTACCGGTGCTTACAAGTGTCGATAATCGATTTATTTTTTTTGGCATTTTTTTTAAAATACCACCAATCAATTTTGGTAACTGGCATTTTGTGGATTATGTTGCTGACGTTTTCAAATGCCGGTAATCACCAGTTCATCTCCTGCAAACACTTCTTGGCCTATGTCATTGGCGCATACTAGTGTTAGTAATCAGTTTTTAATTTTCCGGTATTTTTTTAAATACCACCAACCCAATTTTGATTATCGATATTTTTAAATTGTGTTATCGACGCTTACAAATGTCGATAATTATTTTTTATTTTATTGACATCTATATTTGCCAATAATTTATTTTGATATTTGCATTTTGGAAATTGTTATTGACGCTTAAATATGTCAGTGTTCTCGATGATTACGAATATCAATAATCATTTTTTATTTTACTGACGTCTATATCTGTAGATAAATTATTTTCATATTGGCATTTTGGAGATTGTAATTGACGCTTACAAATGTCACTAATTTTGTTTGCACCAAAATATGCACCCACCAACTATTTAAATTTACAATATACCATCCACAAAATTTAAAAATGCACAAAAATAGGCACCCAAAACCGAAAACAATTTTATCAATTTCAACTCTTTCTGAACTAATACAAGTAAAAGCTCTTTCTATACTAAAAAAGAGTACTATCGTCCTCTTCCTTTGCTATCAAGAAAAAAAAAATAAGAAAATGTAAGACCCAACCGGATCATTCTCCAAGTAATACATAAACTATAAATTTCCTAAATATAATGAAGCTATTTAATTTCCAAAATTTAATACAAAAAAATGATCCATACTCTAGTAATCCAAATAGAATTCCACAATCTTCAAAAAGGGGAGACCTTGCCGTTGAGTCTGACTAGCTTGCACCTCCTTTTTATATGTATCACTTCCAAAAGCCTTGCCTGCAATGCTACATATGCACACAAAACTCAACAGAATTGCCATCACACCTTGTACAGTGTAATCTTGTAAGCGAACCAAAAGGAAAACAACAAACTAATTAAGCAATAATTAACATCACCATTTCAAAGTTAAAAACCCAATAATAAAGGAAGAAAATTACCATGAGATCTACGAGAATCATTGCAACACAAGAATAATATTTGCTGAACTCCAAAAACCTGAGAACACAAATGAGACAATTGAAACCATAAACTTAGTAGCATAGCATAAACCTGAGAACATAAATACAACTCAGTTTTTCATTGACAGTCCTCAAGTTCACCTAAAAATGATATCTAGTGTTATACAGAAAGGCCTTGATGACATGGCCAAGTCAGAGACTACTCAGACTTCTCAACCAAAAAATTATAAAACTCCTCTTGCAATTTCAGATTAAATGTTTAAGCAACCTTGATTGGCAAAAAAAAAAAAATAACTAGCTTCAGAGAGAGAGGAAGAGAGAATAGAACAGAGAACATACCTGACACTGCATAAGTTTGTTACTTAGAGCCCATTCTACTATTTTTCCACACCTATCATAAGAATATTTGAAGGAAAAATAATAGTTCAAGTTTATATTAATATAAAAATCACATTCACGAAAAACAAAATTGAGACCAGGGATTTATACTTTCAGTGGTAAGGGCTTGATCTTTAATACACAGTTTCAAGGTCAGGGCACTCCAAGCCAATTCGGTTGAGAACCTACAACCAAAAGGTACTTCGTAAATATCCAACACTAACACAAAGTCGACCAGACTTTTTTTTATATAGGTGAAACAAATTATACCAGACTATAATTTATAAATTAAAATGAAAAACTGATAAAAAAAATAATAATTAAGTAATCTGATAACAACCCGGGATATTATTCATAAATGGGTGTCCAATTCTGACTAGGCCCAAATTATGCGACAAACGTTCATGTCATAATGCACTACTCAGTCATAGTGTCCAAGGTTCTATAAAAAATATTAGGATAAGCATGGATTCTTCTTCTAGGCAGAAATAACATCAGCATATAGTACAATTAGGAGAAAGCAAGATCCCCAAACAACATGATCAGGTGACAACATCACGCGCCAACTGTTGCTTCCAGTCCGAAAGTAAAGTTTCATCCTATCTAAAAGAACATAAATATAAGATGCTTTAAAAGCAGCATGCATATTGAATCAATACCAAACAATCACAAAATCACAAATTCCAAACAAAATACCCCAGACAATTGAATCAATAAAAAAAATCTCAACAATAAAATTAAAAAAAAAAAAAGCCTAAAGCGCCGAAAGGTAAGCTCATGCATATTGACAACTAAGAAGAACTCATCATTGTAAACCCCATTAATCACAGAAAAACATAACAATAATATTGTTAATCGAGAAATCTAAAAGATTTAGACGAGGTTCACCTCTTCTCCGTTGAAGCTGTTCACCGAATAAAAGAAACCATATGGTGGTTTCTCCAGGGTAGATCCATGAGACTTGTTTTTATGAATTGAAGTGTGGCATGTTCAGTTCTCCAGTGCTGCCCGATTACATTGGAGTTAGTCCCAAACCCAAACGAAGGGAAGGATGTGCGAAAACCATAGAAAATAGAAGGGATGGAAGAGAAGAGAGAAGAGAGGAAAAGAGAAGAGAATAAGAGAGAAGAGTGGAAAAGAGAAGAGAAGAGAACACACGGGTCGACTTTGGAGGCTATTGTGCAAAAAAGAGAGATTGGGTTTTGGGGGCTTTCACAAAGAAAGGCATAGAGAAGAGAGAAAGAGAGAGCAAGAGAGACCTACCAATACCGGCGCTGGAATGAGAGAAGCAGCGTGTTGATTTTCGACGATCGGACAAACTGAGAAAGGCCGTGAGGGCTCCTGGTTTGTTCGCAAAGAAAAGAAAGAGAAGCTGTAGTCGGGTTAGGAGGGGGGGAGTTGGAGGAGAAACAGAGAAAGCTTTCTTTAGGATTTGGGCTGCACTTTGGGCGGGCATGGAAATTTTCTGATATGCGCGCTTGAAGAAGATTTGTGAATTGAAAAAAATTGCGCATTTTCTTTCCTACACAAAATATGCCGCATTTATTCTTTTTTGATATATATATTTCAAACATTTTTTGTAAAATATGAAAAGTTATAGTATTATTATAATATTTTATTCTAATAAAAAAGAGAAATATTCTAATTATAAAGAAATTATCCAAGAATAATTTTTTATTTTGACGTGACTTTGTGTGATTTGTTAAATTATAAGTTTGTGTGATTTGTTAAATGATAAGTGTATCATTATATAAATCATGTTAATCTATAATATTATTTTTGCATAATCTTTGTGTTTAATAGGTCACAAAAAGTATATTTGATCAAGATCAATAAAAATATATATGTATATAAGAAAATGAATGGGAAAAAATATATAAAATGGGATAATGAGTTTATATTTTTTAATTTCTTTTAAACTTTTTATTGAGTCTCAATGTAAAAAAAGAACTGATAAATTGGTGAACCAAATCGAACTAGAAAAAAATATATAAAATAGGATAATGAGTTTCTTTTAAACTTATTATTCATGAATAGACTTTTTATTCATGAATAATAATAATAATAATAATAATAATCTAATAACATAAACTTAATATAATATTTAGTATAACATAAAATTAATCTTATAAATCTTAATATAGTATTTGATATAAGCTTTTAATCTTAAAGCTGAAGATTTGATCATATCTTATTAATATAAACTATATATATTAAGGATAAATACATTGTATAGCATACTAAATTATAATACATATTCTTTTTGATAAATATATTTCTATACATTTGATCATGTACATTTATATAAAAAGTGTTTATATAAGTATAAGTAACCAATCATATTATAACTAACATATATGTAGCCATGTATAGGATTGTAAATGAACCAGACTACTCGACAGTCCGCTCGATACTCACTCGGTTAAACTTGAATCGAACTAGACTTGTAAAAAAAAAAAAAAAAAACTCGCTCGTGAAAACAGATACCCACTTGATTCGAGTTTATGACATATACCCGACAAAACTCGACTCTACTCGGCTAAGGCTCGCTCGTTTATACTCGTGTTGACTCGTTAACTCGACTCGTTATTTATCTATTTCTGAATTTTATTCAAAAAATTTAAAAAAAAATCGAGCTCGAGCTCTAGCTCGACTCGACTCGAGTTTGTTTGTGGGACGAGCTCGAACTCGAACTTGAAGTTTAATTTATCAAATCGAACTTAAACAAAGAATAAATAAAAACTCGAGTTCAAGCTCAAGTATTTAAAATTTAATATTTATATAAAATTAATTTGGTTAAACTCAAAAGGATCACTAACGGGTTTGCGGATTGGAACAAGTCATGTCATATCATGTCATTTTATATCGTATAGTGTTAAAGGATTTTAACGGGTCGTGTCATGTCATCCCGTTATTTTAAATAATTGTGTTAGGGTTAAAGTTTTTTACATGAAATCATTAACAAGTCGTGTCTTTGTTGACATACCTCTAGACGTAATGTACATGCTCTGACACGATATGAATATGACTTGGTGACACGTTATAACACCCCTATTAATAAATAGTCACTAACATATTATCACAACATTTGGCTAGTAATCTTAGGTTAAAATTTAGGTAAGCCATTGGAAATTTTCTTAGAGTAAGAGTGAACAAACTATTTTACATACTAGTAATTACAAAATTATTTTTTCATCTCACTCTCCAAACATACCCTAATACTACTCTTTTTATAACCATAATTAAACTATTAACTTTCATTTTCTCTTATTGATTATACAATAAGGCAAATTCTAATTTTATACCGCATAATCATTTTTATGGCATAATTTGATTTAGAAAATAAATATTAAAATTCTACACAATTACATTTGTAATCATCTTTACCATATATAATGCACCCACCTTTAACTTTAAATGTAAGTTTTTAAGAAATTGATCATTTTATTTTTACGGGATTATTAATTTATTCTTATTTTTGTTAAAGTTCATTTTTATCTTTTTCGTGCGTGAGTGGCAAAATTTGTATTTCTTTTTTTTTCCCCCTTCACATTCGACAGCCTTGAATTAGTTTTACGGGATTATTAATTGATCATGTCTAGGGAAGTTCGTGGCTCTTTTATCATGAGCAAACTTCTTAAGTAATTTTTCTTCTTCTCGACCTGCGTGTTCTTATTTTATTTTATTTTTTTTTAATTTATTCATCTTCACGTTTGAGTTACCATATAAAACGCCAACAAAGATTTCTTGTCTTTTCTTTTGATTATCTACTCTTAAACTTATCTTTCTTGGACTAGATCATCTGAAGCTTATTGCTCATATGTTCTTAATGACGTGAGATCACCATAATATCGTGTCATGTAATAATTAATTTAAAAAAGTGATTGCTTCTTTTTTAAAAGACTCATTCGTCTTGACTGACTTTATCTTATTTGTACGAAATAAGTTCAAAATCAAATCATATTAATTAAGTAAAAATATGTATACAAAGATGTAAATAAAATTTAATAGTTAGTGCTCTATCTTAATAAGAGAATAGCAGAAAATATCTACACACTAATCAATAACATAATTTAAATCAGTAAAAAAATTAATTACAAAAATTTAATAAATGACATTAAAAAACTAACAAATATCAATCATATCCATCCTCATCATCCATATCATCTCCCTCATTATCATCACCCTCCTCTTCCGCTTCTTCATCTTCATTGTGATTCTTTGCATTATCATTATTATTTTCTCCATTCTCATTACGAATAATACCTACAAAATAATATGCATACATTCGATAAGAATTCACAGCACAGGCACATTTATATCATAGAAAATAATCCATATCAGCAGCATTAAAGTTGAAAACTTAGTTATAAGCAATGTTTTCTCTCAATTATGTTGCAAAACATAAAAATCACCTGATTGATTTGGTGTGAGTAATTTTTGAAGTTCATTTGGAGATATTTCTTCCAGAGGATTTCTCCCTTCAATCTGCATGCAACATTCAATGATGATACCAAATGTAAATGTATAGAATTTCTTTCAGAGGATTTCTTTCTTTAATCTGTTCGACCTTCAACATGCCACTTCATGTGTGAAGAAGTTTTCGATGACATAAAAAGTCTTTGTAATCTTGACTTCAAAGGTAACCAACGCAAAATCTTGGCTGGGCTTCTTTTATTCCTTTCATTTGTGTAAGTATTTTGCTTCCATTTTGAAGTTTGGCAAAACAAGCATGTTTATATGTTTTCATTATTCTTCCAAAACAACATACACCCTAGGACATACTAGAATCTTTACGCATTCAAGTCCTAAGTTACTCATGTACTTTTTAGCCTCATATGTATTCTTAGGTAACGATACTCCCAATGAAAGTAATTCGTTCAGAAATTCAAGAAGTTCTGCAAAGATATTGTTACTCCATCCGCCTAAACATTTCATATTTCACAAACGTACAATACCACTAAACTTACTATGTTTTATACACCCTTCATATAATGGCTCGTCGGCATCTTTCAACATTTTAGAGAACTTTTGAACACCCTCATTGGGTCCCTGAGAATTTTCATCTACCGCTTCAGCTTCCACACCTATTTCAAGCCCACCTCCAACCACTCCAAATCCAAACATAGGAAAAACATTTTGCAACATTGTATGCATCTCACTAGAGCATTCTTAACTTTGCTCTTCGGTATTAGTACTAATATTAGGTGTAGAATTTATCTTCTCACTATGAGCATGCCAAGTTGTGTAATCTTGACAAATTCCGTAGTAAATCAAGTGGTCATGCACCAAACTGACCTTGAAATACTTAGATAAGCTGCACTTTCTACATTGACGACAAATTAGTCCATCAATACCCATGTTGTCATCTAACTCTTATCCATGTTGCTGTTGAGTTCAATGAAGTGTAGTTGGGAAGCTAAGAAATAAAGTTATAGAAGGATTTAGATGGACCTGTTAATAGAAAAGAAAATGCACTGGGATGGAAAAAAATATTAACTACAACCGATCTAGCTAAAAGACCTATAATATATATTATTTGTATTAAAGGGAATTAATGCTAATGAACCAATGCATCTCAATAAAGTATGTGCATCAAAAATCATCAAGGAATTGGTAGATATAACATTGAAGTCTATGTAACTCCATGATCAGGGAAAGTGTTCGGGTACTGCAATGCAAATAGTACAAATTGCAAAACCCAAACAAATTGTACTGCAATGCAAATAGTACAAATTGCAAAACCCAAACACCCATAGCACATATATCACGTCTCTCAAGTTTATATTAAGAAATATAATAAATAAGAACTAAACAATCAATGAATCAAAATAAAAATAATTAATTCAATAAACTAATCATAATAAAATATGCAAATTACTCTAACAATGAATAAATTATTAATATAGAATTAACTACTAAAGTTTTGAAATTCATAAACTGTCATCCTCAACCTTAATTGAAAATTTAGCTAGACATGTTTAAAAAAGTGTACTCTAAATTTTGAACGTAAATAAACATAAACTTTTTGCTAAAACATGAAGATAAACATTAAAATCTGAACATAAATAATTTCAAAGATTTCAAAGAAAAATAGAAATTATACCACTCACAGGACTTAGGAGGTAGATTTCTTCTCTTCGTTAATCTGTCCGCTCCTAAGCCGCAAAGATAAGCTTCTTCTTCCGCTTAAACTCAATTTAAGTTCTGCAGCATAAATAGAGGTTAGGTTTTATTTTCTTCCACTTTCTTATCTTTTTGTTTGGCTTTTTGCAGCCAAACTACGTGCAATTATTTGTTAAAGAAATTCATGACTACTCATTTCAGTACTACCTTGTTATTCAATAATATTAATAGTACTCATTTGAGTACCTCATGATCATATTCAAGCTAGCTTAGCTTGCTAGAAAGTCTCATTTCTTTTTTATTTCTAAAATAAAAGGACAGCTTGAGACAAGTATATAATATATAAAATGGAAGTGACATGAGATCTAATTTCTTTTTTATTTTTTCTTCTTCTTCTTCTTCTTCTTACCCTTCTACTCCTCCTTCACCCCCTTCTCTGTTTTGGTGTGCTGCTCATTTTTCTGCATGTTTTGATACAGGCATCCTAACATTTATGGCTATCATGAGGAAATATAATTATCAGAGTTAATACAAAGCTAACCAATTATAAGCCATCTACCTTTTCTAATTTGCTTCTCCCTATTAATTGATCACATCGCTTCAATATATATGGTTGAAACTTGAGTAGATTTTTATTCGTGTAGTTTAAGATACTTAAAAAAGTGTTACAGCAGACCATACTTTTGATACTTCTTTACCAGTTCTAAAGTTCTCAAGATCATAACTAATAAACCAAAATGGACCAAATGGGTGCAAGGTGAAGAATTAAAGAGATGGTTGTTTGTGTGAAAGTGCCTCTTCATTAATAATTAGAGGCCACCGTATATTGAATATGTATAGAGCAGGTTGTTACACGAATTACATGAAATAAATGTAAAATATAAATTAGTTACATGGCTTCAAATTTGCGAAGACGATAAGGTGGATTGTGCGGCAAGCTAGCCTTTTCCCACGCACACAAAGCACATATAAATATTTGATTACTCATAAAAGAGAAGTCTAACTTACGGAAGTATTTGATGGTGGTGTACGAAAAATTATCCGGCGTGTCCTCTGCTGCAGTTGACGGCGGCAGCGTGGCCTCACTATTGCAAGGTGTGTGACGCGTGGCTCTCAATTTGGTGATCTGCTATGGAGGTGCTCTGTTTTATGGGGGCAAAATAGAGGATGCTCAATTGTATTTCTGGCTGGTTCTATGCAAACTGGTGGTGAATGCAGCAGAGGCTTCGAGACGTGGTGGTATATAGCAATGTGATGCGATGTGTCATGTGAGGCGATGTGAGGCACGATTGGTGCGACAACCCTAGCTAAGTTCATGCAGGGGACTGGGGAAGATAACGATTGTATGAGTGGATTATGTGGTTTCTAAGGAAATTTGATTTTCAAAATATTAATGTATTAATCTTATTGGAAGAGTTATATTGAGTGAGTTTAGTTGATATATATACATTTGAAAATATATATCGACTTTTTTTTTTCCTCTTTCTGTAATTATCTCATTCTCAACATTTGAATATCATTCATTTGGTTTCATTATGAACTTTGAGGAAATCTTGTGGAAATATGTAATCTTCAAATAATGCATTCTCAATAATTTTTATAAGATGAAGAGTCTAAATTTAGGAGATAAATAAGTCAATAGAATTTAAAATTATAATATTAGAAGGAACATGTAATTATTGAGGATAATAATATACATACAATTTTTTTACAACTATTTAATTACTTAATTCAAATTAATTAATATAATTGGATCATTTCATTAATAAAAATATAATTAATTAACATAATTGGATAATTTCTTCAAATCTAAAATAAAAATTTAAATGACAATGAAACCTAAAACTAATAAAAATATATGAAATTAAACTAGAGTTTAAAGTTGAGAAATGATAAATTGGGGTTATTTTTATAAATACTGGCACTGCTATATATTGTTTCCGGTATAACAATATATATGTTGGGAAACTTAATATTTACTGGCGCATAAATAATAAATTTGTGGCATTTTTTATAAACGCCGGCAAAACTATATTTCATTATTATATGGGGCATAAATGTGAGTCTATCACTTTTCTTTTAAACATATTAAGTTTTGTAGGGAGTGATTATAAACAAGCTCTCCATACAAAAGCTTTTGTAACACGTGGGATTGAAAGGGTCCATAATTTTTTCCACATCAACTTTCATTGGCTATTTGTAGAGGACTGACTCTTAACATTATCAAAAATTTCTAATTGCTTATGGTAGGCTGATTTAATAGTAAAGATACCATTTTTATTTCCATTCTAAATTAGTTCATCCTATTTCCCATGCAAACTAATAGGTATTCTGGAAATCAAGTTACTTTCTTCTTCATTAAAGGTTGCTTGTAACAAGTCGAATATCCATTGATTAGTATCCCCATTAATTACATCCTATACCTGAGAGTTTTCTAGTAAGAGCCTCATGGGTGACTAAACTTTATAAGTAGTGGAGGGTTTTGGAATCTATTCGCTACTCCTAGTCAAACCTTTCGAAGTCTTTCCATCTGATTTTTCATCTTTTCCATTCTTCACCAAATCCTCCCAAATTTGTTCAATTTTTTATACAAAACAAGATGTTTCTCATCCTAGGTATCCCCAAAAACCAACCCAAAAAGCTCTCAGAATGTGATCATCAAATTCTTGAAACATCTTGTCAAGCTCAACCAAGTGGACAACCTCCTTTTGTTCATGGCTCTGAAACAAAATCATGTTCCTCCTCACTTGTTGCAGCACAGAGAAGATGCCCTCGGGAACATCTTGGGAAGCCTCTTGCTTTGAAATTTCTTCCTCTTTCGAGCGACCAAAGCTCGCTCGAAATATTTTTTTGCGATGCAGGATCTTTTTTCGCGATCAATTATCTCCACATATGAGTATTTTCCATGGGATATAACTCGCCACAAATACTTATTTCTAGCGCTTGGTGGCACGACAAATGTTTATTTCCAACTATTAAGTATGTTCATCTGGTTCAGATTCCCAGATGCTTAATTTTCTTGAAATTGTCAAAACTATTAAAAAATTAAAAAATAATAGAGCCAAACCGGGTTATACCCCGCCCGAATAAACAGGCATACCAACCATTAAAGAAAAAGCTGAAAAAAATTACTCCCAGCAACGATTGATTGTGATTAACATTTTTTTGGGCAAAATGTTTGAACTTTTTCTAATAAAAGAGATCGTTGTAAAAAGCTATAATTATTTGCAACGCATTTTTTTCTGTGGAAAATCCTTAATTACGACTAGGGATATAACCGGTCCGATTTTAAACAAAATTTAGAACCAAATTGATGCCACCAATTTTACATTCTTCAAAATCGATTACGCACCGATCATGTTTCCCAAAACGGATGGTACCAATTTTAGTGATTTTGGGTCCGATTATGCTCTGATTATTTTTTTATTTTAAATTAGTCTATATCAATCTATTAGTATTAATTATAGTGATTAGAATAATTATATATTAATATTTGTTATAATAAATTTTAATTTCTTATAACCATATCATTGATAGTGATAATAGTAGTATACTAATACTAATAGTATTACTATTACTATATAATTATTTCATATTATTTAGTATAATAATTTATATAGACTTAAAAGTATATTATTAATAGTAATATAGTATTAGACTATTAGTATTATGTCATAAAATATAAATTGTAATCTATTTATATTATATACTAATATATAAAATATTATATAATAATACAAAAATATTATTTTATATTACATATAATTTTAAAAAAATTAATTTAAAATATATATTATATTAAACTAAGCCAATTCAATTTGGTTCTAAAAAACTTTAAACTGGAATCAGATCGATACCGATCAATTTTGTCATTATAAGAATTGGTTCCAGACTAGTACCGATCTAAAATTAGACGCCAGTCTAATTTCCCTCGCCCCAAAGTTGCGGCAATTTTTAGTGCTTTGTGAGGCGCTCGCAAAAAGTAATATTCCTTATAGTGACTTCACAATTTGAAGCAATATTACTACATCGATACAGGTCAATTTATCAGTTTATTTTTATAAAAATAACTTTGTAGTTAAAGTGTTTCTATAAAAATATTTGAGGTACCGCACTTTAAATAAAAGGAAAATAATACAAACAATATATCCCTCATTTCATTTGCTTAGACACAGAAAAAAAACCAAAGTATTACTCCAAAGCATACATTTATTTTTGCACAGTCCACAATCAACTCAATTGGCAGGCCTAAAAGAAGAGAGCATTAATGGAGGGATTAATTGCACAAGTAGTTTGATCATAAAGTTACATACAGTCCTACTTATTTAATTATGGTGTACAGAGTTTGTAAAAAGAGGAGGATCAAAAGCATAGCAACAACCATTGTCGAAAGAACAGACCAAGGGGTGTTGAAATAGTTGCGCACAAGCAGTGTACGCCACCTAGGCCACCTGCGCTGGCAATATTTATTCACTTTCTTACATAGTCCTAGGTAGTGGTATTTCTTGACATAAGTATTGTTGTAAATCTTGTTAAAGAACTGGGCTGCATCCTCTAGATTGAACCACTTATCAATAATCTCGTTCTCGCTGAGAATGTCCAGATCCTTGGACGTGTTAATGAGGTTGTGTAGGAGTACGACATAGGAAGTGAACCAAGCATCACAATTAGGGTAACATTGTTCAAAGCTGACAAGATTCCGAAACACAGTTTCTGTTGTCTCTTGAATCAGTAATGGAGGAATCTCAAGGACTCCATTGATGAACTTCATGTCCAAGATGCTTTTGTATTCACTCCTTCTAAATTTGACTCCGGCCTCGACGAGGCTCGTGGCAGAAGGCATGGGTTGCCACCCTAGCTCCCGTTCTTCTTCAACTTCAATGGATGAAATCAACAATCTTCTAAACAGATCGAGAATATGCTCTATATCTTGGATTGGGTAAACCACAGGAGGAGGTGTTGACGAGAAAATATTAGCAAAAAACTCTACTGCAAGTTGCATCAGAGGCTTGCTTTGTCTACGTTCCACGGTTATGGCAAACAAGCGCTCGAGCACCATCCATGGAAGTTGGTTTTCAAGCAATATCAAGTCATGGTAAAGAAATTGAAGCATGCAAGACATGGTAAAAATTGGATCATCTTCTTCTCTAAGCTCAGTATAACAATATTTGCGCAATAGCTCGATGATGAAACAACCATCAATTACCAAAATTCTTACGAATTCTTCTGGGGTGTAATCGATTGGACATGCATAACATTTACGAGCCTTTTTCTCCACAGCCTCGATGGATTTGACGATTTCTTTTAGCTTTGTATCTGGAGAAGATGACCTGGAGATAAGGCGATCCAGATAACTAGCTTTGATTTTTTCTGAGGCTTTGAAGTTTGGTTTATCATGATGAATAGGGCCAAAAGAAAAGGCGTCAGGGATGTAAGCTTGTTCATTATGCCTGCTAAGTATTACTGGGGTTTTAAAGATGGAAGGCCTAGGGCGTACGAAGAGATCATGGGTTTTTGTATCTTCTATCAAAGATGTCAGGTATTCGATATTGATTGCGACGCTATCTCCTCCGCTCAAAGACATATTTTGGTTCTGTTTCCTGATCTTCTTTGTCTGTTAATATTGTACTTTGACGTTCAGTAATTACTAAAATAAAAACAGAACAAAAAGAAGGATGAAAAACAGAACAAAAAGAACAGAACAGAACTAGAAGATATATGTGTGTGTGTGTGTGTGTGTGTGTGTGTGTAAGTTCTAATCAAGAAATATTGGAGGTTCAGATCCCAGAAACATCCAAAGAAAAAGTGGCTCTTACCGAGCATGGCAACGCTTCCTTGAACAGATGGTGTCTTCGGGGCAGTTAACTCGTCTTCTTAAATCTTAACCCTAAATTTTTTACCTTCGTTCTGATCATGATTCCTGACGAAGTGCCTGGTTTTTATATTGCTAAAGTACCCAAATTAAAAAAATGAATTCCCATGAGACTTTATTCTTTGCGTAGAGATTTAAAAGGAAAAAAGCAATATATTTCCAAATCTTGAACGCATTTTTGAAGAGGCACTAAGCTGAAGGTTCCTTTATTATCTGCAATCATTCGAGCAGGGAGGATAGTTCTTTCAACACTTCCCAGCTTTCTTTTTCAAAGCCTTATCTTTCTTACTCACACAACATGTGCAATACTGTAATGTTTGCTTTTACTTTATATAAAGAACCGTTGAAAATGTTAATTAATTTAATGAGTTTTCGTTATATGGACAATGTTATATATTGTTGGTGATTTTTTTTAATAAGATTTATTATTTGCCGTTGGAGAATAGTTCTGGTCATTAAGTATTGAAACCCTTTTTGGATTAATTTCAAGTGGTTTATGGGTTTAGACGTTTCTTTAACTTTCTGGAGCTTCTTTTTTATTTTTAGGGATATTTTCTTGGAGAAAGTTGGGATTTGGTCCGACTGAATCCCTTATCTTTGCAGCTTCTGCGGTGGGCGACACCTCCTACTCCATCGAGACCGGAGGGAGCCGGCGACCTCACCCCTGCGACGGCGAGCCCCGACGATCTCCGGTGTACCCCCGGCTCCCTCTAGTCTCAATAGGGTGGGTGGTGTCGCCTATCACCGCCGGCGGTGTTGGGAGCTGGGTGAGGCCCAATTCTCTTTAAAAATTCATCTTCATTTTATTTTTTTTATTGTGTTTTTTATTGTATTTTCTTCATTTTATTATTTTATTGTGTTTTTTAAATTTTATTTTATTTTTTGTATTTTTTTATTATATTTTATTATATTTTTTATTGTATTTTTATATTAATTATAGGAATTTAGAGAGTAAAAAGGGGTGGACTGTAAAACGCTGGAATGCAGCCCGACCACACCCCAGCGTCTCCCTATTTTCTTGTATTGTTCAGTTGCCATTTATTATTTAGAGAAGAACGTTGGTATTGAAGTGGAGATTTCATTAACGTTTTTTAACGGGCTTGTTTAATAAGTTGCCATTTGCATGCTTCTTTTTAGTTATGAGTACTGCTAGGTAAACTGATAGGGGTGTCATATCATGTTAATAGATCATATTCGAGTCGTATCAAAATATGTATATTATACTATATAAGTCAACATAAATTAACCCGTTAAACTTATTGTGTCAAAATCTCAAATCCTAACATGACCCATTAATATAACGTGTCGTGTTAACCCGTTACGACCTATTAGTGAATGTTACAAAATAAATTAACACGAAAAAATATAATATGTTTCAATCTGTTTATGTAAATATATTGAATATGCTCGAAATTAACCCGTTTGACTTAATGAAACTTAGCATAATTTTATACAAATATTAAAATCATAATATCTATAAAATTTATAATACTAACTACAAGTTGAAAAATTGAAAATAGACTTCTCCATCAACAATTTTCAAAACTTGAGACACAAACACCATCTCAAGGATGGGCTACGGCACAATAGCAACCAGGTTGGCAAAGGATTGCCGACCTGTGTTGCCATCTATAGCTACCATGCAGCCTAACGTGAAGGAATCCTAATGCAGTAGGCAAAAACTGAAACCTAGTAGAGCTATTATGGGCACCCTTTATTTAATCCCGAATGATTACTTCATTGCCAAAGATGAGGACAAATATTGTCTTTCTTGTGGGAGTCTTTAATGATTTTCGATAGACCCACAACAATCCAATGATTTCTTTCACCATCTTTCCTTTTGGTCTTCCAACCTCTTATTTAGGATGCTTAATAAGGGTTTATTGGTCATCTTAACTTGCTCATTGGACTTTGGGTATCCGGGAAAGGAATATTTAAACTTAAGTTATAGACTAGTGTAAGAATTACAATCTAAATAATAAAAATATCAAAATTAATATTCTAACAATTTTACTTTTAAATGTAAGGGTATACTTGTAATTTTAACTTTTTAAACGCATCATAACGTGTCATAGCGAGTTAAAACAGGTTGACTCGCTATCAACCCGTTAAGCAATCGTGTTGTAACGGGTCAATTCGTTTGGACCCGAAATCCATTAAGACTAAACTCGAATCCGCTATTATCATGTCGTATTCATATTGAGTTAACAGGTCGTGTAACATATTGCCACCCCTAGGTATACACAGTGATGTGCTGTTTGCGGACACGGCTAATATTAAAAAAAAATCAAAATGGACGAAAACAAAAATATCATCACATCTATGTCGTTGAAGAGATAATACACGTGTCATCGAACCCCCATCGTGCCGTTGAAGAGAAAGGAACCCCTCATCGTCGTCGACCATTGTAATCTGAAACGACCGGATGTCCAATCAAAAGGATGGTAACAGAAGCGAAAGAATAGAAAAACAGCTGCACTGAAATGGGTATGAATCATTTATGAGGCCTTTCTGGGTAATTTTCTTGGGATTTTAAGGAATGAAATACAAGGGGTAGAGGGGAAGAAGAGTTATAGGGTGTAGATCATGCAATTGAAATTATGCAATTGAGTTATAAGGGAAACCAAAAAGAAGAAGAAAGAGATGGTTTTGGAGGGTATTTGGAATTTCTTTTATGAAATTATGCCATTAATCAATGTTAAGAAAACCCAACACGAGCCACTTCATTTATTCCTCTGCAAGCGATTTAACTTTGGAGGTTTTTAGTTTTTCACGAGGTTTTCCTGCATTTTCATAGTGACTGAAAAGAGCTACAATTGAAAATCCACACTTACTCTTGTCTTTCGTAATCTCCCAGTTCCTCATGACAACATAATTATTGCCTTTTTCTTCCTTGTTCTTGATGCGTCTCCCGATTTTCTCTTCATTTTCATGTTTTCTCTACCCACTTATCAAATAATCTTTCATGTTTATTCTACCTATAAATGAAGTTGTTCCTTACTTTCTGATTTTCTTAGAATCAAAAGAAAAGAGTTGGCGAAGAAGGGCCTGTTTTCTAGAATTCAAGTCTCAATGATCAAACACACCATTTAATTTTTACACAAACATGTATGCGAGAGGTACACCATCCCATGTGTAAATAGAATTTTCCTTTAATTATAACCTTTGGCCCCTATTATAGTTCTCATCGTTGGATAGAGTGTTAGAGTCTTCAACGTTTCTTTTAATGGGCATAAACAATAAAATAGCCGTTTGGTTTTTTAAGTTTATTAAACATTGGCTCCCTTGCTTTAAAGTGGTTATAAATTTTGAAGAGTTCTTATGTTAGAACCTTTAACTGTTTTTATGTCTTTGTACGTCTTGTGTGTCTTTTAAGAGGTTTATTATAAATAAAAAATGATGTGCAGTAGTCGGTATGTTGCACACTAAAAATTGAAAAAAAAAAAAAAGAAGATTTGAACGTGATGTGTCGCATGTACAGTAGCACAGGGCCTGCTGCATAGCATGCCCCTTATTAAATTAGTTGTCTAAAATGGTTTTTTCCCGTTAAAGTCTTTTCGGCCTGACTCATTTATTGGTTAATATATATATATATATATATGTTTTTGAGAAATTTTTCAGATAAAAGAATTGTGTTATTTTGATAGGATTTTAGGCTCATTCACTTATACAGAGTTGGTTTAAGTCATATGACGATCAGTTGAACTATTATATCCTACAAAAGTCATATTAAAATATATTTAATCTTCTTAAAAAAAGTGAAATTTTCGTCCTTCAACTAAATTGATATCATTTGAATATTATTTTATTATAATTCTTATTATATTGTTGTGTATAATTTGTTATAATTCTTATTATATTATTGTGTATATCACTAATATATATATATATATATAAATATGGTGCACAGGAACACGTATTAGTGTTATGTAGTACTGCCACATCACCCGGATATATTGGCCAATGCCAAAATATGTGGCATGCCACATGGCTCTGTTGCAACAGTATATTATTTACAATTACTAACGTGGCATGCTATGTCAACATTGATGGTCAAACAGTCAACGTTCGACCATTGACCAGATGATGTGGCATGTAGTGTTACTACTCTTATCAGTTTGTCACGTATAATGTAAGTACTCAACATTATTCTATTTTTACTATATATGGCATGTATATATGTTGTCAAATGTCATGTTGAAAGGAATAGGATTAGATCACCCAAACAGCAAGTTCTGATGTTGTAAAGTGCAACGAATATTGGCTGTCACGAGCACGAAGTGCATTACAAGCATCGGATCGAGATAATGATGAACAAAACTTAACCAAAATTAGTTAATCTCAAAACATAATAAAGCAAAACCAAACCAAACCAAAGGTGGAGCCCTTTTGCCTAAAAAATAAAAGGTGAATAAAATTAAAAAAAAAAAAAAAGGCAAAAGCAAAAGGTGGATTCTTTTACTTTTCTATCAATATGGAGATAACAACTAAGCATGGTCTAAAACTTGAATTACTCAGTGGTTCCAAACGGTTAACAAATCTGTAAAGAAAAAAAGAGTGAGACTTTTTGGTTTTGGGAGCACTCCGACATTCTAGTTAAAAAAAAAATGAAAAGAGTAGATATATCTTACTCGTGAACTATGAGTGTCTTGCTATTTATACTATTTATAGAGACTGAGATATCGTATAAGATTATGTCTAATGATTAAAGTTGCTATTGAGAGTGACGATTTGTCAGATTATTTATTCTTTTTGTCCTAAGTCATTTATTACTTTCATAGTTTCAGAATAACTCTGTCATTCTGGACCTACCTAGACGAGCTATATTTGATCCAGGGTGACTCGCGTCATACAATTGAACACCCGGTATTTTGTCTGCATTGAATGTGAGATAGAGTTCTGCTAGTTATTAAATGCGACATATATCCCTGAGCAATCTACTGTTAAGGTAACTTGATTTGGTGTAAACTGTCATTTAATGCATTCTTTTGAACTTTTGTCTTTTATGATCTCGGTTAAGATAAGAACAAATTAAGCTGGGTTCAAATGAATATCCTCGCCCCTCTCATGGGAGTCGTCTTGTCCTAAATCTTGGGCTCCTCACTTAGATACGAGCAAAGGCATCACTTCCTTCTTGAACATCAAGGACGACTTGGTCCTCCCATGAGTCCTAGGCGGGCACCAGACCACAATCCTACTTAAACATGATTGAAATTTGTTATGCCTGAATGGTTTTTCCCTCGCACAGCCCATGGGGTACTGGAGAAATAGTTGCGCACAAGCACTGCTCGCCATCTAGGCCTTGACACCGCCAATATCGTATTTTCAATATAAAGCTTCTCTGGATTCAACCCGTTACCAAAAATCTCATTCTCTCAAAACATCTCTATGTTTTTTTATCGCAGCTAATAATGTTGTTTATGAATATATGGCATGGAAGTGCGCCTAAATTCACATCTGGGATAGCTTTGTTCAAAGCTGATTATAAGTGATCATAAGATTCCCCAAGATGGTTTCTGTTGACTGACCCTGAATCTTTATTATTGGGGGTTTTCGAGGATGCCCATCTCTTAGTTCTATGTCCAAGATGCTTTCTAGCAGAAATATGAATGCCCCCTTTTGAATCTGATTCCAGCCTTTACGAGGCTCATAGCTGAAGATATCATTTTCCATCTTGAGTTGCTTTTTCGTCCTCCTTTCTATTTGGTGATCAGATGACTGGTAGTCGAAGATGCCTGCAACTGTTTGATTTCGATTGTAAATTTGTGACCCTATCTTCACCGTCCACGTCCAGATTCTGAATCTGTTTCTTGTTTCTTTTTAGCCTCCTAAAATTGTTTCTGTACACCAAGAGAGAAAAGAAAGAAAAACAGAAAAACAAAACGACACCACAAAGACATTTGTGAGAAGATTTTGTTTCCATGTAAAGACATGCGCATGTATATTTGAGTAGCGATTTACACTACACCTTACACGACAGTCCTAATAGAACATAAACTTAACCTGTTTCCCTCAAGGCCTCAACCCTTTTCATCCGCATATACAGCAAGTGTCAGGGTTCTTTCGGTCTCTTGTTCCGACCATGCACACCGTCCAAACCCACAAATCGTGTGTTTTGAAAATCGTTGGTGAAAGGGGGGTCCAGCCTAGTCGGGCCCGAGCCCACAAGATCGTCCGGCCCAAGGCCCGTCACCCGCATCCACCTCGACGCAGCGTCGGAATTCAACTGGGAAGACCGAAATCGGGGACGAGCGAGTCCCTGGTTTCCCGATCTGGGCAGGAAATGGTTAAACCAGCTTCGAGAACACGCTAAAGGCAGAACGGCGGCTCACGTGCCGGCATGTCCCCTGAACCCGTCTCCCATCAAGACCACTCCCGCATTTATGAACGACAGACAGCCGCTGGTCTACATCTTCCCTTTTTTCTAAATATACAGACACTACAAACACACACCATTAATTCCCAAATTGACAGAGGATACGGCGGCATTTAATGCCCCTGTCCAAAAGGGGCTAATCGAGCATTAAATGGGAGGATATTCAATTAATGCGATGAGACCGACCGAATCAGACCAGGTTTCCTTATCGAGGATGACGGACGAGTGATGTCCCGATTTCGGCGCTCTCGTCACACGGACCCTCTTCCCGGGGGGGGCACCTATAAATAACGCCCAACCAGCGACGGAAGGACGGTACGCTCACAAATTCTCTTGTTCCCTTTGTCGTATATCTTCTCCCATACACTAACTTGATCGTCGGAGCGGTCCCGGACCCCGACCCTTCTCGTCCTTGTTTTGCAGGTTACACTCACACGGGATCGGTAGACAGGATAGCAGAATACGTCCTTAACAGTGGCGCCGTCTGTGGGATTCGATTGTTTTTGATCAACGTACTTTCTGCATGTCTACTCTACCGCCGTCCCAGACGACCAAGCACGACCAGCAAGCCGATCCGTCGATGGAAGAAAGGCTGGAAGCATTGGAAGAAGTGGTGAGGGGGTTGAAGGAGGAAAATGCGGCCCTCCGGCAACCACGCGAAGAGGCATCGGCCCGCGGTGAAACCCACCTGGGAGAGAATGCGAGCTCCCGACTCCCTGAGGAGAGCGAAGCCTCCGAAGGAGAAAGACGCCGGATGCACACTGAGCTAAAGGAGTTGGGGGACAAGTACGCTGAAATGGCAAGACTGATCAGCCCGGCAGCAGGGCATCTCTCCCCACAAGGAAGCATAGGAACACCCTACAGCGCGGACGTCCTGGCCGTCCCTCTCCCGCCCAAGTTCAAGGTCCCACAAGTAGAGCTGTACGACGGGTCTCAGGACCCTGTGGAGCACATAGAAGCTTTTAAAGCTCATATCAGCCTACATGGCTATCCCGGCGAGGTAGCATGCCGAGCATTCCCTCTCACACTAAAGGGGATGGCCAGGACATGATTCGGAACCATTCCTCCGGGATCCGTCAGTAGCTTCGAGGCGTTAGCCCGACTCTTCATCACCCAGTTCATGGCTAGTAGGAAACGAAGGCGCCCCGCGGCGTACCTATTGACCGTCAAGCAAGGAGAGAAGGAAAGTCTGAAAGGGTACCTGTCCAGATTCAACGAAGAAAGGATGACCACCGACAACCAGGACGAAAAGATCACCCTGGCGGCCCTCCTGGGCGGCATATGGCCCAGGAGCCCCTTCATGGCGGAGATAGCCCGCAAGACTCCCACCACTTTGAACGGGTTCATGGATCAGGCTGACGGATTCATCAACGCCGAAGATACGCTCGAAGCCCTAGTAGCCCCGCGGCGCGGGGAGCTCCGACAGCACGATCGGAAGACGACCAGTGCCGGGGAAGGTTCCAGCAGGTATCGGGGAAGTAGGAAGTTCCCAGATGAGGCGAGGAGAAGGGACCCCCCACGGGAACACAGACTGTCATCGTGGCCTCAGTCTAGCTTGGCGGTGGAAAATCAGAGTCGGGCGGAAACAAGGCGAGAGTCCATCAGAAGAAGAAGAGGGGAGATGTATTGCGAATATCACAAGTCCAAGGGCCACAACACTGAAGACTGCCAGGCCTTGAAAAATAGTCAGAGGGATGAACGGATGAACGACCGAAGAGACAGAACTCGATCGAGGACCCCTCGTCGGGAACGGGAATCAAGTAGACACCAAGGCGAACCTGCGTCCGGCCACCCAGCAGGAGAAATTAGAACCATTGTCAGGGGACCGTCCCGAGGAGGGACTACATCCTCCTCTCAGAGGGCCCACGCGCGGAGAGCTAGATATGGGGAAGTCTACTCACTGAGGCAGGCACCTAGACAGGGCAGCCCGGGCCCCAGAGGGGAATCGATAGTGTTCAACGAGCAGGATGCGAAGGGAATCGCCTTTCCACACGATGACGCCTTGGTAATATCAGCATCGGTAGCCAATTTCACAGTTAAAAGGATGCTGATTGACAACGGGAGTTCGGCCGATGTCTTGTTCTGGGAGGCCTTCGTGCAGATGGGGATCGACCCCGGCCAACTTCAGCCTATCCGAGCCCCCCTTAAAGGATTTACTGGCGAGGCAGTACACCCCGAGGGCCTGATAACTCTCCCGGTTTTGATGGGCTCTGCGCCCAGGACCGCGTCCATCATGACTGAATTCCTGGTCGTGAAAGCTCCCTCCTCCTACAACGCCATCCTGGGGAGGCCGACCCTAAACAACTTGAGGGCAGTCACTTCCACCTATTACCTCAAGATGAAGTTTCCGACTGACAGAGGAGTGGGCGAAGTCAGAGGAGAACAGGTAACCTCCAGGGAATGCTACGCCCGGGAATTAAAGCACAAGGACAGTTCCGTGGCTACGATCTCCCTGGAGGACGAGCATGTTGAGTTTCCGCCCGCACCTCCCCGAGCAGTGTGGGACGATGAAATAAGGGACGAAGCGATACTGCGCCAAGCGGAACCCAACGAGCCTCTGGAATTGATTCCGGTCGATGGCGACAACCCGGATCGGACAGTGCGAGTCGGAACCAAGATGGACCCAGGAGTACATGCGGAACTCAAGGCCCTCCTCATCGAGCACAAGGACATATTCGCCTGGACACCTGCAGATATGCCCGGAATCGGCAGGTCTGTAATGGAGCACCGACTGTGTGTCAACCCGACTGCCCGGGCAGTCAGGCAAAAAAGAAGAAGCTTCTGTGCTGAGAAGTATGCCGCCATTGCAGAAGAGGTGGACAGACTCCTGACCGTTGGGATCATCTGAGAGGCTCACTACCCGGAATGGCTGTCTAATGTAGTACTGGTAAAGAAGGCCAGCGGGAAATGGCGCATGTGCGTAGACTTCACCGATCTGAACAAGGCCTGCCCCAAAGATAGTTTCCCTCTACCGCGCATCGACCTCATCGTGGATTCAACTGCCGGGCACTCCCTCCTCAGCTTCATGGACGCCTATTCGGATTACAATCAGATCAAGATGAGCACGGACGACGAGGAAAAAACGGCGTTCATTACAGACCGCGGGCTCTATTGTTATACCGCCATGCCCTTTGGGCTCAAGAACGCAGTGGCTACTTATCAACGGTTGGTTAACCGTATGTTTAAAAGGCAAATAGGGAGAAACATGGAGGTTTACGTCGACGACCTCCTGGTCAAGAGCCGCTCCCCTAACGATCATGCGATGGACTTGAGAGAGGCCTTCTCTATCCTGCGACATTATCAGATGAAGCTCAACCCTGCCAAGTGCACCTTCGGGGTCGAATCCGGCAAGTTCTTAGGGTACATGGTCTCTGAACGAGGAATCGAGGCCAACCCCGAGAAGATACAGGCTATCCTCGGAATGGCACCACCGAGGAACCTGAATGAAGTCCAACGATTGGCTGGACGAATTGCTGCTCTCAGCCGGTTCATAGCAAGGTCGACCGATCGGTGTCTTCCCTTCTTCCAGGTCCTCCGAAAAGCACGCGAATGGGACACATCGTGCGGGCAAGCATTCGAACAACTCAAAGATTACCTGACGTGTCCCCCGTTACTTAGCCAGACAACTCCCGGAGAGACCCTTGTGGCTTACTTGGCAGTCTCGCCTCATGCAACATCTGCAGTTCTAGTGAGAGAAACCGATCGGGGCCAGAAGCCTGTGTACTATGTCAGCAGGGCACTCCAAGGAGCAGAGGCCAGGTACCCCCGTACGGAGATGATGGTATTCGCCTTGCTGACAGCTGCGCGTCGACTGCGTCCATACTTCCAAGCCCACACCATAAGAGTAATGACCGATCAACCTCTCGGAACTATTCTCCAGAAGCCCGATACGTCCGGTCGATTAGCCAAATGGGCAATCGAGCTGAGCGAATTCGATCTAACGTTCCAGCCCCGAACGGCGATGAAAGCGCAAGCACTGGCGGATTTTGTCGCGGAGTACACTGGATTTCCAGAAGAGATCCCCAGTGAACCTCGGGAACAGGCGTGGCAGCTGTACGTTGACGGATCCTCATGCCGAGCCGGGGGCGGAGCCGGCGTGCACATCATCACCGACCAGGGCGTCCAACACAACTACGGTATAGGCCTAACCTTCAAGGTAACCAACAATGAGGCAGAATACGAGGCCCTCATAGCCGGAATGACAATTGCTAGGGCCCTCGGGGCGACTGAGCTGGAGGCCCGAACTGATTCACAAATAGTTTTTCACCAAGTACTCGGCCAGTGCACCACCAAGAGCGAAAAATTGAAAAAATATCTGGAGCTCGTATGCATCGAGAGAGATCGATTCAGTTACTTCCGTTTACTGCAGATCCCAAGGGAAGAAAATCATATAGCAGATCGGTTGGCAAAGGTTGCGTCGGGAAAAGATGAACATCCTCCCCCAGAGAACACTGAGATCAGAACGATAGACACTCCCTCCACGGGCAGCGAAGTCGGAGTAGTGGCTGTCGCAGATCCCGACTGGGCAACCGATATCACAGCGTACCTCCGTACAGGCACATTACCTCCCGACCCGGGCCAGGCCCGCAAGGTAAAGAATAGGTCGTCCAGATTCACACTGATTGACGGATCGCTGTACAGAAAGGGTTTCTCTGAACCATTGCTCAGGTGTGTAACGAAAGAAGAAGGGCAATATATACTGGCCGAAATCCACGAAGGAATTTGCGGGGCTCACACGGGGCCTAAAACGCTAGCCGCCCGCACCACCCGTGCGAAGTACTACTGGCCGTGTTTATTCCAGGAAGCGAAAGATTTCGTTAAAAGGTGCCCGAAGTGCCAAGAGTACAGCCCAGTGTTGCACTCCCCATCAAAAGAACTCACTTCGATAACATCCCCCTGACCCTTTGATCAGTGGGGACTCGACCTTATAGGGCCATTCCCAGTAGGGAGGGGTGGGACTAAATTCATAGTAGTGGCAGTAGATTATTTTACGAAGTGGGTAGAGGCCGAAGCCCTTGTCAGTATCACTTCTCAAGCCATCACAAAGTTCTTATGGAAGTCGATTGTTTGCCGGTTCGGAATACCCCAGAGCTTCATATCAGACAACGGAAAGCAGTTCGATTGCAGTCATTACCGAGAATGGTGCTCCGAGTTGAAGATCAAGGTGAAGTACTCTTCCCCCGGCCACCCGCAGGCTAACGGGCAAGCCGAGGCGACCAACAAAACCATCCTCAATGCGCTAAAGAAAAGACTTGGGATGCATAAAGGGGCCTGGGCCGATGAACTCCCGGGGGTCCTCTGGGCTTATCGCACAACAGTCCGAACCCCCACGGGTGAAACACCGTTTGCCCTAACCTATGGCTGCGAGGCGGTAATCCCAGTCGAGGTCGGGATGCCTACCCTACGAATCCAGCACTATGACGCTGCTTCCAATGATGCCAAGATGATGGGACGTCTAGACTCCTTGGATGAGCACAGGGAAGAGGCCAGCATCCGACTTGCCAACAACAAACGCAAAGCAGAACAGTACTTCAACAAAAGAGTGAAGCCGCGCAACTTCAAAGTCGGGGACTTAGTGCTAAAACAAACGGGCATCACGACTCCAGCACAAGGAAAACTGGGACCAAAGTGGGAAGGACCTTATGTAGTGACGGCAACAAACAGACCGGGGTCTTACCGACTCAAAGACAGCTCCGGAACCGACCTGCCCCACCCCTGGAACAGTGAGAGGCTTAAGAGGTACTATGCGTAGCATCTACTAATGTAATTTACTTCTACTGATGTAATTTGCTTCTTGATATTATAAAGAACCCGATGTTATTCAATGTTCGCATCCAACGTATTATAAGGTTCTCAACTCGGAATCCCGCGGGGTCGGTCAACCCACCCACGGGAAGTATCCGCCTCGGAATCCCGCGGGGTCGGTCAACCCACCCACGCGAAGTATCCGCCTCGGAATCCCGCGGGGTCGGTCAACCCACCCACGCGAAGTATCCGCCTCGGAATCCCGCGGGGTCGGTCAACCCACCCACGCGAAGTATCCGCCTCGGAATCCCGCGGGGTCGGTCAACCCACCCACGCGAAGTATCCGCCTCGGAATCCCGCGGGGTCGGTCAACCCACCCACGCGAAGTATCCGCCTCGGAATCCCGCGGGGTCGGTCAACCCACCCACGCGAAGTATCCGCCTCGGAGTCCCGCGGGGTCGGTCAACCCACCCACGCGAAGTATCCGCCTCGGAGTCCCGCGGGGTCGGTCAACCCACCCACGCGAAGTATCCGCCTCGGAGTCCCGCGGGGTCGATCAACCCACCCACGCGAAGTATCCGCCTCGGAGTCCCGCGGGGTCGGTCAACCCACCCACGCGAAGTATCCACCTCGGAATCCCGCGGGGTCGGTCAACCCACCCACGCGAAGTATCCGCCCACGTGAAGTATCCGCCTCGGAGTCCCGCGGGGTCGGTCAATCCACCCAAACCAATTCGGAATTCCTGAACCCCGATCTTAAGCACATCCACCGGGTACGTTTGAGAATTTTTTTTTTTAAGTTTACACTTATCCAAAAAATTTCGCAGGGTAAAGACAAGAATGAAGTTATGAACAAAACACCAGAAGAAGATTAAGTCAAAATTCATATGTATTATCGGTCATACAAACTCGCTCGAATCGAGCTCGAGCATCATTACAAAAAAAAAAAAAACTTGTACAAAAATCAGGTCAAGCCTCAGGAGGGGGCGGAGGAGGATTGAGGTCGTCAAAGGGAGGGTAGCCGCGCTTCCCGATCTTCTTGACGAATCTCTTCGCAGCCCGGTCTGGACGAAGAGACCCCACGCTTATCCTCTGAGGATCGAGCTGGGGATCCACCAAGAGCTGGGATCCTAGTCGGCGTAGGCCCTCGGCGTAGCCATGCCCCCAGGCGGAGTTACGGATCGCCACCACTCGGGATACCTGCTGCTCGAGATCGGCAATCCTCGAGTGGGCCTCTTCTAGAGCACTCCGAGCACCCGCAAGCTCGGACTCCCGAGCAGCCCGGACCTCCTCAGACCGCGCCAACTCCGCTTGCAAGATCTCCCGGGCGCGCCTCGAACCGACCAGTTCCTCCTCCAGAGCAACCCGAGCCCGCTCGGACATTTCTAACTCCTCTTCCCTCAAAGATAGAATCTGAGAAGAAGCTGCCAGCTCCGCTGTCCGAGCGGTTAGCTCGGACTGAAGGAGGATCTTGTCCTGCTCGGTGGTCGATCGTGCGTCCACGAGACGGGCATTCCTCCGATGGGCCACTGCCAGCGATTCCCGAACCGCCTCCAGTTCGGCTCGAAGGGAAGAGTTGGCTCTTTCCAGCCTGCTCTTCTCCACCCCCAGCTCCTCGACCGATCTTATCAGCCCTCTGCAAGTTTCCTCCGACTGCTCGAACTGGTCCCGTGCCTGCCGCAGCCTGTAGAGCCCGAACTTTCAGACGGTTCCGAGCTCACTGTTGAACTCGGCAAGCTCGGCCAGCTCGGATCCCACTGTCCGGGATATCTCCATGGCGACCTAAAAATACCGAACGTGCAAAAAAGAGAAAGAAAAACTTAGCAAATTTAAAAGAGAAGACCACCCGAAATTCGACAAGGCCTACCAAACAAACCTGAGTCAGCAGAGGCTCCAGCATTGAGGCCACCCGGGCTGTAGCATTCGCCTTCGCCTGGTCGAATCGGGAAGGCCGCTCCGAACCGGTCTCATCGGCCTGACGAGCTCCTTCCTCTGAACCCGACCCGAAGAGCTGCCCGAGCACAGCGACCCCACTTCGGAGCCGAAAAGGAGATGGGGGCCGGGGAGGAACTTCCGAGCCCGGAGGTGGGCCTGCGTCCTCAGAGTGAACCCCCGAGGTCGACCCCCTCTCGAAGGTCGGAGGTGGGCGCTCAGGAGACTCCTCGGACTCAGTGGCCGGTCGACCGCTCTCATCTCCGACCTCCGTATGGCTCCCTTCCTCGGGATGGTCGGACCCCCTCGACCTCTCGGAGGTGGCCTCGTCCCGACCTTCTTGGGCCGGAGCCCCTTGCTGCTCCACTCCCTCGCGAGCGCCCTGGGAATGGGCCTCCCCGCCAGATACTTCATCTTCCCCCTCGGAGGCATCTGAGTGGCGCTCGGAAGATGAAGGGGGGGGAGTGGGCAACTGATTTGCCCTAGCAGCCTGCTCCTCCTACTCCTGTCGAAAGACCTGCGCAAAGGGCATGGCCCCCGGAGTCAGATCGGCGGCATGTTCCAGAGCCTCCTGGAAAGCGCGCTCTATCTCCTCTCCGTCTGAGGAGTCGACCCCGGCCCGGTCCATCGCCTCGATCTGGGCTTCCATGACCGTCCTCCCGGCCTCGGCCCTCAGTTCCTCGGCCTGCAGGAACCAGATCTCGTCCGAGGACGACGACGAGGAAGTCGGCTCGGGACGTCCTGCAGGAGAGTCTGCGGGGGGGGCGCCTCCGCCCGGACCCTCGGCCCGTGGACCCTTCCCCTTCCTCTGTTTCTTGGGTCGGGCGCCACGGCTCGAAGTAGCCTCACCGGCCCGACTCTTGGCGCGCCTCTCTTGTTCCACCTCCCGATCAGAGGCTCGCTTACGGGAGGAGGCAGGAGGCCCTTCCGAGGCAGCGAAGAAGTTTTGGCCCTCGACGTAGGACCGATCCGGTCGGGTCAAGAACTCCTCGATGTTCTCCTCGGTGAGGAGATTATCGGACCATAGCCGATCGGGATCCTCTGCCCCCCAGGAGAGCACCGCCTTCACCCTCTCCGCCTCCTGGGCCGAGAGGGTGACCTCCATGTGTGTCTGGGAGGGGAGGAAGCCCCAGTCTTTCTGAACGGGGAAGTCGCTCCCCTCTCCCTCCGGGAACTCCCACTCCCTGCCCGAGACGAAGAAGAACCTCTTGTGGTAGTCCCGGGCGCTCGAATGCCTCTCCTCCATTCTGATCAGCCGACATTTCGACTTTATCTGGAAGCCGGCCACATTCCCGTCCCGACGGAGGAGCCGGTACAGTGAGAAGAACTCTCGAGCGGTGAGATCGGGGTAAGGATCGTTCTTCCCGGACAGAACGATCCTGAATGCCACGCAGGTGGCCAGCAGGATACGCCACCCGTTCGGCATAAGTTGGGCAGGGGCCAAACCCAGGAAGTGCAGGACTTCCCGAACCGGCCGGATGAAGGGAAGGCGCAGACCCTTCGAGAACATGAGGGAGAAGAGCACGACCTTCTGAGCCCTCCCGTCACGTTCACAGGCCCTAACTCCATCCCCCGGGGCCTCCAAAGTGTGCCGCCAGGAAACATGGTGCTTCTTCCTAAGCGTATCCACATCGGAGGATTGCATGGTGGACACCCAGCCGTTGCCGGCGAAGAAGGGGCATGGGTCAGAAGAAGCCATGGGGGCTAAAGCAGGGAGCGGCAAGACAGCAACAGAAAAAGAATGAAAGACGAAGAAGAGCAGGGGCAAGGAAGAAGGACAGCAGAATGGCAAGAAAGCAAACAGTGAAACGAGGATAGTGACAAGACCGCTGGGTAATTTATACCCAGAAGCCAAATTTAATGCGAGCGGGAAACGAGGCCGCGCCGAAACCGTCACCTCAGACGTGGCTTTGGGAACAAAAAGCACGCCCCAAACTGACCAATCAGAGGAAAGAGGCGTGCGCCGAAATGACAGGTCAGTTAATGATGGCCACGCGCGTGCGCCCCACCATTTAATAACGGATCACTGACGGTTCGGGAATCATAACGACGGCACAATTGAATTTCAAAACTGCATTAAATGCCTGACACGGAATATGACGGGTCACAATTCGGCATTAATTGGTCAGAATTCGAATCATCCCTCTGAAGTCCGAACGGCAAACGAAACGACGTGCCAGCAGAGACCGCCCGAACACACCCAACCTCGTGTTCCCGCTCGGTAAGGGAAATAAAGGAACACCGCCCAGTATAGAAGGACGGTACAATCAAAGGAAAGGAAGACCCTAGCTCTTAAGTGTTCGGAATTTCCATCAAAGTGCCTTCGGTGGAAACTCGCGGGGTACTGAAAGGGGGGTCCAGCCTAGTCGGGCCCGAGCCCACAAGATCGTCCGGCCCAAGGCCCGTCACCCGCATCCACCTCGACGCAGCGTCGGAATTCAACTGGGAAGACCGAAATCGGGGACGAGCGAGTCCCTGGTTTCCCGATCTGGGCAGGAAATGGTTAAACCAGCTTCGAGAACACGCTAAAGGCAGAACGGCGGCTCACGTGCCAGCATGTCCCCTGAACCCGTCTCCCATCAAGACCACTCCCGCATTTATGAACGACAGATAGCCGCCGGTCTACATCTTCCCTTTTTTCTAAATATACAGACACTACAAACACACACCATTAATTCCCAAATTGACAGAGGATACGGCGGCATTTAATGCCCCTGTCCAAAAGGGGCTAATCGAGCATTAAATGGGAGGATATTTAATTAATGCGATGAGACCGACCGAATCAGACCAGGTTTCCTTATCGAGGATGACGGACGAGTGATGTCCCGATTTCGGCGCTCTCGTCACACGGACCCTCTTCCCGGGGGGCACCTATAAATAACGCCCAACCAGCGACGGAAGGACGGTACGCTCACAAATTCTCTTGTTCCCTTTGTCGTATATCTTCTCCCATACACTAACTTGATCGTCGGAGCGGTCCCGGACCCCGACCCTTCTCGTCCTTATTTTGCAGGTTACACTCACACGGGATCGGTAGACAGGATAGCAGAATACGTCCTTAACAGTTGGTCACCACCACAAGCTAACGGTGACTTGTAGACGAGAGATGAGTGCAGAGAGACTTATCTACACGCCAATGTGGATGGCCGTGGTCGCCAGATTTGGGTTTAAAAGTACTTCAATTTTGGGAGAGACGAGGGAATTAGGAGGACCATGAGGTTGGGGTGCTTCGGAAAATTCTAATCCCTCCTTTTATAATTTCAGTTCACGCATTGTTTAAAAATTAAAAAGGAATTGCCACTTAGGAGTTAGTACAAGTGAGCAGACTATGTATGTTTAGATGTCAAAGATCATTTCAACTTTATTCCTTAAAAATTGAACATTGATAAACCATTCTACTTTTACAACTTCTCATAGTATATTTAAACTCATATTAATGATCTATATCATAATTTAAACACGTTTTTCAACTTGATTATTTTTAAACACATCTCAATAAAATCTATAAATTAATATTTCTATTCACAAATTATCAGAGATCATTTGATCATTATTTAAACATAGTCTAAGAATATTCACAATGACTCATGTAAAATACAATTTTATGTAAAATATAAAGAATGTCTATCAAAAGTCTCTTCTAATGGATTTTATATTTTGATCTACATTTTACACTTTACTACAATAACTCTCTAGATATAGAAAATACAAAATACTATTCACAAATTTAAAATATTACTAGTTCTTTTCTCTTTCTTCTGGACCTTTTTTTTTTTACTACTTTTGTTTATTAGTACTTTATTTCAGCCCCTATCTTTCCTCTAAGAAAAATTATAGATGTACTACTAATTTACAATTTGTTTACGATAATGAATTAAAATAATATATTTTTTAAAATTTAAGTTTGACGTTTAGCTTTATTTGATGTTTTTAAGGATTTAAAAAATATTATTTTATTAAAAATTATAAAATAATTATAATTGGGTCATAAGTGTATCACTTCTCTTCCTCTAAATGTTAATTGGCTGGTTGAAGGTGGTGAAGAAGAGAAAAACAAAAACCTTGTAATAGTGGTTTGGCATTTAAATTTGGATAATTTGAAATATGACATAATTAAAGAATATTATATTATATATATATGGAGATATACTGTATTGCAAATTTATTAGTAATTAGAGAAAATATTTGAAATGAATAAAAAAATATTAAGAAAAATATTTAAATGATATAAAAAAAAATAGATAAATTGATGTATGAGCTATTATAAAAATTCATCTATAAAATAGAAATAATAAAATTTGATAATAAAATTTAAAAATAAGATTAAAAAAATAATAATAATAATAATTGGGAATGCTCCAAGTGGCAAGTATTGTATAAACTGCCGAGGCCGTGGGTATCTCATTTCTGAAAGTATTTTGTTGTCAGTTTTGCATTAGAATTCAAAGGTTTGGATTCTGGGTCCAGTTTCCCCGGACAATCAAGGTTTATCCCTTAATCCCAGCAACCGCGGTCACGTACCGTCTTGGAGTTGGGTCCACTTTGAAGTTGACGATACTATGGAGTCTATTGTTGGGAAATGGAGCGTTGGGCATTGATTGGGCTACCTCTTTTGGCCCGTATCCTGAGAAATTTCTACCTCTATTTCTCAACAACTCCGTGACATCTCCATTCAACATATCTGTCCTTTTTTAATTTTCACCTTCAATTAGGATCTAATTTTCAAGATGGAAAAAAAAATAATAATGGTATATTTAACGGGATATTCATCCAAATTTCGAATTTTTAAATTTAGATTTCGGATTTAAATTTTCCTTAAATATTTTTTTTTTAAAAAATTTAAAATGTTAAGAAATAAATAAAATTAATTCAACCGTATGAACACTCCTAATATTTAAATAATATTACGTATCTATATGTATATTTATACATATTTATTGATTACTTTTATATATTTTATTTTAAATATAAATCTTTTAATAGAGTTTATATTTTCACTTTAATATTAATACGAGTATATGTGTATTATGTAATTTGCCTTTAGATTTTTTCCAAAAAAATTGATCATACTATACATGCTTAAGAATTAAATATTAACAATATATGGAAAGTGAAAATTATAATTAATTTAGAATGTAAATTGAAATTTTAAAAGTTTTTTAATATAAGATGAAAAAAAAATTATTCGGATAAAAATGTAATAAAGGAATCTAACACAGTGGCATTGCCGTAGTTTGGATGCCTTACAAATGGCAAATTCCTAACCGGCCATCCTCTCCTCCACTCTAAAACCTCACTTCTGGTCGACGTAGAAAACCCTCTTTTGCCTTATTTGCAAAACCCTTTCGCGCCGCAATCATGGCTGGCCTCAGCCGACTGCGACATCTCTCTCCGCGGCTGCTAAATCTCCGGAAACCTGCCAGCCGATCATATGGATCGGCGGCGGCTCAACTCCATTACGACTCTGACTTTGAGGAGGAGGAGGAAGAGCTGCAGCAACACGGTGTGGTGGGGACGGAGGGATCGGTTCCGGGGAGAGGTGTCCAGTGGGTTTTGATTGGCCACGGAGGAGGCCAGAGACACGTTTATGCCGAGAGGCTCTCGAAGCTTCTAGAAGTCCCTCACATTTCCATGGGCACCATCGTTCGCCAGGAGCTTCATCCTCGTTCTTCTTTCTACAAGCAGGTCCCCTCTCCTCTTTTTTTCCTTTCTCCTAAATTGTATTCCTTTTTTGGGGGGAAGGAGGGTTTGTCTGCGCTTTTTGGTTTGTGATGTCATGCTTTGGCTTGGAAATGAATATTGAGACCTTTATTGAGGCATTTGTTTCATGGGAAATGAATGAAGGCATTTTTCTCGGGGTTGTTATTTAAACTTTGGAGTATGTTTATAGGTCCTCGTTTAAGTTTTCTGAGCCAAGCATATGCATGAGCAACGGGTTTGGAGCTTCTCCTTTGAATGAGTTTATGCATGACCAATAGGCGGGAGCTATTGTTTGTAATGGGCTAAATGTCATGATCTTCTACTTTGTGTTGTAAACTCTAATTAGGTTATTCTCGGGAATATTCCCTGTGTACTTGGGCTTCTTTGCCTATTTCTATGAATAAAACAAATCCCACTTCTATGAATAAAACTTATTACCTGTAAACCTCGAGTACTGAATTATATATGAGTGTATCAACTCAATCAAGATGACATTTTTTTTTTTTGCATTTTTCTGTATTCCTTACGAGACTTTTTTCAGTTTATTCATAAACCGTTACCTATAGTTTATTGGGAATGATAATTATATGTTTTATTCTTTATTTTCCGAGTTCAGGTTGCAAATGCAGTTAACGAAGGGAAGCTTGTTCCGGAGGAGATAATTTTCACCCTGTTGTCAAAGAGGCTGGAAGAAGGATACTACAGGGGTGAAACTGGGTTCATTTTAGATGGGATTCCTCGAACAAGAATGCAAGCTGTAAGTTCAATTCTGAAACGCCATAAACCACCCTTTACACGGATCCAGGGCCTTATTTACATGTGAACTTTGTGCATTTTTGTAGTATTCTCTGTGATTAGTACTTCCTGACTTTAGAATTCTGGATTGCTTATGTGTTCTTTGATTGTTTTATAGGAGATTCTTGACCAAGTCACTGATATTGATTTAGTCGTGAACTTCAAATGCACAGAAGAACACGTGGTGAATCTGGGAGATGGAAAGTTTTCTCCTTGTTGTGGATATCATAGCATGAGCAATGCTGGCTGTGATTTTAATCTGCAGACTCAGGAAAAGCAACTAAAACCCTTTTCTACTGATGGTGGAGGCCCGTGGAAGGAAAAGTTCCATATCTACTCGGAGCAGGTACTACTCAACTCCATGATTTCAACAACTAGGTTCTGTTTATGAGTCTCTGCATTCATGTCTAGAAAGAAAAGTGAAAGATGGTAATAGCTGATATAGATTTTATTTTTGCCCATTCAGAGCAAGCCTTTGGAAGAATACTATAGGAAACGGAAGAAACTTCTTGATTTTCATGTGGCCGGCGCGTCTGGAGAGACCTGGCAGGGGCTGTTGGCTGCATTACACCTCCAGCATATGAATGCTGTTAGCTCTTCAAAGAAGCTAACTGCATGATTTGTTTTTGCATCAGGTCTTTTGCCTGCCTGATTATTTTGATTTTAGCATGTTAGTAAATATATTGGTGAGAACCACAATGAGTGAGTATTGAAGCCTTTGGATCCAGATGATTGGATTCAGGTTTGAATTTTTGGCGTTTTTCTTTTTTTTTTTCAAGTGCCATGCACTGTTTGTACGTGGGATGTAGTTCAGATGAGAGGCGAAAAGCAGAGAAGAATACTTGCGTGTATGATCATCATTATTATAAGTGAAAACGTTCTGTTTTATTTCCAATATTCTATAAGTTTACTTTTTAATGCCTGATTTAGGTTATCATCAAATGTCATTATCCTTTGTATGAGTAATTTGGTTCGTTGCTGCCCTGTTTTTTCCCTTTCTTTGCATCTCATTGCTGTAGTTGAAGATCAAACTTTAGTTTTTAGGCGGTGTGTTTGTGTCCATATAGACAGACTTACATGTGTTTGTGTCTATACGTTCGATGGCAATAGAGTTATTGATGATCTCATCTGAAATGTACAATTTTTATGCTAATTACTATTTGAGAAAATACTTAAAGTTAGTGATGTCGTTAAATTATAAGGCTCTGGTTTCTGTTGAACGCTGGTTGAGGATGCCATTCCTTCCTGAGCCTGAGTGCTTGATATCTGGCTTCCCTGATGCCTCAACTGCTAGAATTCAAGAACTCAATTCTATTCATCCTAAATGAGAGCTCCATCAAATAATAATAATATTAATGATCATAATCATAATTTCTTCTATGCATAAACGAACCAAAATAACACGTTGGTCACGAACTTCACTAATTGATGCTTAAAAATGAATTAATATTGGTGTAACGAGTCCTGACTCATCACTTTCCTCAAATGGCATATGCTTTAATGCCGTGTTTTATGACTAAATTTGAGAACGATTTGAACTTTGAGCCTTTTAAAATCCAAATATCATGTTTGTGTTGTACATTAAAATTTGGATTTAAATCATACTCCAAATCCAAACCAGATTTTAACCCTAACAAACCCTGGATTTCATAATACATTAAAAAGAAAGGAGTTTGGAATCATCACAATTCAAGTTTTGATGTATCCAAATGGTCCCTTGGACATTTTATTTCTATATTTTTTTCCACTTTCTTCCACTAGAAGTGGAAGATGCTTTACTTGCTTATTCCGAGGGTAGGGACAAAGCCTCACGCCCACGAATGCACAAGTCTTGTGCAAACATTTTGGGAAAAATTAAAACCCGGCAAGTAAATTTTATCATCTTGATTTTTTTTAGGTTGAAATTGAGACTGATTCTTTAACTTATTGTTAATTGGATTAATAAAAGTAATTATATCTGGTACTAAGAAGATTTTTTGGATGAATTACATGACTATTTAAATTGCATGGAGTATACTGTGAAGCATGTGTTTTGCAAAGGAAATATTGTGGCTGACTTTCTTGCCAAGAGTAGAGCTGACGGCTTGAATTCCGATTGTCTGAAGTTCATAGCTTGCCTAATACTTTACGGGGTCGTCTTCGACTGGATAAAATTGATCTTTCTTATATGCTGCTCTCATAATTGTTACCTGGTAAATTGTTTATCTTAGTTTATTTATTATTTATTATTATCTGTTTGTGCGTGAGATCTTCCTTGCAGGTTTCTTGCATCTTTTGGTTCGTTTGTTTTAATTTCCTTTGTACTGTTGGCATTGTAATTGGACGAATTTTGGATTTTAGATTTAGTAATTTTTGATACCTGGGTTTTGATTTTTCATGTCTATTTATATCCCATAGGTGTCTGGTTGTAATCACAATCTTCTTCCGCTACAAGTGAGGACAATCAATAAATAAAATTAAGATACCGTCTTTTCTTAAAATAAAATAAAAGTAAACTCTGCCAAAATAAGAAAAAGAATTTCAAACTTTTTTTATAATGAAATCCAATTTTTTATAAAAGCCTTGCGAGACTTTAAATTTGAAATTTGTATATATCTAATATCATTATTGAGAATGGAAGAAAGCAATTTCCTTCTAGGAAAAATCAAACGCTAAAATAATTAAATCAACAACATAATGATGTGTTGCCCGTAACCAGTCCCTTATTATTATTATCACCCGCTGACAGGGTTGGTTCACCCCCGAGAGTTCAAAGGTTATGGAGTTTCTCTACTACAGTTACCTTTTTTTGTACAGAAACAACAAACAAGTACGATGGTGAAACCAAAACCAGAGAACAAATTCAGAACTCCAAATACAAAGAAAAAAAAAAAAAAAAGACACATTTAATATATACCTCTGATATAAGTAACTGAGCTAGTCGCTATTCATCCACACACTGCGAAGCAGTTCGTATCTTACAGCATCTTGATTGCCATTTCCCTTTGATACCCAGCTGGGCTTCGTTGGGACTGCTGATGAGAAGGAGCCATCAATGAATACAGAACTCAAGGGTGAATTCAACTCGTCAAGCTCATCATCACTCGTGTACGATTTCCTGAGCACCGAGGACCCACTTCTTCTCAGGTGAGTTTGGCTTCCAATCTCTCCAATAATATTTTCGACTGAAGCTGCCGGAGGTGGTGAATAAACTATAGGAGCCGCAGCACATGGGAAGTTCATCAGAGACTCCTCCTCTGGCTCGAAATGATCCTATATAAAGCAAGTACAAGAAAATAGGCTGCCATCAGGCTAATCCTTATATGCTATAGTAATGCAAGAATGAAGTGTAATAGATATCATGGTAGAAACTTCGGTCCAGACTCTGCCAGACCTATTCCAAAGGCAAAACTAGAAAGCACGTATTAATCATCATCATTGTCAGAAATTTATTTCTTTTTATTATCAGGTATACACAGGGCTATTCTACTCAAGTAGTTAAAGATGGATAGCCGAGTTGTAAAAAAAGAATGTAAGTTCAGTTGTGTAACCTCTGAGTCCAGTGCTTCAAGTACAACACGTGGAATTGGGTCCGGACAAAACTCATCCGGAACAAAATTGTCAACAACCCTCTTGATCAATGGAGCGCCAAATGAAGGGCATACCTTCAGAATTGGAAGTAAAGTACCATAAGTAACTACTACGAATATTGATCATGCAGACAAGAGATAAAATGAGATGGTTGAAGTCCCAGGGATGAACCTCTTTCCTGACAGATTTACTCAAAAGCATGTCCTTTGGAAGCATCATGAGATCACTTAATGCATTAAGCAGATGAAAAGACTTGAATGATGCATCTTCTCTCTCATCAGTGTTATCATGGTTATTTGCATCATCAATTGGGTCGTCATCATCATCCATACCAAATAAGTCGGTCAGCCATCTAGACCAATTTCCAATCTGATATCCACAAACACAAATAAAGAAAGTTGTCAATTAGGGCAACCAAATCTATATTTGCTTAAACCCATGCATTAGAAACTTCTCGTTGCACTACAATTGAACAAGCTTTTGGGGTACATTCTATGAAATTTGACATAATTGAGGAAAATAGGGTTAGAATCCGGATTTGATGGATCCATATATTTGTTAGCACAACACAATATCTTCAAACAGAACAAATGAAAAGCGGTCCTAGATTTCCAGGAACCAGTAGTCAGTTGACACAAATGAGAGGATCAAGAACATCTACCATTATGACTAAAATTGTGATTTAATTTAGCCTCAAGAAATTAACGATTGGTGTGTTTACCGCATTTTTCAGCTGTGCGCCAGCCCCAAAACTTGATTTCCCAGCTGAAATAGGTAGAACCTTTGAATCAATGATAGGGTCAGATACAGGATCTGTTGGGATCTCATCAGCGGATTCACGAAGGATAGCATTGAACATTGCCACATCCAGTCTGGCCACACATTGCTCCATTATCTAGACTCGTGATGAGTTTTTAATGTCAGATTTTTCAAGAGCGAAAAAGGGGTAAATCTTCTAAAGAAACATGAGGAGAAGTACATAGTGATAGATCAATGTGTTGACGATTTCCTTATTTCTCTGCAGTATATATTTACTAAAGGATATCACATAACTTGCACCAAATTCTCCATTAATGTGCAGCAGTATACCCTGCTGTGCTTGAAAGGGGTAGGAAATGCATTTAAAAGAGTACATGATAATTCAAAACTTGACATGGAAGTTGAAGTTAGCTACAATAGTTGGGATTTTTCACATTCATTAGGAATCTTAAACATGGGTAACTTCACAACAAACTTGAATTACAATATATCCCAAGATTATTTAAATTGTCCAGATTAGCGTTTGCAATCAATTGCTTAAACTATATGTTCCTAAAAGTTTAGGAACAGATGATGAACAGAATCTCAATCTTAAAGCTTTTCTAGTCAAGTATGCTCAAGTCAATTTCAGTAAACTGAGAGCAACTTTTCTGCCAAACAAGATCATGAATCCAAATGTTTTCCCTACTATTCTCATAAATAAAGTTGATCTTAAAATGGATAGCTCAAGTGTAAAGTTTTACCAATCTAGCCAGCAGAGGCAAGCAGCCACATTCATGCCCTCCAGCTCGGACAGGACAAAGTCTTTCACAGGCCTCCCTGAAAGCCTTCTTCCAAAGATCTATTGCAAAGTTCCCTTGCTCTTGCTCACCTGAACTAGATACCCTTTCATAGGTTTTCCTTGAGCTGGAACCCAAACACTCGTTAATTGTTTTTGCAGCAGCAGACTGCATATGTGGAGTCAAAGTCTGGAAAAGAACCAAGAAACTATTATTTCTGGTCAGATAACTAGAAAAGTTGACGTTCTATACTGGAGTATTTCCCACAATACACTTCAAAGGGAATCCAAAAACCAAATACAAAAGGGAGAACAAGAATTGGAAATTTACCTGCCACCAGATAGACTCAACAATTCGGGAGAAGATCCAACTTTCTATTTTTTCTAATGCAGATGTAAACGTACGTGGGTCCTCCCAGTTGCCAAAACTTCCATAAAAAGATTTTGCATTTTCTTTTATGCCAGGAGAAGACACTTTCCATTTTAATAGGGATGATACCTTGTTATCTACCTTTACCCCACCATTCCTTTCAACACCAGATTCAGCAGGCAGCGGTACCTCCTGGTCCCCAATGGCTTTGCTTATTATTGTTCTCAAGACAATTGAGTTGGACAACCAAAATGTCAATCTGTAATCAGAAATAGGAAAACAAATGAGATCCTATAATGCTTATGTATAAAGTTACTTCAGCGACAGCTCATAATAATTCAAATTTGGTTCAAGTCTCTTGTACAAAGATCTGGTTCTTCTGCTTTGGTCATCTTTTGTTTGTTAGTGGTATATTATTATTGCATCTATGGTAGATTCTCTAATCCATCATCAATCACAGGTTTCTTGGTTAAGACCATATATAGCAGGTTAGTGCTCCCTAAGGCTATGTTGTATCAAGATGTGGAATAGCATTCTTCATCATGTAGGCAGTTCTGATATCTTCAATCAAATAACCATAAAAAATAAATGGGAACGTACAAGATTATCTCAAAAGTACTTGCTAATTGTTTAAGCAGTGTAATGGGGCACATCATCTCCAAACCTCAGAATGCCTTTGTGCGGGGAAGACAGATAATTGAGTCCATTCTTATAGCTCATGAGTGTCTAGATCACAAATTGAAGGAGGGAAATCCTGGCATCCTATGTAAGCTTGACATGGAGAATGCATATGATTATGTGAATTGGGATTTTCTCATTTACATGCTTGGGAGATGTGGGTTTGGTGATAGGTGGATCTCATGGATACGATATTGTTTCCTACTGCTTGCTTCTCAGTGTTAGTGAATGGTACACCTGTGGGTTTTTTCAACAGTAGCCGAGGGCTAGGGTAAGGGGATTCACTCTCTCCTTTTCTCTTCATCATTGTTATGGAAGCTTTGAGACTGATGATTAAGGCAACGGTAGAGGGGGGTTTCATCATTGGTTTTTCTGTGGGTAATGGTACTAATGGTTCAATTATGATTTCACCTCTTATTTGCAGATGACACACTCCTCTTTTGCGAAACAAACCAAGGCCAAATCCAAGCTTTATGTGCTCTGCTTGTATGTTTTGAGACTGTTTTAGGGCTTAAAATAAATCTTAATAAATCTGAGATGGTGGTAGTGGGTGAGGTGCCTAGTATCAATAGTCTTGCTGCTCTCTTAGGGTGCAAGGTGTCTTCTTTGCCTATGAAATATGTGGGTCTTCCGTTCGCAACCTTCATAGCTAGAGTTATTTGGGATGGGGTCTTTGAAAAAGTAGAGAAAAGGCTGGCTGGATGGGAACGAATGTATCTATCGAAAAGGGGGCATCTTACTTTGATCAAGAGCACCTTATCTAATCTCCCAACTTATTTCTTATCTTTATTTCCATTACCTGCAGAGGTGGCGAATAGGATTGAGCACTTATTTCGAGCCTTTCTATGGGGGGGTTTAGGGGAGGAAACAAAATTTCATCTTGTTAAGTGGAATAAAGTTTGTTCTCCTATCTCTAAAGAAGGCCTGGGAGTGCGTAATTTGAGGACTTTTAATAAAGCTCTATTGGGCAAATGGCTTTAGAGATTTCATATGGAGGGAGGGTCTTTATGGAAGGAAGTTGTTGTCTCTAGACATGGAGGCGCATAGGGGGGTTGGTGTACTAATGTTGTGAGGGAGAGGCATGGTACAGGTTTATGGAAGCATATTAGGGAGGGTTGGCAATGTTTTAAAAACAATATCCGTTTTGTTTTGGGCGATGGCACTGGAATCAAATTTTGGCAAGATGTTTGGTGTGGAGTGTGCCCCCTTGAAAGGGTGTTTCCAACTCTCTTTAGTATTGCAACGAACAAGGAGGCTTCAGTGGCAGACTTGCTTGAGATAACTCATGGCTCCCCTCAGTGGAATATCCTTTTTATTAGGGATAACCACGATTGGGAATTGCCCATTATTTCAAAATTTTTTAGCTTGTTACATGCTTCAGAAAACGGAACAACACGGGGTGACAAGATACAGTGGCGGTTTACAGATAATAAGAAATTCACAATCAAAACTTATTATAATATATTGGCCCCCCAAGGTAATGTAGTTTTCCCCTAGAAGAGCATTTGGCAGACTCCCCCCCCCCCCCCCACCCTCTCCCTCCTACAAAAGTGATTTTCTGTGTGGACTGCCACTCTTGAGAATATTTTAATCGTGGATAACCTAAGAAAGAGGGAACTCATTGTGATAGATTGGTACTACTTGTGCAAAAATCATGGGAAGTCAGTGGACTATCTTATACTACTCTGTGAGGTGTTAAGAGCATTATGGAATAAAATATTTAGTAGAGTGGACATGGCGTGGGTGATGCCGCCTAAGGTAGTGGATTTGTTTCCATGCTGGACGAGTATCCACGGCTGTCCACAAGTGGTCGCAGGATGGAAGATGATACCATTGTGTCTTATGTGATGTATTTGGTCTAAAAGGAATGGGAAGTGCTTCAAAGATAGAGAACGAACAATGGCGGAGCTCCAAAGTTTTTTTTATGCATACTTAGGGATGGAAATATGTGACACGACACGTTAACACGAAACGAACACGATACGATAAAAGTGAGTTAGTGTTTAGCCTTAATGAGTTTCGGGTCAAATCGTGCCAACCCATTAAGACACGTTAAGAAATTTGAATTTACTTTTATACCCTTAGACACTTCTCTATCCCATTTAAGTACTTGTTAAAAAGTCATTAACAAGTTGACCCATTGTTATTTAATATGTTTTGATTGAAATTTTAATATTTTACAATGTGTGAATCATATTTGTATGTTTATCATATTTTATAGTATACTACTTATTAAATTATAATTTTAAGATTATAATTTGTAATTAATTTTTTATGTTTTATAACTATTATTTAAGTTTTAATATTTGTATAAAATCAATTAGGTTAAACTCAAATAGGTCACTAACGAGTTTGCGGATTGAAACGTGTCAGATCATGTTATATCGTGTCATATTAAATAGTGTCAAGAGTCTTAACGGGTCGTGTCATGTCAACCCGTTGTCTTAACGGGTCGTGTCATGTCAACCCGTTGTCTTAACAGGTCGTGTTAAGGTTAAAATTTTTTATACAAAATTCTTAACGGGTCGTGTTTTTGTTGACCCATTAAACATTATATACACGCCTTAACACGACATGAACACGACCCGTTGACACATTTTGACACCCCTATCAGCATACCTTAATCTTATGATTCTCAGCAATTGTACCTAATAGAAGCAATGTGCATGACTTCCTTTCCTTTACTTTAAGCATCTAGAATGTATTTAGGCTTTTTCGTTTGTATACCTCCTATGTACTCGGACCAAGTCTCTATATGTTCACATCAATAAAGTTACTTCTTACTTATCAAAAAATAATAAAAAAAAACAAAAAAAAAAACAAGAGGTGTGGTTTACATATACCTTGGAACGTCATTTCCACATGCTTTTGCCACCAAAACTAGTCCTGAAACAGCACTTCTAGCAGCAGATGCTTTCCTTAGTAGAGAACTTTCTCTACAAGCATGAAGATACAGCCTTGAAAGGCGCCGAGCAGGAGCATGGACCTTACTCCTGGAACTTCCATGCTCAGCAACTACTGAATAAAGAGAAGCCTCCACAGCAGCAGCTTCTCTCAACTCACCCTCAAGCATCTTTATTCTGTGTTCCAATTGCTGGACTTTGCTATCCATAAGGGCACTTTTTGTATCCTTTGGATAAACTTTAGCATCTTTCCTTTCATTGCTTCTGAGATTTCGTCCAATGTACCGTGCATCTCCCAGGACACCAGCTTCTGTTACTTCTGTGTGCTGATTACTAGTTACTGATCCATTGGTCCTACCTAAGTCTATTGATGACCTAACAGACTTCACATTCTTTAATCTCTCACTTTTAAGGATATTGCTCTTCAATCCAAGACTTCGACTGCTTAAAGAAAATGTATCACGTTCCAAAGATGCTTGCCCTCTGATAGCACTTCCAGTGACTGATGACTCTTCTGTAAAAAGTGTTTTCTCATCCAAGTTTTCTTTTTCAACTCTCCTTTCTTGTGGTTCCTTTCCATCTTTGTCCTCCGTAGAACCATCAAAGTAATCATCTGTCCTTTCAGCCTCCTCCAAGTGATCGCTACCAATTTCCCAACCCTTCCCATCATTGTTTCCATTAACTGGAGAATCACTATACTTGGAGGAGTCCAGTTTCTCAACCATCTGGGAGTTTTTGTCTGGGGATGCTACAAAACTGTCAGGTACGTTTTCCTTGATGTTCCACTTGCCATCACCTGAAACTACACTTGTGGCATTACTAATCTTTTCATGAACTTCCAGAGCTAAATGTCCATTGTCATTACTTCTAATGCTGGCATCAGAATCTTCCTCCATATTTTCATACACCAAGGATGATGATGAAGAGTGAAAACCATGGGAAGCAACATGCTGTTGGATTGATGTTGAACTAGAGTTAGGAAAGTTCGATGCAGAAGTAGGATCATTTACTGGACTCCCCAGATCAGAGGATAAGTCTATTGATGATGAGCGAGATGAACTCCCCTTTGGGTTTTCTTGTGAGCCAATACATGATGTCATATTAGATTTTTCAAGCTTCAGTTTTGCAGCTAGGGCTTGCTCCTTGTTGCCGCCTCCAGTGCTATGCCTCCCCATGTCTGGTCCATTCTGGTATTCAATACAAATTAGTATATTAAATAGTACATAGTGAGTATTCTTTTCACCAAAAAAGGAAACAGATACAGATACTAATACATGCATGCATATACATGTATATTTTTTCACCTATAATGCTGACCATAGTATGAGGCACTCGACCAACAGCATGGTGATCTACAGGCAGACGTGTAAAAAGTGTTAAATTTGAAGCAAAAAAAAAGGGTCCACGTGCAATATGTGTTCATGTTAGTCCCACCAATATAATCGATGAGCCAAAGGCAGACGAATTCCTGAAAGCAATACCATTTATCTAAACCTCATTCCTTATTTCATAATCCATTAACAATTTTTTCACAACCTGTCAAAATAATTCACATAACACCCCGCAACAACCCTATCCGATATATATTGCAGATTATTCATGCTAACTGGATAAAAGCGGCAGAATGTGAATCGCTATAGTAATAGAAGATGTAGATATGTGCATGTTTATTCACCCATGGTACTATGGTAGAATCAAAATTGGTGAGTAGCAATCATGAGGGAGACAAAGACAGAGACAGAGACAGAGAAAGGGTACCTTTTGAGGAGGTAAGCCACCAGTAGAGTCAAATGCAGTAGAAGCAATTGTCTGAGATGAGTGTGATGAAACATCATCATCGGTGAAAGACGCACTCTCTGCTTCCTCAGCATACTCTTCATTCATCAAGGCAGAAACAGATCCGCCACCATTATCATTCTGTGTAACGCCTCTTGATTGGTTGTCCCTCAACGAAGAATTAGTGCTACCCTTACGAACAGGCTGGATTTTTATATATATAATTGGTTGATCTGTGTTCCCATAGCTCCTCTTGCAGTTCATTGGAGCACTAATGCTTAACGCATCTTGCACGACACCATAATCTGCCAAGTCAATGATGGCAGTCGCCATCGACTGGCCCTTCACGGTCTTGTCCCTCCTTGCCTCATACAAGTTAAACTCCAAGCAATTCTTTTGAAATGCATCAGCGTCACCACCTTTGACAGACATGTCCCTCAACAAGGTCACAGGTAGCCTAAAAGACTCATTGAATTCAATCTTTCCCTCAACAACAACTGAGCCAAGTGATGGTACAACAATGTTGGTAGACCCAGAATTTCGATTGCCATTTTCCCATTGAATCAGGACAGAACGGAGGGATCTAAGTGACTGTGATGGTGGCCAAGGCTTTATCTCCTCTACATGGATTAAATAATTTATTTGGACCGAGGCGCTTCGCCTGTTCTTTGCTTTCAAGCCTAGCACCATAGTTTCGTTCGACCCCAATGTGATTAGCTACGTAGAATCACAAGAACCTAAAAACTCAAGAGTTCAGAATCAAAAGAAGGGGGGGACACCAGAAGTATGTTCCTGGGTAGAGAAAATTAGAACTGCCAACACTGCACTCTGCGCATAAAGAGTAGAAAATCAATAAAAATAAGCACTTTTCAAATCCCAATTGCTTAACTGAAAGAACACTCCTACTTCCTATTCAGTATTCATGCTAAGCCACGAGGAGCCTCAAATTGAAGAAAAAGACAAAAAAAATCAATTCAAAATAAACATTTGTAAATTATCCTGGAAATTTTTTTCTGAAAAAGAAACGAGTTATAAAACTTCCAGCCTAGTAAACGAACACAAATCAGCAAAAGTTAGCTAAAAATCACAAATTCTTAAGCACAAAGCTTAACAATTAACAGCATTGGCATCTGAGCAAAAGTAAAGGTAGCAGCAACAATCAGTCGCACAGGAAATTTCACCCACAGCTTAAAGAGCATGAGATCCAGATAGATATAAACAGAAAGTAACCAAAAACAATCAAATTTCAAGCTCAAAATAGCTCAGAACCAGCACACTGACTACAATGCAGGCAAAGAAAAGTTACCGGTAACGTTAGTAGCCGGAAAATGGGAGAAATGTGGGAAAGACGGAAAACGACTCGTTTCGTATCAGATGGTTTACCATATTTGAGACACAGAAATATCTGAGGGAATGATAGCCTCAGGGAGAAGCTGTTCAGTGAAGGAATGGCAGAATCTCTCTTATTAAAAATAGAGAAAGAATTATTTTTAAGGGGAAAAAATAATAAAAGAATAATAATAAATAAATAAATAGTGTGGAGCTAACTTTGCCAGATAACTTTTTCTTGCGGACGTACAAAACGACGTCGTGTTCGGTAGACTTTTCGGGTCTGATCGATGTCGTTCGCCGGTGATGCTGATTGATGGGGACACCTTGGCTGAAATGCCCTCAATACTTAAGCTAAGTTATGGAGAAATAACGTTAATAACGTGAGGATTTTAATTTACACGCGCGATTATAGTGTGTGTGGGACACTGCCCCGTAAGTTGTCGGTCGAGAGTCGAGACTCGCGCCCTACCTAGCACCTAAGGCCCTGAAGAAACTACCGACTACGGCAAGTCGTTGGTTAACTGAAAATCAACCGCCGAGTTTGGTGGTCTACCAAACTCAAAGGCGTTTCCTTGTACAGTCCATATTGCATAATCATAATGCCTCCTCTTCTAATGCATCATATCCTAATCGTGCTTTTTTATGACACTATCAAATATATAATAAATAATACATAATTTATTTCATTTGTTTATCTTTTTTCTAATTGCGACTTTTTTTTAAACCAACGGTATGGAAAACTCATTTGGGGGGGCGGGGGGGGGCAATGACTCATAATGACTCGGGGACCCTTCCCTTTGTGAGCGAGTGAGGATTAAACTAGAGTGGGGTTGAAGGGAGGTGTCATTTTCTTGCTTGGCTGGAAGTGTTCGCCGACAGAGCACTGCTGTCGTCAGTCAAACGAAGACAGGACCTCTTGGGATAGTGCAACCCACGTACGCCACCCATGGCATAATCGAACAGGTCTGAGGTGACTCTTTTGGGCCTTTCCCCACATTCCTACCTCATAAATTTATTCACTCGAGACCTCTAAAATTGACCGAGTTTGTCCTTAAGATCTGACATGTGTGGTTTCTGAATTGAAATTCACGTAATTTTTTTTTAAAATAATATTATATAGAGTCCGTAGAATGTGAAAATTCAGTAGTCATTTTAATAGTGAGATTTATTTTTAAAAAATTAATTTTTTTATATAAATTTTATATTTATTTACTTTTTTAAAAAATATATATCGTAAAACGCTTGCACACCCACCATTACAACTGTCATTTCTCCTTTTTTATTTGTAATGGTAAACTAATTAAAAAGCAATACAAGCTTAGCAGCACCTAAAAGTTAAATGAAGTTAGATTCACAAGGAATCAACCATACTCACCAAACTGGTCATGTCCTGTGTACACCAGCCAGCCATGATGAAGGTGCCTGATACAATGAGCTTAAATTCTAAGCATATGAATATATGATATTCGCTCACAACAGGAGGGAGGCCAGGGGGAGGAGGGAGGGTAGGTTGAAATGTCCACTTCTAAGCAGATGATGTTGGTGTATTAGTCGTGGAGTAGAATATGAATATTATTTGGGCCAAACTATGTGTACTTCCCAATTTCCCACTTAATATACTAATTGATTGTTTGTGAAGGATTCAACTAAAACTTGGCTGCTAACCATTTGCTTGCAGAAACATCTAAATGACTGTTTATGTTTATCCCAAATCACCCTCCTAACTTATCTTATCGCAAAACATACCATTACAGATACCTACTCTTTGTTGATATTCTGGTTTTTTAATCGTCATTATTCATGTCTCCCAACAGAGCTCTACCATAAAAGGGACTAGTATTTGAACCAAATCCTTCTTAGCTCTATATCGTTCGATCAATGCCCCCAAGTGCCCATCATTATGCCTTCTTAAAAGGTAAGTGTAACCAAACAACTTGTATTCTAGCTAAATTCAGCTGTATAAGGTCAAGCAACAAAGATGGCATTTACAACTTTACATTTCACGTTGCAATGAGGAAAGGCAGCCCAAATACAGGCATACCTTATGTCTTACAAGTTTCAGGAAGCTTCTATAGTGTGGCACTATCTGCGCAAACTTGCAGCTACGATGTAGAATCTGATTTCTGATCAGTATCAGAAGTGGCCTGGACTTGAGCTGCATACTGTAAGTTCCAAAGAACATCCTCGAAAGAGGGTCGAGATGATGGCTCAAGAGATAGGCATTTGTTGGTGATGGATATTACAATTGATAATGACTCCTGCGAGCTAGTAGTCAACACAACAGGATCCACAATCCGCCTTCTACCATCCTGACTGCCAAAGGATGCCTGCGTTCGTGACTCCAGCTCTTAGAAAGATACCATCTCAAAAAAAATGACATCAAAATATTTAAAATTAACATTGAGGAAAAGAAAAGAACAGATATCTACAATGTTTTGAGGAATTCATATATAATCCAAGAATAATGACCAACTTCGTCGTTTAGGTTTCCAAAAAACAATTGCTAGCAGTTCAGAACGGTTTTAAGAATGAACTGAGATCTCATTTCATAAGAATTGGAAAATGGCATGAGAACAGAAGGTTTAGGACCATGATTGCAATGATTAGATTTCATTTCCATCAAAGCTTTGACATACCATTTCATTTAGGAGAAATGCTTCTCCTTTTCCAGTCGTAATGGGCCCAACAAGTGATTCAAGCAATATAAACCCAAAGTTGTAAACATCATCCTGTACATTTGTTTGTTGGCTGCAAAACAGGAAGGGATAGAATCAGGTATTTTGAAATAACCATTAAATTTAATCATGGCATCAAACCAAGCAGGTTGGGAAAAATTCAAACAAATCATAGATTTGAGCTTTCTTCTATGACATCACGGTTTGTGAAAACTTTCTAATGAAACCACCAGCTGTCAATAAACAAGTACTAAATTTGTAGGATAGAAGTAGGGGCACTGGGTAGTTATATTGACAATATGACAGTGGTGGACCGGCGGTGGCAATGAGGTAATTATTATGGCATCTTTGGGTGCTGGTACCGATGCCAAGTAGTCAGCAGGTTAATGATGGCAGTTTCATGGTGGTGGAAGCTTTGACAATAGTAAGAGGTGAGGAGGCCCAGTGACAGCAGGGGTGATGATGAAGTGGCCATACAGAAGCAAATGTGGGTCTCATGGTGGTATGTGATGCTACTGGCAGTGTCTGAGAGACACCCAGTAAACAGCAAGTTGATACCAGCGATGGTTATCTTACACTTAGCAGAAGGAGCACTCAGTAAAGAGGTAGTGGTACAATGGAAGAAGTACTGTATATACCAAGAATTGGGTTAACCTCCTCTTCACTTGAGCAGAGAAGAAGGAGACCTCACAAACAGGTCATTAACGTTATGGATCTATAACATATATACATATCCCAATATTGTATCCTCAGCAAGAATTCATTATTGGGTACAATGCACCTTCAGCATAACAACTAAAGATGTGATTCCAGTTAACAAAATCAAGCACCCACTTGAAAGTAATATTATGCCATCCAATTAAATTTCAAGCAGTAGTTTGTATCATACCATGGTTTTGAGCCTTCTCCCTTCACCTAAGAACAAACAGAATGTGTCAGAGACTCAGAATGGCTGCTTGGCAAACCAAGATAACATTGTAACACTTAATGGCTTCAAAATTCCAGGTATTATACCTGAAGTTTTTCGATTTCCCCTGTGACGATGAACATCCCATAGTCACTTAGCTTAGCAATCCGATGCTCATCAAGCAATATATTGTTTGTCTTCAGTTGGTTATTGAAACAACCGGGTATTACTCCAGTATGTAAGAAATGAACGGCCTTGGCAACTCCAATTAAAACTTGAAGTCTATCTGACCATTTAAGGACCTTCTCTGGAAAACTATCTGCATATGTATATAAGTAACTGAATTTAGAGGTTAACTGACTCAAAAGCATAAAGCTATGATATATTAAATAAGTTAAAAATGCAGTTTCTAATTTAAGGTAATTTAGACTAATTACAAACTGATTCCAGCAATCTTTGACAAGTCAAAGTTATATGCAGCCAAACAGACAGGACTTGGATGGAATAAAAAGTTACAAGCACCGAAACAGCCCCCCCCCCCCCCCCCCCCCTCTTTTCTCGTGCACACGGGAAGGGTGTTGCATACTGTATCCAAGAAATGCTTATGCCAGCTTCCAAACTACTTATGAACAAGAAGGTATGCTTCAGACTACCTCTTGCATAGAAGATAGATATGTAAGAACGCACACATTTTCATATATTCATATATGAATGTGTATTAAATTACTACAATGGAGCACTAACCTGACAGATGGGTACGGTAATTCCCATTAGGAACATATTCATATACAAGAAAAACTTTCTTGCCAATGGAATCATCTTGTCCACTACCATCAAGGCAATGACCCAAGAGGCCAACTAAATGCGGATGGTGAAGCTTTGAGAGCAGATCAAGACGAACTTTAAGGTTTTGATTAGAACATTTCTTCACTAAAGATAGAGCCCGTATGGCTACAAAGGTCCCATTCTCTAATCGCCCTCTGTAAAGCTGAGGAGACAAAGAAAACAGAAGTGAAGAGAGGCGGTAGTTAGAAAATATGATGTATTGAACAAATTGAATGCCTAATGATTTCTTCTCCTGATGCCATAACATTTTATTGAAATGAGTTTTTAGTTTGTAAGTTGTGTTTCCAGCATCCTAACAACCCATTTGAAGAGTTTGCAAATCATCAAAAAGAATGACATTAATAATAAATATCAAAAACCAGGTAGAGAGAAGGACAGATTGGTTGCTTTCAAATATTTATAGCTCAACCCATTTGAAGAGTTTGCTTCCAAATAAGATTCCTTGTTTATTCAAGTTTACTAAAAGAATTGCCATTTCCAAGAACCCGTTGATCAGTCTTTTTTTTTTTTTTTCCTCTGCCTATTTCAGTTTTTGAAGATACCTTCCCCATAGAGCCTTCACCAAGAAACCTAGACGAATCAAAGCCGTTTGTCGCTTCCTTCAACTCTTCAAAAGCAAATGATCGGCACACAGGGCCTCCTTTTGTCCCTAGCTTTGATGCTTGAGAAATGAGCCCTTAAATATAGAAAATAAGGCAAGGTTATCACTTCAAGCTCTCATATGACCACAAACCGTGGTTTACCGAAACATGATTTAGTCCCTATTAATGTATCCCGAGCTATGAAATTGACATGGTAAGTAGGACAAACGGGTCTTATATTTTTTGAACAGAAAAGGATTGTTACCGTAGAACTTACTAGCATTTGCAAGCAGTTCAGAGGAAACCCCAGCTGGTATATTCTCTTGCGCCATCTTTGGCAATTTATGCTGCTCGTGTGTCCTTCTTGAACGGAATTTTCTACCCAATAATAGAGCCCCGAGTACCAAAAGCACCATAACAAGACAAGCTCCAACAATGACAGCAACCACTACCGCTATATTTCTTCCGGATTGTTTACCCATCTTAATGGCTTCTTCACAATATGATCCTTGATGTTGATGTTGGGAATCAATGGACAAGCAATTTTCACCAAATTCAACAACTACCTTATCTGAGTTGCTGCTCAAGCACGAAGGAAGCCCACCTATAAACTTGTTACTAGATATATCAACAAACCCAAGTTTGCCACTACAACTTAACTCATTTGGAAGTGACCCGCTGAGCATGTTGGAACCTAAATTTAAATAGCTGATGTTTGGTAAAGAGAACAACGCAGCAGGAGGAGTTCCACTCAGATGGTTGAATGATAGATCGAGGTGTTGAAGCTGACCCAAATTACCAAATTGCTCAGGAATCTTGCCCGAAAACGAGTTCTTGCTCAGTAGTGCTGTAACCAACACTTCGGGCATTACTGGTAGTTCAGAATCTAAATGGTTTTCTCTTAAATCCAATACGTGTAGACCTTTTAAAGTACTAAAATCAGGTAATTTGCCAGAAAGCTCATTGTGGGACAGGGCAAGGTTAGTGAGTGTCTTGATCTTGCATACTGAAAAAGGAATCTCACCCTTCAATCCATTACTCTTCAAACTCAAAATGGTGAGGTGTGGAAATGAGTCCAACCAAGCAGGGACACTTTCATTGAAGTAATTGCCATCCAATATTAAAGTATGAAGCTTCACTAATCTGGATATCGCAGGTGGAATTGAACCATACATAAAATTTGAGCTCAAGTCCAGAAGTTCAAGCGAAGATAGCCTATGAATCTTATCCGGAAGTGGTCCCCAAATGCCCAAAGACACTAAGCTAAGAACCCTTAAGCTGGGCAGCCTTGTCAATGTGGTGAGAAAGGAATCAATGGAGAAACTTTCAGAAAGAGTCTTGTTGCGAATTGCAAATCCACTGAACTCACTGACCTTGACAGGCTTATCTCCCATAATTTTTAGCTGAGTAACGGAACTGTCCTGACATGAGATGCCCATGTGTGCAGACGAAGATACGCTACAGAAATCTCCATCGTAGTTTTCCAAAATTTGCAATGAGGAAGGGAACTCCAACTGCTTTCTTAGTTGTAATAAGACTTGGGTCTGAGAGTTTTGCAACGCATTAGTACTTGGAATGAACAGAACGACAAGAAGCAGCATGCACAAATACCCCATCGCACAAAATTCGTAGCATGACACTAGAACCACCAAAAAGTCAACAAAAACAGTCTAAAAAGGAAACCGTGGAATCGAATTTTGAGACATGCAGAAACAGACCCGTCAAAGATTCTTAAACGGAATCATCAAATAGGGCTCCTTTAGTAAATTCACGAGGAAAAAAAAGTACTACCTAGTAAATAACCAGTTCAGGAAGGAATTCGGTGAAATTGAGACCCCAAATTCAGCCTCGGATGCTGCCGAGACTCTGGTTAACCGAAGTCGAGAAAAACCCCCGAGGGCCTGAAGTAGTAGAAGCTGAAATCCAAGAAAATGACAAAGAAGGAAAGAAAACCTTCTTGGAAAACTCAGCAATGCTGAACACTAATGTAGAAAGCAAGGTGAGACTGATGGAAAAAAAGTAAGTTTGGTGATCAAAGAAATCTTGGAAACAAACTCAGGGAAGAGGAACAGAAGAGAAACTTCTTAGCAGTGGTATTATTGTCCTTGGTCTTGGAATCGGTGTGTGTGGAACCAAAGAAAAGTGGACAATATTGAAGGAGGTTGTTGAAGAAGGCCTTAGAAGACAGAGTAGTAAGGCATTTAAGTGCATTCCTATCTGACATTAATGGGGTCGGCTTTCTTGGTTGTAGAAGCACGAGGTCAGTGGGGGCGGAGAGAAAAGTGAAGAAAAGAAACGGAAGGGAAGAGAGAAAGGAAAGGCCACTGTGTGACTGAAGTGCATAACTGACAGAAAAAAAATAAATACTTGTATTCTCTTTTGGACTTTCCGTTGGCGATTCTTGTAAATTTCCCTAAGGCCCTAGGATTTCTCTGATATTTGCAGGCATGCCATCACGTGGTTTTCTGTTTGTTTTCCCTCTGGCTAATATTTTGATCGGTGTGGTTGACAAAGTCAATACAACTGGCCGATCGTTTTTTTTTCTTATTATTATTTTTATTTGTATTTTTTATAAGGGGGGTGGGGTTATTAATTGTGAAGGCAATAGCCCATTCGGCATAATAATAAAGTTTCATATGATTGGGAAATGGAAAGCATATAATATTGCAACTTTTGGGGATTTGCATTTAAAAGCCCTAGAGTGATCGGTTGTCCATTTGGCCAGCCTGTCTTCAATGCTGAACCACGTTGCTCCCAGCTGGAAAGCTATATATTAAGGGCTGGTTTCGGTTAAGGGTGTTCATTCGAGTATTTGATTTTGGAATTTAAAATTTAGATTCACAATTTCTTTAATTTTTTTTTAAAAAAAATTTAAAAATATTAATAAATATATAAAATTTTAAATCGAGTCGAATACAACCAGATCTGAATGAACAGGCCTAGTTTCAATTGAGATTGATTTCATCTTAATTTATCACATTTTGATTTTGTTATTATATTTTTAAATTTTATTATATAGTTTTTAAATTTTATTTCAAATTTTTTACATTAAAAAATAATATATCATTAAATTTTTAGAATTCATCTCATCTTATTTATTAATCTAAACAAGGCTTAAAAATCCCATCAAAATTTGAAACATTACAAAAATGAATAAATTTAAATTTTAAAATATAAAATTATTTACGTCTTTATAAACAAAGCATCCCCACGAAACAAGACAAAAACTATGTACAACCAAATGCTATGGAAGTGGGTATATATCTATGTGGTTCTTTCCCGAGAACAAAGGCCCCGCATGTTGGTTGTTTAGGGTCCAATATTACTTCGAATGATCTGGGTTTGCTTAGATTTTTTTTTTTTTTTTTTTTTGAAAAAAGAAATGGATTTGGTGTCTGAATTCAAAGATAAATTCAATTCATCATAATATCATCGTTACAAATTTTTTAAATTTTTATATAAAAATAATAAATAATTTAATTTTTTTTATATCTCAATTTAATTTTTTTAAAATTCTAATTCTACTTTAGATTGTACTTGATTAGGATGGCCTACAATTTTTTAGTTGAGTGCTAACACTTTAAAACAAGAGCAGGTAATGTTTTTAGAGTTCATATTTATGAATTCATACACCGAAAATGATGCAAAGAGTTAAGTTACATTTAGATGTTAAGTTGAATTGAATAATATATTATTTTTTAATATTATAAATATGTTAGAATTTAAAAATATTAAATTATTTCTTATATTTTAATGAAAATTTAAATATATATATTTAAAAAATTATAATAATAAAATAAGATAAATTAAATATGAATAATGGTTTATGCGTTTCAATACTGGGATGCAATAAAAATATGGATAATGGTTTATGCATTTCAATACTATGCAGTTTCCGTACATATTCTTGAAAAAAAAAAAAAGTGAAAGAAAATCTAGTACTAACCGAGATTCGGTCCCATCACAAGCATAACAATGACAAACATAACGATATAAAGCAAACTCTTATTTTGAGGAAGAAGTAGGGCAGTTTTCAGTGAAAGTTTAACACAACTACCACTACGCATTAGAAAACAGTACATTGATTTTCTAGGGAAAAGCAAAAGCAAAAACTAATGAGGAAATGATTAACAGCTAATAGTAGAAACGAAAAGAAAAGGAGAAAGGATTAGAGAACCCACTAAAGGCCAACATTTAAATCTAAAGGCCAACATTTAAATATTTATTGGCATTCATTAGCACGAACATCACTTTTGGAAAGCTTTCAACTGGCTCTCCACCCAATCGAATCACTAATCTTTATCTGACAAATAAGCCTGCCACCACCAAAACCCACTATGTTTATCTATGCGAACTCCTATGTTATCCTGTTCAGGAGGTTTACAGAGGCAAGACACCCACTCAAATTCATTTATTTATTTAAAGCAAACCTGTGATGAGCATCCATTCAAATGCAAGGCATCTACTTCAGAAAACTTCATGTGAAAAGCATGGGACAAGAAATTCAAGGAAAAAGAATAATAAAGCACGTTTGAAAATGAGATAGGTTTAATTTATTTTTTAATATTATTATTATTTTAAATTTTAAAAAATTTAAATTTAAATTTAAATTTAAAATATATATATTAAAATTTAAAAAAACCGTATAAAAATTTATATTTTATATAAGAAATTAAAAAAATATAATAATAAAATGAAAATGAATTGAGAAGAATTTTAAATTCAAATCCAACTAAGAAGAAGAATATATCATCACAGACCCTGCAGTTTTCTTGCCATATCTTTTACTTGGATACCAAGTTACCAACACAGCATAGATGTCAGCGTACACATTGTTATAGTCGTGTGACTCTAGAATATGCCATTCCTTCTTCCCATGAATGTCATGTCTGCAATGGCCTAATGGGTTAGCTCCAGTCATGGTTTTGACAGATCTTGAACCTGAGACACTATAAGGATCCTTCAAGATTGCTAAATATCTGGATTTTCGAAGTTATAAACTCCCTGAAACTTATAATAAGTAGATTTTTATACTGAAATGGCAGGTATTTGCATCATGAACTTTGTAATTTTTAAGTTCACTGGCGGTCTCAGTTTACTGCAACAAGCTGAAACCAGGGATATGCAAGGATGACATAATTAATTAACCAATGGAGAAAGAATAGCGGAATGTAGTCCCCATGCATCCAGTAGGAATTGAACCTACAAATTCGTCAATATTTCAGAAATCCAAGGACTCTATCGTATGGAAAGATATCTCGACATGGTGGTATCTTTATAGATACGCAAGGATAATATAATTAATTAACCAATGGAGAAGGAAAAGCAGAATGTAGTCCCCTGCTCCATAGAATTTTCAATACTGAAACTAGTACATTTGATTACGAAAGTTTGCATCCCTAATAAAGCAAATAAACAATTTGTTCCAGAATAATCCAGATATGCATCTTAAAGGTCATTACTGCGTGTTGGTGCCCCCAAAATCAGGATGGGAATGAAGATCTGGGTACAGCCCTAACCTTAAGTTCTTAAGAAACTTTACATGATGTATTTGTTCTCGAGATTTAACCCTATAAAACTTATAGTACATAACGTTCCACCATATCTAAACAAACAGTGAATAAACCAACCTCATTAATTCGAACACTATCCTATAAATGGGTCAAAGAAGAAAAAAAGAAAACCAGCTTATGCCTGAAAGAAGCAATCAAGCAAAGGAATTATAAAGTGACTATGTGACAGGCAGATCATCTAATCATTCAACATCAATCAAAACACAAATATACTGGAACTATGGAAACTCTATTATGTTTAGTTATTCTCATCCTCACATTATACATATAACATCAGTTTTCCTCAAAATGTATCTTTCCTTCAATTCTGTTACGAACCTCAATGTTGTAGGCCCAAACCAGTTACTGTCTCACAAGCAAATGACTGAATCCCTGAAACCCCCGTCTTACCCTGGTATACCTTTATAACATCTGGAGCATGTTCCACAAATGGAGCCACCCAGCTCTTCTCAAAGTCCTGCTTCCTTACATTCAATCTCCAAATTATATCTAAATCTTTCCTAACCAGATTTTTAGACAATAAAACATGCATAACTGCACATCTGGGAATCATTCTCCTCCTCACACTAGCCAGAAGTAAATTTGGGCATCTAGCAACATCGGATGGCTTCAGACCCGCTGTGTTCGTCAAGATGTCCATCACATCCCTAATCTTTTGCTCTGAATAACCCATTATCAGTTGTTGTATTTTAAATGCGGGAGAAAAATTATTTTCAGACCAACAGATCTCCTAATAAACTCCTTTTTCTTTCCCCAATCCACTTTGCTAAGAGTTGACATTAAGGCCACGGCCAAAATGAAGGATGTAGTCTTGGGTACAAAATCAATCTTTTCAATTGCAGAAACGATCTCTTTGAACAAATCAGTTCTCAACCCAAGTGATTTAGGTCTCATTTTTACGAGCTGTGCTACAAGTTGTTTCGGCACGCCATGGGCCCACAAAATGTATATATTTGGCACCACAGAGGTCTGTTCGTCCAAACTAAACAAAAAGACGCCTTTGTCTGAATAGACAAATTTAGGTAGGTCAGGTCCATGATACCCAATGACGGAAAATATTCTAGCCTGGGTTTATAGTTTTCTCGGAATCAGCTAAAATAAGAGGTGGGCGTTTAGAGATCAAGCTTGAGATGTGAGCTTTTGTAAACCCATAAGTGGTTCAGAGCTTTAGAAGCGAGTCCGGCTTCTCTGTGTTTTCGATTTTAACTACCTTAGAAGTTGCAATAGCTTGTTTTGAGGACAACCCACATGAGTTGACGAGATAAGAGACTGTCAAGGACTGTTTCACTATTGGGTTGAACCTGAATTGACCAATGTTATTGTTTGGATAAAACGAAAATGGCTGGTTTTTGAACCAACCGTTATATTTCGTATCAGTATTCTGCATAACAAATGATGCATTTCTCTGATAAAAACTCCGATGGGAGAGTGACAGAAAACTCACCGGGTTTGAGAGGCAGAGCTTAATATCTGGGCTTGAGAGGCAGAGCTTAATATCTGGGCTTGAGCCTCTGAGAGAAAACCCCACAGGGAAGCGAATCGTTGGGTCACCGAGTCATGGCGATGCGAGCGAAATACGACGATGGAGTGACGCTGTCGCTGCTGGGTTGTATCAAAGACTATATCTGGTCCAATCCATTTAGCCAGGCCCAACTCACATTGCTAAGCACCAAGAATTATTAATGCTGTGCAATAAATTGAGTAACGATTTTCAATATGGGCCGCCTAAACTAGCCCCAACAGGCCTGAAACGAGTACCATTTTAATTAATAAGAATAAGAACTAGCAGAGGAACTGATGTCCTTATTTGTGCTGGGTCAATGGGCCTATAAAGCCCACCACATGAAGAACAAATGTCCAAACCCATTGCTGAGAAATAACAATTTAACCCTTAGTAATCAACAGTCGGAAGCATTCATGATCAATAGTTCGTGAAAATCTCGATTAAAAAAAAAAAAGCACTCCACAAGAAATAAGCTACACTATAAATAAATTTCCCTCCTTCTCATAATTTCTTTGTTTTTTTTTATAAAGAGATTTTACAAAAGTAAATTTATAAATTAATGTATTTTAATTTATAAAATTATTTTTATTATAAATAAATCTAACATATGAAATTATATTAATTTGTATGTTTATTTTTGTAAAATCATTGTATTGTATAAGGAAAATGCTATTCACCTCAACGAGTAGCATCCCGATTCCATCCCCCTTTTTGCCAATTTTTTTAAATTATTTTTTATGTGATTTTTTTAATATCTTAAAATATTTTTAATAAATATAAAAAAAAATTATAATATTATTTAAAAATACTTATTTAAAAATTATATGAAAAAACTGAAAATAAAAAATAAAAAATAAAAACGGAATGGGATCGGAATGCTATTCATCGGGGGTGAATGGCACATCCCCGTTGTATAATACTTCTCTTTACTTGAGTGTATCCTGATTTTTATGAACTCTAGAAAAGACTTTCAAAAACCAAAAAGAAAATAGAAAAGTAGACCATATAAGACTCCTTGGGACCCAATGAGCGAACTTGACCTACAAAGGACACGCGGTCTTTGGCAATGATTTGGACAATTAGAATTTTGGCTCCTTCAGTCATTTCGTTGATGTTGTATATATCAGATAGAAGCGTGGGGCATGCATGCCTAATGATTTTTTGATCAGGTAAAGGATATTTGCATTAATGAGTGTATAATTATTATGTAAATATCTTTTTTTTAAAATGAATAAGTATGAAATTTATATAAAAATAATTAATTTTTTAATAATATTTTTTTAAAAAAATAATTTTATAATATTTATATATTTTACAATTATATGTAATATTATTTTTTATTGATTGCTTTTGTATCTTTTCTTTCTTAAAGGGGAAGCCACGGTTTAAAAAGGTTGGTTACCAACTTACCATCTTATAGAAAGACAAGACACTCAATTACCCACTAAAGGATTTGTCCCATATGAGATTAGAATAAATTGAATAATCATATTTGCTTAAGTTTTGGAACTTTGAAGAAGAAGCAAGTCGTTTGAATTGGGGTTGGTTGGTGTCTCGGAGACAAACCTGTCCCACCCACCCCAAAGAAAAAATTAATTTACTTTACTTGCAGGATGATCAAACCCATGAGTGAACCCAAGTTGGCCCTACCATAGGACGCCATTAAGCTAGGATTTCCAACATGCATATCATGTTATAACTTATAATGTCTGGTAAAGTTGTCTCATTTAAATCGGATGTGGCGCCATTAACACCATTGATCAGGTTTAGTACAAAAACGATCTTGTTGATCATTTTTATAATTAGTGAAATTTGATTATGGTTCTATTTGGATACAGAATTGAGTTCATCTTATCTTATATTATTATTATAATTTTTTTAAATTATATTTATAATATCAATTAATTCAATTTTTTTAAATTAAAAAAATATTGAAAGTAATACTTTAATATATACAAATATTTAACTTTAAACTTTCGTCTAAAAGCATTCCAGCCCATCTCTCTATCCAAGGTAGGCCTGTATCTATAATTTAGTCTAAAATATGAAGCATTTTTTTCAGTTTTACCAAGTCTATAGCAATGTTCGTTGAGAAGAAGATTTTCTAGGAGAAAAGTTATAAGAATCTTGCAAGCAAAGACTGGGCCGCCAATTCTATTTCAACCTCAGGTTGGTTTTGAGTTGGTGAGATGAATATATGTTTGTTTGTTTGTTTGTTTGTTGTTCCCGACCACTTTACATTGTGAATGATTTGCCCAAGCTGTCCCAATAGTGTTGTGGGGTTAATTATTAGGGAAATGGAGCAGGAGTGCTGGAAAAAGGAAGATGGTTAATTGATCATTCATTGCCCAACTTTGGAATGCAATATGAACAAACACCAAGGATTACGATAGGTCGAACTCAAGATTGTTGGGGCCTAGCTGCTAGGTCGACGTAATTACAGGATTGATTTTATAACATATATGGCAGGAGGACCGTATATCATGTATGGTTCAAATTTTAAACGGCCTGGGGCCCCTTTTAAGTTCTAAACCTACCCAAGAGCTTAAAATATTCACTCATGCATTCATGGCACACGCTCAATGTTCATACAAGTGCGTCATGCAAACCTCAGAGAAAGTACATATTGAGAGCATTAATATGAAATTACACACACATATATACATAAATCCATATATTTGTATAATATGATCTTAAATTAGATTATATTAGATTATATATCTGCATGTGCATCTACATATTTGCATAGCTATAAACAGGGGTGGCTCAATATCTATGGAGGCCTTAGACAAAATTTAAATAAATTATTTATAATTATAATATAATAATTTTTAAATTATTATATATAATATTTTTAAAATCTTTAATCAAATGAGATTTTATTTAAAATATATAAATTAAGATTTTTAAATTTATATTTAGTAAAATAACTTAAAATAGGTCTCTACAAATTTTGTGCCTTCAATTAGCAAAATCTTAAAATATTATTTAAAAATATAAATAATTTACTTTATTAACTATTAAATTTAGTATTATAGGACCTTGTACACATTGAAAATATAAAAATTATTTAAATTTTTATTTAATGAAATGGTTTTTATTAATTTTAAAAAAGTATAAAAAAAAAACTCACTTTTTTCGGGGGGCCTGACCTTAAAAAATCTTACTTAGACAATGACTTAGGTGGCCTTATCGTTGAGCCGGCCTGACTATAAATAGTATTTGTATAAATTTGAATGTGTATTGTTCACTTTCTAAATCTTATTTTACTACTTTTCTCTCTCTCACACCACAAATGTTATTTTATTATACATGACTGATCTATAAATGTTATATTATTATTTGTTATATAAATATTATTTTGGAAATGTAGCGAGTCTTAATTACGAAATATATAAAATAATAATAATCTTAAGAAAAAAAATTAATAATACCAAAATTAATATATTATTATTTTGTTTCAAATATGCATAATCTATTATGAGATTTGCCTTTCCCTCAGATATTTCTTCCTCTTCTTCTCTATTTTTTCTCTGCTATCATTTCTTGTTTTTTTTTTTTGAGGTGATTTTTGAATTTTTAGATGTTTTCGACTTGTAGTAGGTTGATAGAGTTCAAACAACTAAAGCCTACCACGCGCCCCACCATAATGCTTCTCGTCCACCAATCTTAGAGTTGACCGAAGCTTTTATCATTTTGGAATACGTGTGTTTATAACGTGCAAGGTCCTCAATCCGATGCATCACTCATTTTGGAGGATCTTTTCGTAGGAAATAGCTCCTCACGAGTCCAGGTCTAATGTTCTCTTCAGTCGTGCGGTTGATCAAGTTTAGTGTGGCGCATGTTGCTCACACGCCACCACAGCCGAACTTTTGAAATGTTTTTGTGTCTATATTTGTTCTTCTATTTTCTTATTTAGTTGTTTTCTTGGTTCTAGTTTATAATGTTTGTAAAGAAAAAAATTATATTTGAAAAATAGTCTTTTAAATATTATATCTGATGAGAGTTGTAGTTTTATCCTCTTTTAAAGGAGAAGCTTAGTAAATACATTATATAGATGTAGTATTAGTTCTCTCAAATTTTGTCTGAGAGACTTAGAAGCTAGGCATTAATAAATATTTAGTTGACTATCTGGTCATATCGTAGGTTTCTTACTTTCTGAATTTTAATGATATGAAACTATTTCTCAAAAAAATAAAATATTTTTATAGCCTTTTACAGCGGCCATTGAGGTTGAAGAATTTTTTTTTTTAAATACAATTAAGAACTCATCCCAGGAATCTTACCTTATTTAAAATTTTTAGAAATCTATTTGTAATTTGTTTTTTATACAAGCCAATATTTCATTGAAGTGAAATATGGATCTCACGATGATAAAAATATATATATATATATATATATATTAATTTTTTAATTATAAGTGATGTGTCCACATACTAAATTAAAAAGAAGTATTTTAAAAAAACATTTTTTTGATTGCATTTTAAAATAGACTAAAAATTATTTTTTGAGAAAAATGTTAAATCTTCTTAAAATTTCTCTCGATACAAAAATTATTTTTTTAATTTTTTTATTTAATAATTAAGGAAATATTTTTTATTAATATTGTAATTTTTAAAAAAATAAATAAATCTATTAAAAAAAATAAAAGAAGAGAAATGAAAAGCAAAATTTTCGGGAGATGCCGTGAGTTGGAATTTCGATCGATGGGGCAGGCCTCTTTTTTTTGTCCATGTGTCAGGTCGTGCAACAAGTAATTGAGTGCCTGTCTCATGTCTGTACCTCATAAGAGAGTGAGACAAATTTCTCTGCTGGGAACTGTTACTACTTGTCATTTTTTATTTTTTTGTGTAATTTATTTATAATTAAAATATTTCTCATATATAACTAAATTTTAAATAGATAGATTTTATATAAATTTAATATAATATATATTGTTTTTTATTATTATGATCAAAATTTTTTAATAAAAAATTATATGAATTTTGTCAAAATTTAACCTTCACCCTAAAATTACTAATCTATATATAAGAAGGCACTTGAAAGTTTTATTTGAAATACATTAATCTATTCAATTTTTTTCTATTTTTAAATCTTGAAATCAACTTATATATATATATATATATTTCATTTTCTTAATCGTGGTTTAAGAAATATCAATTATCAAGAAATATTAACATGTCTATACATGACAATCTGTCCACAAGATCAATCCATCTATATATATATATATATATATTTTAACATCAGCTCATATACAAAATATATTAAAATATTAAAGATCATTACAACTTGTCAAAATATATTAAAATATCAAAAATTATTTTCTGATGCTATCAAAATTATTATATTTCTTCATAAAATATCTATGTAGCACATTTTTATTGGTGGATATCAAAATTATTTTTACATCCATCCTATTCCAAATTTTTTCTTTTTATGAATGTATCTTGGTAATGGTAGCGATCGAAGTTGCAAGGGAGAAGGGCGATCACGTGAATGGACGAAGAGGGTGCGTCGCCTTGGCTGTGCTCAGAGATCAGATCATCCAACAATGACATTATGTTAAGAAGTTAAAAATATTTGAGAGTGTTTATAAATAATAATAAAAAGTAGGTAAAATAATAATAATAAAATATTAAATAATAATAATAATAATTAAAAATATTAATAAAATAATAAATAATAATAAATGTTTTAGAATAGTTAAAATATTTTTATTTTCAAAGCTAATAACCAGAAAGCAGGAAAGAATGACGAAAGACCTCCATTCCTGTCACGTTTCACTTTTGCAACATGGCCCTGAAAATTTAGAATACCATAAAAAATATATTATTATTATTTTTTTTTTTTTTTGGGTCAAGACTCAAATCTCCCTATTCTTTTCATTCTTTTGGATTCTCTTCCAGTTGAGAATAGATTCCTCTGCTGCAGTTATAAACTTAGTTTTTATAATTAAAGTTAATTAGACGTTGTCTATATATGAAGAGAAAATGAAATGTTATTTTTAGGCCTCGTTTGTATTAGCTTATCTCAACTCATCTTCATTTCATTATTATATTTTTATAATTTTTTATATAAAAAATAAATTCCTATACACTTTTTTCAATTTCCAATACAACTTATTCAATTTTCAATATACCTTTTTCAATTCCCAATACACATTTTTCAATTCCCAAAATAATAATAATATTAAAAAATAAACTAAACTCATCTCAACTCTGAATCCAAGCGAGTCATATTATATGATGGATTCGACTGAGATTCCAATAGTTTAGTTTTTTTATTTAATAATTAAGTAAATACTATTTTTTAATAATATCAATTTTTTAATTTTTTTAAAAAATGAATAAAAAATAAAATAAAATTATAAAATAAAATATACTGACAAAATCTTCGTCAGATCCCCAGATGTGGATGTAAAGCTACTCTCGAATGAATATAATTTTTCTTATTATTATTGTTACCTCTAACATTAGAAATTATGTTGAATGTCTGTCTTTATCGTTGGAAATATTGTTTATATTAGTATACACTTTTTAATTTTATTTTTCGAAAGATTTAATTAATTTTATTTTTTGATAATTAAGCTACTGCTTTTAAATTTAGATAATGCCTTATTATTAAATATATTCACTAAAATCTTATTTGTTTTCATAAATAAGACATGAAGAAATAAGTTAATATTAAAATTTTAATTTAAATAAGATATTATTAAAATATATATTTTTAGAATAATTCTTCTTGTAGTCTACGTAAAAATACTCCCATTTTATTACTAATATATGAAATGAATTTTTAAAATGTTTAGAGTTTTTGATTTGTAAATAAAAATATTTTAATTAATTTTATTCTTCAATAGGAATTTTTTTATTTGTTTATTATTTTGATTGTAAATGAGTCTAATTTTTTTTACTGTATATAATATTTTCTATTTTTTATCCTATTTTTATTTTAAAATTTGAAGAATTAAATTATTTATTTTATTTTTTATAAAAACTTTAAAAGATTATAATAATTAAATAGCATCTTGAGATAAAATGATTTTAAATAAAAGTTAAATAAAATATTTTTTAATATTATTATTTAAATTTAAAAAAATAAAAAAATAAATTACTTATTATATTTTATATAAAAATTTTAAACAATAATAATAATAAGATAATCTGATTATCTATATCTAAACGAAACCTTAAGAAAATAATCTCACTATCATTTTCCTTTAAATTTTAATATGAAGCTCAAATTAAAGGTGCCGCCCACTGCCCAGACAAATACTATCAAAGTGTATCGAGACAGAAATAGAACACGTGTCCCCTCCACACGTTTACAGCCACGCTAGTGTTGCTCACTCCGTCGTATAGACGTGTCAAGTGCACGGGGAGGCATTAATGGCTCGTACCTGACCTCGTAATCGTCAACCAATTGGTCGAATGAAACTGTTTCTTTCCACGTGCGAGCTAGGAATGCTCCGAAAGTGCCAAGTGGGATCTGAATTTTCAAGCGCTCTTTAGCCGTTGAAGTAGCTCACTGTTAGCCATTACAGTTTCGGCTAAACTCCGTCGATACTCGATATTATGATATTACGACGATATTAAATATTGAGTAATATCATAAGATTACAATATTTAACTATATTTATTGTTAATCAACTTAAGGTTGCATTTGAATGTTGAAAATATTTAAAAGTATTTATATAGTAGTAAAAAATAGATAATAAATAATAAGAAAATATAAAATAATAAAAAAAATATGTATAAAATAATAATAAAATAATAAATAATATTTAAAAACTTCCGTCTCCAAACCTGGTCTAAGAGTAAATATGTCATTTATCCAGGTGATCTCCAAATCGAAATCCAAGATTCTCCTCCTTCCCTTGGACGGGAGGGTTTGGAGCTAAGACTTTAATCACCTATTTCTCTAATTGTCTTTTTTATTTTTATTTTTTGCCATAATCTTTTCCATTTTGTTTAGTTTTTCCAAGCCAAATCTTGCCAATTTATTGTTTATTGGCATCCTTCGATCGAGATGCACCGCCTCTTCAACCTCTCAAATGGCTGATCTTTATGTTAGCGAAAGAAAACTCTATTTCTACTTGACGCGTTTGTCTCGTGCACAACTCTTATTGTACCTGTCTTTTATGCACAACTGCATCCTAGAGAGGATTTGGAGGCTACACACTACCCTAATAGCTTCAGAGACCTTAGATCCTTTCAGATAGGATCTAGCCACCTGCTCTCCTCCTCACATGGTGCGTCTAATGCACGCATCACCATTATTATTGATATTCCGTCAACAATTCAGCACAAATTCTGGTTACTTTTCTGTGTTACCACTTTTCCTAACCTATAATTTTAAAAAAATGATTGTGCACCTCTCCAATAATCATATCTAGATAACAAGCGATATTGCACCCATACCTACATCGCTAACAGCGGTCGTTACATTTAGACATATTCATCCAAGAATCTTGATTCGAATGATAAATAATTTTTTTAAATCTCTTAAGTGAAAGTGTAAATTTTTTTTTTTAAGTTCACAATTAGGCTGGGCAAAACCCATCCTGAATAAATACGACTAATTCTATTATTCGCATTAATGCAAACATATTATTTTTGCCTTCTTATAAGACACGTCCTACTATAGGACATGAGTAGTTGGTCCCAAAATAATCCAATTCCATTTATTCTATTTTTCACCACTTATACATTGTAATTTATGATTTTGGAGTGTTTGTGGGGAAATCTTATCTATTTAATTTAATGAAATTTACTTACTTAAAAAAAATAAAAAATATGTCATTTATCACGAGTCGTTATGTCTATAAACAAAATTAATAAATCTTATTTATTTAATACTATTCAAAATACTAATTTGAATACTAATAAATACTACAATGCCTAATTTATATATTTATATCTATTATTTTAGATAAATGGTTGCAAATACGTTAAAGTCTGGTTTGCTTGTATATATATATATATGATACAATATAAAAACATTTGTGAATAATAGTGAAATAGTTTAAGTTAATATGTCTTGTAAAGTTTTGTGAAAGAAAAGATAAAAAAAATTATTATAAAATTAAAATATTATTAGAATATAATTTTTTAATATAATTTTTATTTTAATATTTAAACAAGTTTATTTTTTTATGTGTCTTATTTGAAAGTTTTAAATAGTTATAATGATTAGAAGAAAATTTTAAATTTTAAGATTTTAAATTATTTTTATAAATGAAGAGTATTTGAATGTTAAGATGAAATGTAATGAGATGAGTTAATATAGTTTATAAAACCAAACGGGACCTAAGAGATGTTGATCTTGTGTAGCCGTAACCATGAATTAATACGGACATATGGTAATAGTTAAAGGTACTACAAAATTTTCTTTTTCAAGAATGACAAAAAAAAAAAAAAACCATTTGTGTATACAAACAATAGAAGTGAGAACATTGTTCAAGACATTTTTTTATGTCTATACAAAATCCGTATGTGTAGCAATAATCCTCTTTCTCTTTATCAAATTCTGATAATATATTTTTGGTTTACAAGATTTTTTTTTTTGTAATTGAAAGAGGGCTCACTTTTACGCGTATAATGATAAACGTCACTACAAAAAAATGGATAAAAATAATCATCTATTATATTTAAAATGATTATTTTTGTTGAAAATAATTTTTTACCACGTTCTTTCATACTTCTTGCGACGAAAACTTGCATTATAAAAGACTTATTTTCTTGTAGTGCATGTTACTTTTTTTAAAATTATTTTATAAAAATGCGCCACTCATTTAAAATAGAATTATATAAATAATTATTTTAGTATGGAGAGTTTTTACAATGTTATTTCAAATGTAAGATTTGTGGTGAATACACAAAATAAATGAAACGAATTTTATAAATATGTAATTGAAAAATTAGATGGATAACCACAATATTTTAAAACTCATTCATGATGTATATTCTTCAATCTCCTATTATAACTCACGAGGTACGGGAAATAGCATAGTTTATTATATATATTACTCTTAATAATTAAGGTTTTGTATGTATAATACAGATTAATAATATTACATTATTGATGTAGGGCATAAAAAAATAACCCGATTAATTATATAATTTTGGAAAATAATTTGTACTATATTAAGGTTGTTAGTACTCCATTTAAAAAAAAAAAAAGATAAAACTTGTGAATCACACAAAAAGATTATTTTTAATAGTATATTCTACTTTCTTTGCTTATTAAAAAATGATATATTCTACTTTCTTTAATAAATATACGCGAATTTTTTTTTTGAGCGATACACATAATTAACTTAAAACTATATTTTACATTATTCTTATTATATATATACCTTTGTCTGAGTTCAGAATAAAGTTATACATGTTTATGCGTGAGAGGTAGTAAGGTATTAATTACTAACTTACAAAATTGGATAACGCTTATTAAATGGATTGTTGACCGATAGTTGACCAATGATTTTTTGTTTTGTTTAATGATTAAGAAAATAAATATTATTTAATATATGTATTTTTTATAATAAAAAATAAAAAAAATAAAAAATGATTAAAAGAAAAGAAAATAAGCAAAAAATAAAAATACACTATAAAAATAATATATGTATTTCAAGTAGTTTAGATTTTGTTTAAAAATGATGATTTGAATTATTATTATTGTTATAAAGAATGACTGATATTTTGTAACTTTCGTAATGAGATTACATTAATAATTAGTTAATACTAATTACTATCGACGGTTTCATTTAGATGGAGACGTTCCAGACACACGAGTATGCGCAATATTCTCTCCGAGATCGAAGCCGAGCCAAGATTTCGGAGCCATCTAATATTTTGGGGCTCAACTTCAATTAGCCGAGCCGAATATTGCCGGTCATCCACTACTTCAATCCAGGTCACCAGTGCCATGTACCCGAGCTTAGAAAACCACGCCCAGCTAGGGACAGGACCCGGCGGGGCCACACCCAAAATTTCAATTCTAAATAGTCAACCATTATTTTTAACCGTGGTTAAAACACAGTTAACGTTCCTATTATATTTGCACTCCTCTGAGGTTCTGTTTTCTGGCGCTCACTTGTTTCAAAGTTTCCTTTTTGTCTCTCGAGCATCGCATTTCTTGGAGAGAGAGGGAGAGAGAGAGAGAGAGAGCGCGCGCGCGCATGCGAGCCTTCAGCTGAAGTTGCAGCGAGAGTGTGGTGGTATTACTAAAGGTCGACTGCGAAGCCGCGAAGATGATGGTGTTCTCAGGTAAGCAGCAGGTTTTTCCGGTGGACTATGAAGCGGATGTCTCGCAACGGCTTCTGGAAGCTTCCCTCGCCGGTGATCTGAAGTCGGCGATCGAGTGGATCGTCGATCCCTTTGTGGACGTGAACTTCGTCGGCGCGGTTTGCTTGAAGAGTAGGAAGGCTGAGCTGGTCCCACGTGACGAATCGCCGAGCGAGGTCCGCGTGGAGTACGAGGAATTCAAGACCGACGTCACCCCCTTGTTCCTCGCCGTCCATGCCGGCAACGTGGACCTCGTTAAGAAGTTGCTGGTAATTGCTCGGACCAATGGCACCGAATCTGATGTTTTTGACTGTTTCATTCGCATTGCTGGTTTTCACCCATTTTGGTGACTGAGTTGTGATTACTTTTTTGTATCCACATAGTTGCTTTTGAACGTTTTAAAATGGTAACTGATTTTGAAGCATTTTGCGTGTATCCGACCTTACTAGTTAATGATTCTAATTTTAGAAAATGTCTCAAATACTCGCGAGTCGCGACTTTTCCTCCCCGACATAATTAGCATATTTGGCTTTATTCCGTTCTTAATTACTCGGATTGAGACGATTATGACCGCTTTGATGCGTTTCAAGTTTTTTAATATAAATGCAGTGCTTTAGGAATCTAAGGTTTGATTTCCTCAGGCATTATCCTTATTCCGTATTAAAGTTAGTAATTCCTTTGAGTTTCTTTGGTTATTGTCTCCAATGCTTTTCCCTAATTGGGCCCGCTATAAATTGTCTAACTTTTATTAATGACAATGAGGTGAAAAGCCCGTAATTAATTTATCGATTTAGCATCAACGATCTTTTGAAATCTTTGCAACTATTCTTGTTCTTATGGTATTGTCATTACTAAAGTTAAATGATAATTTTGACAGATGGATGCTTGTGATTCATTTTATTTTGTGTTTTGTAAACGAGAAGAGTTCGTATTCCTGTTATGTCACTCACTAGACTGGCAGTTTGATTTTTTCGAAAGGCCTATCACTATTTCTTTTTGCTTTTGGTAGCGGCTCTTTATAGCTGATTACTTTGATATGAATTTATTGGATTTTTTTCCTTGTCTTTGAGATACGGAGTATCATATTTGCATGACAGTTAAACTATTTCCACAAAACGTTGTACGAACTGCCATTAAACCGGAAAAATATGATGGTCCTTACTCAACCTTCCTGTCAAGTTTATTCTATTGTTGAATTCTGTGACGAAACACATAGTTGGGTCGACATTATGGGAATCAATTTATTTAATATTGGATGTTTTTTCTTTGTTAGGATTGGTTCAGGTAAATGCGTGTCATTCAACTTATTGAGTGTATATTCCTGGTTGTGGTCATTCCTCGTGTTATAAATACTTTTGCTTGGTTATGTTTTCATTAATAAAAAATTAAGTAAATTAAAAATCTGGGTGCAGAGTAGTTAATCAGAAACCCCAGGTATAGATCTTTAATTTCGACCCAAGTGGATCTCCCCCACAGCAAAAGATCTTCTTTTTGATGAACAGATGCAAGCAAGATGTTTACAAATTTAACCCTTTCGATATTATCAGTCTTGATGGGTCGTCAAAGCATTAACTTGACTCTGACCTTTGGCCAGAGCAGGCTAAGTGCATAATGGTATGCATACATAATACGTCCACTTTTTCTTCACAAATGTACTTACTCACGAAAGTTCCATGCTTCTTTGCTTATAAAATTATATTTATTTTTTCCATTTTTGTCTGCATGTGGCCTACCTTTTGCATTCTCGATTGCTTGTCATGTACTAAGGGTTGGCACTTTTTAAATGTCAGAGCTCTGGAGCAGATGTGAACCAGAAACTCTTTAGGGGCTTCGCACCAACAGCAGCAGTGAGGGAGGGTCATTTAGAGATTCTTGGGATCTTACTTAAAGCTGGGGCCTCACAGCCAGCCTGTGAGGAGGCTTTGCTGGAGGCAAGTCGTCATGGTCGTGCAAGACATGCTGAGTTGCTCATGGGCTCTGATCTCATCCGGCCCCATATTGGCGTGCATGCTTTTGTCACTTCATGCTGCAGGGGTTTCATGGATGTGGTTGACACTCTCATGAAGGTAAAGCCTCTTATTTGCATGTGCTTTCACTTACCAATCTTTTAGATACCAATGGAGAGACTGTTGTAATTAAACAGAAATGAGCATTATATGGTTGCCATTAATGTCGGTTCATGTTGCAGTGTGGTGTAGATGCAAGTGCGGCTGACCGGGTCTTGCTCCAGTCATCTAAGCCTTCTGTTCACATGAATGTTGACTGTACTGCACTTGCTGCCGCTGTGGTTAGTAGGCAGGTTCCCATTGTCCGTTTGCTGCTTCAGGTGAGCATTTTGCTTCTCAATATTAACTATTAGAATGATCGTGATGGTACATGTGGGTCCAAGTTTAGGAGGGCTCTGTTTGTTGTACTTAAAATCCCTGTACTCTTTCCGAGCTTACAGATTCTCTAGTGTACCCTTCAATTCATTCTTTAATATTAAGCAATTTAATAGTATAAGCAGTCATATGATCCTGAAAAGAATGAGTTTTGTTTTTATTTTTATTTTCTGGTGAGGGGTTGGGCTGGGGGGTAGCGTACATCACTTTTAGTTTGAAACTCATGAGTCTGATCCATTGAGAGTTTTGTCCCTCTGTGATGTTGTTGTTGTTGTAGCTATTACAGCTGGATGTAACTTGATGACAAGCCGATGGCATGGGCTTTCAGAGTTGCATTAGAATCTCCTGAGAATGACTTATATTTGTAGCATGTGATAGGATGATTTGTACTGTAAAATTTTGGATAAGAAAGTGACCGATTATTATTGTTTTTCTTTTCATGATTAGCTTTTATTTTTATTTTTCCCTCACTGCAATCTTTCTCCTGAAATGGAAAAACAGGCTGGTGTCAGGACGGACATCAAAGTGAAGTTAGGAGCATGGTGTTGGGACATGGCTACTGGGGAAGAATATCGAGTTGGTGCTGGGTTGGCAGAGCCCTATGCCATCACTTGGTGTGCTGTGGAATATTTTGAAGTGAGTGGTGCAATCTTGCGCATGCTCCTCCAACACCTCTCCCCCAATACCCCTCATTATGGGAGAACTCCCCTTCACCATGCCATCCTATGTGGCAGTGTAGGAGCTGTCAAGGTGCTGTTGAATTGTGGTGCTGATGTAGAATGCCCTATTAAGACAGCCAAGACAAATGAGTTTCGTCCTATACACATGGCTGCCCGTCTTGGATTATCAACTTTAGTTCAATGCCTTATTGACTCTGGTTGTGATCTCAACTCAAAGACAGATTCTGGTGAGACAGCCTTGATGATCTGCACAAAATATAAGCGTGAAGAATGCCTCAGGGTATTGGCCATGGCTGGTGCTGATTTTGGCTTGGTAAATGTTGCTGGTCAGTCTGCAAGTTCAATTGCTGGATCAAACCGGTGGTCCCTTGCTTTTCAAGATGTGGTGTTTGATGTAATTAGAGCCATGAAGATGCCAAGGTCCAGCAATATGTCTGTGTTCTCTCCACTAATGTTTGCAGCCAAAGCTGGTGACATTGAGGCTCTGAAAATTCTGATCGAATGGGGCGGACTCAATCTCAATCATCAGGATGAAAATGGTTTCTCAGCGGTTATGATTACTGCTCTGAAGGGTCATGTTGAAGCATTCGGGTTGCTGGTTTATGCAGGGGCTGACGTAAAGCTTCACAACAAATCTGGTCAAACTGCAATCACTTTATCTGAGTTACATCAAAGTCATGACTTATTTGAGAAGGTAATGCTCCAATTTGCTCTTGAAAAGGGCAACCGCAATGCTGGAGGGTTCCATGCTTTACATTGTGCTGCTCGTCGTGGTGACTTAGATGCTGTAGAATTGCTTACCAGTAAAGGTTATGATGTAAATGTCCCTGATGGGGATGGATACACTCCCCTCATGCTAGCAGCAAAGGAAGGCCATGGGTCCATGTGTGAGCTCTTGATCTTGCGTGGGGCCTATTGTGATATCCAGAATGCTAAAGGCGAAACAGCTCTCTCGCTGACAAGGAAAATCGCGGGCAGGAAAAGTGATGCCGAGCATGTGATACTAGATGAGCTTGCTCGCAAGCTAGTATTGGGTGGTGCCTCAGTGCGGAAACACACAAGGGGAGGGAAAGGGACTCCGCATGGTAAGGAAATGAGAATGGTGGGGTCTGCAGGGGTGCTGCGATGGGGGAACTCAAGTCGGAGAAATGTGATGTGCTGGCATGCAGAGGTGGGGCCTAGCACAGCCTTTCGGAAAAATAGGAAGAAGAAGGGTGATGCTGATGAACCAGGAGTGTTTAGGGTGGTGACTACAAAGAACAGGGAGGTGCATTTTGTATGCGAGGGTGGGTTTGAGACGGCTGAACTCTGGGTAAGGGGCATTAACCTTGTGACGAAAGAGGCTATTTTTGGCAAGCCGAGGGAAACTAGATGGTGAATGGTGAGAATGTAGACGCGGGCAACATGTATAGTTGTTCGGGGGAGTACTTCATCTTGAAGTATTTGCCTTTTCACTGTAAAGGTTTGGCTGCCGCCTGCCAGTAGTTGTAAATTTGTTCACCTCTAGTTAAAGTTAGAAATATTGAAATTGCGCTGATGAAGAGAGTCAGAATTTTTTTATTTTTGCATCTTTTGTGCCAATCAGTAATCACTCGAGAATCCTTTCAAGGGGCCCAAGATGAAGACAGGCACAAGCAATTTAATCAGAGGGTGAACGATCATTTAGGCGGATCATTTAGATGTTGGTGAAATACATAATAATATCATAAAATGAAAAACCAACCGAAATCAATTTGTACTCGGTACGGAAGTTTTGTTCTCTTTAAGGAGATTCTGAGTCCTTTACAATATATAAAGTTTTGATTTTTCTCTTTTGAGCAAAAGCAAATTTCATAAAATGATAAAAGAGTACAAAGTCCATTCCAAAAAGAAAGCAGATAAGCTAGAAAAAACAAATCATATAAAACATGCTTAAGGAGGATCTTTTCTGCTATGAAACCTTAAAAGACTCGGAAGAATTTTAATAAGCGGGATAATCTTATAGGCTTGTGTTGCCACTGCCCAACACGTTAATTCGTGCATGTATCGATTTGCAGATCGATAGATTTTCCTAACTTCCCAATTCTTGAGAGAATTTAACTGCAGTTTAATGTCATTGATAATGGGCTCAATTCTCCAGTCTTGGATTGACGAGGAAAATTGTATTGCTTGAATCACCACTTGTGAGTCTCCTTTAAGGATAATATTCTCAAATCCTCTCACAATTGCTTCTTGGATTGCCATTAATGCTGCCATTGCTTCTCCTGCATTAGAATGGGTACTACTGATCTGATCAACTCTTGCAAAAACAAGCTCCGCTTGAGGTGAGAATCCTACAGCTGCTAGGGTATTTCTATGCTCACGGACTGCTACATCAATATTGATAATATATGCTTCTGGACAATCATGTTGAAGTGACGTTGCTGCAATGTGATCTTTATCTTTTTCTTCCCATGCTTTTGTATGTTCTCGGAATGTTTTATTGACCGACTTAACAAAATCATGAGGAGAAGTGTGAATCTGATTATGGACAACCTTATTCCTAAGGAACCAAAGATTATCCATCACAATGATGGCAAAAAGTTGAAATTATTGGTGATATTTTTCAGGGATTTTTAAGACCTCGCTCGGGTTGAGAATATTTTAAGGAAAGCAACCGTAGTATTAAAAAAAATCTTACTAGCAAATACAATTTATTGAAAAATACCAACATTAGACAGCCACATTTCCCAGATGGACTACAAGTACACGATGGGAGGTTAACGCCATACAAATCATTGCCAATGCTTTCGAATAATTTTCAAAATATGAGCGAAATTCTTCACATTAAAAAAGATTTCTACTGGATTTCTGTATTGAAACTGCCATCTAAATGCAAACTCTTGACGGATGCGGCTTTTGAAAGAAAAAAGCTCACTTTATCATGGAATTTCAATCACCCAAAATTTTTTAAGCCAAAGGACTTCACTAGGTTGAAAGTTCCAAAAACTGTGTAATATTGCTGAAATAGAGACGGTTAGATCACCTCTCACCCTCCAGTGATCTCTTTTTCCTTCGACTTGCACATATCTTCTGCAGACTTGACAAATTTTTTGGTCAGCTCATCAACCTGGGAAAAGGAACAAGGGTCGGAAGACGCTCGAATTATTGCAAAACTCATCCATCTCTATCCCAGTGATTCTGTGAATAGCTTGGAAACTCACCTCTTTCTCTAATTTCTTCAGATCATCCTTGGGGGCATGTGAATATAATTTCTTTACAGTATCCATTGCCTGTAAAGCCAACCAACAATCTGTTTAGGCAATATAACCCTACAAATGCTGGACCAGTTCACAGCAATGTAATAAAATTCCCAATCTATTATAGCAATCCTATATGTAGCCTTGTCGCCACACAAACTTTCCAACATTGGTATGGTATGTTATGAACTCATTCTGCTAGTCCTTTTGAAAACTTTTGTTTGTGGCATATTTACTGTTTAGGAGCTTATAGCTTTGTTATTGAAAAAATGGACTAGTTTTTACTTATTATTTCATACATGTTATCAATCTACACATATGCATACACTTTGAGTTTGTCTTGAGTAGTGTATCAACAAAAAGCTTATTTCAAAATCTTTTGATTGCAATCAAATTTTCCCTACACATGCTCTATTCTTTTAAGAAAACCTGAACCATAAATATAAATAAGATTAAGAATAGCTGGCTATACCTTCTGGCGAGCCCTTCTTATACTTTGTCTGGAATCTTCACAAGACTTGGTAACCACCTTACATACAGCCTGGTACAGATGCCCCAGGATACAATATCATAGTCATCATGGTACATAGACAAAAAGATAAAAGACGAAAGAAATAAATGAAGGAAAGAGCAGTGATTAGCTTACCTGTATATGCTCTTTCGTCAATCTGGTCATTACAGAGAACAAAGAAGTATATGAGCCAAGTAATGAATGTGTATATAGATCAAGGGCTGGTTTGGATATAATCTCATCTCAAAATTCTCAATCTCATCTCATCTCCTTGCCAAACATAATTTAAATACAAAATTTTCAAACTAATCATTACAACTTTTCCAAACTTTCAAACAAAAAATAAAAAATAAATCCAACTTTTTCAAATCTCCAACAAAGAATAATATTATAAAACTATATTGAATATTTTAACTTTTTAATATTTTTCATTCAACTTTTTCTCTCTCATTGCCAAAATCCAAAAAATTCTCAACTCAAACTATCTCACTACTATTCATAAACTACCTTAATACTACACAAAATTCTCATCTCATCTCACTTTTCAAACAAGCCTTAAGCTTTAACATGGGAAATAGGGAAATCCTTTAAATATCGCGTAAGTTAAAATTGATTATCTCAACACATTATTTTACTGCTCAACAGATATCATTAGCAAATGGACTTCTCTTTTGAAAGGGGAAGTGATACCATGAGATTAAACAGATTCACTTACGGTGGAATAGTTGCAATCAGCCGCTCACCATCCACTTTGGGACTTAACCCTAATGGAGAAGCAACAATTGCGCTCTCTAATTTTTTTAAGGTCTGCAAAAACAGGATGTCAAAAAAGGATGTTTAAATACTCATTTTGTGCCAAGAATATGAACCGAATTAGAACAATAATGACTACATACAATTGATATAAAAAAAAATCTCATCCTGATTGCTAGATCCAAATATCTGAAGAACTGAGAGTATCATACTCCATACCATGTCAATAAGAAACCATTACACATTACACATGACCATTAAGTAGAAATGAAAAGAATTGAAAAAATAGCAAACTCATCAAAGTAAAGATTTAGTTCATTACATTTGGATCATAAGGATTTACTGATAATGTTTTGGAATCCATGACTGAAACAACAGCTAAATGATTCAAGGGCATTTTCACATCATCAATTTCTACAATAATGTGGTCAAGCATCCCTGCAGAGACATTAGACAAACAACCGTCCTAATAAATCAGAAAACCAGAATAAGACAGCAAACAGATAACAAATAGCGATGGCACATAGTAAGGTACCTGGAGATGCCCTTCCTGTTCTTAGTTTAGTCAACTCTCCTGATAATGCGCCTATTGCAGCCTCCATCTGTGCAGAAGCATTTGCCTTAATAGTGGGTCCAATATCAGGTGAAACATCAATATTGCTTGCAGCGTCATCGTCCTCTAAAAGGAGCAACCAAGTAGGCAAAAAAAAAAAAAAAATCAACTTGAAGGGAATAGCGACTTTAAACTTGCAAAAGAAAACACTTGGACTGTGCGAATTTATATAACTTGCATTTATACTTGCAATCAGCAAGAAGTTACACCTAAGATACAAAAGAGAATACTCACTCAGAATAAACGAGTAATGGATGTCTATCTCATGGAATCCAAAACCTATGGATCTAACTCTTACAGAGAAAAAGTTCAATCAAACGATGACCCGTGGATGCCACACCATTTTGGTACTTCGCAATTACGCTTGTCGTACTTGGGGGAGGGGTAGGGGGAACCAGAAACTATGCTAGGAAAAACAGAAGCAAAGATCATTAATACCCTTTTCTCCCCTCGGTAGACAGTGGAATTTCAAGCACACACGGTGAATCGCCTGGCTATCATTTCTCATGCATTCCTTTTTCTTCGAAATCACAACAAATTGAACTTACGTTGGGCAATAAATAAGCATGAACAGCACAGATAAATAGGCTAAGAGAGGATAGGAGGAGAGAAAAAATGGTACTTGATTTGCGTCCTTTGGCGAAGCCTCTGCGACACTCGCTGAGAAAATCAACAGCCGGAAGAGTGAGAGTCCTGTGGTGAGTCTCTGAATTGCGGACATTGTTGGTAGTGTAGCTAATCATATGAGAGAGCTCGCGGCCATGAAGTGGGGAGCTACGTCGGAGTAGAAGAATGTTCCGACTGGAGAATGCGCGTCTAAGAAAGATCGCCATGACTCCGGGGTATCCCCGCTGGCTGCTTATTGTCGGGGTTTTAGGTTTTTTTGATAAACCCTGGAATGATCCCCGAACTGTATGAAATGGGCCGGAAAAAGCCCACTTGGGTTAACTAGGTGACATCGGGCCCATCATGAAGTTAATATTGTGCGATGAACAGATCGAACCCAACCCATTCTCAAAGAGCATGGAGGCGAGCATGGAGGCTTATACATTCGAGCTCAAAGTTCATTAATATGCACGATTGGTACGAAGAATGCGAATTCTTTTTTCCTTAATTTCATTAGATTAAGAAGAAGTGATGGTCAAAATAAAATCTGGACATAACATGTGGATCTATTCAAGGATAGCTGGGGGTTGACACGTTGCTTGGGCAGTACACAGATTCATATTTTATATTGTCTGATTAATTTACTAGTTAGTGTTACTATTTAGAACAATAGTAATGAATTTATCAAAAAAATTAAAAAAAATATATAAATTTGTATATATATTAAAAAAAATTTATTATATATTTTTGATAAATTATTATTTAAAAGTTAAATAAAAATCACTTTTATATCTTTTTTTATATTCTTTTTCTCATATCTGATCAAATATAACGAAATGTTTTTGATATATTTATAAATTTATATTTTTTTTAAAAAAAATTTGATGAATCTATTGCTGGTGCTCTCAAGACTGGTTTGTTTTTAAAAATGAGATGAGATAAAAGTGAAAAAATAATAATATTATAATTTAATTTTTTAATATTAGTTTTATTTTAAAATTTTAAAAAATTAAAGTTTTTATTATATTTTATATAAAAATTTAAAAAAATATCATAATAAATTTAAAATTTTAATTTTATCTTTCAAAATAAATATGCCCTTAGAATTACTAACCTACTAGATAGATATAGATAAGCTTCAAAAAAGACAAGATAGGATAGAGATAAGCTTCAAAAAATACAAGATAGATATAGATAGGGATAGAAGTTCAAAGAACTCATTTGGTAAACTCGACCGTCATTATCTGGGCACACACTTCACGGCGCGACAGTGCAAAAACTATTCACTGTTTCATACCAATTACCCGAATTCGAAAGCTATCATTTGATTTTACTGTCGGTTAATCTGGTAAGCTTTTCCCAAATTTATTGCAAATTTCTAATCTATTCTTAATTTTGCTAATTTAGCCCTTATCTTTTAACCAATCCCCTCTCCTATTTTCCTTTAGAAACAAAGTTTAAAATTGTCTTTAATGTTGAGAATATTTCTGAATAATAATAAAAAAAAAAGTATAAAATATTAATAAAATTTTTAATAGTAATAAAAAAATAATAAATAATAATAAAAATAGGTAAAAAATAATAATAAAATAATAAATAATACAAAAATATATTTTAAAAAACTTCTATTTTCAAACCTAGCATAAAGTTTCCAAAATTCCATTACATCGTATTATTTGAGCATTACATAAAATGAGATAGTTTAAAAAATATATATTAGAATTTTATTTTTTTAATTTTTTTAAAAATAAATTAAAATTAAAAAAATTGAATTCTTTATTATATTTTATATATTTTTAAAAAATATATATAATAAAAAAAATGAATTGAGATAATTTATCAATTCAAAAGAGGCTTTAGGGCCGATTTATTTTGGGGGATGAAACAAAAATTTATAAACTTATCTCAAACTTATTATTATATTTTTTCAAATTCTTATATAAAATATAATAAAAAATTTAACTTTTTCAAATTTCAAAATTATTTGTTCAAATTTTCATACAAAATTAATATTAAAAAATTATATTACAACAATATTTTATTATTTTTTTAATTTTTATCTCATTTCATCTCTAAAAACAAACAAAGCTGAATCTACCAAATAAAATATTGCAAAAAGATGAAAAAGATTGTAATACTTTTAGGCTCCATTTGTATTCGAATACGAGATTAGCTTGTCTCAACTCATCTTAAACTCATCATTATATTTTTTATATTTTTATATAAAATACAAATCTTAATACAATTTTTCTAAATCTTAATACAGTTTTTTTAATTTCTAAATTAATTTTTTTCGAATTCTAAAATAATAATAATATTAAAAAGAGCGAGATTCTTACTGAATCCAAAATTGCTGCTTCAACAATTTACCAAACTAATACTTATTTTATTTAATACTTCAGGTGCTTCTGTTACGTATAATATAAATCTCGTAGCGGATCAATTCCAACGAGTCTTTCAAACTAGTACTTTTTGTAATCGACTTCATAGCTTCTTCAATAAATGCTGGGTTCTCAATCAAGTTTTGAATGACTTTCTAGTCAGATCGTTCCTGCGTTTCAAATATAAAGTCTCATTCGAAGCTTTAGATAAAAGTGCTATTGAGATAATGAAACTTAACTCAATTCAACTCATTTCGTCTTGTTTTCGAATTCAATTGGTGCCTATCTTCACTTGACAATATAATTAAATATTTAGACGGATTTTTTATTAGCTATTATGTTGTGTAATTGGTGTAGAGAAGATCATTATTGTCATTTAATCGTCATTTCACAAAAGGTAAAAGAATAAATATTAAAATGAGTATCCTTTGAATAATAAGAATAATTAAAATATATATATATATATATATAGAAGATTTCGTTTTCCTTCATTTCACAAAAGGTAGGAGAATAAAAGTCATAAATATCCTTTTGCAAGTTCTTAAAATTTTGTTCTGATATGTGAGGATTGCTGAGCACACCGCTCGACTCGACCGTTTCTTTCTTAAAGCCACCTCCAATCCCATCTTCATTCTCAGCAGAACAGGAGCATTTTCCTCTATAGTTTGAATTACAAAGTCAGAACCCAAGGGAGAGACAGAGGAGAGCAAGATGTTTTACTCGCAGTGCCTTCTTTCGGGGAAAGGGCCGTTAGGCGCCATATGGGTCGCAGCTTACTTCTTCAAAAAGCTCAAGAAAGCTCAGGTCACCGCGACTGACATCCCTTCCTCTGTTGGTTCGTCTTCTTTTCTCTTCACCTTTTCTGTATACTTCCAAGTATGCCCTTTATCTTTCATGTTGGGTTTGCCGTTTGGGGAACAGAAAGAGAAATTTCAGCCATATTCAATTTTTTTATTCCGTTTTATGCCTTTTTGTTACTCTCATTTTCTTGTGCGGTTCTATATATTGCTTGTTGTATCTGAACTTCAATGTGGATGTGGTGAGGAGACAACAGAGTTTTCTGCCTCCTCCTCGGATTTGGGTTCGTCTGAGTGCTTCTAAGTAATATGTGAAATTTGCTTGTAAATAGTTATTTTTTCCTCTCACGTGGATATATTAAAATTGGTCACATTAAATAACACACATCTTGGGGGATTCTCAAAAAATTTTATTTAATCTTTTACATTTCGGTCTATCTACAAATTTCTACCATTTTGTGACCTAGTTCGAGCGTATGTTCCTTGGTTACTACAATTAAAAATAGCTTGCCGTGTCCCATTCTTATCGTTGCTGGCCTTATAATCCGCGGATATTGTTGTGGAGTGTGCCGTTTTATCAAATTCTTAAGCTTGAGGTGCCACTTGGATAGCGAGTTGAGATGAAATGCACTGAGATGAAAGTTGAAACTTGAATAAAATATTGTCAAAATATTATTTTCAACGTTTTTATTGTTTTGGTATATGAAAATTTTGAATTGTTAATTATATTTTGTATGGAAATTTGAAAGGTGGTAATGGTGAGGTGAGATGAACACTTCTTGTATTCAAACCAGGCTCAGGTCTATTCATGGGAGACCATTGGTGTCCAAAATTATTTGTCAACTTTCCTTCTAATTCATCTTAAATTTAGTCTCACTCTTTGTTTTGGAAATGTGGTTATTGTCAGCCGTATGTGCTAAGTTTGAATTCTCGAGTGTCCTGTCCAATTATTTCCTCTTTTTGCTTCATGCAGATAAAATTTTGCAAGATGAGCTGGATGCTGTCGCATATAGAGTGCTGGCATACCTTCTTCTTGGTGTTGTGAGAATATACTCAAAAAAAGTTGAATACTTGTTTGATGACTGCCATCAGGTGTTAATAAAAATCAATGACTTTGTGCTCAGTACAAAAGATAGTGCACGTGTAGAAACCTTGTCTGCACCTTATTCCTCTATTACTCTACCAGAAAGGTTTGAGCTTGATGCATTTGATCTAGGGATCCTCGATGATGTCATTGGGTAAGGCTCTAGTTAGAAAATTGAGCGGTTGAGGCTATTTGCCTTTGTTTTAGTTAAATTTTGATGTGTTTGTTTTTCTTACTTCCTAGAGGCAACGTGGTGTCGCATGAGGAGATCACACTCAAAGGTTCTAAATTTGCTTAAAATTTTCAGATAATTCTTACTTAATTTTCTTGTGTTGATTGTATAATTTGCTGTGTTGTGGAACAGATGGTGCGTGGAAAAAAGAGGCAATAGGGCAGTACTCTTTACACAAGGTATGCCACATATTCATGTTTTTGCATAACTGTTACAGTGGTCCTTAGTTTGAAATCCATGCTATAAGTATATGCCCATGGGAATGGACATGAGAGGAATAACAAAACTATTTGGATAATACTTTAGCCACAAAGGGATTACACAAAAGTATACCCACAAACTGACATGGCTTGGTGTGATACGTTAGATTATAAAGTTAATTTTATTAATAAATAGATCTAACCGATCCCATGAAGCTACATCAATTTGTAGATTTATTTTTACGTAATCCTTATAAGTAGTTCTCAAACCATTGACCAATATGGTATGATGACATCACTTATGCATCACATACAGAAAGTGTGGAAGACGTTGCATGTGTCTTGTCCTTTCTGAACCTGAATCATTTGCATCTGATTTGCACGGTACTCTTATGAGGTTCCAGAATCAGAATGGGTGGAAACACATAATTGAACAGGTTTTTTGGTAAAAAAAAAAAAATCAGTGTCTCAGGCCTTGCAAATTTTTTTTAATACTTTTCTTTATAACCAGAAAAAAATGAATGTCAAGTTCAATATTTAAGCCCCAAATTCGTAATGACCTGTAAGCAGGTATGGTGACTTTGATATCTTAGTTTCTTAAGAGATTTGTACTTAACATGCTAGCTTTTATGGTTTTGCAGTATCCTTATGGGGAGATTTCTGTCTTTCACAGTACTTGCTCCACTCATTACACTTTTGCTGACAAGTATGTAGAACATACCCCATCCCTTTGTTCTTTCTCAGGAATTTTGTCTCATATCTATATATAAGAGCAGCTCTAGTGTTATAAGATTTCTTGCAGTATATACTTATTTCCATGCTCTCTCTCTCTCTCTCTCTCTCTCTCTCTCTCTCTCTGTATATATATTATATGAAGTAATTCCTGTTGCAGTGTTCTATCTTCTAGTACTATGGATATTGGTATGGAAGTAAGCACATCACATCATCTAACCCGCATGGAAGAACACACAGAGAGTCTTCAAGGCAGAAGGTTCTCTCAAGCAGAATGTGTCGACCTTGAAATGTTTTATGAGGTTGAGGAAGAATCTATGGACCCTTTTACACCATTTGGTGAAGAAATTCACCAAACTAATGGGGAAAAGACTAAGGCTCCAGCAATGGCACAGTCAGAAGATAAAACACCTGGGGAAGCAAGCATGGGGAAGTATCAAGACTTTAGGTTTTCTAAAGAAGGATGCATGAACCTTGAGACGTCTGGGACTGATGGAGAGCCTCGAGAACAGATTAATCTATCCGGTGAAGATCGTCGAATTGATGGAGAGCAGACAAAAGTTCAAGTATTAGCTCAAGAAAACCAAATTCACCAGGTTATTAGGAAAACACATGATCTGAGCAACTCAGGAACAAGCGTGGAGAAGCTTCGAGTTGATCAATTCTCTAAAGAAGAATGGATGGACCGTGATATGTTTTGTGGGGCCAAGGTGGAACATCCAAAACTTGTTAGACAATTTAATGAAGGACGCCATAATGATACCGAGGTAATAGAGTTCCCAAATCTGGCGTCACCAGAAAACAGAAAAAGTCCTGTTAATACAGAAGAGCGTCCATTGTCTATAATGCTTGATGGGACCCCTCAATCTAAATTCCCAGGTGCATCAGGTGAGAGGTACCCAAAATAGTTTTTATCATAACTTCTAAATCAAATGCAAAGATGCTATTGCTTAGTCAGACAATCAGATATTTCGTATTTTACGTGTTTTAGTACTGGCAATTGTACACTTTCAAAACATTGTGGTCCTTTAGAAAATCAGAAGTTTGTCCTAATTCATGTTTTAGTACTTGCAATTGTACACTTTTAAAACGTTGTGGTCCTTTAGAAGTTTGTCCTAATTCCAGAAATTTTCCCTCAACACAGGCAATTCCACACCAGAGTTTATTCTTACACCAGTTACAAGAGAGCGAGCTCGGATTTCAAGGAAAAGAAAATGTTTAATTGATGAGACCATTGTGTTGCCTAATAAGTAAGTCCTGCTATCACCTGTTTAACTGAATTTGTATTCATATGAGATAAGTCAGTATTGTCCATAGATAATTGTCTACTTCCAGCATTTTTTTCCTCACAATGGTTATTAATTTATGACCTTATCATAAATTAATAGCCATTGTGTTTTCGATATCATAAAATAGCTGTTCTTTATCCACTGTTTATTTATTTGTCTTTGACATCATGCTAGTATTCTTGTATATATAAGGAGTGATTGAGATGAGCTGAGTTGACCTTAAGACCCCGTTTGGATTGGAGAGTGAGTTGAGCTTATCTCAACTTATCTTCATTTCATCATTAAACTTTTACAATTTCCCATGCAAAACACAAATTTTAAAACAATATACATTTTTCAAATTTCAATACACTTTTTTCAAATCTCAATTCAATTTTTTTAAATTTCAAAACAATAATAATATTAAAAAATAAACTAAACTCATCTAAACTCATTTCTTTCTCCTCACCAACTTTTATATGTGCCTGTGTGTAAACATATCAACTGTTAATGCTTGAAAATAAGATGGGAAGCCTTGCATGTGTGAACGTACATCAAGTGGCTGCATTAGGGGTGTTCATCCGGGCCGGGTACAACCCGGCCCGGTTTAAAATTTTATTGATTTCTTAACATTTTTGAATTTTTTTTTAAAAATGTTTAAGAAAATTTCAAATTCGGGTTCCGGATTTAGGAATCCGGAACCCGGATGAACACCCCTAGGCTGCATCATCATTTCACGCACAAAATAACTTCTGTTATGAGTATCTGATATGGACTTGGATTTTTTTTATAAGTTTTATTTGATACCCACCATCATAATTAATTTAAAGCATTACAAAGCATGAAAATTTGTAGATTCCAGAATTCAGCTTTTTACCCTGCTTGAGCAAGCTTAAGTCTTCATCTTGGTATTTTGGTTTGTTTTGCTATGGGTTTTTCATTTAAATGGAAAAGAAAAAACTGTGGGAGCCATTATTGTGATAGGAGCTTTGCCAGTTTGCACATAAGATTTCAAATGCATGTTTTGTCATGATGAAACTTTGCAGGTTCCTTAGGCAGAGCATTCATGATGCAAGTGACTTAGTTTCTAAACGAAAGAAAACTGCTCATGATGGTCTAGCTGTGTGGAAAGCTTCTCGAATTTTCAGTCTCCCCCAGGGTTTCTTAGAGCCTTTGATGCCTTGTAAGTTTGCCGTCATTATTTTCTCTGTGGTTCAATTGCTGTACTATCTTTTACTCAACATGTATCTCCAGGTATTTCATCAGAGCTTAGAACTCTCTTTTTCACAAAGAAGCTGAAGATTCTAGAATTTGCTGAAACCATGAACAATCCTGAGAAGTTTGTTGCACAAGAATCTCCTACTGTGGGTAGATCAGATAAAGTTGCAGGATCTTTTTCTGTGGGCAGATCAGAGCAAATTGCTATTTCTCCTAAAACTCCTGTTAAGTGCTCGACATTGATAAGATCATTTGAAAGCCCAGATAATGCCAACAATGTTACCTCAGGGAGATTAATACCTGGTAGTTCAGTCGGAAGCATAGAGAAGGAGCCACCTCTGAGCAAGGATCAAGAACTAGATCTCAGTTTGATGAATGAGGTGAGTGAGATCATTATGGGGTACCCGTAAAATTAGAAAAGACAAAACAATAATTTATTTATTTATTTATTAGTTGAATATGATAAGTTTGCACCCTACTAAGTAGAGGTCCCAAATCAACCTATGCAACAATTTGGTTTCCTTGAAGTTGGCAATATCTATATTTGGAATTGAATATTCTCGTTTGATAACTGATTGATTGTTGACTTGTTTGTCTCAGGAGATAAATTCATGTGAAGCAGATAACACGGAACTCTGTAAGAACTATCCCAAATTTATTTCATTATTTTAAAAAAAGTTTTAGTTCTAGGGCTATTTTTTATTTCGTGTCTTAATTACTGTTGCAATCTCATATGGATAATTTCTACTGTAGATGGATGGTCGGGCAGAACCAGGTAAGGTGGATTGTGCTTCAATTTTCTCTTTTTGTGAGTATCAGCTCTCAATAGTTCCATGTAAAATTTGGTTTGAAACTTGTTTGAGAAACAGAATAGCAGCAAGGTACTTGTACAAAAATTTCTTTAATGGAAAGAAGGGAAGAGAAGAGGAGAACGCGAGCCTGTCACAGGTTCTAGAAGGAAGAACTAAGAAAGAAAGTGCAAGGCTATTCTATGAGATGCTGGTATGTTTTACACGAGTTTCGATTCCTTGCTGATCTTCAGGGCTTTGCCAGCAACGAACTGCTGTTCTATTGCTAATAGAAAAAATCTATATGCATAATCTATTTTCTCATCATCTCATGATGTGGCATTAGATGATAAGTTTATAAATAAAATATAATAAATATTATTCAATTATCTAATATCATATCATGAGATGATGAAAGGATGATGAGAATTGGGATGATGAGTAGCATTATTAATAGCGGTGTGTGATATGTTTCTACAGCTACACTTTTTCATTCTACACCCAAACTTATGCCGGCCTTCTCTCATTAATTTAATCTTAAAACTTAACAAAGTAGGGGGAAACACGATCGAAAATCTAATAGTGGTGTATGTAAACCAACTTTGCAGGTGTTGAGAAGTACAGGGTGTGTGGATGTGAAACAGGATAATGCTTATGGTGACATTGAGGTCTGGAGACTCCCGAAATGGGACCAAACTTGTGGAGCTGATGGTCCATGAAAGCCCTCCCAGTATCTGTCTATTTATTACATAGGAATAGGATGATTAGAAAGTGTAATAATCTAGCATGTTAGATGAGTAATTTTGACTTGTAGTGTCCTTTGTACAGAATATGCTAATAAAAAAATTAAGGTTTTCAGTTTAATTCAAAAGTGTCTCCTATGTAAATCCACCATCGTGTCTGTTTATGCAGGTAAATGTGGCTCATATGAGTAGCTTTCAATTCAATAAATTCAGGACAAAGAGCTCTGAAGATATTTCATTGTGGAAAAATACTTATTCTTTAATGGCATAGTTTTAAATGGAAGTATTTGGTTCAGGCTTTCAGCCCAAGAATTACTTAAGCCGGTTTGCGGACTTCTTGGGTAATCCATGAAACCAAGCCGAAATCAAAGGATGCAGAGCAGCCCACTTTCAATCAAGTCCATTAAAGCCCACATGAAGTACCCCTTCATGATCGCTCTAGGCTTTTATGTCCATCTGTTTTGTATCGTAATAGGACATTTCTTGTCCCCAAATTTTGTCATTTTCCACATGCTGAAGGTGTGCTTTATATGCAGTAGAGCTGATTGGCGGAGAAACGTGCGAGTGAAAAACATTCTCTAATAATATTTATTCCGTTGATAAGAATACATTTGAAAGGCTAATCTGACATTACCTCGTCGATAATAGACTTTGATTGCCGTGTAATTTGACCTTATCTTGTTGAGCAAAAGTGGGAAAGCAAAAGACAAGGCACTGACCAATAATACTACAATAATTAGAGCCCCCCCCCCCCCCCCCCCCCCAAAACCCAAAAAAAAAAAAACCATCTTTCATTATTAGAAACTATATCAGTAAAGGTAAGTTATGAAGCGCAAGTTACCCGTAGAAATATTCAAAGCAGAAGCCAAAAGAGATCATTTTCATTGATTGCAACATATATATATTATACATATATAGTACTCGACGTGGAAGATAAGTTGGAGTTCAGACAAATACAAGGTGCCATTATTGTAGCCTAGCCGAAGGGCTAACTGAAAGAGGTGAAGCGTGTGAAGCAAGGGGGTGAATTCAATCTTCTACGACCACCAAATAAAATATCATATATTGGTGATTGGTTTAGTACTGGACAGGCGTTTTGACTTGAAGAACTACATCCCCTGAGTTTTTCCTTGGCTTACTACAATCTGTTGGGAAATTTATTGTTCATCTGATTCACTGCACTGCAGCAGCTCTTATTTCTGCAGATCATATTGGATTTTCGATCCATGACAGCCTGAGCTCAGAATCTGCAGTTTCCATCTGGTAAAAGATGTTTCACTTCTCGTATTGTTTTTAAGATTCAAGGTTGCTCATGGTCTCAGTACCATTGAAAAGCCTGTTTTTCCTATTATGTTTAACAATCTTGCGCTCTTCTTTGAGATGATATTCATGAGCCCAAAATTGTGTTTGCTTGTGTTGGTCCACTTGCAATTTTACATCAGATTTGATCGAGATAGACAAAAAACAATCACAAAACATCCGGTTTTTTAATAAACTGATTACCTGAATCTTTCAAAAAGATTGGAGAAGCTTGTCTTTATTATCGGGTTGCTCAAAGTCAAAATAAGATTATCGTACATATGCTGGGGATTTTTCATTTACAACGTTGACTTCTTGTCATATGCAGATCTTCAAGTTGTCAAAGCTTTTACAAATGGGAATCCTCCACACTTTTTGGAACAGTCCAATTGGTCCTAAAACAACTCACTTTTGGGGACCTCTTGTAAACTGGAGCATTCCCATCGCAGTATGCTTTAGTACTTTTATTATGCAAGAATGCCAAACTAATGCATACTAACTTCAACTGTTCATTATTGTAATGTTGTCATTAGATTTAACACATTTATTGTTAAAAGGCTTAAATTATTAGATTAACATTATAGCCGTTGATCTGACAGGCACTGGCAGATTCGAACAAACCCCCAGAGTTGATTTCTAGGAATATGACAACAGGTTTTGAATATGTTTTAGGCTTGTGAATTCTGTATCATTTCTTCATCATCTAGCCTGTGTTATCATTAATTATGTGACCAGCTCAGAATCAACAAGTTGTGATCAATTGGTGTTGCAGTAATGTGTGTGTATTCAGCATTGTTCATGAGATTTGCATACATGGTACGGCCAAGGAACTATCATCTTCTTGCATGCCATGTCGCAAACGAGACTGTGCAGCTCTATCAGCTGTCGCGCTGGGCCAGGGCTCAAGGGTAAGCCATCCATATCCAAGATAGTACTGGTTTTATTCAAGATAGTGCTGATGACTGATGACAAAAGGTTCTGATGCATTATTGGCTTATTTTGTAATAGGCACTCGCAAAAGAAGGATGATGACCACGCTGGAGGAGCATAGTGCGTATGAATAGGAATAATGTTTGTGACAATCTCCTTCTTCTAGCCTTCTACATAATTTGATATTATGTAATGCTCATGGGATAACATGATCGATCTTAATGTTCTAAGATTCAAACCCAATTCATATTCAAATTTAATGGACCAAATAAGTGAAAGGAAAATGCTACTTGCACACGGGAGGGATACACCCCACGTACACGACCTCCACGTAGATAATAAATGAAACGATATTTTTTTTCATTTTTTATTTTTGATTTCAACCAGCTGTGAAGGAATTGATTTGAAGTGAAAGGAAATCACAAGTTTTATCTTTACAGACTTATCCAACACATTTGTCCTTTTTCACATTCATTGAGAGAATCCAAAGCTTTTGATATCGAAGTTATATATGCATCTCCAATATCGCGCCTTTGACCCTTCGTGTTTCTCTCTTTCCTGTAGTCTTGATCAGAGCCATGAGATTTTACAAACGGATGACTCGTTTTTTTCTTTTAATCTTTCACTTTATTTTTAATTGGTTGAGCGGCAATTCTCAATAAGATTAAAGTTCTAAAATTGATTTTGATTAAAATTCAGAAAACTAGTAGAGGGGAAGAAGACTTATAGGAATCATTTATGGGGACTTTCTGGGCATTTTCTTGGGATTTTTGGGAATGAAATACAAGGGGTAGAGGAGAAGAAGACTTATAGGAGGTAGATCATGCATTTATTGGAGGGGAAATCAAAAAGGAGAAGAAAAGAGACGGTTGTAAAGGGTATTTGGAACAGCAAAGACTGGTCAAGGATAAACGTGAATCTGCCCAAAATGCCTATGGAGAGATAGATTGGAGAAGAGCCCAACACCCTCACTGCTATTGTTTTTTTATTTATTGTTCTTAACGCGTCTCTCAATTTTCTCTTCATTTTCATGTTTCCTCTACCCACTTATCAAATAATCTTGTCTGTTTCTTCTGCCTGTAAATGAAGTTGTTCCTTACTTTTGATTTTCTGAGAATCAAAATAAAAGAGTTGTTGAAGAAGAGGCAGCACGATTTTTCGCTGGGTTTAGACGAGTGACGTGAGATTTCTAAGATCATAAATGAGTTTCATTTTTTCGTTCCCAAAATTTTCTCTCATTTTGATTGCCTTCTTTTCGTTTTTGTACTTTTTTTTTTTTTAATTTTACTTTTAAATATCGTGTCCCCATCGTGTACGCACTAGCGTGTGTACGTAGCCGAGTTATGAATGAAAATATCTCTTTGGTTTTTTTTTTTGGGGGTGAGATTATGGTAAAATTTGAAATAAATTTCTTTTCTCCCCAAACGGGTTTGTGTTATTAAACCTGGCAGTTCTAGAGAGTATTGGGATTGTTTTTTTTTTTTTTTTTTACAATTTAAATTATGTTAATTCTTTGAAGAGAAGTTTTATATCTATAAAAAAAGATTTTACAAAAATAAACTCACAAATTAAACTCATTTTATAATATAATATTATTAATTAGTTCTAATTTCCAATAAAAATAATTTATAATCTATCGTTTAATATTTGATCATATCAATTTATTAATTTAATTTTTATGAAATATTTTTATAATCGGCCTTGTTTATTTTTATAAATAGAATAATATGAGATTAGAATAGTTGAAATAAAAATTAAAAATTGAATAAACTTTTAATTTTAATTTTGAGATTTGTTAATGTTAAATTATTTATATTATTTTATATAAAAATTTGATAAAATTATAAAAAACAAACAGGCCTAAAGCATTTATTTTTGATGAAACAATATGGACCATTGATGGGCTTGGGCTATTAGGTTCCGGGTCTGTAATGAGCGCTTTTTGAAGGCATATTATACCGAGGGTTTTAATCACTCTTGATTACTCGAAGATCTGACGGTCTCAAGTGCTCAAAAGGAAAAGGAAAAGGAAAACAAACACAAAGTAAGAATCCGAACTCGCTTGAGGGGACTTCCCTTTTTTCGCCCAAACCCTACTCTCTGCTCAGGGTTTTACAGGTCGAAATGTTTTCCTCTCCCTTTGACATTTTAATTTAAGAAGCCATTCTCCTTGAGATTTATTTGTCTCTAATCTTTAATTAGATTTTCAGAGCTGAATGATCTGGTTGTGATTGTGAAGAAGGAGATTCACAGAAAGATAGAAATGGCAAGCCAAGCAGCTGTTTCTTTTAGTGGCAACGTGAAGGTACTACTTCCCTACTATTGATATTTCGTTCTGTATCGCTCATAGATTTTATTCTTCCTGAGAACACCAAGTTAAATTTTCTTTCAGCCGAGACCTGTTTTCATAAAGCATATATGGGGACGTCTCTGAAGCCCGCCATATGCTTGTGAAATTTAGTGATAACAAGTTCTAACTATTATGGATTTTTATCGCGAAGTTTTTGAAGTTTTTCTCTGTATTATCACCACCGATCTCTTCTTTACCGTTGAAAGTTCTGCTTAGCTGCAAGTATCATGGAATTGCTCAAAAAACTCCGTTTGCATCTTTCTCCTTTTGTCGCTAACGGTTAAAAGAATGCCATAGTAAACCGTGCGGACTAGGTGCTTTTGTTTGCCATATACTTGGGAGTGCTTTTAAGCTTGGTAAATGGGACTTTATTTTTTTTATATGTCGTCCCCATTGGCATGTGACTCGCTGATCAATGTTTATTAAAATGGTCTACTCAATAACAGAACTTACCACTCTATATTCATACAGAAAGCACTTGCTGGGCTGAGACGTATAGATCTGGAAGGTCTGCGTTGGAGGGTATTTGATGCCAAAGGACAGGTTCACATATACCTATATTTTCCCTACGTGCCATTCATTTTGGTAGATTATGTGTCCAGTAGTGTTGGTTGGAAAAGTTCGCTTGTTATTTGAATTTCAATAATGATGTTGGTCTCTATTCTCTTTCAAGAAAGAAGTACCTGAGTTGATCAGCCAGGTATTATGAAACAGGCAGATAGACATCTGCTGAAGAGTCTAATCTCTTAAATGCAATTTCTGCTAAATAATTATCGAATTGGTGGAACAGAATGCAAATTGTTGATTCATCTTCTTGAGGCAAAGTTTTGCAAATAATTACAACAATTGTTCTTTTCTAGGTCCTTGGAAGATTGGCATCCCAAATATCTACTGTGATTCAGGGGAAGGATAAGCCAACATACGCTCCAAATCGTGATGATGGGGACATGTGTATTGTGCTTAATGCAAAGGATGTCTGTGTCACTGGAAGAAAACTCACAGACAAGTTTTATCGTTGGCATACTGGGCAAGTACCGCTCTTTTCTCCAACTGCTTGCGAACTGTAGCAATGATTGGGAATTTGGGAGAATGATTAAGTTCTTGATTTGTTTCTATATAAGTTCAGTGCATAACTATGTGACCAAGATACAGCCATAACCTAATCCAACAGTGAAGTTGGAATCTAATTTTGTGTATGCTTTTTCAATATTCCCAGAAGCATATATATAAACACTTGCTCTTTAGTTATATACTAACACTTAGTGTAATTAGATGTATTCGGTGTATACTGTCTACTCCTTGTGTACTTGGGCTATGACTTTTTCTATTGATAAAGTTTTTTACCTATCAAAAACAAAAGTTATATGCTAAAATACTTGTACAAAAGGAATTATATATTAAAAGACCTTGTTGATAATCCGCAGCGAGAGTAAAAAGTTTACTTGTTCTAAGTACCACTTGAAACAAAGTAGATTCATTTCAAATTACATCGACGAGATAAAGGTGAATTTTTAATGTAGCTTTCTAATTCCAACTAATTAATGCATTTTGATATTGAGACAGCATATGTTCCCTGTAGGTATGTGGGCAACCTCAAGGAAAGGAGTTTAAAGGACCAGCTAGCAAAAGATCCTACAGAAGTTATCCGCAAAGCTGTTTTGCGCATGCTTCCAAGAAACAAATTGCGTGATGTGAGTGTTAAAATATGAATCCTCTCTCTCTCTCTCTCATTTAGTTCTAAGAAGTATACACCGTCATTATGCAATATACGAGTACAACTCATGTGCTATGATGTGCTAAATGCAACTAAATTAACTAAAAACAATAAATGTCATTGGTTTTGCTTTGACAGCAAGGGAGCAAAGTGCTGTTTATTTTAACCTAAATAAATTAGTAGAAGCATTTTTATGTGCTACTTTTATGGAAAAAAATGTCCACAAAATATATTGCCTGACTCTGCATGCATAACATTGCGATCAGCATTGCTGTCCTCAGCTTTATCTCAACAAGTTGTGAATCCTTCAAAAATAAAGATACTGACCTACAAAACATCTTGTCTCACAAAAGAATTTATTCCACCTACATGGCTACATGATCCAGGCTGACAAACTGTCCTGCAGAACAATATCATATCTCAGTTCTGTAGCAAAATTGGTTGAGTGGCATGGCTTGACTTGACTCTTGGAAAACTTAGTACTGGCTGTTTGAGATGGACCTACCAATATCACTTTCACAAATAAGAAGTTTTGCTTGTTGCCACTTTTTGGATTTAGAATCACAGAGACCGTTCTTTGATTAAATAATCACTTGAATGAATTTATAGTTACATCCCTTGCAGCGTTTTGTTGCATGTGCCTTGTCTTCCATATAAATGGTTTATCAAGACGTAAGTTCTGTTGCAAGAGTGCCTTTCTGTGGATGTTTCTAGGCACCAATTTCTGTTTGGTTTTCTATCTAGTCATTTCGAATTAGAATGTCACTATCAGAAACAGATTATTTTGACTTGAGAGTATTAGCCATCAAAATCAAATAATCTTATTCTTTAGCTCCTTATGGATGCAGGATAGAGATCGAAAACTGAGGATATTTGCTGATGGTGAGCACCCCTTTGGTGATAGGCCCATTGAACAATACATCATGCCTCCTCGAAGAGTACGGGAAATGCGACCACGTGCAAGGCGTGCACTGATTCGAGCTCAGAAAAAGGCTGAACTGCAAGAACAGAGTGCTAATGATACTAGAAAAGGTAAAAGGAAAGAAGTCAAAGCGAACGTGAGTTCATAAAGAATAAATTGTAGTTTATAGGCATACCTGAGAGGGCCCATAAATGCGGACATGGTTTAGCTTTTGTTTGGAAGGACAGTCAATATGTTTGGTTCGTCAAATTCTTTCATAGTTGGTTAGAATATTACTTAAATGGTTGTATTGAGGTGTCAAAACCTAGAGCACCATAAGGAAGATGGCAACCAGTTGACCCTGGGTTTTCCCAGTCAACTTCTCAGCTTGGATGATTTTTCAGACAAATTCCAAGAATTCATGCTAGTGCCATGAAACTTTGCTCCTTTTCCTTTTACTTAAAAACACCACTGGTATTGAGGAGAAAAGGGAAACATTGAGAAATGAACCCACTTGGAACCATAATAAAGAGTCCAGATTCTGTCGCATACAATTCTAAGCTGTTGAGGTTTCTGTTTCGAGTAATGGAGGTTTACACCTCCGTATATTTTTTGTGAAATTGGTGATGCGGTAATAATGTCATTTTAATTAAAATATTAAAAAAATACAAAACAAAATAACAAAAATTTGATGAGAAAAACAAAAACAAAAATAAAAAATATGAATAGTTAAATTAGAAGATGCATAAAAATAATATTTTTATATCAAGTGTATGTAAAAAATACAAATGTATACAAACGGCATTTTTGTTCCTTTTTTTTCCTTGTTTTTCCCATCATAAGTTGTTTAGGTTGAAGCAAAGAATTCCTTATCGAGAATTTGTGCATTTCTGAAATTAGTCAAAATGCTATTCTCAAACGCCTGGTATCAATAAAAAAAAATGTTGGAGCTTGTGCATAAGGTGGATCGAGATGCATAATTTTAGTAATTAATATTAAGAACTTAATAAAAGAACATGCTACACGATAAGTACACCTCAAAAAACTTAAGAATCTATGAAAGAAACTTCCAGTTAAACGTGGCAGCTTATAGAACAAGTCCACCTCCGAAAGGAAAAAAACAAAAAAAAATAGTACATTACTGCCAGCAGATGCATCCAAACTTGGGGTAGGGTCTACATAGACGCAAGGTCATACATTGTAACATTAGGATCTCTGATCTCAGTTTCACATATGAAGAGAAAAACAGACAAGGTGTGCAAGCAGCAACAAAAACCAAATGAGCATTGCGCACAACCTTTTTTTCTTTTTCTTTTTCTTTTTAGCAAATAAAAACTCTGAGGGAAAATACAAAGATTCTAATCACTCGAAGATCCATCATTGTCATCATCCTCATGATCTTTCACAACTTTCTCTATGAGCCTCTTGCGAACTCCTTCTAACACAGCTTTTCTTGACATATCACCCCCACCCTGCCCATCATTCAGCACGGGATCTGATTGGCAGAGAACTAATGCAACACCTAATTTCAGGGGGACACAGAAATAATAAAATGATGTTAAGAGTTCCACAGGCATACTTGTAGGTACAAAGGCATGCTTGCAAGTACAAAGGCAGCTTGTTGACAATATAACGAGCAAAGAGCACAGTTCTTGGGTATGATGACATATGGCTTTCAAAATAAGCTTGGGAAAAGCATTCTCCAAACTATAAGTAATCAAAAGTGTCTTATCATGTCGAGAAAGGCAAGGCCACCAACTTGCCCTTCGACTCAAAAGATATATAGTCCACCCATAGGGTGTTTTAGGTTTAAATTGTCCCAATTGACAGAAAACAGAATAGATCACCCAAGTAAACAAAATAAAAATAAAAATTTGCATCCTAAAATTTCTAGACATCAATATTTTTCATCCAAACACAAACTTCAACCAACAAAGTATAAACTCTGACTTTCAACTACAGTTTCCAGAGCATGGTTCATCCACAATTTGAAGCTGCACAAAATGTGTTCAAGTTCCAATATGGTACAGGCTCTTTGCACAGCAAAACTACTCCTAAAGGTCATACTAAAAGTTCCCACAAAAGAATCTTCTCCAATGTACCATAAGAACTGTCAATTTATATCACGTCCATGATACCCTTTCTTTAAATGTCAGTAATACTATAAGCCCAAAATGAGCAATCCAAGTACAACGAGATGCATACAAGAAAGTCACCAAGCTAGAAATAGAAAATCATGTCTGATAACTCGAATCCAGTTACAAGTTGTCACTTAAAAAAGTATCAGTGCCATTCATTCCGGTTTAATTTCTTTCACAAAAGCATTTTACAAATTCGTAATTCCACAGAAGCTATAGTTCCATCAATCTGTGGTAAGGTGTGTGAAAAATCGGAAGACAAAAAAATTTCAAAGAGCTCCCTTCTAAAAAAAAAAAAAGACAAAATAGAATGACACATGACATGATTGACATCTACTTCTGAGTCCTCAGAAATGATTATCCACGCATACATGCATAGATCTCATATTTAAGAATAACATCTGATTAAGAGAGGCATCAAGGTAGCATAAACTAATAAAAATTAAGGCGCACTTAGATATAAGATACCTTCAGGTGTGCATCTGCGGCCAAAACTATACAGGCCCACATAATTTGCTTTCACTGCACCATTGTTGTACACTAATAGAGTAGGAAGATTACGATCCGGGTAATTTGGGATGCAATCTGTCGATATTATCTTAACAAATTTCGTGGACGAGTACCTCGTTGCCAATTCTTCCAAGCATTGCATTAGCAGTGCACACTCCGGGATTCTATCAGGAAATCCCAACAAACATCAACATGAAAAAGAGATCAAGAGACAAGAAGTCCTAAAATAGAACAAGATATGCATTTTAGATCTCTCATAAAGTACCCTTCTTTGTAGAGGATAACGACAACCCAAACATCAGGTGGAGCTTGTGAAACCTCTCGCACAAAATCTGACCCCGTAATGGAGATCACCGATCCAAACCTTGCTACCTTAGCTTCTTCCCTTATCTCGGCCAACCTCTTTTTCCTATTTTAGCACACACTATTCAGCGTCAGAGTTTATATATATATATATATATATATAGGTAAATTCAGCGTCAGAAAATTCCAAATGACACCCTTGGATTCGTCATTTAGTAAGATGAGATGGAATGGATAAGATTATAACATATGGTCATATATTTCTTAATTGTCTAAAAGGAAAGCTCAACCGCTTTGAACTAAATCATTTTCAAACTCCCCAGTAGACACTATTTATTATGTTTCAATAACCAGAACAAAGTAAACTAGGCTCCATTTGTTTCACGGAAAGAAAGTTCCAAAGTAAATCTAATTCTTAGTTTTTTAAAGAATTAATGAGGAAAAGTCAAGGAATTACACATCTTCTTGAAGAAAATTGAAAATGAAGTTTCATTCTATTTCATTTTCGCACAATTCTAGGCAACCACACCGACAGAAAATAAATAGCCGATTCAAAGAAACATAGGGACCTGTACTCCTCGAGGAATCGATCATCGTCGAGATCTGGATCGTCTTGGAGTTCCTCGAGCTCCTCCTCGGTTTTATCATCGATCCAGGACTTATCTTTTGGGAGAGAGGATTCTTCCTGGGCGGGCGTGAAGGATGGGGGCTTGAACGCTGGGGGTTTCGGCGGTAAATTCCCGAGCTTCCGTTGAATGTCGTCCCACTGAGTCGACGCGCCCTCCACGTCCTTGTACACGAAGTGATAGTCCGCCATTGTTGTTCGTACGTTCGAGCTTTCGCTCTTTCGTTAACGCTTGCAGTTGCCTTCGGGCGTTCGATTTTGTTCCGTCTCGATAGGTTTGCAATTTTTTAGGTCCCGGAAATATTTCTCAAACTTGGGGCTCCATTTTGTCCTCCTAAACAATATAAATCTAGCGACTTGTAAAACCTCCCGGACCCAAAATTTGGTACATTCTTTCTTCCAGATCGGATCCTTAATTATTGGTTTGATCGGTTTATTCGATTCGATCCGATCCGATTTATAAATATATATTTTCTCTTTTTTGAACAAAAAAATTAATACAAGAAATTAATTAATTTAGTAAAATTAAAATAAGTGATTTCTTCTATATATAATTAATGAATATTAAATAATCTAATTGTACGTTTGATTAATAGTGATCCCTTAAATATAATTATATAATTAATTTATATAGTTATTAATTTAGCCCCATCCAACATCTAGCCCCCTAGAAGGGTCTAGGGATGGGAAGAGCCCAACTCTCTGCCACGTATTTTTCCAGTTTTACTTTTACCACCACTTAAATATTTATAAGTAATTCTATATAAAATTATAAGGATGGTAAATATTGTATAACTGTTTTAAAAAATAGTGAAATTTACTATTTAAAAAATTAATTTTTTTCATATAAATCTGTTGCCCAGATGACTAACACAAGAGGGGGGTGAATTGAGTTGTATTTAAAAAAATAACAATTATAAATTAAATATATAATATAAAATATAAACAAAATATGAAACAATAATAAATATAAAAAGTAAGGGTAAGAAAGAAGCAAACTCAGTATGTTAACGAGGTTCGGCCCCACTGCCTACGTCCTCGCCTCAAGCTACCTCTTGAAAATCCCCAAATCCACTATTCAATCTCCTTTAGGTGGAGATAGAAACCTATTACACATTTGAGCAGCACCGCTCCAAAGAATCCGTGTAGAACACCCTCTACACTTCTAATCACCTTATACTTGGTGATTTAACTATTCCCCGTGTAGAACACCTTCTACACTTCCAATCACCTCACACTTGGTGATTTAACTATTTCCCGTGTAGAACACCTTCTACACACACAAGGGTTATACACGCCCTTTTACAAATACAAGAGTTGATAGTAGGTAGACTATCAAAGTACACTCCTCAATGAGTGAGATAGAAACAATACAGCGCAACCTATATCTCTCTCAACAAGAACAAGAATTAAGGTTCAAAACTTTAGAAAAGAGAGAATGAGAGTTTTGAAGAAATGATGCAAAACTTAGCAATAGATGTGTAAGCTCTTGTTGTGAATTTTACAAAACTCAAGTGAGCTATTTATAGGCAAATGATTTTTCAATTTCAATTTTGAAAATATTCCCATGTCAAAAACATTATCATTTACTTTTCAAAAATTTCAAATCTAATATTTTTACTTTTTGCATCTGACAAAAGGAGCACACTTTACTTTTCAAAAATTTCAAACATAATCTTTTACTTTTTGTATATGACAAAAGGAGCACACTTTACTTTTCAAAATTTTCAAATAAAAACATCTACTTTTTGTATAAGTCAAGAAAAGCATCCACCACTTTTGAAAATATTCAAATAAAACATGCACATGTGAAAGATGACAATCAATTATCTTAATATTTTCAAAGTTCAAACTTTTAATCATGTCATGCACATGTGAAAGATGACAATCAATCATCTTTCAAAATTTTCAAATTTAATTTTCAAAATATTCATGCATATGTGGAAAATGTATTTTAATGCTTTATGATAAAATATTAATTTTGAGCCTTAATCCTAATTTTGAATTTTTAAGAGATTTACAATATTACTCTATGATTTTTATGTGAACTTGTTCCCTTCTTGCTCATGCTTGATTCCTTGATGTGCTTGATTATATTGTGTGGACAACTTGAGATTGAGACTCCTTTATTCTTTGGATTCATTTGTTATCATCAAAATCCATTTGTAGATTTACATGAAACTTGAAACCTTGGGTTCAACAATCTCCCCCTTTTTGATGATGACAAATGCTTGATAGAACCTGAATCCTGTATTAATACTTAAGCTCCCCCTGAGAATGTGCGTTAGTTTTTCAAGCAAAAATATAAACATAATTCCAAGCATATATAACAAGTTTAGCGATTTAAATAATGTTAATGTTCTAGTCTAAAACTTTTTCCCCTTTTGGCATCATTAAAAAGGAATCATAATTATCTCAATAAGATATATTCCTACAATAATTAACAGACAAATAAAACGCTGCGTTAGTAGAGACTGTAGAAGTTAGAACCACCCGTGTCCGACAAAACCTGCAAAGGTTGAAGCCGAATTTTATCATCTCGATGCGGAAGAAGATTTAAATCCGCTTGATGTTATTGACGAATTAGATGTTCCAGAGATTTGAAGTTGAATAATTAAAATTATTCGTGTCCGACAAAGACAGCAAAAGCTGCAGGCCTAGCTCTGGTAATGAGGTGCGGAGCCATGCATGTCCGACAAAACCTGCAAATGTTGGAAGTCTAACTCTGGCAATTCGGTGCGGAGCTACGCGTATCTGACAAAACCTGTAAAGGTTGGAGGTCTAGCTCTAGCAGTCGGTGCGAAAGCAGATCAATCGCTTGATGTTGTTGACAAACGGGTTTGAAGGCTCTGAGTTTCAAAAAAAAAATCGTTTTTACCAATTGGATACCAAAAAAAACATTACTTCTTGACCTAAGTTCTGTTTCTTCATAACGATAGAATGACCGAACAATTCTCTTCCACTAATGTTCCAGACTTGAATCGGGAACCCTTGACGCATCAACCATCAATCTTCTCTACTAAGGCCGTCAATGCCATGATAGGAGCAGAAAACCGTTTTTCTAGTAAGAAAACTTTTGACAATGTGTGTCCAGCATATCTTATATTTCTTTTGACTAATAAGATTTGAAGAGACAATAGTCTGTCTTGTTCTTTATGCTATCTCTATAAAATCAGTTTTAAAGTTCATCCGATTTGCATCAAATCTTATTCTCATCTCTATAACTCATCTGCATTCCTTCAATATTCTCGCTTTAAGTTTTCAATTCTTTTCTCAATGGCTCATTCTTCTAACATTCCTCTAGATGCATCCATGAGGTATTCTACATCTCAATCTCATGTCCTTTCTGCAGCTACCATTGGCGCCATGTTGCAGCAAGAGAACAATAGTTTGGCTAATAAGCCAGACTCTGATGCTATCTACGACTTGGTGAGTCTCGGGACTCGCTACTCATCCTCTATTGTCGCTTTTTTCCAGCGGCTACAAGTCAAAAATCATGAGGTTGAAAAGCTTAAAGAACAAATTGTTGTACTTCAACGAATTGTTCAAGAGTCTCACACAAGGGAAGGAATCCTTCGGCAGAAGAATAAAAAGTTGAAATCTCTATTGGATTCTTCATTCCGCTTGCCAGTTCCCATGGATAGGGATGACATGATATTGTATAAAGAGAATGAGCGTCTCAAACATGAGGCTAAGAACCTCAAGTTTATGTAAAAGTATTTAAAAAATATCTCTCTATTTTTATGAACTCTGATCTATCTTTCAAGAGATATTCATAACATGCATCATACCTATTTCTCTTCTAATCATACATAATCTATCTTCTGGTAAGGGTTTTGTGAATATATCTATTAACTGATCGTGTGTGTTTGTGAACTCCAGTACTATATCTCCTTTCTGCACATGATCTCAAAAAAATGATATCTTATTTCAATATGCTTAATTCTAGAATGTTGTATTGGGTTTTTTTTTAAAGATTTATAGCACTTGTATTATCACATTTGATTGGAATGTGATTATACATAAGTTTAAAATCCTCAAGTTGTTGCTTCATGTAAATAACTTGAGCACAACAACTACCCGCAGCAACATATTCTGCCTCAGCAGTAGATAGTGCAACAGAATTTTGTTTTTTGTTTTTTTTTTTTTACTAAACTAGGAAACTAGTGCATGACCTAAGAAATGACATGTTCTACTAAAACTTTTTCGATCATCTTTACAACCAGTATAATCGGTACCTGAATAACTAATAAGATCGAAAGAAGTGTGGTTAGGATACCATAACTCTAAGTCAATGGCACTGGCAAAATATCTAAAAATCCGCTTGACTTCAATCAAATGAGATTGTTTTGGAAATGATTGAAAACGTGCACATAAACATACACTAAACATAATATCTGGTCTACTGGCTGTCAAATATAATAAGCTACCAATCATACCTCGATATACCTTCGAATCAACTAGTTTACCGGATTCATCTTTATCAAGTTTAGTGGATGGGCTCATTGGTGTTCCAGTTTCCTTAACACCTTCCATCCCAAACTTCTTCAGCAATTTCGTAATATATTTTGATTGATTGATGAATGTCCCACTTTTTGCTTGCTTAATTTGCAATTCGAGAAAGAATATAAGCTCTCCCATCATGCTCATTTCAAATTCTTCCTGTATAGTCTTAGCAAAAACTTGGCACATATTTTCATTAGTAGCACCGAATATTATATCATCAACATAAATCTGAATCAAAAGAATATCATCATTTTCGTATTTAATGAAAAGAGTTGTATCAATTTTTCCTCTTGAAAAGCCTTTTTTAATCAAGAAACCACTAAGTCTCTCGTACCACGCTCTAGGAGCTTGCTTGAGTCCAAATAGTACTTTTATGAGTTTGAAAACATGATTTAGAGAAATATGATTTTCAAAACCTGGAGGTTGCTCAGCATATACTTCTTCATTTATAAAACCGTTTAAAAAAAATACTTTTAACATCCATTTGAAAAAGTTTGAAATCTTTATAACAAGCATATGCAAGTAGCATTCGAATAGTTTCTAATTTTGCGACTGGTGCATATGTCTCATCATAATCGATTCCTTCTTCTTGATTGAAACCTTGGGCTACAAGTCGAGCCTTATTTCTAGTGATGATTTTAGACTCATCTTTCTTATTTCTAAAAACTCATTTTGTTCCAATAACAGCATAATTTTTAGGTTTAGGAACAAATGTCCATACATTATTTATTTCAAATTAATTTAGTTCTTCTTGCACAAATAGAATCCATGATTTATCAATAAGAGTTTCATCAATATTTTGGGTTCAATTTGAGATAGAAAAAGTGTGTGATTGCAAATATTTTTAAGAGATGATCGAGTACTTACACCTCGTGAAGGTTCTCCTAGAATTTATTCTGCTGGATGATCTTTCACATGTTTCCACTATTTGGTTGCATCTTGTACTAAGTCTTGATGATCTTTCCTTCTATTTCCATGATATTCCCTTTTAAATTGTCTCCAAATATCACACATCCTTTTTCTTTAGAAGTGAAGTCAATGAATTTAGTTTTGTCTTCTGTCACGTATCTTGAGCATCCGTTATCTAAAAATCATTTATTTTTACCTGTAGAATACTTCATGCATACCTACAAAAGCAATTAAAAACAATTCCTGGTACCCAAGTTCTTTGGGTCATTTATTTATTAGTTTTAGAAGAAATAAGATTTTTAGGTACCCATATGGCCCTAATAGTCATTGTATGTTTTCTTCTAATAGGACAAGCAAAATAATTATGACCATTTCTATTACAAAAATTGCAAATAGCATGTGACATATATGAAGAACTTGAGTGATTATAATAGTATCCTTTTTTAACAAAATTATTTTTATGAAAAAAATTTTGAATATTGGATTTTGATGTAGAAGGATTATCAAAGAAGTTTTTATAAGATTTGTATTTTTGTTTTGGCTTATATCCCAAGCCTGCCTTATTAAAAACACATCTTTGGCTACCAAGAAATTTTTCAAAATTTCTTTTTCCATTCGTAAAGTTTTCAATAATATTTTCTAAATCAGTTTTCTTTTTCTTCAACTCAAGATTTTCATCTTTCAAAACAATACTTTCTTTTCTTAAAATATCAATTTCGTTTGTTAAAAAAGAATTTTTTTTTTCAAAACAGTATACTTGATACCCAATTTTTCAAATTCCTCATATACCTCTTCTAAAACATTTTGCAATTCTTCATATGATGGATCTTCAATATTATCAAGATTTGTTACCTCAATATCATCTTTAGCCATAAGACAAAGATTTGCTGATTCTCCATTACTTACTTCACTATCTGAGCTACTTGAATCATCATCCCACGTAGCTTTCATTGCTTTTTTGCCTTTGTTTCGATCTTTCTTTAGCAGAGTACAATCTGGCTTGATATGACCAAGTTTATTGCATTTATAACAAATTAAAGTGTCATTTTTACCTGAATCTTTCTTGGAAAACTTATTGAAGGATTTCCTTGGAAGAGTTTTATTTTTCTTTAAGAACCTCTAAATTCTTCTTACTATCATTGTAATTTCTTCATCTTTGTCGTCATTTTCCTCATATTCATCACTTTCACTTTCATGTGGAACAGCTTTAAGTGCCAAGCTTTTCTTTGACTTTCCTTCTTCTTCTCCTCTTTTCAATGTGTACTCATGGGTGATAAGTGACCCGATGAGTTCATTCACTGCGAGCTTCTTGAGGTCTCTAACTTCAAGAATCGCTGTCACTTTTGACTCCTAACGTTTTGGTAGAGAGTTGAGAATTTTTCTTACTATCTCTACTTTGGAATAAATTTTGCTAAGAGCTGTCAAGCTGTTTATGATGTTAGTAAAACGAATGTGCATACTAGAAATAGATTCATCATCATTCATCTTAAACATTTCATATTCATGAGTAAGAATATAAATTTTTGATTCCTTGACTTGAGAAGTTCTTTCATAAGTAACTTCCAAGTTATCCCAAATTTCCTTTACTGTAGTGCAAGTCATTACTCTATTAAACTCATTACCATTAAGAGCATTATATAATAAATTCATAGCAGTTAAATTCAAAGTATAAAGTCTATCGTCTTCACGATCAAACTCTTCTTCTTCCTTTTTGACCTTTACTCCATCAATCACTTTTGTTGGAATATAAGGTCCATTTACAATGCATTTCCAGATTTCTCGACCTTGAGCCTGAAGGAATATTCTCATCCTAACTTTCCATAATGAGTAATTGTCTCCACAAAAGAGTGGAGGCCGACTGCTGAATTGACTTTCACCAAATGAAGCTGCAATGTTAGCCATAAGATCTTAACTCAAAAGATAGTTAATCTTATAATAGAGCTCTAGCTCTGATACCAATTGTTACTGATTATAGGCCGCACCTATGTCACCTAACAACTGTACCTACCAGACTAGCCGGCCACCGTTTCTACCGGTGCACCGTCACCCATAGTCGGAGAGTCTTGCTTCGGTGACACAGTCACAAGCGAGAGTTTCCATGAGTGATCTGCCTGTATGAACAGTACAGGTCAACTAGCTCTGATACCAATAGTTACTAATCATAGGCCGCACCTATGTCACCTAACAACTGTACCTACCAGACTAGCCGGCCACCGTCTCTACCGGTGTACCGTCACCCATGGTCGGAGAGTCTTACTTCGGTAACACAGTCACAAGCGAGAGTTCCCATGAGTGATCTGCCTGTATGAACAGTACATGTCAACTAGCTTTGATACCAATTGTTACCCAGATGACTAACACAAGAGGGGGGGTGAATTGAGTTATATTTAAAAAAATAACAATTATAAATCAAATATATAATATAAAATATAAACAAAATATGAAACAATAATAAATATAAAAAGTAAGGGTAAGAAAGAAGCAAACTCAGTATGTTAACGAGGTTCGGCCCCACTGCCTACGTCCTCGCCTCAAACTACCTCTTGAAGATCCCCAAATCTACTATTCAATTTCCTTTAGGTGGATATAGAAACCTATTACACCTTTGAGCAGCACCGCTCCAAATAATCCGTGTAGAACACTCTCTACACTTCCAATCACCTTACACTTGGTGATTTAACTATTCCCCGTGTAGAACACCTTCTACACTTCCAATCACCTCACACTTGGTGATTTAACTATTTCCCGTGTAGAACACCTTCTACACACACAAGGGTTATACACGCCCTTTTACAAATACAAGAGTTGATAGTAGGTAGACTATCAAAGTACATTCCTCAATGAGTGAGATAGAAACAATACAGCGCAACCTATATCTCTCTCAACAAGAACAAGAATTAAGGCTCAAAACTTTAGAAAAGAGAGAATGAGAGTTTTGAAGAAATGATGCAAAACTTAGCAATAGATGTGTAATCTCTTGTTGTGAATTTTGCAAAACTCAAGTGAGCTATTTATAGGCAAATGATTTTTCAATTTCAATTTTGAAAATATTCCCATGTCAAAAATATCATCATTTACTTTTCAAAAATTTCAAATCTAATATTTTTACTTTTTGCATGTGACAAAAGAAGCACACTTTACTTTTTAAAAATTTCAAACATAATCTTTTACTTTTTGTATATGACAAAAGGAGCACACTTTACTTTTCAAAATTTTCAAATAAAAACATCTACCTTTTGCATAAGTCAAGAAAAGTATCCACCACTTTTGAAAATATTCAAATAAAACATGCACATGTGAAAGATGACAATCAATCATCTTAATATTTTCAAAGTTCAAACCTTTAATCATGTCATGCACATGTGAAAGATGACAATCAATCATCTTTCAAAATTTTCAAATTTAATTTTCAAAATATTCATGCATATGTGGAAAATGTATTTTAATGCTTTATGATAAAATATTAATTTTGAGCCTTAATCCTAATTTTGAATTTTTAAGAGATTTACAACATTACTCTATGATTTTAATGTGAACTTGTTCCCTTCTTGCTCATGCTTGCTTCCTTGATGTGCTTGATTATATTGTGTGGACAACTTGAGATTGAAACTCCTTTATTTTTTGGATTAATTTGTTATCATCAAAATCCATTTGTAGATTTACATGAAACTTGAAACCTTGGGTTCAACAAAATCATATTTTATTCACTTTTTTTAAAGCGGTTATGCGATGATTATTTAATCTACGATTGCATAAATATTTTCTCTATAAGTATGTATATTATATCTATATTATGTCTGTATATAATTCATATATTTAAATATTATATTTGAAAAATTGTGTATATAATTATATATTATAATTTGTTAGACTTATTCATAAAGTATGCATTAACAAAGTTAAAAATTATTATACTATAATTTATACAAAACATACAATAGCAAATTTTTAACTATCATTCAGATTTTTCATCCATTCGTGTGTTATTTGGGTCTAGGACCTCATTGATCAAAAGCTCCTAAAATTTATAGTAATATTTATAAAATTCAAATTTATAGAAATATAAAAATATAATTTTGATTATTTTTAGATTTAAGAATAGTTTTTAAACTTGGTGGAATATAATTAAATTTTGAAGTAGACATGAGGTAGAATGCGATACCTCACCCCCGCATCTCGGAGGCAAGGTGAACGCTATGCTACACTGTATAGTGCAACACCCCTACGTTTTGGTTGGTCTCGTTGAGATCTGTCCAAAAAAATAACATTCTAAAATCGACTAATAAGATTATTAGTTCGGTCCGATCAATTTTTTTTTTTTTATTAGAACCGATAATCCTACATTTCCAATCCTCTCTAGATACTGTCAAACTAAGCTGTAATTAGTTTAATTGAGTTTTGAATTTTTTTTTTATAAATAAATGGTTCATACAACATTTAAATAGAGAAATTATGCACAAGTCTTTGTAAGAAAATATATATTTAAAAAATTATAAAAAGTATTCTTTATTAGTGGACTCCAATATTTTATAAAAGATTTACACAAGATTTGTTTATTTGAGATTTATACATAATATTACTGTTTTTTATAACGAAATCAGTATGTGCCAATTTCAAAATTTAAGCAAGACTTGTTTATTTGAAACTTATATATATCATTATTGTTTTTTATAACGAAATTAATATATCATTATTTCAAAAATTTAAGAATTAAATTTTATATATATCATTAATATATATCAAACTGACTAATCATTGAAATTCAAAATTTTATATATAAATTTATAAATTGATGTAGTTTTATCTTTTATGTCACACGTTAGTGACTAAGTTTATTTTTATGGAATCCGACTAAAGCATTTCTTGCATTAAAATTAATCAATTTTATGTATAAATTAGGATCTGACTTTCATTAACTCCAAAAAAATGATATTATGATGATATATAAAGAGAAATGCTAAGTAGCCCATTGGTGGGTCCCATTTTGGTGCTGCTTCTTTTTTTTTCTTTCTATTTTTAACTTAATAATTAAGAAAATATTGTTAAATAATATTGTGATATTTTTTAAATATTTGAAAATGTTTAAAAAATGATGTAAAAATTAAATAAATAAATAAACAAAAAAAATTTATTAAAGAGCACAAGAACAGGACACTCCGACGGGCTCCGTAGTACTCATCTATAAATCCATCCTAATATTTTAGTGTTGGATTAGTCTATATTTAAGCTTCCGAACCAATTTATTTCACCAATCTCAACATCATGATCGAAAAACATTTAGTCAAGGTAAAAAGAAAAAACTCATACAAAGCATTCAATTTCCACGTGTCCGATTTGAATTTCCACGTGTACAGGTTCCTCTCCTTTTCCAAAACCCAAAAGATGGGGAAGTCATGATTCGACTTCAACCGTTCAATCCCTCATATGAGTCGCACAATTTGTCATGGTCTGTCTCTAAGAAAGCAAGATAGGTCAATCAATAATCGTACATTAAAGACACCAAGTTTCAAAGTGGGAATTGAACTTGCCATGAAAGGAAAAAATTTCACAGATCGCATTCCTTACAAGTAAATTCTCTCAGTGAACAACATAGCAATAATCAGCCGATACAGCATGTACAAGGGATTTCCTTACTAGTAAAGAGAAGAGAGAGGGAGAGGAGGGGGGGGGGGGGGGGGGTGCGGGCTAGAGGAAGAACCAAAAACTTCAAAAAAAAAAAAAAAAAAAACAGAAGAGAGTACTTCGATTTTCAACTACCACCTAATTCATATGCCAGAAAAAGAATACACATGAATGCAAAGAATATATTCATAATCTCTTAAAAAGGGAAAAGTTAACGTATAGGTTAACTCTGGTTCCTCTCTTTACACAAAATGTGCCACTCCTGGAGTACTGCAGCTTGAAGAGCACGATGTTCAGCCTCCTCTGCAGTTAACTTCGACAGGGTTGAAGGTCCCTTTGTTTTTCCATCTTCCTCGTCATCTTTCTTATCTTCCTTCTTTTTCTTCTTTTTATCCTCATCTTCCTCATCATCTTCCCCTTCACTCTCCTCCTCTTCATCATCCGATTTAGGAGTCTTTGGTCGAGGTTGGGCTGCCTTTAGTAAGGCAATTCGTTCCATTGAGATCCTAAGCCTCTCAGCAGCAGCCACCTTCACTTCATCTTCGGGCATGTATTCCACACCCCCATCAGTAAGGTCATCTAACCATCCCTGTAGGTCTGACCCAATCTCCTTTGTAATTGACGCATCAGAAGCTCGAACCACAAATTTGCACATCATGGTAGTTGTTTCATCTCCCAAATCTACATTTCTGCTCACTTCACTGGCCCCAAAGATCATCATGCCCAAGAAGCCCCCATACCAAGTTTTTGCAGCAAAACAAAGCTGTTTCAAGTCGGTGAATTAACAGGTAAGTCTCTTTCAACTATATGCTCCAATAAAACAACACAGACCAAATGCCACTGCTAATTGTACAAAATAAATTCTCTGTTTTACATGTCATTTCGACTCCAAATTAACCATCTCAAATCCTAGTCAGTAAGAGAGTTCATTTATTTTGCTAAAAAAAAAAAGATTTCATTTATTTTGCCAATCTCCTCCAAATATCAGAAACACTTTGTTCTAACAAGGACAAATCAGTGCCAAAAGTAACATTTGTCACTAGCAGAGGTCCTTTTATGACTGATCAAAGGAAGAGTTTTCAAGAACAAACACTGACTAGATGTCACAAACTACAATAATGAAATGGACAGACTGTGAAGGAGATTGTCAACAGAAATATCAAGCAATAATATACTGTACCTGAAACCCTGCCACCGTTCGGATAATATGTGAACAAACTCTGTGGAATGGCTTAGATGACAGAGATTTGAGTCCACTTAAGAAAGGCGATGCACCATACTGTTGTGCAGCTGTAGCCTTGAAGCCACTTCCTTCATATGTATATGTACCTGTGTACTCCATTATAGCAGGCAAACTAGGCCATAGGCGGAAAAATTCAACAGGAGATATTTTATGGGGTAACAGAAGCTCCGTGAGTGGAATTTTGTAAGGTTGACATCTCAAAATCACAGGCTCTCCCAGTTCTGGTCTTAAGCTTCTCTTTTGTCTCATGATTTGTGGATCCTCCTCTGCGTAGTCACCCTCATAATCTCCTGCAGCACCACTCCCATAGAATGGATAGTATAATACTTGAACCCAAATTGCACATCTCTCAAAATGGGATACACCCACTGTCACGCTGCTGAGTACTGGATCCTACAAATAACATCAAGGAAATTGATAACTCAAACGGACAAAGGGGGAGTGGAGTTGCTATATTACACTGTAAGTAAGAAGATGAAGAGAAGAACTGCCAAGCTGTAAACTACAAGGCAATACCTCCTCAATAGATCTTAAGGTAAAATGTAACTTGCTGACCAGAATTATCACCACACAAAAAAATAATAAATTTTAAATGGGGAGAGAGCATGAATTCCCCAGCAAAAAAGTAGACATCTAGGTTATACTGCACTCAAGAAAACAAAATCAAGATCATAGACCAAGAAACTCTTAATGATAAGAAATGCTATTCATGGCCAAAGAAAGAGAAAAAATAATAAGAAACTGAGAATGGTATTATTTTCAGATAAAAGGAACATAATTCAAGGATCATGCACAAAGTAATGGAAGGCAAATATTTAAGAACTCCACCAGAAGGATCAAATGAGAACATTCTAATACCTTAATCTTATTATAACCAGGAAACCAACCCTATTTCTCTTAAACATAGACAACAGACAAAGAACGGTAAGGTTAATTAGTGGTTGAGAATTAGACCACTTTTATTGAGTGAAACTTTTTCATTAAACAAGAAGAAAAACTGGGAGGGCAGTAAGATGCACTGTATAGGCAGGAAAGAAAACCTGTGAAACAAGATTACGCAATTGCCGAATTGCTTGAGGAGACCCATCCATATAATATAATGCACCAGATAACCCAACTCGAATGTCCACCCGATTCAGTTCAAGTTCTGTCAAATTTAAGACCTGCAACATATTCACCAACTGTCAAAATGATTTAATCAAGCACCAAAGCAGAGCAGTATCAGTCATACATCTAAACAGAGTAAGTATCTTCATTGACATAGGTTATGAAAGTTGGGTCTTCCCAATGACATGCACTGTATATTAAAAGAGATGCAAAACCAGCTCCTGAGTTGAAGGTAGCAGTTGCTATATGTTATCAGAAAAAAATTGAAGGGCTAGGTGTGATAAGAGGTGGTAAGGGTGCCGTTAAGGCCCAATAAGGGCGAGCTTGGCGTGTTAAGTAATGGGCCAAATGCTAAAAAATTAGATAACGGAAAAGAGAAAGTTGGGTTTGGCCCAGTTTCAATACCTAGACCTAGGCGAGTGTGGCACGTCAAAAGGAAAAGTGGTCTACATTCGAAGTGGGTATACAACAGGTATTGGCGTGGAGACAACTGAAACGGACTGCCCCTCACCAAAGGTGACCCAGAAATCACTGATGAGTTGGGCAGCCGGAACCAATGTAACTATTCAGGCATCTTGCAGGTTGACACATAACTTTGGCCGAGGTGGTGACAACATCAATAGCCCTGTGGAGGAGACGTGAGTTTTAGGAACTGGTGTGGAGGAAGGGATAGGGTTGTCATTGGTGCCTTGCGGGGGGCAATTTTTAGGGCCTGGTCCACAGTTTGGAGTGGATAGCAGAAGATGCTGTCCCCTTAATATCTCTCCCACCGATTAGCAATATAGCTGATTCATCATCGAATTGGGTTTTGGATAACGTAAATGAGATACAACAGGATATGGGGATTCTTGGAAAGGATTCGAGGACCAATTCACAACACTACTCACTGCAATAGAGGCGGATGTACTTGGCACAAAATCAAAATCTAAGAAGAGCAGAGCGCTAAAGCATCTTACTTGGGCAATCAACTATGATGATAAGGGAGGTAGTTCAAATCAGGGAAGGACCAGAGGAAAGATAGAACCAATTGTATATTGTTGGTAGGACCAGTGTGTTGGGGAACTTATAGTGATTAGGGAAATGGGCAAATCTGGTTTGGTCGGATAGGCCTTGGTGCACTGGTGGTGGTTTGGGCCAGGCATTTTTGGGCTTCAGCTTTGTTACGTTCATTTTCCTAGATGGGTTTGTTGTTGGACTAGGGCTTTGTTGGGTTTATTGTTCCTTGGATTTTTTTTGCAGCCCCAACTAGGTGTTTTCTCTTGTATACATCTAGTGTACTTGGCTACACCTATTGGTATTAATAATTTTTTTTTTGAGAAGTAAATATCAATAAATTTTTATTTATAAAAGAAATATCCATTGCTTCTTTCAGGCAACTCAACTGCTCAGAATACGAATCAAATATGTATCAGGTAATGAGTCATGAAAGCATGAGACATTGTTTGCTCAATACAACCAACACACAGACAGACAGAGAGAGCTTCCATGGAAACTAACACAAAAAACAACTAAACCCCTACAGAAGATGCTAGGCAACAACTAGAATAGTAGCAATCAAGATCCATGAGTTCAGATGAAGTGAATTCTAGCTACCTTAAAAGTGCAAACAAACACTATCCATTCCGCATTATCATTAATTCCCTCTTCAAATGTAAGCAAAACTATGGTGCTATGTTAGATAAGCATCTTACTCCCCACCCCCCCCCCCCCCCTCTCTTTTCTCTTCTCCTTTTTATAAGTAAACTTATTTGAAATTTTTTGAAGTATTGCTTTTCTATAATACTAATTAACCATAAATAAAAGGGTGCACATGGAGTTTTTTTTTTTTTTTGGACAGATGGGTGCACATAAGTCTAGGTCTTTTAAATAGTTACAAGTAAAACAAAGTTCAACCTTTAAATGAAGAGTGATCCTTCCATCACCAGAATCAGCTAAATGGTATGCTTCAACATAGCATGGATCACTGCTACCGGTCAAAGTAATTGCAGTTGGAGGAACCTTCAGTAAAGTAGAGTCGACTCCTTTAGTCAGCAAAAGAGTTAATTCACTAGGGTCAGGCCTCCATAGCTCTAAAATAGCCTTGTGAACCAAGCCTTCCACCTTCCTATCCTGAGCAGCAGATGCCTCATAAAACTGAACAGTTAGTTTGTGGTGGCTAAATGGGTAATCTCCTCTGGCTTCACTAACCCCTGCCCACCTGAAAATGAAACCTAATTATCCCAGTCTTCAACATCTCTACTACACAAATATTGAGATACTTGTTCGGCAATTAGAAAAATACAATTTGAGGAAGTTGAGGAAATGACAATCAAGAAAAAACAATACTACAATGTATGAAGTTAAAATTTATTCATCTTGACAGATTGTTGATTTGAACTCAAATCTGAATTTTAATGGGACATTTCTGTAAAATATCCCGACAAAAAATGGAGTTGACCTTTTAGGGCGAGGGCGGGTGGGGGAACGAATTTAACATGGAAAAGTTAGAAATAAAGAGAATACTGGGAAAATTCAGGGCGTACAACCAAATGATACCCTACAAGAAATCTTTATTCACTTTATAAGAATATAGAGTATAAGAGTACACATACCTGCTCTCTAGATGACTTGCAACATATTTGAGTCTCTGCAATATTAAGCGGCACTGATGCTTGTTGACAGAATCAGCCAAACCAATGGTTCTAAACTCTTCAAGTTCTTTAGTCAGTAACTGCCCTGCCCTTGGGTGACGTGAACCCAACCGCTGAGCACATAAAAGAACAGCCTGAATATCTTGAAGCCTATTCGTGGTATCAGCAGATGAATCTATGTTGAACAAAACTTTGTGGATGTTTGCTATAATTATGTTAAGAGGATCATCAGGATCATCAGCTAGAAGTGGATCCAATCCTTCTAGATCTATGTGTTCTGAAATTGCCCAAACAACACGGGCACATACTCTAGGGGTATTCACCTGCCAAATGGGGAAACGTTTCTTATGACATGGAAAAGATAAAATAAAAGCAATTTAACATACATTACACAAAAAGAAAGATGCACAACTTAAAACAACTTGGAGTTGAGTACCAATAATACATAATATGAATACAAAGAAAAAAGCAGCTAAATAAAGAACAAACATCCGAGCAATATAAAATCAGAAAAGATCATAACAACTGTTTTCCTTCAAGTGAGCATTTTCTAGAAGTACTAAGAAATTAGATAAGTGATAACAGTTTCAAAAAGCTAAAAAAAAAATTTGGAAGATGGTGCCATTATGCCTAATGTGGTGCACTTGGAATGAGAGGAATGACCACTGTTTTGATGATAGGGAACGTTCGATATGATGGTTTAGAGAATTTTTCTTCCATACCTTGTTATCTTAGGCTTCGGCTATTATATTGAATGGGACTAGCTTTAGTGACTTTTATGCTGCTTTTCACAGCAATTAGCTTGTAATTAGGTTTTTCCGTTGTATACTTCATGTGTACTTGGGCTTTGCCTAATTATGTGGATGAATAAATTCTTTTTACTTATCAAACTAAGGGTATATTTTGGTACACAGACTAGTCATTACCATGAATTCCTATTTCTATTTCCTCAACATTCCTATACTTTTGCTGGGTGACAATACTAGTTATTCTCATTAAAAGTAAATTGATATTCCTAAAATACCCAAGCTCCAATTTGTTTTACAAAAAGGTTAAAAACAAAATCAACATGGGCGGACAGCCACCACCACCGTCAACCGACATTTTGCAAGGGTGGCCACGAACCCCAAAAAATTTTCAATATTTTGTAATATAAAACAAAATGGGTTTGAAAAATACAAGGATTTCATACCTTTCGCTCAATGAGAAAATGAAACCCCTATCCTTGTAGGCTGTAACCTAAAATAGCTATTCCTCTGTTTGTTTTTTATAGAACTAACTATATAGAAAGAGCTATCCCATTCCAGGAGTCTAGTCCACATACCAAACATATTCTAAGTAGCTTCCTACTCCCAAACTATGATCCCATGTTCCAACCACGAGGCCATCTTATAGATCACTACTTCAACACAGTGTTTGTTGGGTAATGGCCTGTGGAATCACTTGTCAGTATCAAGCAAAAGATGAACTTCTGGATTTTATATAAAACATAGAAGTATAATTTAACTTTTGACGACATGCATGGCAGAACTCATGAGGACATAGCCTTGAGGTCACCGATGAAAATTCTATATATAAGAATGGTACTGCACAAACTACACTACAAACCATATTTGAGTTCAACAACAATTCTTTGAAAAAAGAATAACAAATATAACGTAAGAGGATGTCCAACAGCCCATATATTCATTGCCAAAGTTTAGATCATAAGCAAGCATATTTAATATTATTCAAGTGGGGTTCACATACCTCGCGTAGGTCTTTAACAAGTTCCCGCTGCAAGTTCTGCAACCTTGTCTCATTTAAAATCTGATCCTGAGAGGCACCATCTTTCACTGTTTTTACACCTCCCCTTGTATCATAGATATGGCACAACCTAACGAGCAACTTCAGGTAGCAATCAATTGCATAGATTCGGCCATCACAGTCCCATTTGACACAAGGTCTACAAACTTCCACCACTTCCAATGCAGGCTCTGTCCAATTTAGTGCACCATAGCCAGTTCCATATGCTAAAGCTCCAATGACCCTGCTCTCCATACCCGAGTTCTTTTGTTCAGGCAAAGGTAGAGACAGCTGAAAGCAACTTTCCACCAGGGATGCCACTAACTCCTCCCTAAATAAGCTTTTATTCGCAACACTATTAAGATCATCTTTTATTATTGTGTCCTCAAAAAGAGAAGCAATATCAGTTCCTGCTAGAGGTTTCTGACCTCTTCGAACACTTTCCTTTGCAAAAAGATCAACACAGAGAGCTGTCCTACAAACACATGCCAAGGCATGCATGCGGTCCGATTCTGCCCTCAAGTTTCTTACCATAAGAAGCAGCCTCTTAAACAATGAAACCTAGGGACAGAAGATTTATGATCTCAGATCATATTTAAAACTCAACCCTCAAACATGGATAAGGTGTTACCGCATATACGCGTTTTTATCACTTTTACAAGGAGTGACCTTTAATTCCCCTTTTCTAAAGTGACCACTGAGCTAAAAACAACCATTGTTCGTGCATTCAGCAGCCTCCATCAAAGAAGCTTGTAAAAAATATACAAAAGGTTCATGAAGAGGAGCGGAACCAGAGCTACATGGTCATTTGGCTAATTTACAAGAAATTATTCAGGAACAGAAAAACAAAAAAGCTCGTTAAGCCCACAGATCTACACAACCATACTAACCGAGGACAGATTCTTTTCCTGGTTTTATATTAAAAAAATTCAAACAAGTTGCGAAGATGCACACAGTTTTGCAGCTCCTGACATCCAAGCAGTAATCAAAAGAAAAATTGCTCTCGCAGAAAATTAAACTAATAAAATTATATGCCAACCGCTACCCATTATTCTTGCTGGCATAAGTATACACTCTAAAGTGACTTTTTACAGGGAAAAAATTCAAATTCAATTCAACAGGCAAATAAAACTAGCAAATGGGCACGTGGTACCTGCATATGAAGATCGAGGAGGTGTAGATTCGTAACAACAGCCCTGACAATACTCTCTCTTGCAGACGAGAATTCCTCCCTATCCCAAAGCGTGAGAATCGCAATAGTCGACTGCGAAGCCCATTCAGGCTTCCCTCCAGGTACATCGGCCAAATACAACATATTAATCGCCACTTCGAAAATCAAAGCTGGGTCCAACGACGACGCTAAGAACGGCGCCAAATGCGAAACCACGTCGGAAACTCCGACCAACCTTTCAGCATTCGAATCCACAACAGTCCTCCCATTGGTGCCACCAGATGAAGACTTAGATAGCTTTCGAATGACCTCGACGGAACCCGAAGCCACGGCCTTCACCGCATAGACGATAGGAAACACCGTGGCCCTGAAACTCTCGACTGGTAGGACCAAGGACCTCGCCATCAACGCGTTCCGCCTCTTCCACACGAAGTCCACCATCGACGAAACCCAATTCGAACGAATCGCAAGCGAGTTCTCACTATCGACTAGCTTATCACCCGCCAGTCTGCTCATTCTCTTCGAATCGAACTCCTGGAACAACCTGCCCATGGACTCGAACGCGACCTTCGAGACGTTGTCCGATTTATCGAGCATGTTCTGGCCAATACGGGTCCACCAATTGGAGACCCTGTCGAGGAGGTTCACACTGTTCTCGCAAAGCGTGACGACATCGTCGCGGGCGAGGATGCAACCTAGGGTTTCCGTGATGGAGAAGCGGAGATTATCGCTCGGAGAGCCGAAGCAGCTCTCGATCTCCTTGCTTGAATCAGCGATGAGCTTGCCGAGGCGATGGGAGGGTAACGCAGCGAGGATAGAAACGGCGGCGGCGATGACGTCGGGATCAGGAAAGTCAAGATCGTTGCGGACACCGAAGCAGACGGTGTCCCATAGGTCGGCAGTGAGGCGGGTGGAGCGGATGAGGTCGAAGGCGAGCTTCTTGGACACAGCAGAAGCCGGGGACGCCACGATTTCCTCCACGGCGGACTTGGCGAGGATGGAAATGTCGCGGCCGGCAGCAGATTGCTGGAGGGCCTGGAGGAGAGCGCTGGTCTGTCGGAGAGCGTCATTGGAGCGGAGGTCCGCTTGGATCTGAGCGAAGAGAATATCCATCTTCTAGAAGACTATCGAGTTCTGATGTGAAAGGGTGAAATGGAGGTTGAAGTTTTTGTATTCCAGTTGGGGGTTATAATTGGAGTTGCAATGGCGGACATGCTATACTATACAGAGACGGGAATATAGTTACGATGGCTGCTGAGAGTGGCTAGAGCCCCCTGTGGGTAGAGAGCGTTGAAGTGACGGTCGCTGGTACAAACGGCTTCGGTTTGGGAAATGGTGAATGTTGATGAATATGGTGTGGAGCATTCGCAATGGTTTCATCCAAAAATTAAAAAAAATTAAAAAAATTAAACTTAAAAGTACTCTTTAAACTCTCATTATCAAAGTCAACAAAAGTATGTAACAAGAAATTAAGAAAAATGTTAGAGAAAAAGCTACAAGTATTCACTCATATAAATAATAAGAATTGAGTCATATATTTCTCTCCTGCATTTCTCTTCCACCTTTTAGTACTTTTCCTGTTCTACTCTACATACAATTCCCTTTGAGAAAAATCATCATTCTATATCTAAATCGCAGTAAAGATCAACTTAATATTCACACTTTCCCCACTATCAACCTTCAGAGAATCCGAAACAGAGTAAACAAGAGATAGCTCCAGATAATTTCTTTCCACACTTTCCGCATTATCAAACTTCGATAAATCCACACGCATCATCTGCTTCCCTTCATCCTCTCACACACTCACCTCTTTTCTAGTAGCCTCAGTAATAACCATTAACCTCTCTCAACTCCTCTAGTGGCATTTGTACTAACCACTAACCTCTCCATACTTTCCTCTCTCAATACCTTCATCTCCCCTCTTTTTCGACGATCCCTCCTTACTTTCCTTCTCCTTACTTCTCCGCTCATTAGAAGCCTTCTCATAAGCTTTCTTACGTTGTGTAAAGTCGGCTCTTAATTAGGATCCAAACTGACGTTATGAACCACTCCCTTCAGTTGACTGAGCAAACCTTCCCCCACAACCTTTCTCACCATGCATAATCCATCCACATTACAAGCAAATTCTAGACAATTTCTCGTACTTCAAATCCACCCAGACAAATTGCCCGGTCACCTTAACAATTTTCCTTCTCACCACAATTTTACACAACAATATCTCCACTCGTATCCCCAAGCATTCTCCCCACCCTACACCATCAGCAGGAACATCCACATCAACCATCGTACTAAGCGATTTATTGATCTTTACACCAAAATCCCTAGCATGCATGTTTGGTAAATTGTGCACCTGATCCAGAAAAAATCACTCGAAAACCTCCATTATTTTGGTTGGAAGAAACTATCGAACAACTGAAGGACAAATAATTGATTATCAAAAAGCCAAAGCCTTCCATTCAATATTCTCCATTTATCAGCCCTAGATCCAAAAGTCACAATGAAAATATTTCACCCTACATCTTAGACAGTAGTAGGACTACTCGCTCTCAAAATCTTTGCCATAGTCGAAGCTAGAACCTTCTTCCCAATCCTTTGATCAACACAAATTTTCCCTATCAAACTGTGCTCCCCCTTCTCCCAGGAAACTTCCACCAAACCACCATCCAGATCAACTGCATCCGTCTCCTTCTTCGTCAAATGCAAGTTGCCACACAGCGCTTCCAAATCCTTGATATTCCTTCTCGATTTCCCCATCATCGATGAAGAGTTAAGAGGGTTTCAATAAATTTTGCCTCCTTTATTTCTAACCGAACGCAGAGAGCGACTCTCCTTCATCTATAATTCTTATTTTATTTTTATGAGGTGATTGACATAAAAATAACTTAAAAATAAGTCGCATAAATTATAATTGATAAAATCAAAATGATTGGTTCTATGTGATAATTGATGAATAAGTATACCTCGGTTATATAATATGGAGACTGCAACTTGTAAATAATCAAGATTGTCTCAAATGAAATTAGGGTGTGTGAGTTTGTGACATTTAATCGTGGTTCCCTGATATTTTTTTATTTCATAATTGTTAAGAATTAAGAAATACACTTAAAAAAAAAAAATTGAATTCAAGAATAATTTTATAAAAGAGATATATTAAATTTATTTTTTTATAATCCTTTCTTTTTACCTCCAAAGTCCAAGCCGCTTTCACAAAAACCAAATCCCAGCTCTGTATCGAACGGCTTCCCCTCTCTTATCCACAACCAGATATTAATAATCCCATTCCCCTCAACGTTAATATCATCTTCTAAGGAAAATATCTGAAAGGAAAGTATCTAACATTCAAAACCACACTCCATTGCTTCGTAAACCCCGTACTTTCTTCAACCTCAACCCTAACCCTAATGGAAGTCTGTTATCTACACGGTAAATGCATTTTATCTCCAATTCGTTCTTCGTCGTCGTCTTCTTCTTCTTCTTCACATCGTCCTCTCTCGGTTCTCTCTAGAGTTTCAATCAGACCTCGGAGTAACCCTCGGCTCGTGTCTTCCTTTCGCTCGGTTCGCCGAAGAAATTTGTGCTCGGCCTGCAGATCCGATACCTTGGTAGCTGGAAAAGATGAGAAGTCAAAGCATGGGGAAGTTGTGAGCAAGAAAGAGGAGGAGTTTGGGGACTTGAAGTCTTGGATGCACAAGAATGGGCTCCCTCCTTGCAAGGTTGTGCTCAAGGAGAGGCCTTCGCACGATGAGAAGCATAGGCCTATCCATTACGTCGCTGCGAGCGAAGATCTTCAGGTGAGAAACGTGTGGAATTCGTGGCTTTTTGATTGGTTTGGTTTATGACTTAATTGTTATTGCAGGTGGGTGATGTTGCATTCTCTGTTCCGAATTCCCTGGTCGTGACGCTTGAGAGAGTTTTGGGGAACGAGACCATTGGTAAGGTGCAGTTTTTGTTTGGGCCATTGTTCGTCTTGTTTTCAATCTTGAAAGTGATATATTTGTGTTAGGGTTAAAGCGGTTTTGCTGGTCGAGATTATGTCATTGTAAATGAATTCGATTGATTTAGAGAGTATGCTCTCCAAAGGGTAATAGATGAGGGTTGATAGGTTGGTAGTCTGTGCTGTGTACTATGATTAGACATGATGTTCACATTCTTCTTTAAAGCTCAAAAATGTTGGAAAAATGTAGGCACCATTCATCCATTTAACTTGTATCAGCTACTCGATCCTTCATGCAGCGGAATTATTAACTACGAACAAATTGTCGGAATTGGCATGCTTGGCATTGTATCTTATGTACGAGAAGAAGCAAGGGAAGAAGTCTTTCTGGTTCCCATACATTAGAGAGCTGGATCGTCAGCGAGGGAGGGGACAGCTTGCAGTGGAATCTCCCCTTCTATGGTCAGAAGCAGAGCTGGCTTACCTGACAGGCAGCCCCACAAGGGTACTTTAAGCACTTAATTTTAGCCGTTGTTGGGTTCTGCTACTATTCAGTTAAGTTGGCAAATGCGGTTAGTAAAGTTTACTGCTTTCTGGTTGTGATGGATTAGGATGAGGTTCTTGAAAGGGCTGAAGGAATTAAAAGGGAGTACAATGAACTTGACACTGTGTGGTTTATGGCCGGGTCTCTGTTTCAGGTAAGCCTTGTATATCTTTATCAGGCAATAGAAATAAAACTTCTGTTTCCGATTTTGAGTTCATGATGTGATATCATTGTGATCCCCCTTATCTATAAAAAAAAATCATCGTGATCCCCATTTTTATTTTGTATTTTCATTTTTTGGATTTTGCAGCAATACCCATATGATATTCCTACTGAGGCCTTTACATTTGAGATATTCAAACAAGCATTTGTGGCAGTTCAGTCTTGTGTGGTACATTTACAAGTAAGATTCAACCCTTTTGGGCGCATTTATGTTTTTTTAGTTCTGAAAGCATTCTTAGCCACGCTTCACCCTTCTTTAGGGAGCACCATCTGCTATTTTAGTAACTTAAAAAAAAAAAATAAGAGTGTCCAAAATTGATAATTGACCCCCTTCTGAATTCAGAAAGTTAGTTTGGCACGGAGATTTGCTTTGGTTCCCCTAGGCCCCCCGTTGCTGGGTTACAGAAGCAACTGCAAGGCAATGTTAACTGCTGTTGATGGTGCTGTTGAACTAGTGGTTGACAGACCATACAAGGCTGGCGAATCCATTGTTGTTTGGTACGATATTTGTTTACTTAAGATCATGTAACTTGCCATAAATATAAGGTGCTCTTTTACTCATGATTGTGTAACCTTGCCTCTTTTTGCTGGCTTTGGCATCTTCTATAAAAATTGAAGTAGCTCTCACCTGCAGGTGTGGACCACAGCCAAACTCAAAATTGCTTTTGAACTATGGTTTCGTAGATGAAGATAATCGCCATGATCGTTTAGTAATTGAGGTAAAATATGCATTTTTTCAATATGTAGTTTCAACTTTACTGCTCAATGGTGCTGATATACATATTATTTTTCCAGGCTGCTTTAAATACTGAGGATCCCCAATACCAGGATAAAAGAATGGTTGCACAAAGAAATGGAAAACTATCAGTTCAAGTTTTTCATGTATGGTTTGAGTAAATTGTTAGGAGGGGAGGGAGGGGGCAAAGACCAATGATTGGTAATTTATATGCTAATGTTTTCCTTCTGCAGGTGAATGTGGGGAAGGAAAAAGAAGCTGTTTCGGATATGCTTCCTTACCTTCGTTTGGGATATGTTTCAGATCCTTCTGAGATGCAATCTGTTATTTCTTCTCAAGGACCTATTTGTCCAGTAAGTTTGTGTCATTAAATTCACTTTTAGGATATGAGTTCAATTTTTATCATGTTGTGCACTGGGAGTCGTAATGTGTCATCATGTACCTTTGAGGCCTGCACCGATCGTGCCTAATTATACTGCACATGATAGAGGGACATGCATTTTTACGGTTGATGATTGAAGAACTGTAAAAACTTCATGTAATAACCTTATTGGCTTTATTAAATAACCGGGCAATGGTTTGGTAAATTGTGATTATTAGCCATCTTTATTTAGCAATGCAGAATGAATCTTCTTTATTGATTCATTTTTTATTTTATTTTTTATTTTACAGGTGAGCCCATGTATGGAACGTGCAGTATTGGACCAACTTCTTGATTATTTTATTACACGGCTTGCTGCCTACCCTACTTCGCTGGAAGAAGATGAGTCTTTGGTAATCTTAGCTTCTTTTAAGGTGTTTGTGAATGTTACTGTTGCTTGAATGTTGATTAAAAAACTCAAAATACATCTTAAACTTATCATTACACTTTTTCAAATCTCCATACAAAATATAATAAAAAATTCAACGTTCAAATTTCAAAACACATTTTTCAAATTTCAAAACAAAATTAATATTAAAAAATATATTACAAAAATATTTTATTTTATTTTTTAACTTTGATCTCATCTCATCTCATATAACAAACCAGGCCTTAATCTATTTTTTGCTTCGTTTTGGTTGACTTTGTCTATTACATTAGTTGGCAGACAGTAATCTGAACCCAAAGAAGCGAGTTGCTACTCGGCTTGTTAAGTTGGAAAAGAAAATGCTTAATGCATGCCGGCAGGTGGCAGTTGATTTGATAGACCAGTTACCAGATCACACTGTATCGCCATGCCCAGCTCCTTATGCCCCTCAATTGAAATAAAAGGCATCTCTCTCTCTCTCTCTCTCTCTGATGTGCGTGTGTATTGCTTATCCTGTTCATTCAAGTGGTGTTGATAATACATTTTGCAGAAATGCGATCTCCTTTGTGTTGGAAAATCTTGGAACTTCTTTGCAGTACTTGGATATATCAGTTCAAATGGAAGAACACAATCCAGGTCAGTCAATTTAAATCTTACGAATGTATTGGCTTATCAGAAACCAAGTTAATACCCTTGCATTTACCAGTTTTCCAATTTATTTTTGCCCAATAACATGAAAATTTATAGCACAATGTGATCCTCCCCTAGTACACTGGAAAAATGTGGTTTTCAGATATCTGTCTGGATAATCTCAATCAAATGCAGAAATTTCTATAATAAGAACATTAAACTGTTTAAATGTCATTCATTCCGGTATGGCAAAGATGATTGTATGCCACATTATACTCTCGTTAAATGACAGGCTCCGTATTCTGATTGACTTAAGTTTCTTATCTTGCAGGTACAAGTACAAGCATGAAGCTGCACAATTTGGTGCAGTCATAGGATGCAGTAGAATTAATCACTGGCTCTAGCAGCCGTTAAAGAGAGAATCATGCATTTTCAAGAGAGTCCGAGATCTGAACTCCATGTTTTATTAGTTCCTTGGTGTATTTCGCCCCATTCCTTTAACCTTCCCATTGCGTTCCTACCGTATCCTTAAATGAACATGTAATCACCACCATTTTGTGAATGAGTATTAGAAAAATGATATATCCCTCTAGGTTTGCAAATATTTTTGGATATTATTGTTCTTTGTAAATGCAGTTATGAATAATCAAATAAAATCATTTGAGAGCTGTGAGAAGTGTTCGCAAAATTTAGCATTATAAACTCTCTTATCATTGTGTACATTAGTTCTATATGGCGTTAGAGCATTAGCATTAGTTTATGTAAAAACTGAAAAAATGGAGGATATATACTAAAATAAAAAAACTTCGAACAGGCAGTACCGACTCCAAAAATGGTTTGACGCAGCAAGTTTGATCACAAACTTAATTTAGTTCTCCACATTTCTCCAATGACCTTCTTCGGCCGCGGATTATCCGGTCCTGAGTCCCTCTGTCCAGATGTAAAATACAACCATCCATCCCAAAAACCAGCTAATGTGGTTTTTATACGGAAAGGAAGCTTTCCAATCACCGACCATGTCTGTTTTGGGCAAGCAAACGTAAATGTTAAAACGATGAGAAACCAGGTAATTGAACATGTGAAAATTAAGAATATGATGCAGCAAACATGTTTGTTTGACAAACTATTACGTAATCACAAATCCAAGATCTGGCTCTTCTAGAGAGTTGAAGTGAGTGGCACATATTCAAAGACAATCAAGAATCACTTAACAAAATTTGATTCCATTGGCAAATTCTTCTGAATCACTAACAATTTATGTGAATGACTATATAAAGATAGAGAAATGGTTGAGGATTAGTGTCGGGCATTTCCACGGAGTTAACTACCATCAGCAATCGTATAGGCAAACGAGAAATATGTTTTAAAATGGAAATCTGATAAGATAAATGTCTTTCTTTAATCATTTTCTTTTTCTGATTAAAGGGACAAGATTAAATCCTCATTTGGATGTTGATATGAGACGAGAAATATGTGAATACTAGAGAAATTACTTAAAGATATAAGTTAAAGATGTTTTATTGAGTTTTGGAAAATGAGAGTGAAAAAGTTAGATGAAAAATATAATGTTAAAATTTATTGTTAGATGAAAATATATATTTTAACATTATATTGTTAAAATATAATGTTTTAATATAATGTTTTGTTTTAAGATTTGAAAATGTTAAATTATTTATTTATTTATTTTAATTTAGAAATTTAGGAAAGTTGTAATGATTTAGATGAAAAAAATTAAAGATTTGAAAGAGAGAATTATTTAGATGAAAACTAAAAATTAAAGTTGTAGTAATTTAGGCCTAAAGCTTGTCTGAATTTGGTTCACTGTGTCATAAGAAAGGTTCATGATCTTGCATAAATTGAGAGGATAGGATAAGAAGCGACTACAGCTGTGACTGTGAGAAGCTATCGGTTGACTACAAGAGAAAAGGTTGGCCAAGATGGTTCCGATATCTGAAACAAAGACCAGTAACTGCACCAATACTGAATCATTCGAGGGAAGTTAAATGTTCCACGAGAACAAGAGCACAACTGCAAACACATTGGATGGGAAACTGTGTACAAACAGGAAGAGTTTCAGAAAAGAACGTCGCTAGATAACCTAAAAGACTTTCACGTAACTGATCCTCCATTCACTGCCCCATTTATAAACATTTAAGTACCAGGAGGAATTACTTTCTTATGTCCACTTAATCCAACTAAATCTTTTTCTTTTTTTGTTAATCCGGAAGGCTCCAAAAGAGGATATAGATTGAATAGAACGATGTGCATATCATTTTATCTGAAGTCTTCTAAAAGTCAGACAAGGTCATACCAGTGAGTCTAAATGAAACCGGAACACCTCCCCAACCAGGATCATCCTCTTGCTCACCGGATGCTTTTCTGTTGTACCTCCAGTAATGATGATTGAATTGTTGACAATTACCCAGGAACACTCAATGTGGGAGTTGGGTTTTGGCATAGGTGGCAACACTTTCCATTTCTTTTCATCATCCAGCATATAAACATCAGCATATACTACCTGAGTCAGTGCAGAATATAAGCTATAAAAAGCAAGATAACAATAGGCAAGAAACAGAATAGGATGAAGAAAGATTAATAAAAAAAAACGTGCAAGTCAGAGATTATTCCAACAAAATGCCTAAATCCTGTCCATGCCAAAATAACTAAGACTGACCAAACATACAAGCACAATAACTCAATCCATAATACCTCATGCCTGCGTGAGCACTTGAAAATAGGTGAGCCTGGTTTGGCCATAAAATCACCCTCTTGACCACCAATAACAAAAAGCCGATCATTGACTACGACACAAGCCCTGTGAATATAAAAAGTTGGTCTTCAATAATGGGAAAACAATCGAAGAAAAAGGTTCACCCTATACATGGGACACATGGGACACATTATAACTTCCATTATAATGTGTCCCATGTACATCTTCATGTTAACCAAACAAACAATTTTCATGCAACTTGAACGAAATGTGTGTTGTAAATGTCCAAACAGAAATGCAAATAGCATCACATAAATTGGGCAGTTTCCAAACCTATGCGGTCCCCCACGAGGAATGGGTATTTCAATCCTCCATTGTTTCTCCAATGCTTTGCCATCCTTTACTGCAATACTCCAGTGCTCCAACCCCGGTGTGTGGCGATTCTCCTTGCTGCCACCCATCACATGGAGCCTGCCTCTCCATAACTGACTTGCGGGAGCATACCTGAAAATTTCCTGACTTAAGTACTCTAATATTCTGCTACTATAGAACCCTGATGGCAGCTCAATTGATTGGCAGTGTCAAAGTCAGACAAAAAAAAAAATGTTTAGAAATATCAATTGTGTGCAATTTAGAAAACTGATAATTCTCTTATAAAAAAAAGAAAAAAGAAAACTGATAATCCGTTCTTTCAGGAAATGCTAATTTGGGAATCTGGCTCTTCTCAACAATGACTACTATGCAGACAGGGGCATTGAAAAGTATTTCTAATAAGGTAATTGTAACTTCCGCTGCTACTATGACTGCAACCATATGTTACTGTTAGCACATGCCAAAACTAGTCCAGGAATGTGCTCTTTCCACTGCTTCAATGCAGCTGTGTTCCAAATTTGGTGAGAGTGGCAAAAAGTTACCCAAAAAATTATCTCGACACAGATTTGGTGAGCAAATAAGGCAAACTGACAACACGGTAACAAAGAAAGAAATCTGGTATGAATCCATGAATAAGCACAGAAGCAACAAAACTGCATCTTAACGCAGCCATAGGGTTCGTGATTCTTGACAGTCAAATTGTCTACATCTGTCACATTTGAAGCATACAATTCTAATGGACTTGTGTAACTTGGAGGGGCGCCCACGAAGGGCTGACCCCCTCCTTAATAGTTTGAAATGTATGGCTTTAAGCCATACGTTACCTGTAGTTTCAAAATTGCAGGTTTATTATCATTTAAAGGTTGGCTTTTATAGCCAGCCTAATGGAGTGGTTATATATAGCTCCCTCAGCTTGGTTTTTGGCACTATCTGAAAAAGAATAATCTCTCTCTTTATTCTCTCTTGAAATAATATTTAGACTGTGGATTTGCTAAGTGTCAATCTAGTTTTATACTATGTAGTGCACTTTAGTACTAAGAGAAAACGCTGGTGATTTGTCAATCTGAAAAAATTTGTAGAGCAATTTGATAAGCTAAATTCGAGGTATTTTTCCGCTGTGTTTTCTAACTTTGGTATCAGAGCACATTAAAGTTGCTTCCCATTGATATATTTCTTTTCTTGTATATGTTTGAGATATGTCTGAATGTTTTTTTTAATTCAATTTTTTTTTTGGGTACTGGTTTGTACGAGGAAAAAGAAAACACCATTAAAGAGCTGCACCAAGGTGGTGCAGCACGCACCACTGTGAGATGCAGTGCACACCACCGCAAGGTGCTAAGAGCACCATCGCGAGGTGCCGCATGCACCAGAATGGTGCAGCGTGCATAACAGTGGTGCGGCGCGCACCACCGTGGTGCCACGCACATGAGAAGGCTGCAGTGCGCACCTGGTGGTGCCGCACGCCTCAAGAGAGTGCCACCGGCCATAGACGGGTGCCACAATTTTTTTGCTGTAAAATGGGCACTGTTCACGTGAACAGTGCCCTAGCAATAAGTTGAAGATGACTTGTGTCATTTGATCTGATTTGGGTTGGGCTTAGGCCCAATGTTTTTTTTTTGTTTTTGGGGGGAAGGGGGGGGGGGGGGTTGGGCCTTTACACGACCCAACTCCATCTGTTAAAAAAAAAAAAAAAGGTGGACAAAACTAGCCGTCGTGGGTTTCAAACCCAGAATCACATAATGATTTAGACTAATGCCCACCACTAGGCCATGGGTGTCATTTGGTCGAGGTGAGGCATTTAAATGTATTAGTTATACATTTATTTCATTTATATATATATATATATAAAAAAAAATGGCATAATTTAATAATGCTTAGATATATTTCTTATTATATAACATGTGATCTTTTATTTAATGTTTTAGATTAAATATGATTACATGTGAATATATGGTGATATTCATGCTATTTCTTTTATTCAATAATATAATATTACATGTGATCTTTTATTTATTTATTTTAGATTAAATGTGATTACATGTATGCGTGTATTGAACATATGGATCTATGCTTATTTTATCATGTATAAATGTTAAGCTTGTATGATTCGACATTAGCCTTAATTTATTTTAGTGATAAAATAGATAATCCCCACTAAGTAGTCTTAACTAGAGTTGTCAGTATAAATTAATAGGCTGAAAGAATTGCAATGACCCCAGTAAGAACTATAAATGCACTGTACATCGATAATACCATAGAAACTCCAGTAAAAACTATAAATGCACTGATAGAACAAGAAAAATAGACTGTAATGGTCTTATATGAACCATCTTTATAGACTGGCCCAATAGGCCAGTGTGGTTGGTGTAGCTGTCCTTATAGATTGGCCCAACAGGTTACTGTGATTTTAGTATGATCTGTCTTTATGCATGACTAAGACTAGGTGACTACTTTAGATAGTGGGAGTATGGTTGAGATTTATGATTAAGTCTCCCATATTTTTTTAAATTTGCATGGGAATTAGGTTAGAAATTTAATAATTAGATATTGTGGCGCAAAAAATGATTCTAAAGTTTAGCGATTTTTTGATCTTGCGACGTGTCTAATTATTATTATTATTTTTTTTTAAATTTGATGGACACGACAGATTTTTTAGGTGTGTATGTAATACTCATTCTTTGCGTATTGTAGTAAAATGACATTCAAGAGTATAGTTGTCGATTTAAACAAATGAGAGAAATTGAATGGGGAGAACCATGACATATGGCATCGCAAGATCCAGTATGTTTTAGATGAACAAAAGGTCGTAGAAGTCTTGTCTCACTTCCTAACTAAGTCCAAGAAAGAGGACTCAAAATAACACAAATTAGATGAATTAGCCTATAATGAATGAGTTAAGAAAATCAGTGCGCGCGCATAATAATGTTAAGCAGCGTGCACAATGATCTAATTAATGTATTAGTTCGAGACCTATGATACTGCCCAAAGCATGTGGGAGGTTTTGAAGTTGAAGTTTAGAGGAACTTTAGCCATTAGGTTGCGTGGATTAACTATGAGGTTTGGCTCTTATAAAATGTGCTCTGACCACACGATGAAGCAGCATCTTAGGGCTATGTCGACCATGATCCACGAACCTAAGTCGTCAGGAAACAACCTGACTAATAAACGACAAGTCTAGGCAGTGATAATATCACTACCGAATTCTTGGGAGAATATGAGCCAAAACCTGACGCATAACGAGAATATTAAAGACTTTGATGATGTCTCGCGTCACTTGGAAATGGAGGTTGAGCGCCTAGAGGCTGCTAAGCCCAATCATATGGCCTATGTGCCTGATTCTGGTTCACGCAAGGCATCAAGGCCTAAGCGCAAAAAGTCCAAGAATTGGGTAGTTGTTGGACAAGTTAAAAAGGTGTTAGGAACTTCTTAGCGCAACAAGAGGAGCAAGCGCGAGAAGAACGAGTCAAAATTAGAGTGTTTCAACTGCGGAAAGAAATGTCACTTCACTTGTGACTGCACTGAGCTGAAGAAGGTACACTCTGACTTGTCTCGTATTATTTTGTAACTAGCCATATGATGATTGCTCACTCCTATCTTGTGTGGACTGTTGATTCAGGAGCAACCGAACACATAGCACGAGACAGAGTCGAATTTGTTGAGTATCGCCTGATTCCAACTGGGAGCAGTAATATCAAGATGGGGAATGAAGCTAGCATAGAGGTGCTGGAATTTAGTACCTATAAGCTGGACTTGCGGGGTGTCTGCACTCTTTTTCTCCACAATGTGCTATACGCTCTCAAAATTCGACGAAACTTACTTTCTGTAGTTACTCTATTAGGACTTGGTTTTCAGATTGTATTTGAAAACAATTGAGTTTCTTTTTATTTGAGCCATGTGTTTTATGATAATGCTTTTCTTCAAGACGGTTTTAGGATATGGATTTGGATGATTCAAATATGAATGAGTTTATTGCTTTTCTTTCTGCATCTGATAATTTGGATTCATATAAATAGCATGCTAGGTTTGGCCATATAGGGCAAGATAGGATTACTCGATTAGCTAGAGAAGGCCTGATAGGCAATCTCGCTAAAGTCTTCTTGCCCACATGTGAACATTGTCTAATGGAAAAAGTTAAGAGAAAACCGTTTGGAAAAACTACTAGGGCATCTTTTCCACTGCAATTAGTCCACTCAAACATCTGTGGTCCAATGAGTGTGAAGGCAAGACATGGAGGTGTCTACTTTATCACATTTATAGATGATTTTTCACGTTATGATTATGTCTACTTAATCTCTCATAAGTCTGACGCATTGGAGTGCTTTAGGCGATATTTAAGAATAGTTAAAAGGTTCTGAACAATTTAAAAAGTTCTATGATGAAAAAGGAATCAAAAGACAATTGATGATGCCGAGTACGCCACAACAAAATGACGCGCAGAAAGGAGAAATCGAACACTGCTTGAGATGGTTAGGTCAATAACGACGCAAGCAAATTTACCAATTTTTTTTTTTGGATGCACTTTTGATCACTCCCTTCTTTCTTAATCGAGTACCCTTCAAATTAGTAACTTCCACCCCATATGAATTATGGACCGACGAGAAATCCAATTTAAATAATTTGCGGCCATGGGGTTCGACGGGTTTTGTTCACGATCTTTCTCATAAGTATGGAAAGTTAGGCCCTAGAAGGAAGAAGTGTATCTTTATAAGGTACTTATAATACTCTAAAGAGTATGGTTAATAGGTAAACAAACTGATAGAAGTGTAGTTGAAATTGAGTCACAAGATGTGGATTTCATTGAAAATGAGTTTCCAAGTGGAGGTGAGATTGATAGGAATTTAGAACTCCATGAGATTGTAAAATAAGAGGAAAGTGTTCCAAAGAATTTAGTTGAAAATGAAGAAGAAATTCTTCAAACTTCTACAAATTATAAAAATGACGAATTCGAGTGGGAGCACACCACTTGTCAATCAATCACAATAACCTCAACCGCGTAGAAGCACACGTGAAAGTATTTACCGTCATCATTTTGAGATTGACGGAAAAGCTTTTATGGTAGCTCTACATGATGATGACGAGCCTAGGATAATTCATGAGACTCTCTCATCTTCTACTAAAGATGAGTGGATGAAAACACTTAATGATGAAATTGAGTCTATGAGAACTAACTAGGTTTGAAATTTGGTTGATCTACTGATAGGGCCTAAGGCTATTGTGAACAAATAGGTTTTTAAAATCAAACGCAAGTCGAATGATCAATAGATAGGTACAAAACTCGCTTAAAGGCGAAAGGATATATCCAACAGAAGGGTATAGACTATGAGAAAACTTTTTCACCAGTGATGAGGTTTGTCTCAATTTGCCTAATTCTAGTTATAGTAGCAAATATAAATTTGGAACTCTACCGTATGAACGTTAAGACAACATTTCTCAATGGAGAACTAGATGAGAAGATCTATATGGATCAACCAACGGGTTTTGTGGTCAAAGGTCAAGAGTGAAAAGTATGCAAGCTCAAACGATCTATATATGGCCTAAAACAATCATCTAGACAATGGTACCTCAGATTCCATCAAGCCATTTTCTCGAATGGGTTTACGATAATCACAAAGGATTATTGTGTCTATGTCAAAAGGTCTAAGAAGAGTTTCATTATGTTGCCATTATATGTTGACAACATACTACTATCTAGAAATAATAAAGGGTTGATAGTCACCACAAAAGAGTGGTTATCCTTCAATTTTAAAATGAAGGATATGGGTGAGGCAGAATACATTCTGGGAGTTAAGATCTATAGAGATCGCTTTAAGAGACTTTTGTATTTGTCCCAACAGACTTACATAAATAAAACTCTCGAGCACTTCCTAATGAATGGATGTAAGCCCATTGACACCTTTATTGCAAGAAGCGAAAATTTATCTAAAAAGTTGTGTCCTAAGACACAAAGAGAAATAGACAAGATGACCCATGTCCCTTATGCTAATGCTATGAGTAGTCTGATGTACGCGATGATGTGTACTCGATCTGACATATGCTATGCAGTTAGCTTAGTGAGTAGACTCCAATCCAACTCCAGACTGGCTCACTGGAAAGCAGTCAAGAGGATTATGCGATATCTCAAGGGAACTGCGGACTATATGCTGTGGTATCAAGGTTTAGATTTGCAACTAAGAGGTTAAAATGATGCCGATTGGAGCAGTGACCTAGATGAGAGCAAATCAACTACTGGGTATGTCTTTCTGCTCAACAATGGCACCATTACTTGGAGCAACAAGAAACAACCCTACATAACTTTATCCACCATGGAGGCAGAATACATAACTTGTTCTACAGCAGTTCAAGAAGCTATTTGGTTACAGAAGTTCCTCAAGCATTTAGACATTGGCAAGGATACTTCAGATCTGGTGATGATATTCTGCGATAGCATGGCAGCTCTCGCACATACTAAGAACTCAAAGTATCATGGAAGAACCAAACACATATATATCAGATTTCACTACATTAGAGATATGATAGCGCAAAAGGAAGTTATTCTAAAACATCTTTTCACAAGTCGTATGGTTGCTGATCCCTTGACAAAGCCCATTGCAAGAGATGTATTTGAGACTCATGTTAGGAATATAGGACTACGTAGATTGTAAATGTAATTTGTATTTCAAATGACATTGAGATGTAACATTTCCTTTAGGATATTAATACAATATGGTTTAATTTTTGTCTTTATTATATTGTCTTTTACTAATACACACAAGATATGTCAATAGGTTTAGATTGAGTCACACAAGCAATCGCCTTTAGCGCTTAAATAGCGAGTAGAGATGAGACATTATGCCCAAGTACTTGTTCAAAGAGATAAGTTAGTTAACACAAAAATATGTCATCTTAGTGGGAGTTAAGATGAAATCTATTGAGAAGACTGTGTATGGATTACCCACCATCCATATAGCTTGTGGTTAGCCAGATATAAGATTCTCTTTGACGCCTTGGAGGCATGCAAATAGAGAAACTTGGGTTAGACGCTTAAAGAGCGGCTAAACTAAAATATGTACAGTGTTGATATAGATATATGCTTTTTGAGAAAGAGAAATCCACCGTAACATGTGTTTCATACTACACGTTCTTATTCGACCATATGAATAAGCGAGAAAATGATTCCCCTCTTTCTCACTGTGTGAGTTTCATTTTTTAGGCGTCCTTTACTTTTGACTATATAACGAGATGAAAATTATAATGTCTGCTACTTCGGCATGCTGTCTATGACTATGATTGATACGGTCTAAAGAGGCATTGTTTAAAAAGCGGTTTAACCAAAGTTAAATGATATGAGTGCAAAAGGAAGACTTTTTGATATTGTATCTTCGATAGTGTTTGCTGACATCAAACTATGACGCTACATATTAGTAGTGGCTAAGGTTATGAACACATTGAAATGATTTGGAGATAGTCAAGCATTTTTCTGAGTTTATTAACTCAAGAGGGTTTGAAAATGCTTGACTTGATGCGATCGAATAAGTCTAAGACATGACCATACACTTCAGGGATATTACTATGCTAGTCTTCTCTGGGAGAGATTTGGTGTATGTACTCTCACATTTTTACAGATCTGCTTGGTAGTCGCATGACCTATGTACTTGTATGAACAACATTGAGAACATTAGAGAGATGCAGATCTGAGATTATGCCAACTGTGTGCGAGTGAGAGATGTAACTTTGAGGGGTGCCCATGAGAGGCTGACCCCCTCCTTATTGGTTTGAAACGTATGGCTTAAAGCCATACGTTACTTGCTTGAAACGTATGGCTTTAAGCCATACGTTTCCTGCAATTTCAAAACTACAAGTTTATTGCCATTTAAGGGTTGGCTTTTATAGCCAGTCGTATGGGGTTTCTGTATATAGCCCCCCTCAGCTTGGTTTTTAGCACTATCTAAAAAAGAACAATCTCTCTTTTTGTTCTCTCTTAAAATAGTATTTAAACTGTGAATTTGTTTTTTTTTAATAAATAAGAAGTAACTTTATTGATGTGAATATAAAAAGGCATAACCCAAATACACGGAGTGTATACAAACAAAAATGCCTAAATGCATTCTAGGTGCTTTAAACTAAGAAAAGAAAGTCATGCACATTGCTTCCATTAGATACAATGGCTGAAAACAATAGAATTAGAGTGTGCATAAAAAAAGAGTTGAGCTCCGTCATTGTTCGTTCTCTATATTCAAAGTACCGCGCATTCCTTTCAACCAAATACGCCATATAAGGCACAAATGAATCATCTTCCATGCATCGACCACCTATGGACAGCCATGAATACTCTTCTAACATGCCAGCAAATCTATTACTTTTGCCAGCATCACCCAAGCCATATCTACTTTATTAAATATCTCATTCCACAAAATTCTTGATATCTCACAATGCAGTTAAAGCTGTAAAAAGATCGGATCGGACCGGTGAACCAGACCGGACTGGTTGTCCCGGACCGAGACGGTCCGGTCCAAATTTTACATGGACCGATTAATTACGGTCCGGTCCGGTCCAAAGGATTTCTCCCCCTGGACCAGACCGGACCGGACCGAACCCCACATATATATATTTATATATGTATATATAAATTATAATATTAATATATAATATATACTCTTATAATATTAACATATTATTATTTATAGTGTTATTAGTTATAATTTACTAACATACTTAATATATAATATATACTAACATATTAATATATAATATATACTCTTATAGTATTAACATATTATAATTTATAGTAATTAAATTTGGGCCAAAAAAATATTTGATCATTATAGAATTTTAGATTAAATTTAGCCCATTAAATCATATGGGGCACCCCTGAACCAGACCGGACCGCCCCTGGACCGAATTGGACTGGACCGGTATAAACCGAACTCCTGTTCGGTCCGGTCCAGGGTGAGAGAATTCTTGGACCGAATGAAATCGGTCCACAAATTTTTTGGATCGGACTGGACCGGACCATTTACACCTCTAAATACAGTAATAGATGGTGCATTGATTCCCTATGATTTTTGCACAAAAAGCACCGATCCATCACAATGAGTCCCCTATTTCTTAGGTTATCCAAGGTAAGAATATTCTCAAGAGTTACAGTCCACACAAAGAAAGCTACTTTGGGGGGTACACGAGTCCCCCAAATGCTTTTCCATGGAAAAATTACATCATCATGGGAAGTCATGATTTTATAATAGGTCTTGACTGTGAATTTCTTGCTATCTATAGATCGCCACTGTATCCTGTCACCTTGTGTCATTTTACTTCTTGAAGAGTGTAACAAGCTGAAAAATTCTGAAACAGTGGACAGTTCCCAGTCATGATTATCCCTGATAAAGAGGATATTTCACTAAGGAGAACCATGAACTATGTCAAGCAAATTTGCCACCGAAGCCTCTTTATTTGCTGCAAAGCTAAAAAGAGTTGGAAATGCCCTTGCTAAAGGGCGCACCCCACACCAAATGTCTTGCCAAAATATAATTCTAGTGCCATCCCCCAACACAAAACGGCTATTGTTTTCGAAACATTGCCAACCCCCCCAATATGCTTCCACAAACCCCTACCATGCCTCCCCTTCACGACATTAGTACACCAACCCCCCATGCACCTCCATATCTAGAAACAACTTCCTTTCACAATGACTCCCTCTCCTTGTGAAATCTCCATAGCCATTTGCCCAATAGTGCTTTGTTAAAGAGCCTCAAATTGTGCACTCCCGCACCTCCATTTTGGACTGGAGAGCAAACTTGATTCCACTCAACAAGATAGAATTTTGTTTCCTCTCCCAAACCCTCCATAAAAATGCTCAATATAACTTCTCAATTCTATTCGCCACCCTTACAAGTAATGGGAATAGAGATTAAAAAAAATAAGTAGGCAAATTAGATAAGGTACTCTTGATCAAAATAAGCCGCCCTCCTTTTGAAAGATACATCCGTTTCCATCCAGCGAGTCTTCTCTCCACTTTCTCAAGAACCCCATCCCAAATAACTCTAGCTTTGAAAGTTGCCCCCAACGACAGACCCAAGTATTTCATAGGCAAAGAAGACACCTTGCAACCCAAGGGGTCGGCAAGACTGCTGATATTGGGCACCTCACCCACCGGCACCATCTCAGATTTATCAAGGTTTATCTTAAGTATCACTCTAGTTTGATACTACGTAGTGCATTTTACCACTAAGAAAAAATGCTGGTGATTTGTCAGTCTAAAGAAACTTGTGAAGCAATTTGATAAGCTAAACTTGAGGTATTTTTCTGCCGTGTTTTCTAACAACTTGCAATATGATCATTGACAAAGTCACATTATGCATGTCTGTGGAAACTCGTGCATAAACATGCACACATAAAACAGAGAAATGCAAGTATGTGCACTCATAATTTTTCACTCATGGCTAACTACAACACAACACACTGGGTTTGTAAAGAAAACAGAATTAAAACTTAGAACGTAAACATCTATTTTTTTTTCTCATAACAACAAACAAGTGCATTTCCCATATAGCAATAGCAAAATTTCCTTTCATGCAAATTGTAATCAATTCACCTACCGCGGGGCTGGTAATGGCGGCATGCTCCCCCATTTCTTTGTCTCGGTGTCCAGAACAAATGTACGAGCTGTGGGCCCTCTGCATTGGGGGCCATACTGTCCAGAGACCACATATATGTATCTTCCATCACTTGCCACTCCTAAATGTGAATGCCCCATCTCTTTCGGCATATCAAACCTCCCTACCCATGTATTACTTGTAAAATTGTATGTGTCCACATGAGAGTGCACCTACCAGACATAAACATGTGCATAAAAGAGATGATCAGTATCAGTAACTTGAAACCTTTTAAAATTACAATCAAATATTCAATGGAGAAAGTTCAATCACAATTTTGAGCGTCTCCTTAAATTAGTAAGTTACAATCTATACGAAGTTGGAGTGTTTATAAGAGGGTAAAAGAATTATAATCATGGCCCAAGAACAGAAAGGTCAATTTGTCAATGATATGCTATTGAATCATGAACTATCATTGAACCTGGAAAATTGGAAAAGCAAAAACCTAGTAGTGAACTCAAACATTGAACAAGCAAGTTAAGTACAAAATCTCACATAGTCAAGAGAACCGTATCCCGCAAACACATATAAAATATTTTTAATCTGTATCGCTGCTCCATCAAGACGAGGTACCGGTGCTGGTGGCATCTCCTCCCATTGGAATTCAGGTGCAGGTAAATCAGCGTAAGTTGCGGATAAGAACCTCTCAGGAATGCCTTCTTTTTTCTCTTTCGCATTCTCTCTCTACGTATGTAAAACGGACATAATCAATTACAACAGACTTCAGTCAGAGAAGTTGAGCAACAAGGGCAATCACTAAGTGAGTATATGATCAGAATGAAGAAATTCCGAAGCAGAGATTAAAGAAAATTATTTACAAACTGGGATTGTGAAATCGTTATTTATTTCACAACCTCAGTTTTGTCAACTTTTTTTTTTTTTTTTTTTGTCTGGTGAAACACAAACGGATTTGGAACTCAAGATGGGTATCCACAAAACTTGCCAGTTGGTTAGTCTGCTCACCTGGTCAGCTATCTTGGTAATGGTGACATTCGTTACAACCACAACCCCAGATTTCTCGAGCACCCAGATCGGTGCGACGGACGAATAAAAAGAAGCAACATAAAAGGATGACGAAGCCCAAAGAAAATGCACAAGGAGAGCCACTCCAAGGAGGCCTGCGCACGATGTCAGAAACACTAGTTTTGCAGTAGAAGAATGATGTTTACTGCGATTACACCTGGCCATTTTTCATAACAATACCCATAGAACCATGCGTGATCCATTTATGTGGAAAAATGGAGTGAGTCGGTAATCGAAGGACAAAGAGAAACAATCAGGAGGAGCAAAAAGTGGGGCGCCAATGGTTTTTCGTTTCGTTTAAAGTTGCAGTTTTCAAAGGCTGAAATCAGGGGAAGGAAAAACTTTTGCCGGCGCTATTCTAAAGCGGAAATTAACATAAACGGCCGTGATTCTTTTCACGAACGGGTGGGTAGTCGTTCACATTCTGAGTTTACTACTTATCATTTTAATTTTTTATTGAGGCAAACGATACGATAAAATTAGATCATCTATATGTAATAATAATAAAAAAATTAGGTAAAAATGTTATAAAGCTGAAATTTTTATTAAAATATAAAACTTGTTATTATTTTAATTTTAAAATTTAAAATTATTTTTTATATTTTATTTATAAATTTGTTAAAGTTATAATAATTAGATAATAATTAAATTAAAAATTAAAAAATATTTATATTCATGGTTAAATATTAAAACGAGATGTGATGAAAAAATATTTAATTTAATAGTAGTGGTGCTAGGTACACACGGCGACGCATTGACCACGTTGGTGTGACTAATTAAAAAATAAAAAGAAAAAGAAAGACAAAAGTCGAAGAGATGAAGAAATCAAATATGAGAACAGAGCCCATGCAAGAGAATTGGAGCAAGCAAAAAAACTCGAGTCACTATCATCGTTGGGGTTAGAGAATCTATCGCTGCTAGAACAGAGGAAGGAAGCTGCCATCGAAAAAGGAAGCTTCTGTCTGATTTTTGGTATTAACCTATAGATTGTTCACTAAAAATAGAAGCTGTGTTTGCGTTGCAATAGAAAATCAAGGGAGACTTAAATTGCAATTAATATTTACCTGAGTCTATTCTTTTTCTAAGTTATGTTTATTGCTTTCAGAAAGGAAGCAAGAAAACTAGCTTAGCCTCCTAATTAAGATTCTTGCTATTTTTTATTTTTTACCATAAGTGTGTACCAAAAATTAAAAGATAGGTTTTCTTCCTTAAGAATTAAAGCTTCTTAATTATTGATTATTGAATCAATAACACCTGTGGATGCAAAAAAGGGTAGATCTCAACAATACTTCATAATGTTATTAGATAAATGCAAGGCTGATGAAAGTTTGAAACACCTTTTCCTCTATTAAAAGAAAGGGAGAGATGTGCGATTCGATCTAAAGTTTTATTTTGAGAAGTTTGACATTGAGGGAGAAGGCTGTACGAAATGGAGGGAGAGAGATGCGCGATTTCAATGCTCAATCAAACGCCTCTTTTCAATTAATGCACGTTAGTAGATGTGTACACAAGTGTCTCTGACAAAGTGTATTTTGCTTGATATAAAAGGGACCTAGGCATTTCTTGTCACCCAATTATGTACTATCAATGGCACGAGGCCGGTGAGCCCAAGCAAGTCCAACGCAGGAGATGTAATTGGCGTACAAATAATTGCCTTACATTATCCACCGTAATAGACTCTTTAGGTATGTTTCAATGGGTTAAATCCCATGTGGAGTAAAACGACAATTCCTATTTGAAGCCCATTATTCCTTTTCAATCCATCTACCCCAAATTCTTGGCATAAACCATGATGACATGTTCTTGAAATGGGGTCCATATCTCCTTATCTAAATTAAATTCAAATATGCAAGTTTCTTTGCACGGTTGCACCCATTTAATATCCATTGGTTAAGAAACAAAAAGAAATTTGATAATGTTTGCGACGAGTTGGGGGTCAACTCGAGCTTTCAAATAATTAATTGTCCATTAAATTTGAAAGCTACTGTGCCCTTAAATCAACCGTGGCTCAGTGATATCCACATTGTTTTTAGGTTTGAAATTTGCTACAAAAACAGGAAAATAAAATTATGAACGCTTGAAAGTAATTTTTAATTCGTTTTAAATAATTATATTAGAATATTATTAAATATATTGTAGAGTATATAAATATCGTAGAATATTTTTGAAAATAAAATGAACCCACTATTAAAAATTTAATTTAAAAAAAAATAATTACACATTACTTAATTGTCATTATCATTTCTCTTTATTATTAACAATATACGATTATAGTTTTTTTTTTTTTTTTAAATTATGAATTAAAACTCCATAACGAGATGGGCCTCGGTCGAAGCCCAAAGGCAACCCCGTAATCGTGGACGTGGCAGAAGCAAGTACAAGTGATCAGTAGCGTTTGTCTTCAATTTCTCCTCGCCCGTCGCAGCAGTTCTTCTTCTTCTTCTTCTTCTTCGTTGGATCTCCAAGCTGCGTCTTTGACCACCAACCCACCCTGCCGGTTCGCCTTCATCATCCCGTAAGTTCCTATCTATCCATTTTTCATTCCTCTACTCATCAGTTTAGCCTCAAGTTCTTCGATCTGTGCGCTACTCTAAAGTTTTGGCCTTGTTTCCCTTACATATGATATGTATAAAACAGACTCTGGATATTTTTTTTCCCCGTCGGGCGGCCCGGGGAGGGGGGGGAGGCATATCAGATGCGCTAAAGTTTTCTGTTATTTTTTTAAATATTAGTTTAGACCGTATAGGGACCGTATGGGAGATTTGATTTAGCGGTTTCTGCATCTTTATCTCTTTCCTTGTCTTTGTCATTTGGTTCTTTTTTCTTTTCTTCTTTTGTCTAGAAATGAATAGTAAATTTAGTTTTGTAGAGGTCTTTATTCATGCTTAGAAAAAAACAAATGTAACTTGTCAAAAAACAAATGTAGCATGGCGGAGATTAATTCATGTTTTCACCAAAAACATTTTTGTTGGAACAATTGAGAAATGGTAGAATTGTATCTTTGAGTATGTAGGTGTTCATATGTGTTCTGTATGCTAATGGGGGACCGTAAGTATGATTTTGACCGTGTTGATTAATTCGGTGATTTTTAAAATTTTTTTGATAAGTAAAATTTCATTAAAATAGTGGCAAAAGCCAATTACAAGAAATACCATGGCCTTTCAAATAGGTACATTGGATGTAAGGAAATCGTGTAGATCCATGTCATTAAGATCAACGGCAATAGACCAAGTACAAAAGGTTCTAAAAAATAAAGCTAACAGCTCCTCATTGGATCTCTCTTTGTCTTCGAATGTCCGCCTGTTGCGCTCTAGCCAAAGGCACCACATGATGCAGATGAGAATCATCTTCCATATAGCTATGATTTGTCGTTCACCCCTTATGGAGATTCAACAAGCCATTGTTGCCACAACAGACTCTAGCATAACCCAAGCTAACTCCAATCTTCGAAAAACCTCGTTCCAAAGAACTCTGGCTGTCTCGCAATGTAAAAGGAGATGGTTAATCGATTCTCCTCCATTACGACACATGCAACACCAATCTGTGATGATAATTCACATTTTCTTCAAATTGTCCGTAGTGAGGATCTTCCCTAACGAAGCTGTCCAAACGAAGAAGGCCGCTTTCGGAGGAGTTTTGTGGCGCCAAATTTTCCTCCACGGGAACTGAGCTTCCAGACCTTGATTAAGCACCTTATAGAAAGAACGGATTGTGAAAGTCCCTCACTCTGCAGGGGTCCAGCATAGCCCATCTTGATTCTAGATTCGGTGATTTTATTTTGGAGTCAACTTGAAGAATGGTAGTTTTGGTTACTTTTGAAACATCTTCCTACATTTGAGTTCAGATTGAAGAAAGCTGCATAAGTGGCCTTTCATCCAGTCCTCATGCATTATATACTCACAATCTCACAATTGTTGTCACAAGGTTCATGTGTTGATTGCTGGTCTCTGGTTCCATGGATGTTTTATTTCGTTCAATTTTTATAAGTACAGATACCAGAATTTTATCTAAAAAAGATTAAGAGCATTAGGGTACAATCCAAATACACGAAATGCATAGTTGAGAACACCTAGTCGAGGAAAGGAAAAAAAAAGTTCAGAAAATCTAGAAAGTATGAGAGGTCAGTGTTGTTATGGGCTGTTTTCCAATCATTCGTAGATCTGAACATTGAGGTATTTACCTTGAGCAAAATTCTCTCTCGGCCTTCAAAATTGGGTGCATTTCTTTTCTTCATATGCTCACACATTAAGAACAAAGGAGCCATACTCCATACCTCGGCATGCAATTTACTACCCAGTTTACGTCCCCAAGCAATCAGCATCTCCACCACTCGTTGGGGAATTACCCAATCAAATATAGAGAGGTGGAAGAATGAAACGCATGAAGTCCTAGCTACATCAGAACAAAGCAACATATTGTAGATAGTTTCCCTACTCTAAGCATTAAGCACCTTTTTAAGCATCACTATTTCTTCCTAGTACAACACCAATCCATCACCATTAAGCATTTTTTTTCTCAAATGATCCATAGTTAGGATCTTCCCTAGTATGTTCATCCAATTGTTTTATTTATTGATTCATTATTCTCTATTTTAATGATCTAAATCCTCCCGTTGAAATCATTCAGCAATTGAGAGGTTTATAAGTGAATAATTGAGAGAAGATGATTGTTCACGTCAGGGAGAATGATGTCTTTTATACTAGGAAAAGATAAAGAAACAAAAAAAAAAATGACGATAAATTTGATCAGAGCGTGGAGTACCTACAATGTAATGTACTTTCATTGTGCACTGAACAGTTATGAGTATCATTTCAAAGTAGTAGTCTTGTTTGATAAACATCTCCCCCTCTGTTCTCCACCCCCCCCCCCCCAAAAAAAAAGCAGGGCACACTGAAATAGAATGTGAGGGAGGGAGGGATTGTCATGCTTAGAGCCACTTTCATCATCTAATGCCTCTATCTTCATTAACGATTAACTGTTTAAATCATCATCATTAGTGTTCGCTGATATTATAGTGTTGTAAACACAAACAAGACACCTGCATATGAATAATAGCACTTTGGATCGTGTTAAAAGCAAAGTAGGAATTAGGCATTATATAACTCTCTCTCTCTCTCTCTCTCTCCCCTCTGCTGCGCATGTGTGCTTAGTTACTTGTTTTAGAGTTTTTGATGTTTTGCAACTTAATTCATAACCGAAATTTATGCTTCTTTTTAAGTTCTTTCCAATAATAACTCGTTGGTCTTTTTTCCTTTTGGTAGGTTGAATAAATTGAAAGAAACATTGACTGAAATGGCTGGACGAGTGATCCACCAGTTACTGAGAAGGAAACTTGAATCTCAGTCAACAGTAAGATTCCCTCTATCCCAGCAGCCCCACACCTGCTGTCATATAAACTCTTCTCAGATTAAATTGATCTTGGCTTCTGCAGTTCCAGCCTAGATGACGCGAATTGACGTTGATAAAATGGACAGAAGTTATTGGTTTTATGTGAATCCATGTTCAGTTCCATAGTATCCAGAATTTTCTTGACCTTTCTACTTCTTCTTGGAAGTTGTATCTAATGTATACTTCTTGATTTGGATGGTGCCTTTTTTATCATCAATAAATTATCTGACATCAATTTTTTTTCTTTCGAGAATGCCTTGGGTCTTTTTTGTGTCTGTTGTCGGTCAATTGGCATTATTGGACGTCCTTCAAATCTCTTAAAGTGACCAGCTTATAAAATCTTACTTTGCACGCAAGAAACCAATTTATCATTGTATTTTCTAAATTGTTGCTGTAATTTGCAGACCTCTCCTTTTTTGTCATCTCTCATCACAAGGAAAGATGATGTTGGGTATACTGGTATGAATTCCCTAAGGGCACTTGCACTCCTTGGAGCTGGTGTTTCAGGGCTTTTAAGTTTTGGAACGATAACATCTGCTGATGAGGCTGAACATGGATTACCGCCTCCTCACTATCCCTGGCCTCACAAGGGCATTCTCAGTTCATATGATCATGCTTCGTAAGCGCTGATTGAACCACTGGTTTATTTATTTATTTATTTTTTCTTGGCTTTTGGACTCTAGCAATACTGCTCTTAAGTTTGTACTGAGATAATTGCTGGTAGTGTTGACGAGCAAGGCAACCAAATAGGATATGCTCATAGTCACCAGGGAAAATCTTTTTAAACTTGTTATTTTTGGTGTGGGAAGCTTATCAAAAGAATTTTTGGTGTGGTGAATTTCATAATGCTGTTCATTGTACTAATCTGACCCACTTTCCTGGAATGATGTTTTAATGTCAATTTTGCCTGAGCAGGATTCGTCGTGGTCATCAGGTTTACCAACAGGTCTGTGCATCTTGTCATTCTATGTCACTTATATCATACCGTGATTTGGTGGGTGTTGCATACACGGAAGAGGAGACAAAGGCTATGGCAGCAGAGATTGAAGTGGTTGATGGGCCTAATGATGAGGGTGAGATGTTTACACGCCCTGGCAAACTCAGCGATCGTTTTCCTCAGCCTTATCCAAATGAACAAGCTGCTAGGTTTGCTAATGGAGGGGCCTATCCTCCAGATCTAAGTCTTATCACCAAAGTAATTCCTGCTTTTGTTTACTTGTTCGGAGACTATATTACATGTCCCAGAAGTCTCTTACTGTTGGTCCTTTCAGGCTCGTCATGATGGTCAGAACTATGCATTTGCCCTTTTGACTGGCTATCGTGATCCCCCTGCTGGTGTCTCGGTAAATCCTTAATTATCATCTCTCACCTTATATATTTAGTAATAAACCAAAAGGAACAAATAAATTAGGTTTCAAAGAAAGTCGTGAGTTGGGCACGACCTTTGTAGATTTTTTTGGAAGGGGGAGGGATCCAACATTTCTAATTCGCGCACATTTTCATAACAAGCACTATTATATATTTATGTAGTACGAATAAGAAATATAAACTAAAATCTGCCATTCTGCCTAGATATGGGTGCTAAAATTTCAATATTTCTGCATGTGCAGTCACGGACACATGGCCGACCACGGTTGGAACATCAATGATCTACAATATGCTTTTCAAATCATTGATTGAGTCCATTTTTGTGGTCCAGTAGTACCTTTCATTTTGTGCAAGATATAACTTGTCCCTGAACAACCAATTTTCTTGGATGTAAACTACTTTGTCATGCTGTCTTTTGTTATGGGTGCCAAAGTAGGGAAGTAGGAAATTGTTTCAGTTTTCATCTGTGTTCGATTGTATGATCTGCATCAAGCCCAAAGGTGATGTACATATTATTGGTAGTCATACGTCATGGATTTTAGTTGTGTAAAGCAGATGCTATATAACTTCCCATTGATGTTTTCAAATGTTCCATTTGAAGTATTGCAGTGCGATGCTTCCTCACTGCATAGCTAATTCTTAATTGATATTGTAGATTCGGGAGGGGTTGCATTATAATCCATATTTTCCTGGCGGAGCAATTGCGATGCCTAAAATGCTTATTGATGGTGCCGTAGAGTACGAAGATGGTACACCTGCAACAGAAGCTCAGGTTGGTTTACCTCTTGAAAATATCCCCCTGGGAGCAATAAGAAGTTTCTTGCTGCAAAGTGCATGTTATCACATGTTCTTTTGAGAATAAAGTTCAAAACATTTTTGTGATGCTGTGGTGCAGATGGGAAAAGATGTTGTGACATTCTTGTCATGGGCTGCAGAACCCGAGATGGAAGAGAGGAAACTGGTACGTTACATGCGAGTCATGTTTCCATCATATGGAGAGTGCTGAAATCCTAAACTTTTTTATTGTGACATTGTGTAATGCAGATGGGATTCAAATGGATATTCGTACTGTCATTGGCATTACTTCAAGCTGCATATTACCGTCGCTTGAAGTGGTCAGTTCTCAAGTCTCGGAAGCTGGTTCTCGACGTTGTCAATTAGCTTCCATCTTCTTTTGGTTTCTACTTGTGCTTCTGAGGAACTAGAATCGACAATAATTATCATTATCAGATCTAGTTTTTTCTTGCCATGTCAAATATGCTCCAATTGGTAATTATAAATGGAGTGACATGAAGGTCGTTCTTTATTGAGTTTGGGATAAAAATAAGCTGCACCATACGCCCGATCCACTTTGCTTATTTCTTGTGGTATCAGTCCAAATCTGTCAGGGATAATTGGTCTTAAATAGTGGTTTCAAAATATTCATTTTATTGGCGTTTTACAATTGCAATATGTGACATTGAAGAAATGAGAATCAACAGGCGATATGCCCTATTCAAGTTTTGTTTCTGCAAGTTCTGATATCGTCCAGTGTCACTAGCTTGATGTTAGCTCATCATTTTATCATTTTGTGAGTTAATTCTCCCTCCATTCGATTGCTAAACCATTGCATGTCAGATTGTAGAAAGTTTCGGCTATTGACTGTTTACCAAGATGATCTTCATCCAAGTTCTCGTATCGTGTAGTGTCAGTAGCTTCATGTCGTACATTTTGTCAATTTGATCTAGATTTCAAGAGACCAGTCTAAATATCCGAACAATTGTAGCCCAAAATCTTATTTCCAGTAGAAAAAACTATATTTGGTCGGAACAGTGGTTCTATAAGCTTATATGCACTTATAGTTTTATTTACATTTTTATTTACAACTCATTTTATTACTTTTATTTTGAAATTTAAATTTAATGATTTTTCGTATATCAATAATTGACAGAAGTAATTTTTTTTTTTTTAAGTTTTTGGGGAAACATTTTTCCGCTTCATTGATAAATTTGATTGATGTGATAAGACTTTATTTATAATTTTTATATTTTCTTAAAAAAAAACAAATTATACCGTATTAAATGAGATTTTCTAGGCTGTGATGAAAGTTAAGCCCATAAGCTAGATCCATGGAAACAGAAAGCCCAAGTATGCCGGTTGATAAAAGCCAGGAAAACAGCATGACGGGCCCTCTTCCTCACAGAAAAGGTGCAATAGGCTGTAGGCATCTCCGATGGACAGGTGTGCCCGACATTAAAAATATTATCATATATATTAAGGAACATTAAAATAAAAAGGTCGAGTACAGACTTTAGAGTCGTATTCCACTCATTGTTCTTGTGATGTGGATTTTATTCTTACAAAAGAGGTAGAAAAGGTTTTACAAATTTAGAAACAAAAGGTTAAAAACCATCAGCTGGACTCCACTGGCCCACCGACACACAATCGGAGAGACAAAGGCTCCTCAGCCAGGACCCACAAAATAATAAATAAGACAATTATGAGAGACAAACCATTTATTAAATTTAAAAAAAAAAACAAAAAACAAAAATGGTGTAGGAAATGTGAATTCTGATCTAACTATTATATTAAAATAATTGGTAAACATATTTTGCTTGTCGGAAAGCTTTTTTTATTCTATCTAATTTCATATTATTTGAAGATTGATACGCCGCTGATGTTATGTAAAAAATTGATTGGTACTTACAATAAAAATTAAAATAGGATCCACAATAACTGGTGTATTAACGCACTGATTTATGTGTAATAAAACTCTAAAATCTCACAAGAACATTATTAAATATTATAAAACAAAATTACTCATCATTCTTATATCACATTTCTATTTTTCTTTATTAACAAGTGTATAGTATAATAATAATGATTAGCAGAAAAAGTCGTTGCAAAATTTTTATATTCTATATATTTTTATCTAATTTGAAAATAAATAAAATCGCATTACGGAAACATCTAATTTAAAAAAAAAATTGAGATACTTCTCTTTTACCGTATATGAATAATGTTATATACTATATTACTATCTTATTTTCATCATATTATATAAAATGTAGCACTATATAAGTGAATTGACTGAAGAAACTTATAATAAGAAATTAAAAACTAAGCCTATCACAAGTAGCGTCGCTACAATAGAGATACATTCAATCCTAGTTTTTTTTGTCTTCTGAAAATTAGCATATTATAGATAAAATAAGTAGTTATAAGAATATAAGTTTAGTGAAATAGGAGTTTCCAACAACCATTACAATATAACAAAAATACAATAGACACAAAAATAAAAAAATGATTTCAGAACTATAAACGTGACTCTCATCAATTTCAATAAAGAAATGTCGCCTAAAATGATTTTAAAATAGTCTAATAAATAAAATATTTGATTGCGACAAAAAATCACAGCGATGTACTACATTTTATTGCATCGGTCTGTTCGAAAGAAATTCTCACATCATTTATTCTTGATCTCAAGTTAAGAAAAATAAAAACATAGAAAATAGTCAAATTTTGTACTAAATTGATGGCAGTAGATCTTCGGCAGCGATAGAACGTGCATAACACGCACCATTAGGGATGAAGCGGGCAATCAGATCTAGAAGATCAGTTGCCGCAAAAATTGTCAGTGGCGCGTGTGGCTACAAAACCTACTCCAGAATGCCGAAAAATGAGAGCAACGAGCACGAATTGAGATGCACATGCAGCGGACTCGCACATAAAAAATGCCAAATTCCTTCCCCGAACTTAAAGATTAATGACTACAAATGTTAGGAGGTTGGCGCGTGTAGGTCTGCTACTATCGAAAGATAGGAGATACAAGAGATAACTCTAGAAACTAAAAATGGATATTTTATTATTTAATAAAGAAATTTATATGTTACATCCTTATTTTATTTATATTTTATTATAGAAAATGAGATATATTTATTAATATTATTAAATACTTTTTAATATGTCATGTAAGAAAAGTAAGATGGGGAAACAGTATTAACATTAGTCTTGTTTAACTGGCCTTCGTAAAGAATAATTTTGCTGCCTACAAAACCCACACTCATACATCGCACGTTCTAAAGAGGCACCAATAGCATCAGCCTGTCGAGCAAATATCAGAGCGTAAACCTCACGAACCAAAGGAAGTGCGGGAATTGTAAAGGAGCAGTTTAAACTTTAAAGGACGTTTACTGTTCCACCTAATGATATTAGAGCACGTGTCAAAATTCTGTAAGCTTTTCCGAAAGTGTTTCCACTTCAACCGGAAGGGAAATTATGCTGCAACCTAAGGCAAGCCCCACGTGTACTTCCTTTCCCAAAAGTGCCGGACACTCTCCCCTTTCCCATTGGTTTGAAACGTGGGACCAATCACAAGCCAATATTAGTCCTCCCAGATACGCCACGTTCTTGTGGATGTGGGACCCACCACAACTACAACCCAGCCAATCAGGTGCTGGAACTGTTTCAGTGTTTTGCCGTAGACACGTGGTGTTTCCTAACCAAGCCACCGTACTTCCGTTATCATTATCGTTTCCATCTCCGAGAGACAGAGAGAAGAGAGAAACAGAGCGGGACCAGAGAGTGAGCAAGAAAAGCCAGGAATCAAGGTAGAGGGTGGTGATGGACGGTGCTGATCTCTGGAACGTGAGAAATAGCGGTTGTCAACGTCAAGATAATACGATATTCAACCCGATGATGCTCAGATTCCGTCCGATTGCACCAAAACCAGTCACCGGCGGCTCCAATTCTTTGTCGGAGAACGAAAACAACACTTTTGTCGCGAAATCAAGGAAGAAGAGAAAGTACGTTAGACTTCGCAGGAATAATAATGGATACAAGAAAAAGAAGATGGTTCCTGTGGAAGAGAGCAAAGAGGGGTTGGACAAGAAGATTCTGACACTGCAACTGTTGCCTGAGGGAGCTGAAAAGAAAGATCCAGACACCGGAGAAACTAGGTCTAAGGTTGATCCAACCGCTGGGAAACTTGCAGACGACGATAATGAGGATGGGGACCCCCGGATGTGGCTGAAGGAAAAGAAATGGGCGTTCGATAGCGTGAATCCCGATGCCGGGTCAGATCGGACAGTGGTTACGGCGCCGATGAGGGTGGTGGAGTCCTGGGTGACAGTAGCTAGCGTGACAGACACGTGCATGGATGTACGCGGGTTAGGATGTACGGACGGAGAAATAATTAAGAATCTCGAAAGGGACACGTGTCCGGGGTTTATATCAGACGGCTTCGACAGGGTAGAGTGGGTAAATGAGGCATATAAAAGGATGGTGATTGAGGAGGATGACGGGCCGTCACCGGAGTGTACAGTGAGGTTGGTGGCGAAGGAGAAGTTATCCTATTTACACCGGGGGTTTACAATTACGGGTCAAGTGAGGGTACAGCATGCGTGGCGGAACCAGAAATGTTTAAAGGCAAAGGTGATGCCCTGTGATGTGTGGAGGATGGAGTTCGGAGGGTTTGCGTGGAGGTTGGACATCATGGCAGCCCTAAGTCTAGGGCATTAGGATGCGAAGAAAGCAAAGCATCAAACATCAAATCGCTCTCTCAGGTAAGCAATAATTCTATAACATTGAATATTTAAAAAGTTTTAGTAGTATTTTATAATGACCTGAACAATGCAAACAGGATGGTTATCTGTTTTTATTCTTGGGGAATGGGTTGGAAACTCAGAAAAATAATAGCCCATAAAAAACCACGTCAAGACAATTAAGGAAAGCATTAACTTTAAGATTAGAAACACTGCCACGTGAGGGTTCTCTGTGAAATTCTCCATTGTGCCACATTTTGATAATAAACTAGACAATTAATTACTCCTCCAAAAACATTAAAAAAAAAAAAGATTTTATATTTTTTTGCTCTAATGTATGATTGTTTGTTCTATAGTAGTATATTCTCATATGAGCTTATAGTGGTCTAGTGAAAGTATCACGTGATAAACAGCAAAGCACCACCAATATATTTTTGACATTTTAACTTTGTACGATAAAAAAAAAACAGTGACAGTAGTAGTTGCACTATAAAAGCAAAGGGGAGGCGGTAAAGAGGACATACATTTCAAAAAAAGTACTACATTTAGAAAATGACTGTATTATTTCACACGAGAGAGTACGACAAAAAAAAAAAAAAAAAAAAGCAAATACCCCAAGAAGTGTTGACTGCAGGGAGAGTCTAGAAATGTTAGCCAACCAAAGTTATATATAGCCTAATGTATAGACCCTTTTACGGTAAGAAAAGTATATTACGTTAGATGGATACGAAATATACGAAATTACATTCGAATTATATCTAGAGATGTTTATCTGGATTTCGAATTTGAGAATCTGAAATCTGGATTCAAAATTTCTTTAAATATTTTTAAAAAAAATTTAAAAATATTAAAAAATAAATAAAATTTTAAACTTGGTCGGGTTGTATCCGGTCCGGATGAACACTCTTAATTACATTTAATGTAATATCGATACATTAAATGGATTAAAAAATAAAATAAAATAAAATTTAAAATTTAAATAAAATATTATTTTTTAATATTATTATTTTAAAATTTAAAAATAATTTTTAAAAAATATATATAATAATAAATAAATTTTTATCTCATCTCTCCATTCAAACAACCAATTTAACAGCCTTAGCTTGAAGCCCGATGACATCAACGAATCTATCACCAGATCCTCTCCGGCATCGAACCTCCACGCGTCCTCGTCCTATAAAACTATCAATGACAGAAAACGACGCCTATCCCACACCCACTAGTGCTATGTTTCCATCATCTTAGACAGATCATTATTCATCTCTCCGCTTGTGTAACAGCGTGATTCTCACGCTCTTTATAGAGAGTTTATCAGTTAGGCGACCAACTGTTAGAACTGAACTTCGTTGTTTGGAGCTAATAACAGACAACCACGTGTGCACTTTCTCGAACCTACCCAAGGTTCTCACCACATGACCAAACATTACTCAAAGCCCTAGGCAGAGCCCACGTCTACCTATTCTTTCGGCAGTGCTGGACACCTCGTCTTCTCTTATTGGTTCCCTTGTGGGACCAGACAGCGTCGCTCAATTACGCAGGATACGTTACTTTTCCACGGGGCCCACCCAAAATCTAACCAATCAGATCGCGTCACTGTTTATGGGTAGCGCTGGACACGTGTTTTGTCACGCTAGGTTAACTGTGAACTGCTGCTTTGATTATCGCCTGAGCTCAAACAGAGGCAGTACTGATGGCTACAGATCATATATAAAAACAGAGAGAGATACAGTGCGGTTGATAGTAACGTATATGGAGGGAGGGGAAGAGCGGTGCATGAAAAGGTACGCGGTTGGTGTGCAGGACAAGGTTATAATGAATCGGATAATGCTCCGATTCCGTCCGATTGCGCCGAAACCGGCCACCGGAAGCTCTGGTTCAGGTGGTTCAGCGACCGATAACAAGGACATGTTTATGAAAAAAGGAAGAACAAAGAGAAAGTATGTTAGGGTTCGGAAGAATCGCGGGACAAGGGCAAAAAAAAGGACAGACGAAGCAGAAATGAAAGAATATATTAAAGATGGGTTGAACAAGAAGGTGGTGACTCTGCAACTTTTGCCGGAGAATAGTGAACGGAATGAATCTCCGGAGAGTAGATCTGGGTGCAGTTCTGATTGTACGAAAACAATCAATAACGGTCAGGAAATTGGGGTCCTACCCATGTGTTTGAACTTCAACAAGGCTGTCCGTAATGATCTGGGTAAGACGGTGGTGATGCGAGCTGGGATGAGGGGTGTAATGGAGTCGTGGATGACGGTGGAGAGCGTGACCGACACATGCATGGATGTGAGAAGTCTGGGGAGTACGGACGTGGAGCGTATGAGAAATCTGGAAGAGGACACGTGTCCAGGGTTCGTGTCGGACGATTCGAATAGGGTTTTCTGGGTGAATGGGGCTTTCAAGAAGATGTTAAGCTGCCACCGTAATGACGGTCTGTCACCGGAAATAATAACGGTGTGGTTATATGCGAAAGAGAAGCTGCCGTACTTGTATACAGCCTTTACGTGCCAGGTAAAGCTGCAATACACTCGGGGGAAGAGTAAATTCTCGCAAATACTGCCTTGTGATGCGTGGAAGATGGACGGTGGAGGATTTGCATGGAGGCTTGACGTTGAAGCTGCCCTTAGTTTGGGCCGTTGATTTGGGATCGAAGGGCAAAGATTTAAAAGAACTCAGGTACGGTCTCGTACGTAATATCGGTATGTATAAGCAATAAGCAATATATCAGGAAGAAGTGAGTGAGAACGAAATGGATAAGATTTGAAGAATGCTGTCGTATAACACAAATCTACATTAATTAACATCAACGCACTGAAATGCCTTTAAAGGATTGGCTAAACAATGGGAAAAGAAAGAAGTGATTGATAAGCTTGACATAACTCACAAAGGAGATTGCAATTTGTGGGTGGGAGGCTGGAGTCGTATCCTCCACCTACATTGATTGGAGTGCTTTTTTTACTATATCTTGTTTACTGTAATATTTTATTTTATTTTAATTTAAAATCGTATATTTTATCTCACTATTCAAATTATATTAAAAAAAAATCACTACAACAAAAATATATATATTTATAATATTTTAATTATAATTAAAAATTATTTTTAAAATATATTTTTATCACAAATAATCTTTCTAATTATAATTAAAATATTATAAATACTTTTTAACTATTAAAACTACAACATCTGATCAGAAAGATTAAATAAAAACCTCTCAGAGAATTAAGAACAAAAATCTGCAGAAATGCTTTGTGTTTGTGCATTGCATATAGTTTGCATGTACGTTAAAATTTCTAACGAACTACTTTTTTCCCTTGTGCTCTAATTCCCATGTAGGTAGGATATAGCAGATCTAGTTAGTCAAATTGGCTTGTTACCTGTATATATGGCTGCATAACGTCGCTTAATTATATATTCACGTATATATATGAACTCAACATTTTCTAATCGTTGAGGCTTCAAAGTTTTCACCGTCCGCTAACAAATCATCCATCAATAAACTTTGAGACTGCCTAATTAATTAGCAACTTCATTCCCCTAAAGTCTAAACTAAATTATTACTATTATTATAATTTTTTTTATTAATGTTATTAATATAAAACTCTGAAATAATGATTCCCCTGATCTTATATGCAAAACCGGTATAATAAGATCAGTAGTAGCTCCGTTGTTATTTGCAACAACAGCTTGTTGAAAAGTTTAAAGAAAGCCAGATTAACATTGAAGATTCTATTTCTTGGCTAAAAAGAGAGATTAACAATATTATTGTATAGTGATAAATTATAATGTGCTCTAATTAAGTATATATAATATGTAAAAGACAAATTTGTTTTCAATGGTACTGATCAAGCTGCATGACCATATGCTGATAAATATGTACATATCAGGTTTGGTGTTTATAATTAATTAGGTGGAAATGGAACCGAATAACTTTATAATAATCATAGCTAATAATATGCTCTAAATAGTGTAACTTTGATTAGTGCTTCTAGAGCATAAGTAAGCGCGCTCACATGTGATTTGCATTTCTATTGGGTCATCAGGGTATAAGGCTGCAAAAGAATTGACCTAATACAACCATAGGTTACTGCAAATTTCAACGTGGATTTGAGGAAGCATAGGAGTTTTGAAGGGGAAAGATTGTGATCTTTTTGAATTTGGCAATGTCCCTCATTAGGTGGAGGAATTATGATAGAGTTTCACGAATACCAAAATAATGAGGTTATCATGTTAATTTAATGAGATTTAAATCTAATTAAATACCCATGATTTAATTTCGTTGGAACGTGAAACCCTAAAACAGCTTGCAAAACCAGCTTGTATTCCAACTATTTGTAATTGACAGATAATTCTCTGTGTCTCTCTCCCGCCCACTCTGTACTTGTGGGCCTTAATTGTATATGTTTACAGTAAGTCATAGGCAAGTGTTAAAGAAAGATTCTTTGGAGCTTGGAATGTCAACTTCATCATGAAGTGATGAGCAAAGGATAAAAACTAAAGAACTAGACGGATGTCAAGATCATCACATTATTGATATTTTAATAGAGTAGATATATAGTACTTTATAGATAGAGTATTAATTTTTCTACGTGTATTACTATATATATTGATCTTAATTTCTTAGACCAAGGGGAATGTTTGAATGTGAAAACAAAAAGGCCTTATATTAATAATGGGGATGGGCTTACCATGTTAATGGGGGTACATTCTTCGAATTTGAAATTACAAGAAAATTATTTATTTAGAACCAGTTAATTCTAACGAAATGATTATTTATAATCAAAATTATTCATATATAATTTTTTTTCTCGCAATTAATTAGTTACAAAAACTTATTTTTCTTGTAGTGAATCAATTAATGCCAAACATTGTTCACTACATGAAAAAATAAAATTTAATTAGGAACAAAGAGAGATTGATACTACATGATCACCCATTCTCTCTAACCATTACTCTTTTTCTTAAGTATTCTTGTTTATTCAAATTGTTTATATGGATCCTACAATCGAAATATATGGTACCTAATTTGTGGGAATTACTGAGCCAAATAATTCATATTTGCATAAAAGTGAAAAGACACATAATATTTTAAATATTGGCCTAAAAATGTTTATTCATAAGTGGAAAGAAAGCATTAATGCATTTATGTTTACTAGCTAATGCTATATATATATATGTATACATATATAGATATACGTTATTCGATGATCTAGAATTAATTCAGGATGATCTAGTTCAAATTCTAACTTATTGAAGCTACAACTGCATTTAAAATAGGTGTTGTGTCTTGTCTGTCTGATTATAAGTAATTAGGTGTCATCCGCTTGAAAATTATAAAGGTAATTTGGGCCACCAAATTAAACAATGTACGTAACGTGAATGTGGACAAGCCTATAGGATATTAGGATCAAAGTGTCGTGACCGTTTTAATGTCGGCCCCCAGCTTGTCGATTGACAAGACGATCTATATATATATATATATATATATAGATCTTCTTTTAACTATATATTAATATCGGCCCCCAAATTATAGTTAAATGTGAATATATTCTCATTTAACTTTACATGAATATATAATTATAAATTAAAAGATCTTTTTCTTGTCGGCATTAATTCAATAAATCCACCTCATTAGGGCTTTAATTACCATATCTTATTCTTATTAATAGATCTCTCTCCCTCCCCCTCTCTCTGTGTAAATTGGTATTTTTGTTGAGATTATTAATGCTGTTATAAATATATATATATGCATGATTTTAAGTTCCTAGCTAGCTATTTATTTTTGTTGTTGCTAACGACTTCGATTCAGTAACAAGGTTTTCTTTTTAATTACGAGACTCCTAAAGTTGAAGAGAAGGGTACGTACTTGACATGATGTGAGAGACTAGCTAGTATTGTAGTAAGTGTACATTTGGTAAGAAACAGATCAAGACTATGGTTTTCTATTGTAAGCACTATGATTCAGGCCGACGGACGGGGGAGCAAGGTGAACCCGGAGTACTCGTGGGTGGGTGAAAACCTAAATAAATTTTACCCGCCGAATCAAGCGATCATAGTCGACCATCATCAGATATATGATGCTAAAGTTTGTCTGAGATTGCATATGTCGTTTACCATGCAAGGGGAAAGGAACAACATGGGAGAGTACTGGACATTAGTTGGTAACAAGAATGTTGCAGAATATATAATATTATGCAGCTAGCTTCATGTTTGGCATGCATGATCTTATGATCTAAAGCACATTTAATTTATGAAGGAAATTTTCTTACCTCAATCGTTCTTATATATTTTTGGGATTTATTTGCATTTAAATGACGTAGCTTTCTTGATCAATTAGTATACATATATATATATATATGCTGGATTTTTTATTTTTTATTATTTATTTTTCTAAAAGTAATTGGTACTCGAAACCGTTCATTTAAAACAGGGTTGACATGATAAAATCATTGAAAGTGGTGGAAAAATATTAATATTTCCTCATTTTTGTTGTTCATACCATTAAAAAAAGCCAATTGTAAAAGGATTCCTCCTACAATCGTATGAAGGAGATGTACTAGTACTACAGCTTGTACCAATTAGGCATAAAACCACCCGATCATCGATTGATCAATATTTCATTTCGTCAAAGTCTGCATGCAGCAGGCTATGCATTCATTCCAAACGATCATGATCAAGAAATTAGTTTGAGCACTCGGATTTGTTGAAGAGAATAAAATCAAACCGTAGAAAATTAGACCGAAACAGAAAAAAATTGAACCATAATTTATTGGTTTTGCCTGTATCTTAGTTTCCTTCTTTATCCAAGCTGCAGGGCCTCATGAATAACTATATATATATATATATAAATGGATATCAATTTTCATCATGCAAACTAAACAAATCGTTGCTTATAGTTTTTCATTCTAAAGAATCGGGACTATATGTTCAATAATAATCTCTACCCTAATTTTATTAATAAACTCTCACTTGTGGGCATGTGGCATAGAAAAACCGCCACAAATCGTTGCTTATAGTTGATGATTTTGTAGATCAAATTCATGATGCATTGTTGTATATATGTTCTTGGCCACTTTAATCAACGACACACACATGCACACTAGGAAGGACACAACGCGTCCTGTTGAAAAAAAATAATAATAGTAAATGACAAATGAGAAAGTATAAAAAAAAAATCACTAGATTTCAAACAGATTTAAAGGAGGCCATACATTTATAAAAATTAAACCAAACATAATAAAAAGTGGGAAAAACATTTAGTTTATATACAAGTCAGTACTGTTTTGTTCAAACATATATAACATGATTGAAACTTTGAGAACAAGAGTTTTGTCTTTGGAAATTAATGTTTATGTTGTTGCTTTAGTTATAGGACTAATGGAGTTCAGGATGTTGAACTTGTTCTGATGCAGTTGTCCAAGTTGATTTATTTCTGCACCTAGATAGATGATCCATTGTTTCTCTGTAACTCTACTCTAAATGTTCTATAAATATGGCGTAGATGTTTATGTAATAATGAGAATATATAAAAAAATAAATGTATCAATTTTTCTAAATAGATTTATGAATGATATATCTAAAGAAATCATTATGTAAAAGTCATTAATAAAAGCAACTCAAAATAAAAGCAGAAAATAATATATATAAGTAACTCAAAATAAAATTAGTGAATAAAATGTTGTAGAACATTATAACTTATTTCTTTAGCATTTTATTTCTGTAAGAGTTTTATGAACAACTAGTATCTATATATTTAGAAGTAAATAAGAAAAGAATTGTGAATTGTTAGAACTAATTGGCAATTAAAAAAGTGTTTATGTTTTAAACTTTTAGTAATATTAAAAAAAGGTTATGAAATTTTTTGAATTAAATAAGTCTGATTTGTTTTTATGGATAAGACAAGATCATAAGATGAAATAAAAGTAAAAAATAAAATAAAATATTTTTATAAAATATTTTTTATAAAATTAATTTTATTTTAGAATTTGAAAAATGTTTTAGAATTAGAAAAAGTTGAATTGTTTATTTTATTTTGTATGAAATTTTGAAAGGAAAATGTTTGGGATTCCGATTGCATTCTCTCTCTTTTTTTTATATGATTTTTAAATAAGTGTTTTTAAATAATATTGTTGTAATTTTTTTATATTTTTAAAAAATATTTTAAGATGTTAAAAAATTATATAAAAAAATATGTTTTCAAGATGTTATTTGTATAAGATATGTTATTTTTAAGTACGTGCTGGAAGAATTAAGTTTGCACGACACAGCTTCAATTTCCTTTGATATCATTGGTAAAAGTAAACCTGGGATAACTGTTATTTGTAGCTTTCTCCGAGAATTTAGAACGGCCACTGTTGAATGTTGTAGTAAATTGCAATTTCAGTCACCATACGGCCTACAATTTTGTTTGAGAAGCAGTTTTCCTATCAATAAATTTACTCTTATATATATATATATATTTTTTTATATACGTAAAGTGGCTATCTAATAAAAAATTTTATTTTAACAGAAATTATTATTTTTCTATTAATGTTAACATTTTCCGTTTGTTTCTGTTAAAATTAATACTGCATCTAATAAGAAATACCGTTTTAAACACAATTTATTAAATTCATTTACTGAAATAATGCTTTTGACATTAAAATTAATTTCACTTCTTCAACTTTTTATAACGGTAAACTTTTTATTTAAACTCATTTAATATTTTTTTAATTACCATTCAATACTTTAAACACAATTCATAATGCTTATAAGTAATGTTAGAAATCTCTATTTTAGAATTTCTACTTATGGCATATTTTTTTTTATTTTATTTTATGTAAAATAAATATAGAATAATAATAGTATAGAATGACATAATAATAGTATAGAATATATACATTAGAGAGTTTAATTTCATTCATGAAAATTTTATTTCTATTATATGATTAATAATTTAATTTTTTTAAAATTATTTTATAATTTTAAAATGAATGCATTATTTATTAAATTAACTATATATGGTATATATAGCTAATATTATACAATTAACGATAATTATATTAAATTGGTAATAACAGGCAACTAATATAATTAATATATTATATATGTTTGATATTTAATTGAAATATATATGATCAAAGAAATTTATATAAATTATAATATAACATTCTTTTATATAAAATTATAAACTATATAATTTATTTCTTCAAAAAATTCATATTATTTTTTAAAAATAATCACATAACTAAAAAAATATAGATATTTTATTATCCTATGTCTTGAGGCCGAGCAAAATGGCGCAAATGTTAGATCATCATCTTAAAATCATAAAAATATCATATTTTGAACTAATCTTTTATTAAAATTTCAATCAAAATTATCTCAAACAAGTTTGATAAAAATATAAGTTATATTTATTTATGGGACTATCTTATTTTTTTATTAATATTTTTTTTATAATATATGAAAACGTGTAATAATTTATCATCTGCTTAATTATGAATAATCGTTAAATTTTTATTAAAAATTAAATTAAATAAACGTATTTTACCCATTTATTCTATCTAATATATATATATTTATATATATAAATGTTTTAGAAGAAGCTACTTATACAACTAGGCTTTGAAAAGAAGTTGCCGTTGCCATAGAATTGTGATATGCCATACACTTCATATCTATCATAAATTAGATCGCTAGTGTGGAAAGAACTATCAATTACTTTGGTTAACCTATGAAACATGGACATTTTGCAGGGTTTCCTTGGCTGTGTCTGACAGTACTTACGATCACTTCTTTGATACGCCTTTTAATAGAGTAAATAAATTTCTAAGTATAAAAAAGGTTCATCAGGTAAGTTTGACTAGTAAACTCTTCTTAGAATACTTAATTATTATTTTTAATTATTATTTTATTTTTATATATTTTTAATACTATTCATTATTTTTTATTATTATTTAATATATATACATATTTTTTACTACTATTAATAACTATTGTCAATATTTCTCACCATCCAAATGCAAATGTTTGCCTTAGACATGGTCTAAACGCACTTTACACACCAATTCAGTCAATTAATCGCTGATTCTTTTAGGGAACTTTGTATTATATTTATCTGTCCGTGTGATTAGGTGTTCTATTATATACTTCATGCGTATATGGGATAGACATTTTTCACTCTTATCAATAATACTTATCTCTTATTTATAAAAACAAAAAAAAATATATTTATCTATCTGCTAATGCATGGTTACATGCAAAATCTGTTAGTGGATCGGATCAAGTTGAACATAATTCCCAGCAAAAGCCGAGTCTCTTAACTTAGATTGCCATGAAGATGGTGAGCATAAGCTTCTAAAGGAATCTATATTGTTAATCTTGGAATAGTTTCCAACTGATCACCCCTTAAAAATTGTAGGGGATAGTGCTCCAATTGAAAGGCAGGTCTCCCTTGAGAAGCTTTACCGAGCTACTTGTTTGAAGAGCCAATTTGCTGATACAATCTTGAAAGCTTGGGAAAAGACACTGGTACAGGTTGGTCATGGATTTCAATTACTAAAAATTTATTCTATTTATGTATATCTGTTTGGTGAGTGTTAAATCAATTGGATTTGACTGTATTCAATCTATCTGGTTGAGATCAGCATGAGAAGCAGGATCTTGAGAAATTGTGTCGAGAAAGAGAAGAGTTGGAATTGAAGCGGTGGAAAAGATGTTGTGAGTTAATACTTTTGATGTTCTCTTCTGATATTTCTGTTTTACCGATAAGAAGGAAATACTTCTGTTTTGTTTGGAGACAAGGCTGAACAATGCATCTGTTAACAAAATAGTTTTTTTCCATCATCGACCCAGAAAAAGCTCGGTTACAAAGAAAAGCCAAAGCTGCTGAAGAAGTTTGAAGACAAGCAAAAGTCAAAGATGCTGCTAAGGCTAGACTGAAGAGGGAGCTGGAGAGAAGCATTGTTGGGAATGGACTGGTTAATGAACAGCAAATAGGAAGTAACGCAGCGGAAATGCAACAATAGAAAATACGACAATCACACAGAACATACAGATATAAGTTGTTCGGCTCAAAGTTTCACTATATAATAAAGATGGAGTACAAAGAATGAATCACAAAATTCTTACAAAAAAATCACTCAATCTCACGTGTATAGCTCACAAATCACGTGTATACACTTAGCTCTCAAAATAACTCAAGGAAACATAGTTCTAAAACAATCCCAAGTGAACGGCGTTCAAATAAACGTCGTTCCTTTCATATAAGTGACACTCGCTCAAGCGAGACACTGTTGTAAACAGCGCAAACCCTAGCAGGAGAACATTAGCTCGAAGCGAGAACATCGAGTGATGCATCTCGCTCGAGCGGGCCCTCGAGCAAGTGTCAAGCAAACTTACTACCTGAAATTTCGCTCGAGCTGGATGTCCAGTGAGGGTCGAGTGAACTCTCGGGTTAGAATCTCGCTCGAGCTGGATGTCGAGCGAGACTTGAGTGAACTCACAGGTTGAATCTTGCTCGAACTGGATGTTGAGCGATCACATTGGTAGATGCTTTAATTAAAGTCACCTCTCAACAAATCTCTACCTTGACTTGAATTTTCACAAGTCTCACAGAAATTATTCTTCACAGAAAGACCAACCCTTTCAAAAAATATCTTAAGGGATTTGTAAACCTTGAACACCAATCAAGTCCAAACATAGTTTGAACTTTTGTACTGAAACTGGTTTTGTCATCATGTCTACTGGATTCTCTGTAGTAGCAATCTTATGAATTGTTACAATACCATCTGCAATGATATCTCTGAGAAAATGATACCTGACATCAATGTACTTTGTTCTCTCATGATACATTTGATTTTTGGTCAAATGTATTGCACTTTGACTATCATATAAAAGTAAGATTCCCACCTGCTGTAGACTTAGGTCACTGATAAGGCCTTTTAACCGAATGACCTCCTTAAAGGCCTTAGTCACTGTCATGTATTTTACTTCTGTAGTTAATAAATCAACAGTTGATTGTAGTGTTTCTTTCCAACTAATAGTAGAAGCGCACAAAGTAAACACATAACTTGTCAATAATCTTCTTTTATTTAATTGCCAATATAATCAAAATCAACATATCTAACAACATTAGAACTGAGATCAACATCTCTATAAAAAATTAAGCCAACATATAAAGTTCTCTTCAAATACCTGAGTATCCATTTCACTGTCTGCCAATGAGTTTTACCTGGATTAGCCATGTATCTGCTAACAACACTCATTGCTTGTGAAATATCTGAACAGGTACAAACCATTACATATATAACACTGTCAACTGCACTGGAATAGGGAACACTTGCCATAAACCGTTCCACCTCGTCTGCCTGGAGAGATAGGGAAGCTGAAAACTTAAAATGTAAAGTAAGCAGTGTACTTACAGGTTTGGAAGTAAACATTCCAAATCTGTTAAGGACTTTCTCAATGTATTTTTTCTAAGACAAGTACAACTTTCCATCTTTTCTATTTTTGTGGATTTCCATCTCCAAAATTTTCTTTGAAATACCTAAATCTTTCATCTAAAATTCATTCCTAAGTTGAGTTTTTATCAAATCGACATCATACATGCTCTTAGCAGTTATAAGTATGTCATCATGTCATCAACGTAAAGCAATAAGTGAATGCAAGATTTATTAGGTAATTGTCTGTGATAGACACAACTATCATCGCTACTTCTCAAGTAAACATGATCAATCATAAATGAATCAAACCGTTTATACCATTACCTTGGAGACTGTGTTAAACCATATAATAATTTCTTCAATTTGCATAATCGATCTTCCTTGCCTGTAACAATGAATCCTTTTGATTGATGCATATAAATTATATCATTAAGCTCATTATGTAAAAACATTGTTTTAACACCAAACTATTGTAGCTCTAAATCATACAATGTCGCGATAACAAGTAAAACTCTGATTAAACTGTGTTTTACAACTGGAGTGAAAACTTCTTTGAAGTCGATCTCTTCTCTCTGACTGTAACCCTTAGAAACCAAGCGTGCCTTATATATTGCACCTGTATCGCTCTGGATTCCTTATTTTCTCTTGAAGACCTATTTGCAGCCAACATTCTCCGTCTTTGCTGGCAACTTAACCAAATCTCATGTTTGGTTCTTATGAAAAGACTCAATCTCTTCAATCATTATTGAGTACCACTTTGCATACTCTATATTCCTGATAGCTTCTAAATAACTGGAAGACTCCTGACCAATAATAGTCTCTGGTGTAGTAAGGGCGTATATCATCATGTTTGCATGAGTATATCTCTAAGGTGGTCTAATCTAACTCCTTTATCTACCAATAGCTATAGTGTATTCCTGCTCATCATGTGTATTATCTATAGCATTTTAAGTCCATCTAGGAGTCTATTAAAGAGGCTGAACAATTAAATTTCGAAATCTGGAATGATAAAATCAAAAGGCAAATTCGAAATTCAAATTACAGTAGTAAGTCCGGAAGTCTGTTAGCAACCTGTCAGCAGACAAATTCTGATGAATGATGACCTGTCAGCAGATACGTTTTAACAACACTTTTTGGATAAACTATTTAAATGAAGTCATATTGTAATCCTAAGGAGGGTTTTTGACCAGAACATCTACTTTGAGATATTGGAGAGCTTTCTTAAAAGAAAACGGCGAGGAGAACTCTAAGAAGGTGATCTATACACTTGTAAAGTGTGATTCTATTCAGGATTTGAAGAAAATTGTTGATTGGAATACATGATCAACCACTGGAGGTTCCAGTAGGAGAGACCTAAATTGAAGATGCCAGAGGGTCTGGCTGCTACTGCGATAGGGATAAACGAGTCGTTTATCCAGTCAAGTAAGGAAGTCAATTGTCAAAAGTTTTATAATTGAGTAGCTTACTTGTAAACTGATTTTCAATCAATAAAATGAACTTTCTTGGATTTGGTTGCCTCGTAGAGTTTTACCTTTAAAGAGTTCTTTAAATGGTTTCTTTTCGTTACCAATTGGCATGTTTCTGATTAGTAATTTATGTATTAAATATTTCTAAATATTCACAAGATTGAAATCTAAAAAATTTGATCGTGAAAATTGTTAGATATATTCTACCATACAGGGGTAAAAAGAAACTTTCAATTGGTATCAGAGCGGGTTCACATATCTGAGTGTGATTCGTTCCCCTAGTAGAGATGGAATCATTGAATGCTCCTCCACAATTTGATGGTAAGAACTATGCATATCAAAAAGTACGCATGCAAGCATTCCTCAAATCATTGGATGAACTGGTATGGCACACTGTTGAAACTGGCTAAAAAAGACCCGAGACTAGTATAGAAGCTTGGTCGAATGATGAATTAAGCAACATCAATTTTAATAGCAAGGGATTGAACGCCATATTTATGGCGGTATCACAAGAAGAGTTCAAAAGGATCTCTATGTGTGAAATAGCTAAGGAGGTATGGGATATCTTGAAAATCACACATGAGGGAACAAAAACTGTGAAAAATTCTAAATTACAATTGCTAACTTCTAGATTTGAAGAAATTAAAATGCATGAAGATGAATGCTTTAATGATTTTTATGCTAAACTAAACGATCTTGTGAATTACAGGTTTAATATTGGAGAGAAGGTTGAAGACTCAAGAGTTGTAAGGAAAATCTTGAGGTTACTACCTGAGAGATTTCGAGCCAAAATTACAGTTATTGAGGAAAACAAAGACTTGAATAAATTCAAAATTGAAGAGCTGGCCGGGTCTCTACAAACGTATGAATCCTTCATTCCTCAACCAAGAAAAGGTAAGCCTATTACCTTGAAAATTGTGAAAAATGAAATTGAGAATAGTTGTGGTGAGGAGAGTCTAAATGATGATGATATAACTCTCATTGCTGAGAAATTTAAAATATTTATGTTCAATAAGAAAACAAATGGGAAACAAAAGAAAGCTAAATAATTTCTCGCAAAGAAAAATGATTTTGAAAATTTGAATAAAGAAAAAACTGAGAAAAAAGACAAAGTGAAGTGTCATGAATGCTCAGGTTATGGTCATATTAGAGTGGAGTGTCCAAATTATAAGAAAAATAAAGGAAAAACATTGAATGTGTCATTGAGTGATAGTTCGGATTCGAAAAGTGAAAAATCATCCTCAGATGATGAAAAATCATTCATGGCTTTTCTCACTAGTGTGATTAATTTACCTGAAATTTAGTGATAAAATTTGAAAATGGTTGTGGTTCAAGTGACTCGGACATTGCTGTAGTCAATGCCAATCAAGAATTGTGTATTCAAGATGCCTATAATGAAATATGTGAAGAGATAGTCAAGCTGAAAAAATTTACTAAAAAGTTGTATAATAATCTTACCACATTAGAATATGAAAAAAATAATATGGTTGAGGCTTTAAAAGTGTTTGAGGTTGAAGTGTTGAGACTAAAAGATCAAAAATGTGCATTAGAACAAAAATTGAAAAATGCTCAAGAATGGAAACAAAATTCAGCAATACAAAAATTAAATGAAATGTTGAATTTCCAAAAACCAAGCAATGATAGGACAGGTTTAGAATATGTGGCATCTAAAGAAAAAGAAAAAGAAATACCATCATCTGCTGCATCAAGCTCCAAAGGTATTGTGTTTGTGCAAGAAAGTGAAAAGGAGAACTACAATATTCTTGACATGCCGAAAGCTGCCCAGCTCAGAAACTCTAGCAAAAGCTCAACACCTAGTTTGGTGAAAAAATATAGGTATAAAGGTAAGAATACTCCTATTTATCATCATTGTGGAATAATTGGTCACATAAGACAACATTATTTTAACTTGTTTCAAGCGTAGAAAATCAAAATTGGAAAAAATTCAAAAAGAAAGGGAAAAAGCTTACAAAATCAAGTTGATGATATAAGTCATCAAATTAATTTTGTGAGTCGTGAACTTGGTGAATTAGTGAAGATATGCACCCAGAAAAATGAGAAAAGCAAGCTGGAAATTAAAGAAAAGTGGGTGATGAAAGACGAAATCATAGGCCACATAGCTCACACGGCACTTGAAGCCAAGGAGAACTGGTTTTGGTACCTGGACAGTGCCTGTTCAAGGCATATGTTTGGAGATAAAACACTCTTCAAGGAGATGAAACCTGCAAATGGAGGCACAGTAACATTTGGAGATGGAATCAAAGCCATTGTAGAAGAAAAATGGAATATTGAAATACCTGGATTGCATATTTTAACCAATGTTCTGTTTGTCAATGGTCTTAAAGCTAATTTATTAAGTATAAGACAATTTTGTGATGAAAACTTTTCTGTACAGTTCACAAAAGAGGAGTGCAACATTTTCAATTCAACCGAAGAATGGATTCTAAAGGGTCTAAAAACCGCGGACAATTGTTATGGAGTGTCTCCAACTTCAAGATTGAGCTGCCATAGAGACTTGCTAGATGAGGTCGAGTTATGGCATCAACGACTTGAGCATATCAATTTCAAAAATTTAGTTAAAATTTCAAAAAGAGAAGCGGTGGATGGATTGCCAAGAGCCATGAAAGGCAAGAAAACCGTGTGGAGCATGCCAAGAATGGAAGCAAACAAAAACACAACATAAGAAAAATTCCCTCATTCATACCTCTCGGCCTCTTGAACTTTTGCACATGAACTTGATAGGTCCAACTCAACTCGAGAGCCTAGGTGGAAAGAAATATATCTTGGTGATTGTGGATGACTTTACACGATACACATGGACCATTCTCTTGAGAGAAAAATCTAAAAAAATTGATCTTGCAAAAAAATTGTTTAAAAAACTGCAAATAGAAAGGAAAGAATCTATTTCTAGAATTCGTAGTGATCATGGTAGGGAATTCAATAATGCTAATTTCACTACTTTTGTAATGAACAGGGAATCCACCAATAATTTTCAGCACCTATTACTCCACAATAAAATAGAGTGGTAGAGAGAAAGAATAGGACAATATAGGAGATGACTCGAACCATGTTAAGCAATAAGAAAATGGCACTACATTTTTGGGGAGAAACGGTTAATACTGACAATCATATCTTTAATCAAGTCGTTCTAAAACCCGACACAAAACAAACTCCCTACGGTTTGTGAAAAAACAAAAAACCCACGGTTGAGTCCAAAAAGGTGGAAGAAGCACTGCGAGATGAGAGCTGGATCAATGCAATGTATGAAGAGCTCCATCAATTTACTAGAAATGATGTATGGGAATTAGTTTCAAGACCAAAATAAGTCTGACGAACATGGAACAATCATAAGAAACAAAGTAAGATTGGTTGCTCAAGGATACACTCAAGTGGAGAGGATCGACTTCGATGAGACTTTTGCCCTAGTAGCACGGCTAGAATCTGTCCGAATTCTATTGGCTTTTTCTTGTCATCTAGACTTTAACTCTATAAAATGGATGTCAAGAGTGCCTTCCTAAATGCCATACTCCAAGAAGAGTTATATGTTGAACAACCAAAGAGTTTTGTTGATTACTCACATCCGGATTCTGTTTACAGGTTGAAGAATGCACTATATGGACTAAAACAATCACCTCGTGCCTGGTACGAGAGATTGACAGCTTACCTCTTAGAGCATGAATTTTGTAGAGGGCAAGCCGATAGAACATTATTCATAAGAAGATCAGGTAAGCAACTCTTACTCGCAAAAATATTTGTGGATGACATTGTATTTGGAGCTACACTTGAGTCTCTAACATATGAGTTTTCAAATGAAATACAATCTGAATTTGAAATGAGTATGATATGGGAGTTAAATTTCTTTCTGGGAATTCAAGTAAAATAATGCAAAGATGGAATTTTTATCTCTCAATCCAAGTATGCTAGAGACCTTATGAAAAAGTTTGGCATGGAAGGGAAAAGCAATACCCGTACACCTATGAGTACATCAGTGAAAATTTGCAAGGATCCTACAAGTAAAAATGTTGATCCTACTCTTTATAGAAATATGATAGGAAGTCTTTTATTTATCACTGCTAGTAGACTCGATATAGCATTTAGCGTAGGCGTGTGTGCTCGATTTCAGGCCAATCCAAAAGAATCTCATCTCACTGCAGTAAAAAGGATAATAAAATATCTTAATGTAATTGTGGATTATGAAATATGGTTTACTAGAGACACTAACCTAACACTTGCTGGGTATTCAGATGCGGATTGGGCTGAGAATGTAGATGATAGAAAAAGTACCTCAGGTGAATGCTTTTATATAAGAGGAAATCTAGTTGCATGGCTGAATAAAAAACAAAACTCAATTTCCTTGTCAATTGCTGAGGCTGAGTACATAGCTGCAAGAAGTTGTTGTACTCGACTATTGTGGATGAAAAAGGTCCTAGAAGACTATGGATTCCCTCAAGATACCATGGTGGTCTATTGTGACAACTCAAGTGCTATTATTATCTCTAAAAATCCAGTGCAGCACTTAAAAACCAAACATATTAACATTAGACAACACTTCATTAGAGACTTAGTAGAATCCAAAATAGTGTCTCTAGAGCATCTTTCAATTGAGCATCAATTGGCCGATTTGTTCACTAAACATCTAGGTGGTCTAAGGTTTGAATTCTTAAAAAAAGTCATTGGTGTTTGCAACATCATATATAAAAAATAAAAATAAAAAGTCATTTCTTTGTCTAGGACATGCATTTTATTTTGTTTGCTATTACTTTGCTTTGTACATTCTGATTTCAAGTTTTTTTAAAAAAATAATAATAATAAAAAATTTAAAAAAAAAACTGTATGCAAGATGTTGTTTCGGCCCAATGATATAAGAGTGCATGGTGGATGATGTGTTACAACTTTGAGCATGTTGATATTTACCTTATAAATCCTTGTACTCATTCACTCTTTCTTGAGGTGTGCATCCTACTTTGTGCATTCTAATCCTATGGGTTGTCATAGTAAAGGTTCACTCTCAATGCACTATGAGAAACTTGTGTGGATGCATGTTTAATTATAAATAATAATAAAAAAAGGCTGAATAAGTGGACTGAGATGCTCATCATAAGGGGAGTCCTTAAATTGACTAATACTAATTGAACCTAGTCCAACTATGGAAAAAGACTCTCATTACCAAATAACCCTTATTGATCCATATAGAAAAAGTCGGTGTGAAACTAATTGCGAAAAAAGACGCACACCCTACACGAATCTAACTTTGGAAATTCTTACAGAAAAAATTATTGCTCCTATTATTGAGGAAAAAGATGAGCAATAAATGAATCAAAGAGGGGATATGCAAGTAACGTGTTTGGAGGAGACCCTAATGGATCTAGGCCTTAGCATAAAGCTTGCCTTAAGGTGAGTGACAACCTTTTGGGAGCATCTTTAAAGGAGATTCTTAAAATAATAATAATAAAAAAAAATAGATAGCGAATAAATGTGTTGTCTTTCATAAGTTGTTCACGCACACACATACGTGAACTGTGACTTTGATGATCTGATAAGGAGTGAAAATCCGTTGTGGGTGTGTAATTTAGAGGAGATATGGTCTTAGCTTTATCTTGTGAGGAGCACAGGTATTAGACCTTGATGCACCTCAACATGCTCTCTCCTTCATTGCCACATGTTTGACAAAATTCTGCATATAGGCATTTTGGATTGGCAATTTTATTTTATTTTTTTAAATAAAAAATATAAAAATATATAAAAATATATATATATTTTTAACTGTGATGTGAACGGTGCATATATGGTAGTTCCTGAAAAGAAAATTTTAGGGTGTCTTGAGGTTTCATCGTAACAGACCATAAGCAGCTTAGACACCATTATTAGAAGGATGAGTTTTGAGTGCTCTTAAAGAACCATGCTGTGTGGTTTAGTCCCAGTATGATATGCCCTCTCTGTGTGCTTAAGTGCTTAAAACCCAGATGGACTCAATCGAATAAGAGAGTATGCTGTAATGTCACAGCACGTGACCCAGGAATAGGTCACTTAAAGTCCCAATCTGGCGGGTTCAACTCAACCTCATGCGATAGACCCTTGTCAAAGACCCCCGCATCTCGTCTGTGTGAGATATGGGTCCTATGATGCCCTAGATCTCCAAAACTTGGGTTTTTTCGTATCACTTGCTTCACATACCACTTTGGGATCAAACTCTCTTCATTGCTACATCTATCTCATGGTAAGTTTTTTTTATTTCCATGAGGCATTTCGTGAACCCCAAGGTTCGGTGTTCGATTTTTTATGAGGATGGATGGATTGAAATGCAATTTTGAGCATGATTATTCACTTGGCTGAGTTGGTAAATGATTAGTGAGTGTTCTGAGAGTCTTTTATACATGTATTAAGGCCGATTATCATGGGTTCCTGACTCTTGCATTTTGGCTTCTATCTTATGTATACCAAGTGTTTGATAATCTATCTCAATCAATTCTAATGTGTGTTTATAACTTGGTTGCTCTTCATTTCATGTATTTATGCATTGTTCTTCACTTAAGGTTATGTCTGTGACCATTTTCAGAGAAGATTGCCTGGTTTTGAACCACGTTGCTCTATTTTTTATTGACACTTGGTGTTGACTAATTGCTAACTTATGTCTTTATTATTCATAACTGGTTTGTTGAGTCTCAGATGAGGACAAATGAGCGTACTAAGCGCACCAAGGCTACCATGCCCACTCTTCACGACTCCTCCAGCAATGACAATCCAGTGGCACCTTCCTCGGATCCTAAGCCCATTGGTGAAGATTCAGCACATTCTTCTCCACTCTCTCCCCAGCCATTGCAGACATGTTGTGGGCGATTTATCTCCCTCACTGTAGAGAATGCTTATCGCACTATATTCTCTAGACATCCAGTGTTGGGAGAAAGGGAAATTCTTCTTAATGATTTTCCATCTGAAGACTTCAAATGTATTAGGAAGATGTTTGTTGATAGAGGCTGGGCAAAACTCACTCATGCACATACATCTCCATACTCGGAGATGGTGAAGGGGTTTTATGCTAATATTGCTCATTTCAACCTGGATTCCCACAACATAATCTCCACCATTCGAGGTGTTCGAATTGAGCTCACCCCTGAGCTTATTCCTGGGATGTACGAGCTGCCAGAAATTTGTTCTCCTGAGTATACTTTTTTTAGCCTTGATATGCCCTCCAAGTTTGCTATAAAAAATCTACTGGTGGGTCCTATGAGCTCCAAATGGTCGGTTAAACTTGTACACCTTCCTATGAAGCAACTTTTGCCCCAATATCGACTTCTCTCTCAACTTGTGCTTAGACAAGGCTTGCACGCCAATCAGTCGCAAAACAGAATTGACCTTGGACAAGGCTTACTTTGTGCATGCTCTGGCTACTGACATATCTATTGACTTTACTACACATGTTATAGATGTGATCCATTGTGCTCAGCAAGACTCAGAGCAAAGTCTTCGCTTTAGTAGTCTCATTACATGAGTAGCATTGGAGGCTAAAGTTCCAGTACGGCCTAGCAAACCCACTTCTAAGATCGCTGGTCCAATTTCAGCGCTCACCTTGGTTAAATCTGAAGCTGTCTTGACTAATGTGTCCAAAAAGCGCCCCCATGAGCCCAAGTCTGTTACCTCTCCACCAGAACCAATTGTCCAACCTCCACCACTTCAGGAGCAATTTAATTTGCTAAATCAAAAGCTGGACAGCTTGACAACTTTCTGCAAAACCGAGTTCTTGTCTCTTAATGTTCAAATTGCTCAACTCTCCAATGATATTCAAAATCTAGCTGAGCATTACTGCCTGAAAGCGATGATGATTTCTGAGTTCCTTTGCCTGATACCGCTGACAAAAAAGGAGAGACATGAAAAATAGGGAGCAACAAGGAGAAATGGGGAGTAGCAAAGAGATAGGGGGAGCTGGAGCTGCTGTGATCATTTTGAATATGTCCATGAATGCTTCATTGTGAATGTTTTGCTGACTTTAGTGATTTTCTTTTATATGTTTAAGCCTAACCATTTTTTTTTTGGAACAATGTTGAACATATTATGAAATCTATCTCATGGACATATAAAATCTTATGGACAATGCTGATGATCATTTTGAAAATTGATGGGTTAATTATTTTTTTGTGATCACAGGAATTACACATTCATAAAAAAAATATTTTGTCACCAATCAGCCAAAGGGGGAGATTGAAAACGCAAATTGACTTGGATTAGTGAGGTGAAATTCAAATAGGAGAAAACTGTAAATTTTGAACCATTCAATTTGAATTCAAATAAGATAAGATTTTGTCTTATCTTTAAGTTGTAATTTTTGGATAAGTGTAATTCAAACTATGAAATTTATTCATAACATTTTAAGTCCATCTAGGAGTTTAGGAGTCTGTTAAAGAGGCTGAAGAATTGAATTTCGAAATCTGAAATGATAAAATCAAAAGGTAAATTCAAAATTTAAATTACAACAGTAAATCCGGAAGTCTGTTAGGAACCTGTCAGTAGACGAATTCTGATAAATGATGACCTGTCAGCAGACGCGTTTGAGCAGCATTTTTTGGATAGACTATTTAAATGAAGTCATATTGTAACCCTAAAGAGGGTTTTCAACCAAAGCATCTACTTTGAGATATTGGAGAGCCTTTTTAAGAGAAAACGGTGAGGATAACTCTAGGAAGGTGATCTATACACTTGTAAAGTGTGATTTGTTCAGGATTTGAGGAAGATTGTTGATTGGAGTATATGATCAACCACTGGAGGTTCTAATAGGAAAGACCTAGATTGAAGATCGCCAGAGGGTCTGGCTGTTACTACGGTAGGGATAAACGAGTTGTTTATCTAGTCAAGTAAGGGAGTCAATTGTCAAAGATTTTGTAATTGAGTAACTTATTTGTAAACTGATTTTCAATCAATAAAATGGATTTTCCTGGATTTGGTTGCCTTGTAGGGTTTTACTTTTAAACAGTTCTTCAAAGGGTTTCCCTTTGTAACCAATCGACATGTTTCTGATTAGTAATTTATGTATTGCATATTTCTAAATATTCACACGATTGAAATCTAACAAATTTGATTGTGAAAATTGTTAGATATATTCGACCATACATGGGTAAAAAGGGAATTTCAGTAAGCAAATAGTTAGCTCAACTTTTCGATGAAATATAAGATGGACCCCAAAGATCAGAATGAATATAGTCTACAATACTTTTAGTTCTATGAACACCTATAGTAATCTGAACCCTGCTCTATTTTTCGAACACACAATGTTCACACAAGTCAAGTTTATTTATCTTCTGTCCTCCTAATAATATTTGCTTACTGAAGATAGACATCACATTCTCACTCATATGACCCAGTCGCATATGCCATAAACGAGTGATATCTGAATCTGGATCATCTGATACAGATACTACAACTGCACCAGTCACTATACTGCCCTGAAGGAAATAAAATTCATATGACTTATCTCTTCTCATTACAATCATGGAGTTTTTGTTGACTTTCATCGCTCCACATTCTCTTGTGTACTTAAAATCAAAAGAATCAAGAGCGCCCATCGAGATAAGTTTTTTTTTTTAAATCTGAGATGTGCTGAACATTAAACAATGTCCTAATGATCCCATCATACATCTTTAGCTGGATTGAGCTAAATCCTGCAATCTTACAAGCCATATAATTTTTCAATAAAACAGAACCACCATTGATTGATTCATAAGTCATGAACCAATCTCTCTTGTTACACATATGAAAAGTACAAGCTGAGTCCATGATCTACTTGTCACTAAAGCAACTGCTCGAGTCACTAATTACTAAGAAAATATTTGACCCACTAGATGTTTCATCAGTAACACTAATGGTATTGGAGGAACTGGTAGATTCCTCATTCTTTTTCGGTTTAGTACACTTGTTTTTGTAATGACCAAACTTGTGGCAGTAATAACATTTAACATTTTTTTTGTTAAACTTTGATTGTGACTTACTCCAAGATTTGCCTATGCTCTTTTTTAAACATTTTTTACTGGATCTTCCTTGGTTAAAGGAACCTTTAACAAAGAAGCCACTATCTTGATTTTCAGTATTCTTGTCATAGAATTTGTTTCTCAATTTCTTAGAGTTCAAAGCAGATATTACATCTGTCAAGGAAATAATATCTCTTCCATACAACATGAATTTACAAAATTCTCAAACGACATTAGTAATGAACACAAAACAATTAAAACTTGATTTTCTTCTTCAAATTTAATGTTTATATTCCTGAGATCCATAATAATTTTATTCAATTCATCTAGATGTTCAGAAATATAAGTTCCTTCATTCATTTTGAGAGTATATAACCGTTGTTTCAAATATAAACAGTTTGTGAGAGATTTCTTCATATGCAGGTTCTCAAGTTTTTCCCAGAGACTAACAACGGTCTCCTCTTCAGCTGCCTCTCTTAAAACTCCATTAAACAATGATAATCTTGGGCTTTCAGTCGGGCCCTATCTATAATCTCCAGTCGGGCCCTCGCCATTAGCTCGACTAAGAGTTCCGAATCGAAAAAGTAAACGGAACTTGACTTAAGACGAAGGAACCGAGTGCCAAAAAAAAACCGGTTTCTTTTCTTAAGGCTTCAAACTACTAGTCATTAAGACTACTATGAAAGATAAGTAAGGAAGTCATTTTCTTGACTTGGCCTGCGTGCATTATACCTACCCTCTTTTTAAAGAACTTTATTTCAATCTCAACAAAGAAATTAAAGCATAACTCTTGTTGTCCTCTTACTGTTTTAGCCTGCCTTGTGGAGGTCTCTCGGGTGTCTACGGCAGATCCAATCAGTCTCGTGATGAAGAGAAGTCTTTTCCAATCTTCCACTAAGAAAGGCATCATCACGACAACTAAATTTGCTCGGTAAACTACTCGGGGATCCCCATGGTTTAGTAAAAGGGAGGGGAGATTTTCTCTTCATCCGGGGGTTCACTTCATTCATTATGAACTCAAAAGTGTAAGGCTGATTAGAATAATGATATGTACCATTTCTTCATCGTCCTTAGACGATATTGGAGAATCAGTAGACACCTGTTTTTCTATAGCTTTGAATAAACCCTACTGTTGCAACAAAACCTTCATCTTGATGCACCATAAATTGAAATTGTTCTGTTCATTGAATTTATCCACTTCAAATTTTGCTGTAACCAAACCTTCAAATCTTCACAGAGCAGAAGCTCTGATACCAGTTTCTTGGAAATGGACCAGTTAACATATAACAAATAGGAAGTAATGCAGTGGAAGTGCAATAATAGAAAATACGACAATCACACAAACACACACAGATACAAGTGATTTGGCTCAAAACAAGTCTACGTCCACTGTAGGGTCAGTTTTAAAATTTCACTATAAAATAAAGATGTAGTCCAAAGAATGAAGCACAAGATTTTTACAAAAAAATAACTCAATCTCACATGTATAGCTCTCAACTCACGTGTATACACTCAACTCTCAAAATAACTCAAGGAAACAAAGTTCTGAAACAATCTCAAGTTCTCAAGTGAACGTCGTTCAAATGAACGCGAGCGAGACACTGTTGTAAACGGCGCAAACTCTAGCAGGAAAACATTAGCTCAAAGCGAGAACATCGAGCGATGCATCTCGTTCAAGTGGGTCCTCGAGCAAGTGTCGAGCAAACTCACTGCCTGAAATTTTGTTCAAATTGGATGTTGAGCGAAGGTCGAGCGAACTCTCGGGTTGAAATCTCGCTCAAGCTGGATGTCGAGCGAGAATCAAGCGAACTTACAGGTTAAGTCTCACTCGAGCTGGATGTCGAATGAGACTCGAGCAAGCACACTGGTAGGTGCTTTAATTCAAACCACCTCTCAACAAGTATCGCCACAAGCATTGCTGCAGGTAAATGAGCACCTTATGTTAACATGTATGTGGCTATATTAGATGTCTCCATGGTTTTTGAAAGAGAAAAATTGTTCGGAAACTCGAACCAGCTGCAACTTGAAGCCCATGGTCTCCTGATTGACCCAGACCCGAGCCCAAGCGTATGAGAGGAAATAGCTGAAAGAAAGAACCCGAACGATCCTGGTCATCCATTGAATTGGGAAAGTGAGCCCAGTTAATCTCAAGCGTCCCCAAAGATCGAGAAAATATCAAGGATGCCCAACTATGATAACTATGACTCCTCTGTGCCTGCCTCCGCATTTAATGCAACTAGATGTAATTCCACCGAGTCAAGTGCCTCATTAAATGCAAAATCGGACCAGTCACGCCACATTAATTGTGATCCTGGATCCAGCCTTGCAAGTCATTAATGAGGGAAATTAATACGGTTGAGATGGAATGAAAAGAATCAGACTATCATTGGCTGGCTGGCGACTAGATGGAGTCACCGAACGTCATTATCTTTCCTCAACCACGAATTCAACGAAAGAACACCTATAAATAGCGCCCCACAGATCTTGAAACAGGTAACATAATTAGAGCACATAATATTTTTCAAAACCATTATTTCAACCCTCTTTCAAGATCTAACTTTGGCATCGAAGAAGTCCCGGACCCTGACCCCGACCCCAACCCAATATCCTCATTTAAGCTGCAGGTTAAAGTTGTCTAGACGACCATGTTGGGTTGGGCCGTGAGATTCGTCCTTAACAATTTCAATCACTTATTCTCGATTTCTCGATTTCGTAGATGAGACAAGCTTAGATCATACACATTCAGAGGATGACTTGGGTGGTTTCAAGGTTGGGGGTTCTAACTCTTTGGAACAACTCGGTTTATTCATGAAAGTGGATGATGAATATGAAGTTTAGCCACTAAGTAATCCTGTAAATGATGTGGAGGAGGGAGAAATTGACTAGAGTTTTTTTGTGTTCGCTAATGAATTGGGCAAAGAATAGAAATGAAGTTCATAACTTATGTGACTAGTGAATGTGATCATGTGTTTCTCAGTCTACACATTATTTAAACGAAATGAGAAAAAAAAAAAAGAGAAAAGAAAATCCAATTGATTAGAAAAAAAAAAAGAAGAACAGGCTAATAGACAAAAAAGTCAAATTTTAAAGAACTTTTTTTAGCTATTTTTAAAGAAATTTGAATAGTAGTAAGTAATATCTGTTATGGGAGAAATTAGTCGATTTGTATGAACATTTTGATGCAAAATGAATCTTGCACCCCTTCATGATTATTGGTCAACTAACTTTAGAGAACAAGTGGCAAAGAATGTCCGGTCAAGATCGAGCTGGACAAACATTTTTTTTTCATTATTTTATATACAGAACAAATACGTTTCCCACCATAAAAGAGAATTAATTAATTATAGGATAAAGAGTACACCATGTACTTGAATTATGGAGGTTCTGGTTGTTGAACCATTCTCGATAACTACGATGATGCCATAAATTTCAAAAATCTGTTTTCCCATTCGAAACTTTAAATTCGATATCCAATTTACTTCGCCAAACCAATCCAAATCACTCGTCCTCCTCTTCATTTAATAGGGAATTTCAGGAATTCCCTAAACCTTTCCCTTTTCTTTCATTTCAATTCCATCCCAGCGGATTTCAATGGAAACTCAAGCTTGCCCCATCCCTCTTCTCCCTCTATTCTTTTCCATGTTCCTCACCATCTACCTCGTCGCCTACTTCATCGTTTTCCGGCACTGGAGCCCCAAGATCCGACCCGAAGCCTCCAGCTGCTTAATCTCCCTTGCCCACGGCACACCCGCTGTTATTTTGGCTACCAATTCCATACTCGCCGACTCGAATCCCCATTTTGCGTCTCCGAACACCGAATACCATAACTTTGTCCTCGACTACAGCATCGCCTACTTCTTAATGGACCTTCTCCATTTCATCGTCTTCAACCCCAGAGACATCCTCTTCATAGCCCACCACTTGGCAACGCTCTTCGTCTTCGTCACGTGTCGGTACCTGGTCTCCCATGGCGCATACGCCATACTCGTGCTCCTCGTCCTCGCCGAGGTCACCAGCGCGTGCCAGAACACTTGGACGCTCGCGGATGCGAGGAAGAACGACGTCGTATTCGCGGCGAAACTGTACGGTCTCCTGTCTGCCCCCTTTTACACGGTCTATTCGATTGTCAGGGGTTTCTTAGGACCGTATTTTGTGTACAAAATGTTTGCGTTTTATGCGAGTGGGGCAGCGAAGAGTGTGATCCCAAATTGGGTGTGGATTTCTTGGATTGCTGTAATTCTTACGGCTATTTCTGTTAGTATCTTGTGGGTTTCGAATCTTTGGGCCGATTTTTACAGAGAGAGAACCGGAAAACTGGACAAGAAAATTAGATAGATGTATATAGCAGTAGGAGCAATGCTACGTTGCTCAAGGCGGTGAAGAAGACAAACAGTGTTCTTGCCCTGCTCGATGATTTGCAGCCATATTCTCGGGTGTTCCACGTCTGGCCACAGAACACCACCATTATTGATTGAAGGTGTCCGCGCAATTGGGGAGGAGCTGCTAACATGGCGGCCTCAATGGCAAACATGGTTAGTTTTGCTCAAACTAGCAAAAGTTTGAAATGGTTTTAGCCTGTGCCTGTGGAACTTATTTGGCTATATGTATTTTTCTGAAAGAGTAGGCAAAAGTAACTGTATGCAGTAAAACTCTATGAATAATGTTGCTTTAGTTGAATAATTTATCTTTAGATTTCTTTGATTTAATATGTTTAAATTAAGTGGTCCTTACTGTTCCCACACAAATCTTTGGATAAAGTTCAAAACTTTCTTCCTCTATTAACAATGGTGAAACCAGATTTCTCTATTATCATTGCACAACGGATTAATCAGATGAACTACATATAGTTGTAGTAGAATATGTAAGTCCCATGCAATTGCTTTGAAAAAAATAAGATTCATTATTAAAAAATTATTATTATAATTATTTTTATATAGATGTCATATTTATTCATTTTTTCAAAAAAATTATACGAAGTTTATGCTATTACATACGTATAACATAACATTCAAGGCAATGCCTAATTGGAGTTGTTCGTGCCTTTACGTGCAATTTCATTCGAAGGAGACTTTCAGTGACACCATTTTTGTCTACCCATTGTTTGGCAATCAATATGTATTGCAAATGAAGGAAACGCCACGCACTACAAACAAATTACATAAGCCCCAGACAGCACGAAGGATAGGGGGCCCATAAGCTATAATACCATACTGAAATCCTAAAATTCATTTTCTCATACATAATTGCATTTGGTAAGCAAGAAAAGCCTATACCCAGTTCAGAAAAAGCATAAACAGACACATCGAGAAGCCTGATTCATAAATGTATACAAAGCAAAATGGCAAAGAAAAACAGTGATGGCCTTCATAAATTCCCCCCGTTTGAGTCGGTTCTGCGGCCAGAATTCCCTTTCTCAGAGAATAGTGTCAAAGACAACCTATTTGTGTCACAATGATTGTGAAACTCAGTTGTAACATAGTCTGCTCTCTATTCTCATGATCATCAGTAGCATCTTTTGCTTTCCTTATATCTATAAAGTTGAGTTTGAAGGGACCCCATGTTTGTCTAGGGTGGATGACTTAAGAGTAAAATTCATAAGTCTTGGCTTGAATAATGATAGTTCTCAATCCTCCAATAGGCGATAAAACCATCAAAAGAACGCCTAGTACGATGCAGACCTGAAATGAATTGAACCCAAATAAAATCAGCTAAACTTGAATATCTAAGCAAACGAAATGACTGGGAGAACAATAGAACATAAATCAAATTAGCACAATACCCAATTGGTCCACCAAGATAAGCTGAACTTCTTTGGTTTGTAGATCCTAAGCCAGATGACGCACGGGAGCTGGGGAATTGAAAATAAAACCATAATTTTTAAGTCCCACTTCATGGATGACAATTATTAAAATGATATTTACAAATAACATTATGCTCGAACGATGAATGACATAAATATCAAAGCAGAGTGTGGCTTACAAAGTACGTTGTTGGGGCAAAAGCAAATCCTCCAAAAAATGCAAGAAGGCCACTGAAGAAAGGGAAGGTAATGCCGACGAACATAGTCAATGCTGCAATAGAAAATTTAAGTTCAAAACCAACCAGCGGTTGTCATCCTGCAACCTTGTATGGCACAAACAAATGGAAAGGAGTGGAGGGGAGGGGAGGGGAATTTACTTACCCACATATACATTGCGCGAAATGAAACGAAGAGTTCGAGTTGGCTTGAAATTCAATTTCTTTACCAGTACAGTTTCAATCATGTCAAACACTGGCATTGCATAAATCTGCATTAACAGAAAGGAACCAAAATTCATTCAGTAAACCAATTTCGATTAATCTGAGAATATGTACACCAGAGTTTGAAGTTTGAACATCACCTGATAGCTTCCAATAACATGGATGACAACAAACATGTTAGCCATCGCAATAAGCCACCTAGGCTTCTCCAACGACATGAGAATATTATCATCTACTTCATTACCGAATATCCAAAAACCAATCAGAGCAACAGGGAAGTAGCACAAAGCGACAACTATATAGGCAAGTACGACTCCTTTCCACATGGGCCCTTTGGAAGGCTTTTCCGGTGTAGATGGGATTGTTGCTTGGATCTCAAGCACCACATTGTGCCCAGCATATGCAAAAGCCACGTCACCCAAGGCACTAAGGAAGTTGAAGACTGTTCCGGCTGTAGACTTGGCTTTATAGCCGTATTCCACATTTGGCTGAACGCCTTTGTCAACAGAAGCGCCCCAAGCAATGGTAGAGTAACTGCCACATAACATAACAATCACATATTATTATAACGATCCCACTTCTGTTTTACTTTTTCCTATCTTCTTGTTTTTTATTTTTATTTTTCAGAATTGTTAGCTTCATAATAAATTCTGTTATTGCTTGCAACAAAAGCTGGCACATGGATGAGAGAAATGGAATGCAAGAGACATTATACCTCAAGGACATGACTGCTGCAGCCAAAGACACACCAGAGATGGAGTGGAAGTTGGGGAGATGGGAGAGCACAAAGTGAACGGAGGCAAAGATCATAATGAAGTATGTTAACTTGATGCTTTTACAATCTGGACAGACGGAATCATGGAACTTCTGCAGCGATTTCCCACCGGTGACCATATAGATTATGTTCACACCAACCTCACAGATAAGTTGTTGGGGCACCACGATATAGAGACCAAGTTTTTCACCAAAAGCATGCTGACCAAGCTCATGGTATCTATCAAACCGTTTCCCAGGTACCATCTCGTGCATCTCAACCATTTGCCATAGGGTGTATAAAGTAACGAGCCATGATATGACTAGAATAGCTACACCGGGACCCCTAAAATTGAGAAAAAGAAAGCTCAATACAGCAATTAATATAAATGCGAATTCTATATATGGTGAAGGTACAAAACAAACCAGAGATCTCTGAGGGTGATCTCTTGGATGCAATTTATGAAGCAACTCTAAATTTATCTTATGGAAACTTTAACGCAAACTTACCATCCAAGCTCTGACATGGCGTAAGGGAGACTGAGGACACCAGCTCCAACCATGGCAGTGACATTGTGGAAAGCTGAATACCACCATTTTGCATTCCTCGAAGAAGTAATTGGAAGCCATTCATCGATAGCTTTCTGCTTTGCTATTTCATCAAGCTGTAGTCAATAATTGCACTATTCTTCATCAGTATGACCGACAATGTAAAGACCATTTTATAAAAACAAAAAAATAGTCAAGCGATTAGCACGCTAATGCTCATGCTGGTCAGCAAAGTTGAACCAGAAAGACTGGAGTAACAAACAAGGCAAGACCATAAACCAACAAAAAGGCCATTATAAGACCCTACTGGGTATCCAAATGCCAAAAAATCATCTTTCATTCATATCTATTTCATCTATGAATTTTCAACCTCATCGCATCAATGTTAAATGATAAAAAATACACATCTCATCGCATCAAAAAGTCAAATGAGACCACTTATTTATCAAATCTAAAAAATCAAAACTATCTCATCTCATTTTACTATTAAACATATATTTTTTTACAAACTATCTTATCTTATTTTATCTATAAAAATCTCACTATTAATCAAAACATCTCATCTCATCTAAACACAACCAAATAGGGACTTAGTTTTCCGGTTCATAGTTTGTTTCTATAGTGTCCTATTATCGTGAACAGTCTCGTCTTATTTGGGACCTACTCAACTGAACCAATTGATTTGCTCAAGCTTATTCGCCACGTATTACTGACCCATGATGTTGAAATTCTCCCTTGGCTGCTTAGGCATGAACCGACATCCTCAGCCAACCTAGTAAGGCCCAGCTCTTAAAGATAGTGATCAACAGCCTCCAATAACTTTTCCATCCACACAATTACCTAGCAACTTTCCTTGGAATATTAGGCGCAACTATTCTCATACTTTACAATCGCAGGTAGCTCATACCTAGCTCGTTGATATGCAAACTGTAGAAGAAAGAAGTACATGGGCATCTGCTGAAAATCTTATTCGTGTTTCTCTAGCTCGTTTGGTATACTCATATTGACCCAAGGAGTTAAGAATTGCCAGCTAAGGCACATGGGATTTGGTATATACAGTATGACTTCATTTTCTAGCGTATGTTTATGCAAAACAAATAATTGACATAGGCATCCTATTGCCAGCACACAAGGCCCCTATTATTTAAAAGGTCCTAAGTTAGAAACTCGGTCAAATTGTTTGAACTTTGAAGGTCAGACCAAAATAAGGATGAGAAAAAATATATTTAAATATATTTAAATACTAATTGAATGAAAAAAACTGTTAGGATGATGACGTGCGTGGCGGATGCTAGCTGCATGTGCAGCAGCGAATTAAGATGCATGGAAGAAGTTCCGTTTAATTAGGGGTGTCTGAAAAATCAAAACTAGACAATAAGGTGCCGTAAGCGGAAAGTTAAGAGTCCAGGAAATCAGTGTTTTCAGCCAAATGAATTGCGGGGTCCTGCTTTGCCCAAGTGTATTGTTTCTGACCCATCTGGTAAACCTTTCAGCTCAGACTATGGGGAAAGAGAACAACAAAAACCTAGAATCAATCTATGTCATTATCCCTTCAAAGGGGAAAAATTATCATTTCCCCGGCCAATTGAAGGGAAAAGATTGATCTCGATATAAATTTGGAGACTCAAAAGGCAGTGATAAATAAAATATTCCATATCCATTTTGCTAAACAGAAAGAACAGAGAAATCAAGAGGTAAATTCCTCGGGCGGTGCAATTAACGGACATCACTATGATCTATCATGTAATGGATAATTAGCTCCAAAAAAATCTATATATATATATATACATATGCAAGAACAAAGAAGAACAATATGTACAATAGGAATTGCTTGCTACAACATGCTTGTGAAGGGCTTATAATATCTTACAATATTTTATCAAAGAGGGATCATCTAATTGTTGGAGTTGTGTTCTATGGGAAGCATGTAATACGACATTCAAACGTTGAGACATTAGCTTTTAAAAGTAAGATAAAATAAGGAAGAGCGCAATACAGAACTCCAGCGAGTTTGAGAATTTCAGAACTTAATCGTGTGTGTGTGTGAGAGAGAGAGAGAGAGACTAACGTCAGCGCCGTTGTGCGAGTTCTGATGACTGGGATCAGCTTGAGTTCCCATGGATGTAGGTGTTCGCTGCAGATAATTGCAGAAACCCGACAGGTAGAAATGGCGGAAGAGAGCGGGAATATGAATGCAAGACGTTCCAGCTTACAAAAATAGCGAAATGGATCTCCGTATTTAAAGAGTTTGGGAGAGATAGAGAGTAGGAGCTGGGAGGGAAGGCCAAGAGTTTCTTGAAGGTGACGTGCGTGTTTGTTTGACTCAATGAAGTCTTCCTCTACAAAACAGCAACGTAAGAGAAATGATAAATGCAACGTCGATTTGTAAGCAATATACAATTATTTTAAATATATATATATATATATTACTCACTTAAAAAAAATAGGCAGAGAGTGAAGCAGCAACCTATCAGTCTGAATGTCTGATAGAATCTTTTGATTTTTAAGTTGTACGAGTTTAGCTTTTTGAATTGTACGAGTTTAGATGTGCAGAAATTTCCAGGAAACCAGCCCTCAGCCTAGCGCATCGGTTGGACTGCAGATTGCAATACTACGCTTCTTACTTTTTACAGCGACCGTGCGGAACTTAGACTGCTTTGACGTAGATAGCCATAGATAGAGTAATGCAGCTAGTGTTAGCTGCGAATACAATGTTCTAGCTGGAAGCCGCGTACGCGTTTTTGTCCAACAATGAGTTTTGACCAGAAAAAGATTGATTTATTTTTATTTTTTAGTTTTATTTATTTTTAAAATTCTTTTCGGTAGGTTTTTTATTTTTTTAAAGAACTTGTGTAAGGATGAGTATTGACTTAGTTGAAGTTAGATTCTTCTAAATTTAACTTAGCCGAATCTGATTCCAAGTTTGATCGAAGTTAAATCCGACTTCTAACTCCAATCTAATTTTTATACTCTATCCGATTATGACTTATCAAATTTTAGAATTTTATAGCTTTACATTTAACCAATTTCATATTAATTTATGGTTTTCTTGTATAGGGACACATTTCTTATAAGAGGGCTGCTAAAAGTACAAAAGGATCTCACATACTAATGTATCGTATTATAAGGATGCCATATGTCCCTATTTTCACTTCAGTTTTGGCCAAAATAATCCCCCACGTGAGTTCTCTCGCTCAACCTCTTGCTGTCAGTCATTGCCAGCAATCACCTCATGTCGGCAGCTTTTCTTTCACCAGTGAGCACCTCCTGTCGCCATCTAGCCTCACGAAAGTTCCATTTCCCCTGCAACTCTCGATTTCTGAGTTTCTCCCAAACTCCAAAAGGGATTTCACAACTCAGTGCCACCGTTAAGACTGTAATCGAGTCGAGTCGATTTTGGTTTGCCGAGCTCGACTTGACTTAAAACATTCGAACTCGAGTCTGAACTCAAGGTTTCTATTTATTTTTTGTTTGATTCGATAAACTAAACTTTCAATTCAAGCTCGAGCTCGAACTCGTACCACAAAAGAACTCGAGTTGAGTTGAGCTCGAGATCGATTTTTTTTTATGAAAAAATTTGGAATAAAATCTAAAAATAAATAAATAAATAAATAACTAATAAAAATTAATACTTAATATCTAATTAGTTTATTCATCATAACAATATATTATATGCTTACATATATTATTAATAAATACACATAATATGATAGTATATATGTATTTCATATATGGTTCTCACATGCTAATATATAAAATTATTACATTTTATAGATTAATTATTGTACAAATTATAATATATAGCTATGAAATATATTTATTACATACACATAAGTAATTAGATTACATATTACATATTTAATTATAAAATTGTTATGCTTATATATGTGTGTATATATTTATTAATATATGAATGGGCTTTAATTGAGTCGAGCTAACGAATTTGTTGCCCAGATGACTAACACAAGAGGGGGGGTGAATTGGGTTATATTAAAAAATTAATACTTATAAACTAAATATACAATATAAAATATAACCAAAATATAAAGCAGTAGGAAATATAAAGAGTAGGGTAAGAGAAAGCAAACTCAGTATTTTTACGAGGTTCAGCCCCACTGCCTACGTCCTCGCCTCAAGCTACCCCTTGAGGATTCCCAAATCCACTATTCAATCTCCTTTAGGTGGAGATAGAAACCTATTACACCTTTGAGCAGCACCGCTCCAAAGATTCCGTGTAGAACACCCTCTACACTTCCAATCACCTCACACTTGGTGATTCAACTATTCCCTGTGTAGAACACCTTCTACACACACAAGGGTTATACACACCCTCTTACTTCCAATCACCTCACACTTGGTGATTTAACTATTCCCCGTGTAGAACACCTTCTACACACACAAGAGTTATACACACCCTCTTACTGATACAAGAATTGATAGTGGGTAGGCTATCAGAAAACACTCCTCAATGAGTGAAATAAGAACAATACAGCACAAACTATATCTCTCTCAACAAGAACAAGAATTAAGGCTCAAAACTTTAGAAAAGAGAGAATGAGAGCTTTGAAAGAATGATGCAAAATTTAGCAATAGATGTGTAAGCTCTTGTTGTGATTTTTGCAAAACTCAAGTGAGCTATTTATAGGTAAATGAGTCTTCAATTTCAAATTTGAAAAGATTCCCATGTCAAATAAGAGCACTATTCACTTTTCAAAAAATTCAAATAAAAACATTTCCTTTTTGCATTTGTCAAAGACAACTCCATTCATTTTTCAAAGAAATCAAACCTAATCTTTTGCTTTTCATACAAGACAAAATGAGCATGATTTATTTTTCAAACCAAATCATCTTCTTTTTGCATATGTCAAAAAAACACACAACCACCCTTTAAGATTTTCAAACAAATCATCTATCTTTTATATTTGTCAAAAAAACACACAACCACCCTTTAAGATTCTCAAACAAAATCATCTACCTTTTGCATTAGTCAAAAAAACACACCACCTCTCTTCATGACTTTCAAACAAAATATGCACATGTCAAATATGATAATCAATCATCTTATAAAATCAAGTTTTTATAAAAAAAAATATAATTTTCGAAATTATTTTGTTTGATGGTGTTATGCACATGTGAAAAACATAATTTTCAAAACTAAGACATTTAAAAATGTCTTGCATATGTGAAAAAAGTAATTTGATGTTTTATGAGAAAAAAGAGTAATTTGGAGCCTTAATCCAATTTCTAATTTTATCAAGAGATGTACAAAAATAATCTATGAGCTTCATTTGTAGACTTGATATCTTTCTTGCTCATGCTTGATTTCTTGATGTGTTTAGCTCCCTTCATGCATAGACAACTTGAGCTTGAGTTTTCAATATTATTTGTTATCATCAAAATTTATACGTAAATACGATACTTGAAACCTTGGGTTCAACAATCTCCCCCTTTTTTATGATGACAAATACTTAGTAGAAATCTGCGACCTGCAGTTTTACTTAAGCTCCCCCTGAAAATATGCGTTAGTATTTCAAGAAAAATATAAACATGATTCTAGCATATATAACAGGGTAGTATAATACTAGTATAAGACTTCTCCCCCTTTTGGCATCATTAAAAAGGAATCGTAATTGGTTTCAATAATTTTTTTTTTTTTTCGTAATAAGCAATAATCAAATAAAACGGTACGTTAGAGAGTAGAAGTTGGAACCACCCGTGCCCGACAAAACCTGCAAAGGTTGAAGCCGAATTTTATCATCTCGGTGCGGAAGAAGATTTAAATCCGTTTGATATTATTGACGAATTAGATATTCCAGAGATTTGAAGTTGAATAATTAAAATTATCCGTGTCCGACAAAGACAGCAAAAGCTGCAAGCCTAGCTCTGGCAATGCGGTGCAGAGCCATGCATGTCCGACAAAACCTGCAAATGTTGGAAGTCTAACTCTGACAGTTCGGTGCGGAGCCACGCGTGTCTGATAAAACCTACAAAGGTGGCCTAGCTCTAGCAGTCGGTGCGAAAGCAGATTCAAATCCGCGTGATATTGTTGAAAAATTAAATATTATCGAGATTTGAAAGTTGTCGTTTAAAAGACCGTTTTCACCTGTTGGAAACTCAAATAAATTTTCACCCCACTCATTGATCCGGTTTCTGTTTATTCAAAACGATAGAATGGCGGAGAAAATTTCATCTAATAATCTTCCGGATTTGAATCAGGAACCGTCTCAACCAGTCATTTTATCTCATGAGGTTGTCAATACCATGATAGAAGCAGAGATGCATTTTTCAAATAAAACTGATTCTGAGGTTGTTGCAGCATCAAGAACTCTCAGTGCTCAATATGCTGCCTCTGTTACGACCATGTCTCGGAGATTACTAGCGAGGGCAAATGAGGTTGATCGACTTAACAATCGAATATCTGTTCTGCATCAAAAGCTTGTAAATAAAGGCAGAAAGAATAAGAGGTTAAAGCAAGAAAATAAAGATTTGACGGAATTGGCTCGTATTCTGAAACTTCAAATAGAGGAATCGGAACGAGTAAGAGTTCAAGCACAGAGTCAACATCAGCAGATAATGGCAGCGTTTCACGAGAGAAACAGGGACAATTATAATTAATCTCGCTAGCTTAGTTCGGTAACTTTTGACAATATGCATCCGGCATATCTTGTAAGCTTGACTAAGTAAGATTTGAAGAGATGTCAGTTTGTCTTTTACTTATTTCCATCTTTATAAAAGCAATCCTTAGCTTTATCTAATCCGCATCAAATCTTCTTCTCATTGTTGTAGTTCATCTTCATTCTTACTTTACAAAATCTTAATGGCTCATCAATTCTCCTTCAGTGCTTCTCGTGATCAATCTATTTCTGCATCTGTCGTAAGTGCCATGAAGCAGCAAAACACTGATTTGGCTAATAAATCAGATCATGACGCCATTTACGAGCTTGTGGGTCTCGGAACTCGATATTCATCATCTATCGTTGCATTTTCTGCTCGGTTGCAGTCCAAAACTCGCGAAATTGAGAAGCTTAATGAGAAGATCGATATTTTTCAACGACTTGTTCAAGAGTCTAACAAAAAAATAGTAGACTTAAAACAACAGAATAAGGATTTAAAATCCTTACTTGCCTCTGCATTTCGATTGCCTAATCCTTTAGATAAGGATGGCATGATGATTTATGAGGAGCAAATGCATTTGAATGATGAGGCTAAACGTCTCAAGTTTCTGTAGGTCATTTGAGTTAATGGAATAAAAGTATCTAGCAGATATTGATGGCATGTATAATTCCTATTTCTCTTCTAATCATGCGTAGTCTATCTTCTGGTAGGGGTTTTGTAAAAATGTCTGCCAAATGATCAGTGTACTAGTGAATTTTAATGCAATATCGCCCTTCTGTACTTTGGTCCGAGATTGTTGTATTGGATTCTTTGAAAGATTTATAGCACTTGTATTATCACATTTGATTGGAATGTGATTGTACATACGTTTAAAATCCTCAAGTTGTTGCTTCATGTAAAGAACTTGGGCACAACAACTACCCGCAGTAACATATTCTGCCTCAGCAGTAGATAGTGCAACATAATTTTGTTTTTTACTAAACCAGGAAACTAGTGCATGACCTAAGAAATGACATGTTCTACTAAAACTTTTTCGATCATCTTTGCAACTAGTATAATCGGTACCTGAATAACTAATAAGATCGAAAGAAGTGTGTTTAGGATACTATAACTCTAAGTCAATGGTACTGGCAAAATATCTAAAAATCCGCTTGACTGCAATCAAATGAGATTGTTTCGGAAATGATTGAAAACGTGCACATAAACATACATTGAACATAATATCAAGTCTACTAGTTATCAAATATAATAAACTACCAATCATACCTCGATATACCTTTGAGTCAACTGGCTTACCGCTTTCATCTTTATCAAGTTTAGTGGTTGGACTCATTGATGTTCCAATTACTTGATTTGCAATCCGAGAAAGAAATTAAGTTCTCCCATTATGCTCATTTCAAATTCTTTCTGCATATTCTTAGCAAAATCTTGACACATATTTTCATTAGTAGCACCAAATATTATATCATCTACATAAATTTGAACTAGAAGAATATCATTCTATTCATATTTGATTAAAAGAGTTATATCGATCTTTCCTCTTGAAAAACCTTTTAAAAAAAAACTATTTAAGAAAACACTTTTAACAACCATTTGAAAAAATTTGAAATCTTTATAACAAGCATATGCAAGTAGCATTCAAATAGCTTCTAATCTTGCGACTGGTGCATATGTCTCATCATAATTGATTCATTCTTCTTGATTGAAACCTTGGACCACTAGTCGAGCCTCATTTCTAGTAATGACTCTGGACTCATGTTTCTTGTTTCTAAAAACCCATTTTGTTCCAATAATAGTATGATTTTTGGGTTTAGGAACAAGTGTTTAAACATCATTTCTTTCAAATTGATTAAGCTCTTCTTACATAGCTAGAATCTAAGATTCATCAAGAAGTGTTTCATCAATATTTTTAGGTTCAATCTAAGATAGAAAAGCAGTATGATTGCAAATATTTCTAAAAGATGATCGAGTACTTACATCTCGTGAAGGTTCTCCTAGAATTTATTCCGCTGGATGATCTTTCACATGTTTCCACTATTTGGTTGCATCTTGTACTAAGTCTTGATGATCTTTCCTTCTATTTCCATGATCTTCCCTTTTGAATTGTCTCCAAATATCACACATCCTTTTTCTTTAGAAGTGAAGTCAATGAATTTAGTTTTGTCTTCTGTCACGTATCTTGAGCATCCGTTATCTAAAAATCATTTATTTTTACCTGTAGAATACTTCATGCATACCTACAAAAGCAATTAAAAACAATTCCTGGTACCCAAGTTCTTTGGGTCCTTTATTTATTAGTATTAGAAGAAATAAGATTTTTAGGTACCCATATGGCCCTAATAGTCATTGTATGTTTTCTTCTAATAGGACAAGCAAAATAATTATGACCATTTCTATTACAAAAATTACAAATAGCATGTGACATATATGAAGAACTTGAGTGATTATAATAGTATCTTTTTTTAACAAAATTATTTTTATGAAAAGAATTTTGAATATTGGACTTTGATGTAGAAGGATCATCAAAGAAGTTTTTATAAGGTTTGTAATTTTGTTTTGGCATATATCCCAAGTCTGCCTTATCAAAAACACATCTTTGACTACCAAGAAGTTTTTCAAAATTTCTTTTTCCATTCGTAAAGTTTTCAATAATATTTTCTAAATCAGTTTTCTTTTTCTTCAACTCAAAATTTTCATCTTTCAAAACAATATTTTCTTTTCTTAAAATATCAGTTTCGTTTGTTAAAGAAAAATTTTTCTTTTTCAAAACAGTATACTTGATACCCAATTTTTCAAATTCCTCATATACTTCTTCTAAAACATTTTGCAATTCTTCATATGAAGGATCTTCAATATTATCAAAATTTGTTACCTCAATGTCATCTTTAGCCATAAGACAAAGATTTCCTGATTCTCCATTGCTTGCTTCACTATCTGAGCTACTTGAATCATCATTCCACGTAGCTTTCATTGCTTTTTTGCCTGAATCTTTCTTGGAAAACTTATTGAAGGATTTCCTTGGAGGAGTTTTATTTTTCTTTAAGAACCTCTGAATTCTTCTTGTTATCATCGCAACTTCTTCATCTTTGTCGTCATTTTCCTCATCTTCATCACTTTCACTTTCATGTGGAACAGCTTTAAGTGCCAAGCTCTTCTTTGACTTTCCTTCTTCTTCTCCTCTTTTCAATGTGTACTCATGGGTGATAAGTGACCCGATGAGTTCATTCATTTCGAGCTTCTTGAGGTCTCTAACTTCAAGAATCGCTGTCACTTTTGATTCCCAACGTTTTGGTAGAGAGTTGAGAATTTTTCTTACTATCTCCACTTTGGAATAAACTTTGCCAAGAGCTGTCAAGCTATTTATGATGTTAGTAAAACGAGTGTACATACTAGAAATAGATTCATCATCATTCATCTTAAACATTTCATATTCATGAGTAAGAATATAAATTTTTGATTCCTTGACTTGAGAAGTTCCTTCATAAGTAACTTCCAAGTTATCCCAAATTTCCTTTGCTGTAGCACAAGTCATTACTCTATTAAATTCATTACCATTGAGAGCATTATATAATAAATTCATAGCAGTTAAATTCAAAGTATAAAGTCTATCGTCTTCACGATTAAACTCTTCTTCTTCCTTTTTGACCTTTACTCCATCAACTACTTTTGTTGGAATATAAGGTCCATTTACAATACATTTCCAGATTTCTCGACCTTGAGCCTGAAGGAATATTCTCATTCTAACTTTCCAGAATGAGTAATTGTCTCCACAAAAGAGTGGAGGCCGACTGCTAGATTGACCTTCACCAAATGAAGCTGCAATGTTAGCCATAAGATCTTAACTCAAAAGATAGTTAATCTTATAATAGAGCTCTAGCTCTGACACCACTTGTTGCCCAGATGACTAACACAAGAGGGGGGGTGAATTGGGTTATATTAAAAAATTAATACTTATAAACTAAATATACAATATAAAATATAACCAAAATATAAAGCAGTAGGAAATATAAAGAGTAGGGTAAGAGAAAGCAAACTCAGTATTTTTACGAGGTTCAGCCCCACTGCCTACGTCCTCGCCTCAAGCTACCCCTTGAGAATTCCCAAATCCACTATTCAATCTCCTTTAGGTGGAGATAGAAACCTATTACACCTTTGAGCAGCACCGCTCCAAAGATTCCGTGTAGAACACCCTCTACACTTCCAATCACCTCACACTTGGTGATTCAACTATTCCCTGTGTAGAACACCTTCTACACACACAAGGGTTATACACACCCTCTTACTTCCAATCACCTCACACTTGGTGATTTAACTATTCCCCGTGTAGAACACCTTCTACACACACAAGGATTATACACACCCTCTTACTGATACAAGAATTGATAGTGGGTAGGCTATCAGAAAACACTCCTCAATGAGTGAAATAAGAACAATACAGCACAAACTATATCTCTCTCAACAAGAACAAGAATTAAGGCTCAAAACTTTAGAAAAGAGAGAATGAGAGCTTTGAAAGAATGATGCAAAATTTAGCAATAGATGTGTAAGCTCTTGTTGTGATTTTTGCAAAACTCAAGTGAGCTATTTATAGGTAAATGAGTCTTCAATTTCAAATTTGAAAAGATTCCCATGTCAAATAAGAGCACTATTCACTTTTCAAAAAATTCAAATAAAAACATTTCCTTTTTGCATTTGTCAAAGACAACTCCATTCATTTTTCAAAGAAATCAAACCTAATCTTTTGCTTTTCATACAAGACAAAATGAGCATGATTTATTTTTCAAACCAAATCATCTTCTTTTTGCATATGTCAAAAAAACACACAACCACCCTTTAAGATTTTCAAACAAATCATCTATCTTTTATATTTGTCAAAAAAACACACAACCACCCTTTAAGATTCTCAAACAAAATTATCTACCTTTTGCATTAGTCAAAAAAACACACCACCTCTCTTCAAGACTTTCAAACAAAATATGCACATGTCAAATATGATAATCAATCATCTTATAAAATCAAGTTTTTATAAAAAAAAATATAATTTTCGAAATTATTTTGTTTGATGGTGTTATGCACATGTGAAAAACATAATTTTCAAAACTAAGACATTTAAAAATGTCTTGCATATGTGAAAAAAGTAATTTGATGTTTTATGAGAAAAAAGAGTAATTTGGAGCCTTAATCCAATTTCTAATTTTATCAAGAGATGTACAAAAATAATCTATGAGCTTCATTTGTAGACTTGATATCTTTCTTGCTCATGCTTGATTTCTTGATGTGTTTAGCTCCCTTCATGCATAGACAACTTGAGCTTGAGTTTTCAATATTATTTGTTATCATCAAAATTTATACGTAAATACGATACTTGAAACCTTGGGTTCAACAGAATTGATTCGAGCATAAATGAGCGAGTCTTAGTCAAGTCAAGTATAATTTATCGGGTATGTGTTATTTACTAATCAAGCAGGTATCTGCTTTCACGAGTGAGTTTTTTTTTTTTTTTTCACGAGTCGAATTCAATTCGAGTTTAACCGAACAAGTACCGAGTGGGCTATCAAGTAACCTGATTCATTTACAGCTCTAGCCACCGTGCACCAACCCCATGCTACCGCACCACCCCCATCAGCTTCCCCTCATCTCATGAGCCTTTCCTATACTTCTCATGCCCAGTTGTGCGTCCACAGAAGCCCCATCTCCCCCACAACTTTCATTTCCCGAACAGGTTTCTCCTAAACCTCGAAATAGGTCTCACAACTCAGCACTGTCGTGCATTACCCCATGTCACTGCACCATCTCCATCAGCTTCCAGTCATGCTAGCAAGCTTCTCAATCCCAGTCGTACTTCCCATGCTGGCGAGGAGGAAAGGAGGGAGGGGAGAGAGAGAGAAAAGAAAAAAAATGAGAAACACATGATACACTAATAATGTGTCACATCAATGTGTGAGATCTATTTATGAAATCTTTTTTATGTTTATAGTATTTTCCTTTTTATAATATCTCACTGCAGGTAACCAAATTAAACACAAAAATTAATTAACGGATAAGGATCATATAATAAAATGGTCAATGTGGTCGATTTAATTTATTCAAACGTGCCAACGAGGTTGCTGACTTTCTAAACTTCTTAATTATATTAATATGATCTTTACACATCTTTATCGTATCAAATTTCCTACTACTTTTTCTATTCAAAATTATAACTGTAAATCAGATCTGATCCTCCAGAGTTTCTACGACGATTCATCCGTTTAGTTCATAAATCTCAATTGTAAATTTAAAATTAAATGAGTCCGAATATTCGACAACTCGACATTTCCGTGGTTTAATGCTTTTAATATTTTATTAAATCAAGCTTGGTCGTATTTCAAAAATAATAAATTATCCGTTGCCAACGATCTTCTCCTAGGATGCCTCGATATTTCAAAATGGTTGGAAGAAATTATGAAGTTTATTTTGAGTAAAATTTATCTCCAATTTTAATCAAAATTGGATAGAACAATTCATAAAAAAGCGGATACACCATCGAATACTTGTCCAGTGTTCACGTTATCTTATAAATTCTGTACGAGCAATAAAGATTAGATTTTGCAATATTACGTGCATGATGATCATGTGTTTATTTCTCTTCGTATTTCTCTTCGATTAGACCATTGAATTTAAATACAAAAATTGAGGAGAATCTAATTATCTAATTTTGTGAATTTTTGAAGCTTTCGATTGTTATATTATGATTTATGAATTTACAATTTTATTTACAAGAATTATCTTTTAAATTATCTTTTATAATTTAAATTTTTTAAATTTTATTATTTTCAACATATTAAGAATTGACAGGTGAAAAAAATAATTTTTTTTGTAACTTTTCGTAAGTATATGTAGTATTTTCCTTAAGATTATTGAAGTAGTAGCCCGCGTGATTAAGCATCCAAGTTGAAAAAATGGTTTTTACAAGAGTACTAGCAATGGATTAATTAAAATTTTCTTTAAAAAAATATAAATTTGTACATTTTTAAAAAGTTGATCATATTTAATTAATAAAAAAAAAAGTAGAGAAAATGAAATATTTTTTTACTTATAAATAGTAATATTTTAAAACTCTCTAAATTTAAAAAGTTATTATTTACGAATGGAAAAAAAGTGGAATTTATTTATTTATTTTAATTAGCTAATCTATTGTTAGCGCTCTAACGCTTTTATTTTCTTCTCAATTTTGTTGATATTTGGAGTGTTTGCCCACGCAACCGTAATTATATGGTAAATCACTTCATTCATTCCAAAGCATCTGAAAATTCGACTAAATTCGAGCCTCTCACGAAAGTGATCAATACTAACGATTAATTTGGTTTTGCTTATAATTTTCAACTAACTCCAACTGCAGTTTGTATTTGTCACGTGGTGATGATGAGTACAGTATAATTGCAGTTAATCTTTGTGAAATTTCTTAATAGAAGTCTGAGGTCTGGTTTATTTTGAAAAGTGGATTTAACTCATCTCATTTCATTTCGTATTTTTAATTTATTTCAATTACTCATTTTAAATTTTAATTTATCTCCACTATTAATTTTATTACTATTCATAATTTGTCCAATCTTTAAATTCAAGTAAGCCTCAGCTAGCGTGATCCAGTTGTTTAAATAAACAATAATGATGCAAAAATCCTACGTGTCCCACAAATTCCACGAAAGGCCAAAAAGTCAATGCACATGAGTACATTTGGTTCAACATATCCAAGCGTTCACATTATTATTTGAATTTTGGACCGTTTGTTTGTGTGCATTCTTCGCGTCCAAAGGGTATACGGATCAGTACCAAATTAATCGTGTCCGTACGTCATCGGAAACCTTCGATAAAAATTAGGGTGAAAAAAAATCCCACAAAAGGCGATCGAAAAGGCCGGTTCGTTCAAATTAGGGCTCTTACTTCAATTTGTACTTATAATAATTAAGTTTGTTTGGTTTGCACTTAAATCCTTTCTTTTTGTTGATTTATATGTATTCTCCTCTAGCCGTCCAAAGTTGATTACCGATGAGGACGTTGACTTTTATTCCGTCCCTATGCTCGCGGCCTCAGATATAAAGAGTCAAAAGACTCCTTGGAATTTAATTTCCGTGAAGATTCAGATTTATGTTTGTAGTATTAGGCGGCCGATATTCAACGTGTTTACGCACAAAGTATTTAAATTTCATTCTGACAACGAGAGTCCAGTATAGATTAATTGACTTTTCAAAAAGATAAAAAAAAAAAAATATAGATTAATTGAGATCATTTATTTATTTATTTATTTAGTTTTGAGGAAGAAATAGAATGCAGAATTCATGAAATACTCAAGTGAAGGAGAGTCAGGACATGATTTCTCATAATCATTCGTATTATTCCTCTGCCAATATATATAGCATTTTTTTCCAATTATTATTATTATTATTTGTTTAAGAGTATTGATATAGTTATAAACAAAAATTTATAATTTTTTTTTTATAAATTGATATAATTTTATAAATTTACTTTATAATAAAAATTTATAATCTGACAAATCATATTATAAAATATTAATTTGTAGCTAAAATATTATTATGATTTTGTTGTTTAATAGAGGTTGACGGGTGACTTAAAATTTAGATGTTTTAAGTAGTAAATATCTTAATTTCATGTGGCTCGTGTCCAAAAACTTATTGCTTGCTACTGCTGCCATTTTGTTTTAGATTCCCACGGGCCACGCAAACGTAATTGAGTGCGGGACTCTCTTTAGCTTAGCAAACCATCATTGTCTTGAGTTGAGAAATGTGGTGGTTCCTTCAATAGGCGGGGCTCTTTGTTTACACACGCTCACCCACCCACTGCCTTTCTTTTTCGGGACTGACCGATTAATTATTAATTTATTGGCAAAATAAATAATAAATGGAGCTTTGGATTAAGACTTAAACTGATTTATTTTTAAAAATAAGATGAGATATATATAAATATATATATTATTGTAAAATAATTTTTTTATATTAGTTTTATTTTGAAATTTAAAAAAATAATTTTAAAGTTTCAAAAAGTTAATTTTTTATTATATTTTATATAATAATTTAAATTAAAAAAAAATTGTATCTTTTAAAACAAACCAAAGTCATCACAAAATGCCGTTGTGGACTTGTGAACCTGTGGTACATTTACTCCACGTTCCTCAATTTTGTCGACCACTTTGTAAAACTAAAATGAAGATGTGGTGTACAACAATATTACCCGTAACAATAGTACCGTGTCATGTTTTGAACAAAATTGACCGTTTTATTAGCCAACATGTCCTCTCCCATCCTACTTGTTTTATGGCTAATTAGCCAGCAGCCACTGCTACTTTTGCTGCTGAGCCGGCATGGCGGCTTCCAAAATCAGATTTAAATTATTTATTGAACTCGTTGACTGCAAGCCATAATTAAGTCGGCACCCTATGATCTCTTGCCGGGCCGGGACCGAAGTCCCAACGACAAGTTACCGATGGTAGTGTATTTAGTCTGTTTTTTTTAACTATTTTTTAAACATTTTTAAATATATATTTTTATTATAAAAAATACATATATTAAATAATAATTTTCTTAATCAATAAGAAAAAGCAAAAATTTAAAATAAAAAATTATCGGTCAGATATTGATACATTATCAATTCCATTAACATTTTCCATCTCTTGTTTTTGACTCATTTAAAAGGGAAAAAAAATGCAAGAGGTAAATAATCGAAACCGTTCATGGTATTTTATTCAACAGCATCCGAGATTCCGAGAAAACGAGAAAAAGTACTTTACTAATTTTCAAGATTAAGAGGATTGTTACATTCATCAAGAAAATTAATAAATATAATTTTATAAATTAATATAATTTTATCTAATATGTTAAATTTATTTTATAATAAAAATAATTTAATAAATTATATCAAATTATGTTAGTTTATTAGATTGTTTTTATGTAATTATTTTTTTAATTAGAATAATTTTATATAAAAAATTAATAATAAAATTTTAAATAATAATAATAATATATTTTAAAAATATCTAAAATATTCTTGATAGCGAACGCAACCAAGTGGGTACGTACCTCTGCACACGGTTACAATTATTATAGTTAGTGCTATCCGAAAGTTTTGAAATCTGTGACCCTTTGTTCTTCTAACTACGGACACACACAAAAGTCAACATATTTGAATGGTCTGTTTTCGGAAGCTTGTGGTTGGATCTACCCTGACGATGGAACGATTTCAGATACAGATATGCTTGTAGATTTGTCTTTGTAATTGCTTTTTATTTTTTGGGTCTCTACTTTCAAAGGGTGCAAATCTATTGACATCAGCTCTACTGAAATTCTCTGCTCTTATTGGAGGCTCTAAATAAATATTAAAAAAATAATAATTAGATATAATTAATTTAATGTATTTAAAATAAATAAAAATAATTGATTTGAATCTTTTAGGGCTGTTCATTCGGGCCGGGTTGTATCCGGCCCGGTTTAAAATTTTATTTATTTCTTAACAATTTTAAATTTTTTTTAAAAAATATTTAAGAAAATTTTAAATTCGGGATTCCGAAATCTGGAACCCAGATGAACACCCATACTTTTAGATATATTAGATTGGTTATATTTAATTATTTTTCTTATAATAAAAATTATATATAGTCACCATGACGTTATGAATATGTAATCAACAACATTATAAAAGGAAGATAGGAGTGATGATATTCATACAGTATTCTTTATATTACTTTTCACAATATATTTTTATAAAGTGAGATAAAATAAGGATATTTTTATAAAATACTATTATTTTTTTAAAGTATTTTATAATATAATATCATCAGTTTAAAACACAGATTGTAAAATGTGTTATGAAAAGTATTATATGTTTATCATTTTTTAAAAGAAAAAATGAGATAAAATAAGACATTTTGGCTAAAAAAAAAATGTAAAAGAAGTCAATGTTGATATCTCTGAGTCAATGTTTTTATTATTTTTTTTTTTTAAATCATGATTGATAATGCTGTTGCTTGGGACATGTCAAGGAAATATCACTATCATTCTCAAGAAAATGTAAGTAAGTACGCAATTCCCCGTCATGAGAGATGAATTTTCCATGGAAGCTTCGTGGAAAGTTAGCACATAAGAGTACGAGTGGGCCACACTTTTATAAGAATTTCTCCGTATCATGCAAACGTGGAATTGAAGTTCTATTAGCAATCTATAATTTTTTTTTTTTTGAGAAAAAAATCAACTTTCATTTAATTAAGAAGAAATCTACAATATAATTCATACACTTAAAGAAAACTCAAATTCCATCTCAACTAAGTTCTAATAAACGCCTAGACTTCTAAATCTCTCGAATAACATCCGAGAGAACAACCACTCCTTTCATTAGAAGCATTTACTAAGATTTTTTTTTTTTAAAGAAAGAAAAAATTATAACTCTACGGACTAAAAATCGAGAAACTATTTTTCAAATATATTATTTTTTCTATACAAACAATATATACAAAACTAACTAAAAACTACACTACAAAACATTAATTTATCCAAAAACAATCCGGTAGTGATAGTGTATAAACTGCGCACACCACACTATAAGTTGAAATTCGTATAAGTTGAAATTCGTAGGTCTCAACAACTCAGAGGCGTTAGTTTCATCTGCAACCGCTCACGGCAAAAGAAAATTTACCAGAAAGCGAGACGCATCCCCAAACAACCCCGCGCGTATTGAACATGCACTCTGAGTTTTTTTATGATTAGCAATCTATAATTGGTTATGTTTGGATGTTGAAGTAATTTCAAATTATCTGTATATATAGTAATAAAACAATAATAATAATAAATAATAAATTATTTATAAAACAATACTCAAGTCACAAAACAATACACACAACATTCGATGTAGCACCGGCTATGATGTTGAATTTGTTGTAATTATAGATAATTTGTCTTATTTATATAAAATAAAATATGTGTATTTTATACTTTACAAAAATTTTATGTGTAGTCATTTTGTCATTTTTTTTTATGTAGTTTATTAATATGATTAACTACATCAGTTTTTTAATATAAAATAATTAGTTCGGATAATTACATCAATGAAGTATATAAAATATACAAAAATAACTATACTTAACAGAAATCTCTATCTTATCATCTGACTCTAGGTCCAACAAATTCAATCCCAACAAAAACCGGAAGCAACACTCCTTTCCGGAACCAGATATTAATGAAAAATAATTATCATCGTGCATCGTTCTTTACTATAATATCAAATGATAATGCAGTAAAAGCTAACAATTATTTAATTTCACGTAGGAAATGATAATTAACAAATAATACTATTACAATTTACTTACTTCTCGGGGTTCGAACCACAAAGTTTACAAACAGCTCCAGTTTTTAATTTTTTTTTTACCATCTTCAGCTCAAAATTAGAATAATTTTCCCTCAATCTATATTAGTAGGGTACTGCATTGCAGTTTTAAATAAAATACTCTCATTTTATGAGTAAATAAGGATATTTTGAAAGTTTTTATTTGTAATTAATAATATTTTAATTAAATTTATTTTAAAATATATTTTTTAATTTTTTATATTTAAAATATAAAAAAATAAATAAATTTTGTAAACTACACGTACCCGCTGCTAGCTAGAATAATCTTTCAATGTGGCAATACGGGGTGGGTGAAAGAGCTGCTGGGCTCAGTTGGCCTACTTGTTTTTAAAAAGAATAAGAAGATAAAAATAAACAAAGTTGTTATAAAATTAAAAAGAAAATATTGTTATAAAAAATTTTATAAGAAAAAATATTTATAATTCTTATTACTCAAAAACTAAAATTTTCTTAATTTTTTTTAATTTTCTTTCATTTATAAAATTTGTATCAAACTGATCGAACAAAAACTTGTATATATAGGCAATTGGAGAATTGTTTTACGACTTAATTGCCATAATTGATAAATTCTATGCATTCATCAATTATCTTGTTTCTAAATTTTTAAAGAGGGGTCATTTATATCCTTCTATAATTGATTACAACATTTTTCCTTAAATGACCACCCATAAAAAGTATGTCTCGTTAAAACATTATCAAGAAAAAACCTAACGGGAAGAAAAATCAATAACAAAGAAAAAAGAGTACATCGTTCTTATGTCATCAAGTGTTTTAAGATTGTCTCATTAAAATATTGTAAAAAAAAAACCTAATGGGACAAAATTTTAGTGAAGGAAAAAGAATACAATCAGTACAAGTTTTCAAGATATTTACTCATCCTGAAAAGTGTATGATGACAAATTTTTAAATTTTTGCATTCCAATATTCTGCACAATTTTCTTGAATGTCGCAGTTGGTAATGCCTTTATGAATAAATCTGCTAGATTATCACTTGATCGTATCTGTTTGACATCAATTTCACATTTCTCTTAAAGTTCGTGAGTATACAAAAAATTTTGATGAAATATATTTGGTTGTCACTTTTGATATATCCTCTTCTGATTTGAGTGATATAAGCAGTATTATTTTCGTATAAAATTGTTCAGCTATCATTGATCATGGGAAGACCACACTTGTCTTGGATATGTAAAATCACTGATCTCAGCCAAATACACTCTCGACTTGCTTCATGAATTGCAATGATCTCTGAGTGATTTAAAGATGTGGCGGATAGTGTCTGCTTGACAGATCTCCATGATATGACAGTACCTCCATAAGTAAATACATATCCAGTTTGAAATCTACCTTTGTATGAATCTGAAAGATAACCTGCATCTGTGTACCCAATCAATTGTGGACTTGATTCACGTTGATAAAATAATCTCATATCAACATTACCTTGAAATTAACGAAAGATATGTTTAATACCATTTCAATGCCTTCGAGTTGGCGCAAAATTATATCTTGCAAGCAGATTAACTGAGAATGTAATATTAGGCCGAATATAATTTGCAAGATACATCAAAACTCCAATTGCACTAATATATGATATTTCAGGATAAAAAATTTCTTCATCGTCTTCATAAGGACGGAATTGATCATTGCTCACATCAAGTGATCGAACAACCATTAGAGTATTCAGGGGATGAGCTTTGTTCATATAAAAATGTTTTAAGACTTTTTTTCTGTATATATGGACTGATGAATAAAAATTCTATTTGGCAAGTGCTCGAGTTATAGGCTGAGACACATTTTTGTTTTGCCAAAATCTTTTATTTCAAATTCATTATTTAAATATATAACGATTCTTGTGATCTTTTCAAAAACTTTCACAATATTTAAATCATGAACATAAATCGCAATAATGACAAATCCAGATTCTGATTTCTTAATAAAAACACATGGACATATAGGATTATTCTCAAATTATTTTTTCAATATATATTCGTTTAAGCGATTATACCACATGCATCCAGATTACTTTAACCCAATAAAAATCTTTGAAATTTGATAGAGTATATACTTTTAGATGTACTTGTAGATGCTTCAGACATTTGATATCTTTCAGGAATTATCATATATATGTTATGGTCTAAAGATCTATATAAATATGTAATGACTACATCTATCAATCACATATCTAATCTATTTGTAACAACTAGACTAATAAAAAATCTAAATATGGTTGCATCCATAACGGGAGAATATATTTCCTCATAATCAATTATGAGTTTCTGCAGTAAACCTTGTGCGATAAATCATGTTTTGTACCGCACAATTTCATTTTTCTCATTGTGTTTTCGTACAAATACTCACTCATATTGAACAGACATTATACCATTTGGTGTTTGGACAACATGTTCAAATACCGCTTTGCTAGCGAGTTTAATTCATCTTCAATATCTGCTTTTCATTTTGGCCAATCATTTCTATGTCAACATTTTTCGACGATTTTTGCCTCACTTTCTTCATTACTTCTAGTAATGTCAAGAGCCATCTTATATGAAAATATGTTGTCGAAAACAGTTTTATTTCTATCCATAATTTCTCTAATACTCATGAAATGTATTGAAATCCCATTATTTTCAGGTATTTATTCCTTTTCAAGGGAAAACATTTCATGAAATACTTTTTTCAGGAGATTTTGGAATAAAAGATTTGAGCTCTTCGGGAGCATTAACTATGTTTGTAGCCTGTATTGTATGTATGAGTTCTTCAGGAACACCAAATTCATTTTGTATCTTTCTCTTTCGGATAATTTTATCTTTTGTACCAATAGATTTTTCACGCTTTATGCATGTCTTAAACTCATCTATTATAATTTTGACAATTTGTCATTTAGAAATTACAATTCTTGCTGGAGCATTAACAACAAGAATATATGATTTTTCCACACTTTTAGTGTCAGTAAATACATTCGGTAATTGATTTACAATACTTTGCAAATAGATAAGTTTCTGAATTTTTAGTTTACATTCATTCGTAATAGGATCAAATTGAGACAAAGTTTTATTATTCTAAAATAATTTCTTGCTGTGCTTTAGGCACCGACTTTTTATTACCCAGTAATGGAAAAGACGATTCGTCAAAGTAATAATTCTCAAAATGTACTTTAAACATATCCATCGTAAGAGACTCAAGGTATCTAATAATAGATTTAGAATCAAAACTAACATATATCCCAAATATACGTTGAGAGCCCATTTTTTACGTTGTAGAAGTGCAATTGGAACATATACAGCACATCTAAAAGTATGAAAATGAGAAATATTTGGTTGTTGACCAAATGCAAGCTGTAATGGAGAATATTTATGATATGCAGATGATCTAATTTGAATTAATGATGCTGCATAAAGTATAGCATGTCCCTAAACAGAAACATGTGGTTTTAATTTCATAAGTAAATGTCTAGCGATTAGCTGAAATCTTTTGATAAAAAATTTAGCTAAACCGTTTTGAATTTGTCTATGAGCAACAAGATGTTCAACATCTATTCCTATTGACATGCAATAGTTATCAAAAGTTTTAGACGAAAATTCGTCTGCATTATCCAATCGAATAGTTGTAATTGGATAGTCAAGAAATTGTACTCGTAATTTGATTATTAGGGCAAGAAGTCTAGCAAATAAAACATTTCTAGTGGAAAGCAGACAAGCATGTGACCATCGATTTGATGCATCAATCATAATTATAAAGTATATAAATAGTCCACTTGATGGATAAATAGACCCACATATATCCTCATGAATTCCTTGTAAAAAAGATGGAAATTCAACAACGACTTTTGAGGGAGATGGTTTGATAATCAACTTACCTTGAGAACATGTAAAGTACAGATCTTCATTGGGTAGAAGAATCTTTTGATTGTTTAAGGAATGCCTATGCGAATTATCAATAATTCGTCTCATCATTATTGATCACGAATGTCTAAGATGATTAGGAGTGTAAATGGTCTGGTCTGGTCCGAGAAATTTGTGGACCGATTCCATTCGGTCCAAGAATTCTCTCACCCTGGACCGGACCGAACAGGAGTTCGATCCATACCGGTCCGGTCTAATTTAGTCCAAGGGCGGTCCGGTTCGGTCCAGTCCAGGGGTGTCTCATATGATTTAATGGGTTAAATTTAATCTAAAATTCTACAATGATCAAATATTTTTTTGGCCCAAATTTAACTAATATAAATTATAATATATTAATATTATAAAAGTATATATTATATATTAATATGTTAGTATATATTAAGTATGTTAGTAAATTATAACTAATAGTCTGATAACACTATTACATTAGTATATGTTAATAAACTATAACTAATAAGTAATAACATTATTACAATTTACATTAGTATATTATATATTTATATGTTAGTAAATAGTGATAAATTAGTAATAATATATTAAATAATAATAATATACTTATTATTTATATATTAATATTATAAGAGTATATATTATATATTAATATGTTAGTTAATATTAAATATTAAGTATGTTAGTAATCTATAAATAATAGTCTAATAATCTAATAGTCTAATAATACTATTACATTATTATATATTAAAAAATTATAACTAATAAGTAATAATACTATTACAATTTACATTAGTATTGTTGAACTCAAAGTTTCAAGGTTCATATAAATCTACACATGGATTTTGATGATAACAAATGAATTCAAAGAATAAAGGAGTCTCAAGCTCAAGTTATCCACACAATGAATCAAGCACATCAAGGAAGCAAGTATGAGCAAGAAGGCACATTAAAATCATAGAGTAATTTTGTAAATCTCTTAAAAAATTTGAAATTAGGATTAAGGCTCAAAATTAATATTTTATCATAAAGCATTTTCCACATATGCATGAATATTTTGAAAATTAAATTTGAAAATTTTGAAAGATGATTGATTGTCATCTTTCACATGTGCATGACATGATTAAAGGTTTGAACTTTGAAAATATTAAGATGATTGATTGTCATCTTTCACATGTACATGTTTTATTTGAATATTTTCAAAAGTGGTGGATGCTTTTCTTGACTTATGCAAAAGGTAGATGTCTTTATTTGAAAATTTTGAAAAGTAAAGTGTACTCCTTTTGTCATATGCAAAAAATAAAAGATTATGTTTGAAATTTTTGAAAAGTAAAGTGTGCTCCTTTTGTCACATGTAAAAAGTAAAAATATTAGATTTGAAATTTTTGAAAAGTGAATGATGATGTTTTTGACATGGGAATCTTTTCAAATTTGAAATTGAAAACTCATTTGCCTATAAATAGCTCATTTGAGTTTTGTAAAATTCACAACAAGAGCTTACACATCTATTGCTAAGTTTTGCATCATTTCTTCAAAACTTTCATTCTCTCTTTTCTAAAGTTTTGAGCTTTAATTATTGTTCTTATTGAGAGAGATATAGGTTGCGCTGTTTTGTTTCTATCTCACTCATTGAGGAGTGTACTTTGATAGTCTACCTACTATCAACTCTTGTATTTGTAAAAGGGTGTGTATAACCCTTGTGTGTGTAGAAGGTGTTCAACACGGGGAATAGTTAAATCACCAAGTGTAAGGTGATTGGAAGTGTAGAAGGTGTTCTACACGGGGAATAGTTAAATCACCAAGTGTAAGGTGATTGGAAGTGTAGAGGGTGTTCTATACGGATTCTTTGGAGCGGTGCTGCTCAAAGGTGTAATAGGTTTCTATCTCCACCTAAAGGAGATTGAATAGTGAATTTGGAGATCCTCAAGAGGTAGTTTGAGGCGAGGACGTAGGCAGTGGGCCGAACCTCGTTAACATACTGAGTTTGCATCTCTCCTACTCTTACTATTTATATTTATTGTTGTTTCATATTTTGTTTATATTTTAAATTATATATTTGATTTAGAATTTTTATTTTTTTAAATACAACTCAATTCACCCCCCCTCTTGTGTTAGTCATCTGGGCAACAAGTATATTATATATTTATATGTTAGTAAATAGTGATAAATTAGTAATAATATATTAAATAATAATAATACACTTATTATTTATATGTTAATATTATAAGAGTATATATTATATATTAATATGTTAGTCTATATTAAATATTAAGTATGTTAGTAAACTATAACTAATAGTCTAATAATCTAATATTCTAATAATACTATTAGTATATATTAATAAATTATAACTAATTAGTAATAACACTATTACAATTTATATTAATATATTATATATTTATATGTTAGTAAATAGTGATAAATTAGTAATAATATAATAAATAATAATAATATACTTTTTACTTATAAGTTATTACTAATACTTTATCTAGATATATTATAATTTATATTTTTATACTATAACTAGTCAATTACTAGTCTACTATAAATCATAATATGTTAATATTATAAGAGTATATATTGTATATTAATATGTTAATATATATTAATATTAATATTAAAATTTATATATTATTATTTATATATACATATATTTAAAAATCAAAATTAAAAAAAAAACTCTAGAGATTCGGTCCGATCCTGATCCCCCTGGACCGGGACCGGACCGGAATTTTTCGGTCTATATATTTTTTGGACCGGACTCCGACCGGTCTGGTCCGGTCCCAGTCCGGGACAACCGGTCTGGTCAAGTCCGCCAGTCCGATTCGGTCTTTTTACACCCCTAAAGATGATCATGTAAAGTCATAAATATTTTGGAGTCAATGCACTTCTAGTGCATTACCACATGATTAACTTGTTCTCATTCTTTTATAATACAATCCAGAAGATAGAACAATCAGTTTTTCTAATACGAGTTTTTGGCCCGATATTATTTTAGTAATGAGGAAATGCTTTTTACTGCCTTCATTAGTAGTTTCAATATAATAATCATTACGACGTATATTTTTGAAATTCAATAAATTTCTTTTAGATTGTGAAGAAAATAGAGTATCATCAATACATAATTTTGTGTCATTAGACAACATAATATAAACTTTTTCGGAGCGCTCAATTAGATTTGATGAACCTAATATGGTATAGACATAGGTTTTGCTTAGTGTTAAATTTTAAAAATATTTATTATCCTTAAGAATTATGTGAGTTGTAGCATTGTCAGTCAAACATACATCTTTATTTTTCAAATCAGAGATAAAAAGTTCATCAGTGTGATTCATGATTTTACAAAATATACAAAAATTTCATTACAAATATTAAAGAGTTCTTAAAATAAAGAAAATACAGTGATTAGGAGAAACACTTCCATCTCTAATTAAGTGATCAATTCTACCATCAGGATCTTTAAAGAAATTAAAAAAAATCAAGATGAGTGATATCATTCTTATTTATATATAATAAATCATCTGATAGTTCTACTAAATTTGTTTCAAATTTTTTATTTTTTATTTTTATAGATATTTGATATAGATCAACCAAGTACATGGCCGTACGATAGGTACGTGACTAATGTCTAGTCATACCACATTTATAGCACACCTATTCACATTTTTTTGAAAAATTATTTTGAGGACTCTTACCCTTATTTGAGTTGTATCACTTTTGATGATACGATATATTTTTATTATTATCCGTTTTAATATTATCACTTCTGGGACCAACATTTCTATAATTCCTCCTACCACGTCCACGTCACCAATTTATTCCAAATGATGTACCATTCGCTTTTAGGAATAATGTAAATCAGTACCAATCATTTCAGGGAATGATGTTGAATCAGTAAGACGTTATTAGTGGTTTTTTAATAAAAGTTTATTATTTTGCTCAGCTACTAGAAGACAAGATATAAGTTTAGAATATTTATTGAACTTTCGCTCTCAATACTGCTGCTACATGAGCACATTCGAGACGTGAAAAATAGTATATATCTTCTCAAACATATCATAATCGGTAATTTTCTTACCGCATAATTTTAATATTGATCTAATTTCAAAGAATGCAGAGTTTAGAGCTGTAAATGAATCAGGCTACTCGACAGTCCGCTTAATATTCGTTCGGTTAATATATATAAGCATATAATATATTGTTATGATGAAATATCAACTATTTAGAAATTAAATATTAACTTTTTACTTATTAATTAATTATTGATTTTTAAATTTTATTCAAAAAAGTAAAAAAAAAAATCGAACTCAACCTCTAGCTCGGCTCGACTCGAGTCGAAAGATTGGTTTATCGAGTCGAGTTCGAACAAATAATAAATAAAAACTCGAGCTGAGTCGAGCTCGAATTTGGCAAGTCAAAACTTGACTCGGCTCGACTCGGCTCGGCTCGTTTACAACTCTAGCAGAGTTCTACTCACTAACACTTTTAAAATCTTGCAATTTCAGGTGCAACCAGTCATAACGAGCTTTTGGGATGATAACAATCTTTTAATATTCATATCTCTCCTTTAAATTATTCCACAAAATAAAGTGATATTTTACTGTGAGATACTCAGTTTTTAATTTTTCGTGAAGATGGTGACAAAGGAAAACCATCACTTTGGTACGATCCTGCAGGGACGCTTGATTTTCTTCTTTTATTGTTTCTACCAAGTTCATTTCATCCAGATAGATCTCAACATCAAGAATTTAGAATAAATAATTTTTTCCAAAAATGTTAAGAGCAACAAATTTCAACTTTGTAAGATTTAACATTTTCTACATATATGAATAGTGAAATAAACATATGTATCTAAGAAATATTTTTATAAAGTCACGGGAGTAAATATAGATTTTATCAAGTAATAATCAGCAATATAATATTTTATATTTATCTCAAAGATTGCAAATAATATATTAAAAAACTTACTTGAAGTAGAAGACCACTAACTTCAAAATTAGTAGAATTTTGTACTGATAATATATTATAAAACTAAAAAAGAAAATATTATTGTAAGAGATTTTATAAGAAAAAATATTTAGAACTCTTATTACTCAAGAACTGAAGTTTTCTATCTTTTTTTCTCTTTTCTCTTTCTTTTTTTTTCGTTTATAAAATATGTATCAAACTGATCGAACGAAAACTCATATATATAAGCAATTGGAGGCGTGCCTTACGACTTAATTGTCGTAATTGATGGATGCATAACATTCATCAATTATTTTATTTCTAAATTTTTAAAGAGGGGTCATTCATATCCTCCCTATAATTGATTACAACAAAAACAAATTTGTTTTCGAGGCCCGTAATGAATTTTGAAAATATATTTGTGAAGAAGATTCGACTTTTAGATTTGAAGAGGACTTGGGTGATCAAAGTTAACTTCGGACAAAAAAACTATTATACACAAAAAAATATATACATACAAAAGCAAACTTATAAAGTGATTTAATCTTATGTGATGCATTGGGTTGGATATTCTTTACTATGAAAGTAATTTTACTATTTGACGTACAACATTAAATTATGTTGTATTATAAATTTTATTTTTGTGTAACTTTTTTTTTTTATAACTGAAGCATTTTCTTTGTTAAGTAAATGCTATCGTTACAAAGCTCATTAATGTAAAAGATTCAATTTTTTTAACTTGTTTTATCTACCTACAACATTAGAAGTCATCATGTTACGTCCCATAAGAGTCTCAAGCATTGTCCATGTGGACAAACAGGAGGCAAGGATTTGCTTTAATCAGGAAGACTCGACAAAACCATTGCAAACTAAGAATTGCGACAACTTTTCCCGAATGCAAATTTAAGGTATCTTACGCAATCAATTTCAGATCATAACCCAATTGTCTTGAATACGATTAATGAAAATAGGAAAGCTTCCTTTTTCAAATTTAAAGTCTTTTGGACAAATGACCCAATCAGTTATTGTATTGTCAGAGAAGTATGGAATAATCACTTTCAAGACAATCCAACCTTCATCCTATGCAGGAAAATTAGTGCAATTAAAGAAGCACACAAAATCTAGAACAAGAATCACTTTGAAAGAATTTAAGACAACATACAAAGGCTAGATCGAGAATTATTGGATATTCAAAGTACCCCAATGGATTGCTACGACCAAAAGAAAGAAGAAAGAATCCAATATGAGATTAATAAACAAAGGGAACATGAAGAATCTCTCTGGAAACATAAATTAAGAGTCTCATGGCTTACTTCAACGGAGCTGAATATCAAATTCTTCCACTTATCCACTACCATTAGAAGAAGAAGGAACGCTATTGAGACAATCAAATTAAGCCCAGGTAATTGGTCCTCTGATCATTTTCTAATTGAAAGTATGTTCATCGACCATTTTCATTCGAGATATGTTTCCTCAAATCCAATTTTCCCAACCCAGTTAGAGAATTTGTTTGATAGTCAAATAACAGCTCAAGAAAATGATATGCTTCAAGCCATACCAGTTGAGCAAGAGATCTTTGATGCTCTAAAGCAAATTCCAAATTATAAAGCACAAGGACCGGATGGTATGACAGCCTTGTTCTATAGACATTATTGGTACATTATTACAAGAGAGCTAATAGAAGCGGGCCAAAATTTCTTTAGCTATGGGACACTTTTGAAACCAATCAATCATACAAACATAGCCTTAATTTCCAAAATCAGCAATCCAAGTTCCCTGGATCATTACCGCCCCATTAGCCTTACCAATGTGGTATACAAAATCATAACCAAAATAATGGAAAATCGTTTCAAAACTATGTTGGAAAAAATCATATTTCCCCTTCAAACAGTTTTTGTGCTCGGTAGGAATATCTGAAAGAATACAATCATATCCCAAGAACTATTCCACCTATTAAAAAAGAAAGGTAGGAATAGAGGTTTAATGGCCATCAAACTGGACATGGAAAAAGTTTTTGATTTTGTGAAATGGAATTTTCTTTTTGAGATCATGAAAAATCTAGGTTACATTGAAAAATGGACACAATTGATTAAAGAATGCATTACAGCTGCATTATTCTCAGTACTCATAAACGAAAGGCCAAGGGGATTCCTTATAGCGCAACGAGGACTCAGACAAGGTGATCCCATCTCCCATTTTCTATTCATATTGATTACAGAGGAATTATTAAGAATCCTTATGAAAAAAGAAGCTCAGGGACTACTGGAAGGAATCAAACTCAGTAGGAATAGTCAACCAATGCCACATCTACTATTTGCTTATGATACTATTATTTTCGCTAAAGCTACAGAAAAGAATGCTCAAGCAATCACAAAATGTCTAGCAAAGTACCAACAGTGGTCAAGACAAAATGTGAGCCTAAGCAAATCAGCAATCTATACCACAACAAACACAAATTTGGTGACTAAAGTGGCAATTTACCTGAGACTCTCGTACAAAGCAACCTTCACAAGAATGAATTATTTGGAGCTTCCACCTCATTTCGCTGTAACAAAAAAGAAGACAACAAAGAACTACTCAGCAAAGTGGAAAGAAAAATGGAAGGGTGGAAACAAAAACTACTCTCACAAGTGGGAAGAACAACCCGAATCAAATCCATAGCAAGCGCTATCCCTACTTATAGTATGTCATCATTCATAGTCCCTCAGGCGATTTGTAAGTCTCTCGATACAACCTTTTAGAACTTCTAATGAGGTTTCCAAATGATAAAAAAAAATCTAACTTTCAAATCATGAAAATCCATTTGCTTGCCAAAATCTCAAGGAGGTTTGGGAATAAAAAATATGAGCAATATGAATTCAGCTCTTCTAGCCAAAACAAGTTGGGAACTCAATGAAGGGGAAGACAAACTCTGGAAAAAACTGCTTAGGAACAAATATCTTAAGCACACAGATTTTTGGGAAGCACAATCAACAAGATCGGCCTCTATGTTCTGGAAGGGAACTCTAAGGTACCAGAAACATCATAATGCAAAGAAGATGCATTCAAATTAACAATGGTGCTTCTACCAATTTTTGGAACGATCTATAGTTACCCCATTATGCAAAACTTCAAACCAACGCCGACTCAAAGCATGAATACAATTCATCCTCTCTTAACAGTTGCAGAGGTAATAGTAGTGAATCCAAGAAGATGCGATACAAAAAAGTTAAGACTCTTAACAGATAAGAAAAGACTAGAAGAAATTCAGAAAATACCTTTGTCCTCACACTCCACCAGACAAGACATAGTAGTATGGAAACCGAATTCAAATGGAAAATTCACAGTCAAATCAGCATATCATCAAGCAATTGGTGATCCAGACCAAAATTTACTTTTTTCTTTTCAAAAACTTCTTAAACCCTTATGGAACCTCAAAGCGCATGAAAGGCATAAAATTCTACTTTGGAAACTCCTTTGGGACATCCTTCTTACCAAGGTCAAAATTCTACTTTGGAAACTCCTTTGGGACATCCTTCCTCCTTTGAGACATCCTTTTGTAACCAAATGCCAAAATCAACTCCTCACATTTTCACTCAATGTCCAATCACCTTCATAACTTGGAGAAGCAGTCCATAGCCTTTAAATCTCATAATGATATTATTCACAAAAACCTTCAATTCTCAATTCTTGAAGCCATTTCTCAGCTAGGTCAAATATATTTGAGTTATAAGGAAGCATGGCATCTGAAACGGATCAAATTGGAACTCTGGAAAATGCCCCCTCCCAACCACAAAAGCTACTAATTTGATGTGGTTGTTAGACAAAACTTCTCGGTAACCTCTTCAGTGTGCAGAGACCACTGAAAATTGAAACAACATCCCCTCTTATTGCTGAAGCATCAGTGGCTTTGCTGGTGGTTAAAATGGCATCACAAATAACAGAAGAACACGCCATATTTGAAGGGAACTCTCTGATGGTTATTAATGCCATGCAAAACAAGGACTCATCATGGCAAATTCTTCCTACTATTGATGACAATTGTTTCCTTCTCTCCTCCCTAAAAAAAATGGTAGAGAAAATACACTAAACTGCTAATTGGTGTGCGCACTCTGTGGCGCAATGGGCAGCTACCAACCTAGTGTTGGCAACATACCACCCACCCATTTTCTAGATGTATTATTTTCCTGGACAGTGGAAAGGATCCACCTATCTTGTAATTTTGAATCTCATTTATTAATATATTCAATCATTTGCTTAGAAAAGAAAAGAGAAGAGATAAAACCATGAGCGGTGTTAGGTACAGTCTAATTTTTTAGACTTCTTTACAAGCTAACTTAGTAATAAACAAAAAGACCATCACTTTATAAATGACGTGACCAAAACATCCTTAAATCAGTGCTCTCCCCTCCCTGTGTACTCAATTTGTAATGCCCTTCCTCAAGACTCCTGCATGTTCAAGACTTATGTGTGCCCTTGCACACATTTTTAAACAACAAATAACATATTTAAGTTGAAAGCCACACTTCAATCCACACTTCAACAATGCCTGCAAATAGGGAGGTTTGCCAACAGAAGTATCTAATTAATTAATAATGGCATTGGCTACAAAGTCATCGATGCTGCTTCCCAAGAACACAATCCTCCTCTTGTCAATTCCATCAGACATTGAAAAAATTTCAAGCATTGTCCATTAAAAATTTATAAACTTACCCATGTTTAAGGACGGGCCCATCTGGGTAAGCCCATCTAAGAGAAAATTATACCTCTTTGTTGAAAGGTCCCTTAATACAATGTTATGCATTTGAAGGAGCTTCCCGTGGAGTATTTGCATGCTTGCCAGCTAGAAACTACGTTTCTAAGGCCTAGTGATACGCATCGTTTTATTAATAGCTTGCATTGCAGTCCACTCCACATCTATGGACTGCAAATAAAATTATTCTAAAAACATACATGCTTAATACATAGTAATTATACATTGTTTTATTCTGCTAATCAGCTCTCAATACAGCATGAAACATGATCAAGCAGACAGTATTGAAGAATGATTGCAGAATTAGTACACATTCATCGAGCAAACGTGCTACAAAGAAACAAATGCAGGAAATGCTATAAAAGTTCTGAACTTCAGGAACCAGCTAGATAGAGGACTGGACTGATCTGATTCTTATTCTAAGTTAGTGCATTTTTTCTGTTTGAGGCCTCTTATCATGAATCAAACCACTGAAACAACGGGACACTTGAAACTCTGGCCTTGATGCTGCCTGCTTACTGGGTCTTTCACGGATTCGCCTGATGTGCCGAAACAGAAATACTGGCTCCTAGATCTCCTATGATTGGAGCCTTGTTTAATCAATTCTGGGGCTCCATGATGATCATGAAATGGTTGATTTGAGGAAGATGGTCCTGCCACATCTTCTTCAAATAAAATGCCTTTCTGTTTATCCGTTGAATTAGGTGAAGAAAGTGATGATTTTGAAAATGAGCTCGAACGGGAGCGGCGTGGCACTGATATATGTGGCATGGCCTGCATGACACCATGCACAAGGCCTGATGCAAATCTTTTCTTGGCAGTTGGACTTGATTGGTTACTCCTGACAGCAAGTGTCCGTTTGTTGTTAGGAAGTGATGTTGAAGGCTTCGAAAATCTCAGTCGAAGCGGAGTAGGAGAATCTTCCGAACTGTTGCATTTATTGTGTTCGTTGAATTTGACTGAATCTGCATCACTCTGTTTTTTGAATCTCTCAGGTTTCTTGTCTCTCACCCTGGGCCATAAAAGCACAGATTTCAATCTTTGTGCTGCGGTATTTACAGGACCTGGTTTCTTTCTGGGTTGTGAGCTATTGTTCTCATTGTTTGTGGGATCTGGACTTCGTTCAAATGGTGATGAACTCATGGCAACACTACCCTGCTCAGCATTTGAATCTAATGCGGTTTCAATGCCGGTATGCAAGAATATTTCGGCGTCGGAGATTCTAAACAAAGTTCCGGGACTGCCACCAATGCCTTGCATCTTTATGCGGGACGCAATTGCTCTTCTTGCAGTATAATCCTGACTGCCAAATATTGCTCCGGCTGAAATTAGCTGTCTAATTAGTATATCTGACGACGCCGAACGCGGCCGTTGCCGGAGGTAATCAAGTGGGGTCAACCCATCTGCATCCCGGACATTCACATTGATTGATCGAGCAGTCATCAGAAGTTTCACAAGGTCGGAGTGAAGGTTCCCGATGATGGCCATGTGAAGAGCAGTTCTTTCATCATTGTTTTGGGCATTGATGACATCCTCGATGGTGAAAAGCTTCCCACATACCAGATTCTTCATGAGTTCAATTTGTCGGTCTAGCCTTCGAAAAGCAGATGTCTGGAAACCGGACACGGCCCTGTGGAGAAAAGTTTCTCCGGAACTGTTTTTCAGAGAGATGGATGAAGGAGATGCAGAAATCAGAGCTTCTACAGCTGCTAATTGGCCCCTGTAAGCAGCCACATGCAATGCTGTATTGCCCTGATGATCAGTGGAGTTTATAATATCAAAGGATGCTATCAGATATTTAACTACCTGCACAAAACAAGATAGCAAGGTTTTTGTGAGAGATGCAGGCAGATAGACAGACAGAATTTAAGAAAAAGAAAAAATTTGGTGCCATTCAGTGTCCATTTGTATTGTAAATTCAAATATAAGGCCGGGTTTGGATGGCCAGATGAGATAGTAGTTTTATTTCATCTAGTCTGTACGGATGTGATTGTTTTGTCTATCCACAGAGTGAGTTTCATATCTGTACTTTATATCTATTCCATCTCTATTTCACCCATAAGTCAAAATTATCTCATCTCATCTATATCTAAACATAAGTTTTTTTACAAATTATCTCATCTCAACTCAAAAAATCTCACTATTATTTATAATATCTCATCTCATCTCATCCAAACGGTATAACCAAATGAGGCCTTAAGTGTCATCCATCATGATTCTGGAAAGTATTGTTCATAAGAAATATATATGTTTGCAATTCTTATCTAAATCTTTCAAGCATTTCATATGCTGCTACTCAAAGTTTCACTTCCATGATTGCACATCTTTAAATAGTTTTTGGAAATTCAATCCCTTATAGAGCAAAACAAATCGATGATCTAGATTGATGGCTAAAAGCTAGATGTTCAAAACATCGGTTCAAACTTTAAATTAGCAAGTTCGAGCTTACCTCAACCTGCCCTTTGCCAGCCGCAGCATGTAGAATAGTTGAACCCTGAGCATCTCTGTAAGAAAAAATATCGGAGCAATCAGCGAGAAGGTCCTTGAGAATCTTCAAATTTCCTCCTCTAGCAGAAGCATGAACAGCCCTGTTTATCATCTCCCACTTGTAAACAGAAGGGATCTCCCCAACATGCTCCGTCAATTCTCCACCTTTGCCGGTTAAAAACCTGGGGGAGACTGCAAAATCAAAAAGAAGCCTGAAAACCTCACAACTCTTACTCCTGGCGGCAGCATAAAACATATCAGTAACACCATATTCTCCTTCCCCAAAAACAAGCAGAGGATTCGTCTCAAGAAGTTCCTGAACAAAACCCAAGTCTCCTGCGGAGGCAGCAGTGTAAACAAGCCATCCGCCATAGCCAGCTAGAATGAGAGAGTTTTTTCCTCTCTTGGATTCACACTCGACAAAAAGCTTTCTTGCAACCTGAGAACGGCATTTGGCAACATCATCGAACTTCTCTTCACCATCCCAGACTGTTTCGAGTCTTCGAATACGTCGTAAAGATGACAGCTTGATAAGGTGATTGCTATCAATACGAAGCAGCTCTCGGACCAAGTCATAGTGGCCATTAGCAGCTGCCCAATCAATGGGAGAAGCATACCACCATTGATCTCCTGTGCTTTCCCACCGAAGAGGAAAATATGTTGGAGGCATTGGGAAGCTGAGAAACTAGAGAATAGTGGAATGTGATAAAAAGATGAAATAACTCAGACGGCAATATGAAAAAGACTTTCCCGAGTTCTATGCAAAAGAGCTGGACCAGAATAAAGTTATAACAAACATAATTAGACGTAAGAAAATCAACAGAGCCACATGGAGAATTAAAGAACTGCACTAAATCTTACATAAAGAGATAAAAGAAGGGTACTCTTCTAGTATTAGTGAAAACAGTTGAACTACCAGCAACAAAACCAATTAATACTCCGGCAAAGGAAATGAAGGATTGAGTAGGAAGAACAGCAGAAGCACGGTTTGTGAAAATAAAGGATGCCAAGCAAGTGTCGATGCCAAGTTAGGTAGTTGGGAGTTAATTATATCAACTAGATTATACGAGAAAGGAAATGGCCATCATTGCTTAAAACAGGTAAAGAAACAGGCCCTTCAAGGAAAAGTTGGCCGAGAATAACATAGTTACAAGGTCAAAACTGGATTCATTTCAGAAGATAGGCATATTTGCGAGTTTGATGAAAGATAGTTTTTGAGTTCTTTCTGGATGGCAAAAAATTAAATTACAATTGAAAAACAAAAACCATAGATTATCAATTTATTACAAAGGGAGATTCCTCTTGTACAGTAAAAGTGCAGTTAGGAACACAGATGATGATGGCCATATCTGGTCTGAGAAGAGAGAACCTCACACAAAAAAATAATAATAATAATGTAAAGAGGAGAGAGAGAGAGAGAGAGAGAGAGAGAGAGAGAGAGAGAGAGAGAGAGAGAGAAAGAGGATGTTGTTTTCACTTATAGGTTGAAGTGATGATAGAGGTGGCAAGCTGAACCACTTGATGGCAGCTTTTACTCTGCAGGACGATGTTGGGGGTAATTATACTAAAGCTAATCAGGAAAGATTTGCTGAACCAGACTTTCTTTTCTGTTTGAACGAGTTTTAACCGAGCATAAAAATGGCCCTTATATTTTCTTAATTAATTTAGTAGTCTATGGATAACTACACGCGTGGTTAAAGTGATGGTTTATCTTGCAGATTCCACATGCATGCTTCTGCTTTAACTATTTTATTCAAGCTCGGACCAATAAAGTTTTTTCTCTTTCCATCCAAACTTGATATGGAAGTTGATTGTTCTACTCAGATTCCTTTATCAACGCTTTCTGATCTTAAAAATTGATCTCCACGTTTCTAATCAGCTGAAGTCTAGGAATAAGCAATCGTTTTAGCTGTAATGCTTGGTGGTTTGCTATTTTCTGTCCAAAATTTTTACTTTATTTGAATGGGGATAAACTATGAAGTTGGGATCGAAGTTAATACTTCGATTACTCTGATACGAAGTCACATCACTATGTATCCAAAAGATCAAAGATAATAAGAAGAGGTGATTTTTATTATATTATATATATTCTAGCATATTCGTTAATTAGTAATAACAATTTAACTGTTCAATCATTAGCTAAATCCTTCCCACAATAGAAATAGGATCATACTTCCCATTTCGTTTGGAATCCCCACAATGCTAAAAACAGCATAATTGATCGCTGATATAAAAAATCAAAATCAAAAGATCAAAAAGTTGGAGAAGCCACGTGATCAGATGAGTTTTTCAGGACACTCAAACCAACTTTGATTGTAACACCAAATCCTCAAAAAAAAAAAAAAATACTAAATCAGGGTTTCCAAATTTTGGTACTTTGGGGGTGCTGCGCTGATGGGCTCGCTTTTTGAACGGTAGTTATGATACAAATCGGATTTTCGTAATGGGAAGGAGCTCCTATAGTCAAGTTCTGGAAGAGTTGCTACATTGATCATACCCACTTCTCTTTTTTTGTTGAAAAAAATGTAATTTTAAAATGTAATTTACTTTTTATATTACTCTTTTCCCAGCAAAATTTGAGATTAAAAGTAGGATCCAATTAAAAGAAATAGTGTGATTGGTTATGCAATCTACTCCTTTCGGGACAATAAATGTCAGTAAACCCTATAAGCACATGTTTCTCTCTCCATTGGTCCTTCAAACCGTCTGTACATGAAGTATGGCATAATGTGAGAGATACACTCGTTTAAGGGGCTGTTAATTGGTTCAAGCTTTATATTTGCGCTTGCACTTGTCCTGCAAGTTGGTGAGCAGTGCTGGATCCTGGCTGGTTTGGCACTTCAAAAGCCGGAAACTGCACAACTTTAAAATACAAAAAGGAGGAAGTGGGCGTGTGAGTGGCATCTTTACTTTTTTTGCGGTACTGCCTACATCAATTGCCATAATATAGGGTGGGTTTACCTGCTTTAACAATAATAATGCACATGACTTATTGCCCGACTTCTATCATTTTCTTGCTTTTTTTATTTTTCCTTTCTTCTGCTTCCACCAGTCACTTTCCTTCCTTAGTGGGAGTCATGAAGCCTCATCTTCACATGGTACAAAGAAAAGCATGAAAATCTCCATCTTAGCACACATGTCACTCCCAACACCATTATAGCAAGCTAAAGTGTCGGATTGTAAACAATGCTGCAGCATGATGCTTCATGCACTGCGGAATATAATATAGAATATATCTTCTAAACTATTGAGCAACAAGAAATATGGAACACCAATTTATTTATCTTATAAAATGATAATGATCATTATGCATCATGTCACTCTCTCCATATGTTCTTAGTACATGCAAAAAGAAAAAAGGCAAGCTCATCAAGGTCACTTGATAAGAAATCATAAGGCCTTTCATGAGAAGGGGTGGACCACCAAATTCAATGATGCCTGGAAAAAGGGGGAAAAGAGATGTACATTTCAGCTAGTCTTTTAGGATAACTGATCCCCCACCATTGTAAAATTTGGGAAGAGGGGATGGAACAAGAGGATATGGCTTCCACCTATGAACTTTGATGGCGGAACCGAAATCCTGGACCCAGCTGAATAATGCAATGAACAAGATGGAATAGTCAGTATGAACCTTACCTCACATGTTTAATCCAGCGTGGGAGAAACAATGCCGTAGAGCAAACTCAATGAAAGAATCTTATAATGTTGCATCCTTACCTTGCAACTGGATGGAACCCAACATCCAATAGAGCCTGTAGATAATTTATCTTAATTTTCCAAAGAAACTCCCACAAGATCCAATATGGACAGCAAGTCTAACTAGACGGTTAGGTAGAGGATTATTTTCTCACTTTTATCAATAATCTCCATTCTACAGTTATATGGATCCAGCACCTCAATTCGCGGATTACAGCTTGCATAATGGTGCCTAAAGAGGAGGTCCAGCACCTCAAGGCGCATGACTAGAGGATTATTGTGGTTCTGTCAAACAGTCAAAACATCAATGAACACAAATCCTACCATAAAGAGAGAAGATCATTACCCAAGACCACCTAAAAAACCACGAAGAGACTGTACAACCCAGTCCCATTATAATGTTAAGCAAAAGGTAAAACCATGGTAGGGTTCTGCCACATCGCAAGCGACAATATATCAGATCTTTTTACCAAGTCTTTTTACACCATTAAACTTGGTAAATCTAAAAAGTAAACAAAAAAGTGCCGGAGGCTACAGAGAAATGCCAATCACTTCTGCTCTGTCCCAATCCCATTTGACCATTTCCACACATCCAGGTTAACCACTCAAAGGAATCCCAGAACATAAAAATGAATCACACTTCACAAAGTAATAATGCCTCTTAACCAATTTTCTTTCTCAGTTCTTAGCCTTAATGGAGTTGTTTTCCTTGATCCTTGCTCGATTGTCCAGTTTAACAAAGCGTTTGAGATCTTCGTAAGGGAGAGTTTCAATGTTCTTCCTCCTTAATTCACTCAATGCTGGGCGTTTATCGGGCAAATGCCACAGCCAATCAGGGTATTCAGAATCAGCCAGAACCTTGGGGTCTGCCCCATCCTTGAGGATATTGGCACCAACCACTGTAGTAGACTTGACTTCTTTGCTAAGAGTTGAAGCTTTTGGTGCATCACTGGCCGCACTCCCTTTAGAGCCCTTCTTCGCTTTACCAGCAGAATATGTTCGTTGGCATATCATCCCAATTGCCTCCTTGCTAACAACGATCCCTCTAACCGATCTAACATGGTTCATAGCCATAACTTTATCCCTGCAACATTAACACTAATGAATAGCAGGATGAAAAAGATAAAGACAAGAAAACTTGGGTGTCCTTATACAATCAAATTTACACAAACGAACTATCCAAGTTCTCTACCTCCTGCACTAATGCATCACTATTTCTGTTCAACAAATTATCTCCTTCTAAAGTTAAGTTTCAAGGGAAGCTGAACATAGACCTGGAATGGTTGCATTGTGAATTATTCATTTGAACATAGGACAGACAAACAACATTTAACAATTTCATCAACTTTTACTATGGCATTATAGCTAAAAATTAAAAAGCCAGTGCTCATTCTAGAAGTCTAAGCTCATGGGCTAAAAAATTAATAATAGGAGAAAGATGCTTTGTACCTTCCATCGATAATATAGAACATGCATTTTATCCTTCAAACCTTGTATGGTATCCAATACACGATGAAGGGAATGGAGCAAAAGCTTTCCAAGTATTAGATTGATGGTAGCAACATAAAATATAGAAATGTGGCCAGAAGGAAGTGACACCATTAATGAGCATGAAACCAAGAACATAAACAGCTTCTCAATGTTCTCGTGTACATAGATACTCCACTCAATAACCAACAAAAATTATGCAATAGAATTATAGTCAAATATATTAATCTTTACTTATTCTAGCTTCACAGGTGCTCAGCCTCATAAAGCTCTAAATCCTCAATCAAATTCCCAAACACTTCTAAAACGTTGTGGTAGCCGTAATACAATCATGGAATGGCTTAAGTGCAATATAAGCACAAAGTTAGTCTCCTTGTTCCGCAACAATTGATTATAGTAACCCAGGATGCATATCTATCTGCTACCCTACCAGATGAATTTAACTAAATAAGCTTCAAAAGCATCCAACAGAAACAAATTTTAAAGAAAGAAGCAATAAGTTCTAATAAACCCACAACATCTCAGACCCCATTAGATTTCATAATTTTACAAGATCAGACTAACAAACATACTCTGTCACGCCCATGAGCAAAAGAGCCCAAAGAAATAGCCAAATATCTAAATTACTAACGTCAATGCCATTCAACTTCTAGTGGCTGTAAACAAACTCCTCGGTTCAGTTTGGGGGTCAAACTACAGACCGAACTGAGGAGGTCTGCCTCTTGGCATGCAGACCAAACCGCACTGAATCCGGTGGTTCCCACCAGCTCAATATGTTTGCAGCCACAAAAGAAATTCACACACACACACATGCAAATATATTGAATCGTGAAATGCTTGGATCAGAGCAATGAAGACAGCTAAGACCCCACACAGAGATGACCTTCAGAAGAATAGAAAGATATATTGAGAGAGAGAGAGAGACACCTGTGATGATTGGGAGAGAATGAGAAATTACCAGAGAGAGGGCGAAAATGGCGGGGAAGGCAGAGCTAGGACGTTCTACGGCAAGGAAAACAGCGGCGCTGCGGCGAAGGAGAGACAGAAAGAGATGGAAATTTTCAAACCAAACAAGACCACACGATTGCGGCGGTAAAATGGGAATTTTTAAAGAAATTCGAAGGCAAATACCTGGTTCGAGACTTGCAGATTAGGGCTTCTTCTGAAACAGAAGTTAGCGTTCTGTTCTGCAGCAGAAGGAAAGGAGAGATGAATAGCTGCTCTTTTTTTGGGCCTATATTGAAAGGCCAGGCCCAAGTATTCGCGACGTTTATTCAGGCTTGGCCCCCAAATTTATCTAAACTCCAAACCCCACCAAAGCCCTCCCTAAAACCCTACAATCTCTAACGATGGGTAGCCAAGCTGCTGCTTCTTTCCTCACCACCATCGCACGCGCCGCCTTTGGTCTCGGCGCAGCCGTGACGGTCCTCAACTCCTCGCTTTACAACGTCGACGGTGGGCAGCGAGCCGTTATATTTGACCGTCTTCGAGGAATACTAGACGAGACCGTGGGGGAGGGGACACATTTCTTGGTACCATGGCTCCAGAAGCCCTTCATCTTCGACATCCGAACCAAGCCCCACACTTTTTCCTCTATCTCCGGCACCAAGGACCTCCAGATGGTCAACCTGACCCTCCGAGTCCTCTCTCGTCCCGAGGTCACGAAACTGCCAGAGATCGTCCAAACCCTAGGGCTCGAGTACGATGAGAAGGTCCTGCCATCGATCGGAAACGAGGTTCTCAAGGCCGTGGTGGCGCAGTTCAACGCCGACCAGCTCCTCACCGAGCGGCCTCAGGTCTCGGCGTTGGTCCGCAATGGCCTGCTGGAGCGCGCCAGGAATTTTAACATCGTGCTCGAAGACGTAGCGATCACGCACCTGTCTTACGGGACGGAATTCTCGCGCGCTGTGGAGCAGAAGCAAGTGGCCCAGCAGGAGGCGGAGCGGTCCAAATTTGTGGTGGCGAAGGCGGAGCAAGAGAGGCGGGCCGCAATCATTCGGGCTGAAGGAGAGAGCGAGGCGGCCAAGATGATCTCGGACGCCACTTTACAGTCTGGGATGGGCCTTATCGAGCTCAGGAAGATTGAGGCTATGAGGGAGAACGCTAGCACGCTGGCCAAGTCGCCAAATGTGGCATACCTGCCCGGCGGTCAGCAAATACTCATGGCTCTCAACGCCTCGCGTTGAGTCCGGTACAATAATGTTTGTTACCAAGTTGTTTTGTTTGAGATAATAATGGTAGAAATAATAGAATCGATTAGTGAAGACCCAAGTAGGCAAGAAGTTATCAGGATATTTTGGGGTCATCTTTTATTTGTGATTTTTATTTTTATATGTTTTGGTACTGTCGCCTTGGGTACTCCATCTTAATCGCTTCAATTCTGTTCTGATTGGTTTGATTTATTTAACTTCTTGATTTCATTTTATCCCTTAAGATTTGCTCGTGGAACTAGGATTTTGTAGGTTACTGTTTGTGGTGTCGTGTTGTTTTGCAATGCTAATAGGATTTTGGTCATCAATGCTGTATTTCCAAGCGTAATAGAAGTTGTAAACTTAGTGTTTAGGAGGAAGCTGTACATGGAGTTTGGGCTTCTAGTTCACTAACATTGGACCCGTTCTATTCATTCGTGCAACAGTTTGAAGCTACTTTTGATTCAAAGACAACAAGAGAAGTTCTGACATATATATAATGTAGACTGGTTTTGTAGGTTAAGTGATTTTCTTTGTGGTAACAACGTAGTAATTTGAAGGTAGTGATCATTATATTCAGAAGTATTTGACCGGTGGGAAGTTGTAAATTGCTAACAATTGTCTTTAGAAAAGTTGCAAATTGCTTTTTCTTTTTTTTTATGTAGTTAACCTGATTTCATGTCATGCCAATTACATTCAGGAGTTAGATAGTGCTTGATGTAAAGAAAGATGGGACATTTTGTATGAATTATATCTGGAACTGTGGAATGCTTTTGGTAATTGAGAGAACTACAAGATTTTTTTTTGTAATTATTGATTGATTAAATGTGCTGAATCGTTTCTCTGACTATGGAGGTGCTGTATGCTTGCTGCATAGCTAAATTTAGAAGGCCTTGACTCAACATCCAAAAAAGGAAGAATTGAATGATGCAATTATTATGTGGATGTATCATATTCATGAAAATATCGTGAATTGTATTATTTAAGAGGCAGTGCACCAAAGTTGACAAAAGTGTCACTGTTGGTGGAATGAATATTATCACAAACATCTAGTTCACATGTCTGATTGGCAATACTTTATGTTTATGAATCCTTAATGGACTGAATCTGCATGAATTTTTAGAATTTTTTTCCCCTTCTGGATAGCCTGGATAGGTGTATCTTTTATATACTCATTGTGTACTTGAGTTATATGCCTATCAATAAATATTTATTACTAACTTCTCAAATAAATAAATGTTTATTACTAAAAAAAAAATTCCTTGATGTGTTATTTGTTTGTTTCAGGGTATGAGGATGTCATAACAACGTGAAAAGGTCACAGATTTGCATTATTGATGGTTTATAGTCGATCAAGTTTTTGTTTTGGTATCTAAGACCATAAAGATTCAAACTCTTTTAGCAATGAGAAATTCTGAATCTGTGGTGTTTTTGGAGATCAAGTTGAAAACGCATGGGGTTTTTTCCTGTCCTGCAACCATCTCCTTGTTTCTCCCATATGTTATAACTTCGCAAGTTTTGGTACTTATTAACAACCTATGCTGTATGTCATCTTCCTGTCACGGGTGGCCGTATATTGCCTATCCGTGTACTATAGTATGGGATAAATAACGATTTATTTCTTTAAAGGATGGCTTCCTTCTGTTACATTTGCTGCATGTAACTCTTTGGCAATGTATGTAGAGAAACGCTTTGCAACAATCGGGCTTCTAATAGCCTAAAGGCAGCCCTTCATTCAGTGATTGCCATGTAGTAAAAAACACCATAAATTCCTTAAAGACTTCACTACACAGAAACACAATAAACACCCACACAGAAATAAGTTCCTATACATACGGCTAGTTGGGTTTCTTCCGTTGATCTTATGAAAATGTATAGCAAAATCTTCAAATCCCAATTCGAGTCCCCCCTTTGATTTTCGTGTGGGTCGAAGCGATTGATCTCCAAACTCCTCATCCCTGACCCAGATAGATGCATCACGATCCCGACCAAGCTCCTCTCCCCTCTTAATTTCAACGCTTCCGGTTACCCATTTCTTCAAGCCAAAGCTTCACAAATTCGTCAGAGAAACAAAAGTATCCATCATGTTTACCAGAATTGAAGACTCATATAGAAAAAAGAAAAAAAAATCCAGTCCACCGAATTTAGCCTAGATCTTAAACATTCCTCCAATCAAATCAGTAAAAGCATTCCCTAAATAGAAAGCCCCATGAAAACGATTCATTGAAGCTCTGAGTTAGTTAATCTCCATATTTGAACTCTGTTTTTCACTGTAAAATATTTGAAGCTCTGAATAGTGGAGACAACCTTGAGGACATCAAAGTTAAAAAATCCCTCACCGCAAAACCCATTCCTTAGATCAGGACCAGATGATAAATTTCCTGAAAAAAAAAAAGAAAAAAAGGCATTGTCAGAGAGTAAAAAATTAAAGATCTCTCTCTCTCTCTCTCTCTCTCTGTGTGCCAATATTGGAAAAATGGGGAGGGGGGGCTCTCAAGATTTCTAGAGAGGGAGGAGAGGTGAAGGGTACCTGGAGAGGGAAGGCTTTTTTTTTATTATCATCTTTTGTTGTTCGGACATATGAGACTTCAGAGTTAATATGGGAAGTCTAATTGGCATTGATCTATTAGAGGGCTGTTATTTAGAGTACAGCAGACCAACCGGCCAGAAGTTATTCTACTGTATGTATGGTTGTAAAGCAGTACATGATGTGAAATATGTCCTAATGGCATCTGTTTAGTTAGCATGGAGAAGATTAAGGGCAAGGCTGAATCATTTCCGGAATTAGTTGAGAAGAGATATGGATCGGCCATCTATACTTTGTTGGCAATTCTATCCAATGCCTTGTTTTTCGACGTTCTCACCGCCCATACATACATACTACTATCCCTTTGATTGTTGCAGAAGCACGTCTTGAGAAAAAAAAATTGCTACTCATCATCCTCCAATGTATTCATTGTCTGCGTTGAGCTAATGCATTTAACGAATGAGGTACTTTGAGCTGAGTCAAATATGAGCCATCAGTGATCAGCCATTTGTGTTTCTGGCTGACCAATTTCGGCAAAATTAAAGAATTTTAATACAAAATCAGTTCAAAAGCTATTACTCGTTTACAAAAGTTTCCTGAATTTTCGTGTATAAACCGAAAAGATAAGTAACATCATCACCTGTAAAACACATAAAATAACTATTTTGCACAGCACATGGCCAATCAAAACCAAATACCACCTCTTCAAAAAAATGAAAAAAACACACTAAATGCCACAGGTTTTCATTACATTAGAAAAAAGGAGAAATCCTATGCCTCAATTAATTCAACCGCAACTCATGTCCCACTCTATTCCCTGACCCCCTACCTTCCCATCATAGGGAGTTAGTGAATTGAGTGAGACATTCGAGGAGGTCAGGATTTGGGTTATGATCTGAAGGAGTTGTAGTTGGATTAATTGAGGCTTTGGAGGTGAGTGAGTATCCATGGCATATCTCAAAGCATGTTAGGGGAAGACGAAGCTCGGGAGAAGACAAATCGGGCAAAGGCGAAGACCCATTTATTTCCCTCCGCTTTCATTGAGTTTGTCTTTTTTTTTTTTTAAGAAATAATTAGTGCCACATCAGCCACGAGACTCTGGCAGAGACGCAGGCCGATTGCCTTTTGAATTTCTCTAAAAAAAGATAGTCATGTTTTAAACAAATCAGTTCATACATATCAAGCTAAAAAAAATACAAATGATATTCAAGCTACTATAGATAGAAAGGGGAACAGATGAAAAGACAACAAAATTTTAATCCACAAGGACCGCAAGCTGATGACAACCACCTATGCGCTATCAGCAACCAACATTCTTGAGAACCCCTGATTTTCAATCAATTTTTCTATGATCATCTTCAGTGCAGGAGCGCTTGCCCCACATTTTTTATCAATGAAGCAGGATCTACCTTCCTCAGCCGCCTTGCAAAGCTGTGGATCCAACGGTACTTTCCCAAGAAAAGGTACACCCATTTCCCTTGACATTCTTTCTGCACCACCACCGCTACTATCAAAGACTTCACTACAAGCAAACAAATTTTGAATCTCTGGTGCCTTTTCTCTCACATACTCCTTGACCCACTCTGTAACATCTCTCTGTTCACCTGTCTCTGTCATCTTTGTAAACTTGAAATCCATCACTGGCTGGCACAAGCCACTCATGTTCTCAACAACCCCAAGAACCTGGACTCCAACTTTCTTGCAGAAACTCACTTCTTTCCGCACATCAATCAAGGACACTTCTTGTGGAGTAGTGACTATAATGGCACCATCTATTCCAGTAGCCTCAAGCAGTTGGACAATTGAGATGTGCTCATCTGAAGTCCCAGGGGGAGCATCAACAATCAAAAAATCAAGTTCTCCCCAGTATACATCCTTCAGGAATTGCTTGATGAGCCCATTTTTGCGTGGACCCCTCCATATGACAGCTTCATCAGGGTTAGGAAGCATGAATCCAATGGACATGACCCCAAGGTTGGACTCAACATAAACAGGAGACCAGCCAAGGTTGCTCTGGTGGACATCTTGACCTTCTAGGCCAAGCATCTTTGGGATGCTCGGGCCACAAATGTCAATGTCAAGGAGACCCACTTGGAAGTCCCTAGCTGCCAGAGCAAATGACAGTTGGGCAGAGAATGTACTCTTGCCAACTCCACCTTTCCCCGATAATACCAGTATCTTATGCTTAACAGTAGCCATTCTTTCAGTGATCGCAACCAAGTCTGCACAAACAAACATCGGAAATGTTATGACGAAACCATACCGCTTTTGTGACATTCAATAAAATCACAGATCACAACATGCACCATTCCAAAGTAAACATGACCAAATGCCTTGCAGGTCGTGCATAACTGTAATAACTGAATTCCACACAGTTAATACTATTAGCACAGCATCCCCTCCCTCCCCCCCCCCCCCCAAAAAATAAATAAATAAATAAATAAATAAATAAAATCTCTCCCTCTCTCTCTCTCAACCACACACCAACACCCACAGACAGCTCATATTTAAATTAGAAAAATCTGCATGGAATTAATAATGATGTAGCTTCGACACATAGGGTGATGCACAAGATCATTAAGACAATACAACAGCCAGCAGTTCGATCTTGGAGATGCAGTATGCTTTCATCACGGTGAAAATCAACTGAACCAAATATGTATTCTACTCATTATAAGGCCTCCAGATATGAATTAGGATCTTTGGGAAACTTAATGGACTTTCAGCAAAATGCCTCTCTCTCATATTTTATCCAAGCAGAATTAAGGGAGGACAGAAACACAAGCTACCAACCTGAAACATATAGAAATGATGATAATTAAAGCTAGGACCTGTACCTAATTCAATAATGGCTCAGTTGATGACATATAAGAATCAGAGATATGTTCTTATTAGTATCTTTGATTGACCATTTCTTTTGGCTGCCTCTGCTTTCTTATGATGGTTGTGATGCTATCTGATCATAATTTTTAAGTAATTAGATTCTCCCTTTCCTATCTCTTCAAACTTTTGGGACAAAAGGTAATATGACATGGTATTAGAGTAAGTCTTCAGTGCAAATCTCAACACAAAGTGCCTTCTATTTTAGAAGTCAAAATCTCATGTTTTTGGATCCATTTATTAAGGAAAATGCAGAATCCACAGCATAGGTACAAGAGAAAGGATGCAAGAATAATGGTTATGTAATTAGATTTACCCTTTCTTATCACCTTAAGTTTTTGGGAGAAGCAGTAGTTTAACATAATAGTAATGTCAAAACGTTTGTAAGGATACCCACTGACTAGAATATTAAATCACTTGAGTTATATGCACGACCTTTGTCAATTTTAAAAAACCCTTCAGAACACAATCACAAATGAAGACTTCAGAAAGATATCCACAACCTCATGACTATACGTCTTCACCTTTCTATTTGCGTACTTTACTCGATGGATAATATTATTGCGAGCAGATTGAATCCACTTATAAAAAAAGATACCAACAGCCTCAAATGCCTAAAGAATGACTTGGTATACTTGTTCCATAGTTTGTATCAAAGGATAATCACAAGACCACGTGCTAATAGAAGACTCACAAAAGAATTCTACGACTACACCAGAACTTCCTGTCTCTCCCGTTTTGGACATTGACTTATTCCAAGATGTAAGCAAAATCCTTCATCACATTGTTAACAAGTTCAGAAGAGTTCCTATCTGGGTGCAAGGTGCAAGTAACAACGAGCTCTCTAATTGCAACCATAATTCCAGGAGTCACAAGAACTCAAAGTTTACAAATTAACAACAACAAACATAATATCCGCGAAGAACACAAGCATGGAAGTGGCCCAAGGCTAATCTTAACAAACAAAAAATTCATACTAATTAATCAAATCCGAATTCAAAGTCAAAATGGAAAAAAAGAAAACGGAGAGAGAGAGAGAGAGAGAGAGAGAGAACCTGGGTCAGGGCCTTTAGGAGCAGTAGCACAAACTTCTTGATTAGGGCATCCTTCGCAAGCGTCAGATTTTCCAGCAGAATCTGATTGGGGACCAGGGCAATCTGAATATCACAAAGAAGGGGAAAAAAATTAGAATTTGAGAAGTAACTAAACGAAGAAAAGTCAGTACTGATCCTTGAAGATAATAAGATTGGGAGGGATGAATAAGAATGGGAAAACTTACGCTCGTTAGCGTTTTCGGGAATTTCACCGTTCTCCATGTTCGCGGCTTTGTCCTCTGCTTCAAGTTGAAGCTGAAAGACGGAAACAAAGAAATGAAAAGAACATAAAGGGAACGATAGTTCTCGTCGGGTCTGGACTCTGGAGTCTGGGTTGTGGTTCGGATCAACATCCACGGTTGCATGTTGACTCTTGAGTGGTTGACCACACGCCACGCAGCCACGCCATATTTGTTGACCCGAAATCTTAATTTTATCCCAAACCGATTACATGTCCAACACGACACCGTTTTGTTTTGTTTTGTCTCTCTTTTTTTTTTTTTTTCTTGTCCTTCCTTCCTTTCCTTTTTTTTTTTTTCAGTCTGATCACTAATTTTAGACTAATATTAAAAAATAACCAACCCTCAGGACACTTTTTTACATAAACAATACCGTATACTATTTACAATAATTTATATGAGAGGGAGTGCACTAAGTGTGCTACTCCCCATCATTTCTCTTAATTTTATCGTTCATGCTGGATTTAATAGCCTAGACATAAAGGGTTTGTCTGATATCTTCTATGGAGATTTATCGTAATTTCTTTAAGTTCAACCGAAAGGCCAAAAAGAATATCGACTAGTGTTTTTTTTTTTCAGGAATAATCGAATTCTGAGTAGATTCAATAGTTTCTGTCATCAAATATGAGTTTCTTCCAAAGGTGACTCTACCATCACCGCTGGGAAGTGGGAACTCCCCCGAGATCCCCTTGGCCCTTAGTATATTTTGAAAGTTTTTTTTTAAATGCATTTTTTAATATTTTAAAATAAGAAAAAATCATAATATTATTAAGAAACACGTCCTTAATTATTAAATTAAAAATAAATAAATAAATAAATAAATCTCAAAGAAGAGTAGCATTTTTCTTCTTCAAATATATGATACAGTTTGCAAGTAATAGATACAGTACTTGTGCCATTTCATTGTGGTTACAACACTTGTAAGAACTCTAGCATTTGATATATCAAAGTTTCTTTCAAAATTTAATAGAAAATACAATTATGATGAATTACTAATACATCTAAGTCTATAACTCCACATTGAATTCATCATTAGATTTATCGAAATAATAATATAACAATATTTTTTTAATAAGAAGATATTTAATTTTTTTTCGTATTTTATAATTACAATATCAATAATTTAATTTGATACTTAAATAATTATTTTTTAACCAAATTTTGAAAAAACATTTTTCAATTCCTTGTTAAAAAATTATTTTTTTCAACAAAATAATTACTTAATTATTGCTGCAATCTGCCGAGATTCTTTTAATGAGGGAAATAAAATAAAAAAATAGAAGAACAAAAGGAGGGAAATAAAATAGAAGAATAAAATATATTAAAAATATGTGTTTAGCATATAAACAGTTATCCTTCAAATATGAAGGATGGAGAAGATTTTCTGTAATTCAAAATTAGACACTAGAGGATTTGATAAGTATAATATGTTTGATAGATCTAATGCTAGTGCTCTAATACTGTTGTGTTTATACCATAACAAAGGACATAATTAATTAGAAATCATCACCATGTGAGGATCTGGTGCATGAGTTTAGACAAATATTATAGCATCATAACCCCCCCCCCCCCTCCTTTTTTCTCTCTCTCTCTCTCTCCAAAACCCAATACGCCTACATTCCAAACTCTCATCCTTCAAGCAAGTGGGATACCTAAGATTGCACCAAACAGTCTTTTGCAGGCCCTAACCAACTTTATCACAAAAAATATTGACATCTAGACAGGCGAGGGAAGAAGAGGAAAACACGGGATGCAATTTGTGTTAAAGACTGTTGAGTGGAAGTATATTTATAGAAAATGGCTTCTAAACCACCAAGTATGAAGACAATACTGCAAGTGGACTTAAACCACTCAACCCAATCCTGCATAAGAACTAAAGAAAAGAACTTGAATAAGATGCATAACAATTCTCACTCATTACGAAAGCAGGGGCAATATGAGTAAGGTTACCTTATCAAGAATAAGATGCTACTCCATGAAAACAACAGCGACAAAACAAAAACGGACACACAATCTTCCTCATCTACTGGTCAATTACAATATTTATGAGGTTGCCAAGACCAAATCACCAGATAATGGGAATGCTTTTTCTTTTTGCCCCTGACAGGAGACAGATGGGAATGCTAAACCATAGTAACTGAACAGCTTTGCAACAGATCCCATGAAAAATAATAGATCAGTCAAGGCGCAACAGCTGCCTATGTAAAGCAAGGTATCACAGAGTTGACACAAAACACAAAAGTGTCATAAAACCTCCAGCACTCTCTGCTTTTAGCATGATTTCTCCTCATCTGCATCGATTGAAAACATCCCAATTTTGATGACAAGAGTGGTCTTCAGCAAACATTACCAGAAGCAGGTGCTACCAAACTTCCACGGTCAAGCGTACAAATTAAATTCTTCAGTGTCATCAAAGAACACAAATCATACAGACAAGAACCATGGAAGCATGAGCTCATCCTTGACACAAAATTATTAATCAAAAGCCTATTTTTATTTGACCAGCATTCCTCTTTGTTTCTTCTTCTTCATCGTCAAAGAACACAAATAGTAATGCCAGGAGCCAGAGAAGCATTAGATAATCCTTACTCGACACAAAAAATTATAAATCAAAAGCTTATTTTTATTTGACCAGCATTCCCTTTTATTTCTTCTTCCTGCCCCAATCACCCCCCACCCCCTTCTCTTTTTGAGTTCCCTTCTTCAATTCAATTCATTTTCTTCATTTTTTTCTTTATTTTTTTCTTCTTTTCCTTGAACATCCTATATCAAGGCAGTGACAAGGCACCAACTACGCTGTTAGAGGTCTGCTAGTGCTACACTTCCACCGTCTTCACAAGCTGCATATTCTTCACGATAACAGGAGATCCCATTCCTAGCATCTATGCAAGTGGAATTTGCATTATTCATCTGGGCAGCCAGCCAAACGATGTGATTCTACCACAAAACCTACATCCAATGGCGCTGCACAATATCTTCCCTATCTGCCACAGAAGCAAAACTGGTACCAGGTCTCTCGATGAAAGATGGTGCACCTTTTTCACCTAGCCTATCTTGGCCATTAAGGAGCTGCTTCCAACAATCCAAACAAAGGGAGTCTAGACAAAATGTTTCCTCATAATCACGGTCCTTAATGCAACGCCCGCAATTGATACAGCGTGCTATGCAGAGTATGCAAGCCCTGCACAACTGGGCAGTCTGATGTTTCACCTGACAACTCTCTGCTGGACAATCATAAACTAGTCTAAACTTTTGGCACCTGGGGCAGACCTCAACGTCTATGGCACAATCATCATCAGAAGAGAGATACGACTTCCCCCCATGATAAATCTGTGGTCGGCGGGCACTCAGCTGTGTATGCTTATCTGCATTCAGCAAAAACTGCAATTCTTCAAACTGTTTGTCCGTTAGACTGTGGATGCCCCCGATTCTTAAGTGCTTTATTCCGGGCAAGCCAACAGACTTGAAGGCCCTTAAGTTATCCAATAAGCCATCAACACTAAGTCTGACACATCCTGGGACGCTTAGCTGCAAACAAGAAGCGAGCAAATAATGAATTAACAAAATCTCAAGATAAACATAATAAAAAAAGGACAAGGAATCAGTAGCAACAGTTAGAATCCTTTGGTTCTGCTGACTCAAGATTTAGATGAAAACCGAAAAAAGAACAACCAGACACATGCAGCACCAAGAGCTGCAAAAGATGTCAATTTTTTTGCCATATAGATCCCAACACAAGTGAGATGACCAATGAAACAAATTGGCCTGGGTAATGATACATATACAACTATTTCTACAACTCTTTACAATTAACTATTTTTAAAAATATGCCACTTCATTAAAAATAATTTCAAATTTACATAACTACCCCCATTTGAAATAGAGTTAGTTGTAAAGTAGTCATAACTTTATCATGGTTTGGGCAGGCGCATCTTTGGGCTTGGGCTAGGGCTTTGTTAGGTTCATTTTCCTAGATGGATTTATCTTCTTTCTTTTTCTCTTTTTGTTTTCCTTTTGCAACCCAGCAAGGTGTTTTCTCTTGCATACATCCAGTGTACTTGGCTTCGCATATTGGAATTAATAGATTTTTACTTATAAAAAAAAAAACTTTTATCATTCTCCGACTGGCCTATGTTATAAGCACCAGTTAGTATAATATTAATTGCTGATTGATTTTCATTTATGGTGTTAATTTGCTATAGTGGTATGAATATAATCAAGACCCATAGAGTAGAAAACTGCCTAATGAGGACTGTTATGCAAACCTGCTGAGTCCCTATGGATAGAATCATTGACCTAGCTGCAATTAAGGGGAATGAGGCTACTAGAACCAAAGAAATCAAGCCTGCCAAACCCATTAAGCCTAGGATTTCTGCTTGCATTGAAAAGTTTGGAAGTTTCAACCTCCAAACTTTGGTGCTTCATGGTACAAAAAAAGTGAAGAAAAGGTGGATCACTTGCTCCTTCATTATGAGGTTACCATGGATTTATGGAATAATTTTTCAGCAGAGTCAGGTTAGCATGATTATGCCTAGGAGGGTGGTCAATCTTCTTGCCAACTTGAAAGGCCTTTAAGGAATCCCCAAATTGCAGCAGTGTGGAAGATGGCTTCCATTTGCTCATTATGGGGCATTTGAAAGGAAAGAAATAACTGGAACTTCAAAAATTAGGATCTCTCTCTAGATGATCTTAGAAGTTTTTTTTTTTAATACATCATTTCTCTAGGATATAGCTATAGACTTCAATGTGAGGATTTAATGAGTCCTAAAAGTAATTTCTTCACTATTGGTGGTACTTTTTCTATTTGGTAATAGTAAATTATAATGATGATAATAAATAGAATAGAAATAAATTAATGGCTTGAATCATGCCTCAACGGACTAAATTTTCATGACTTCCCTGTATCCATATCTAGCTCCTAATTAGGTGCATTCTCTTATATACGTCCTCTATGCCAATTTTTCGTATTAATAAAAATCTCTTTCACTTATAAATAAAAAATTTTGGAAGCTTCTAAAAATCCATAAACCACTAGGAATCTGCAGCCAATCAGGCTGGCTTTAAACTGGGCTTTATGCCTTACTCTAGCTTTTGCTGACCAAACACACCACAATTTTTAGACAATTCTGCTGCCACTCAGCCTACTTTTAAAAAACAATAGAAAAGGGACTGGAGACTTCCTCCAGGTTTGACACCCCTCCAGAACACATTTCCCATAAGTCCTCCAGAGAGTAAGGAAAACATAGATCACTCTCCAAGTCTCTTGCAACTTTAGGTGAGAAAATCCTATGACTTTCTTTCAGCACCTCGATTCATGGTTTTCCCAGGGAATAATTGTTTAAGTCCTTAATTTACAAATCTGTACATGTTGGCTTCCAAATCCAAACCCTAGTCTACCACTGCCTTTCCCTATTGCCGCCACCACTACCTGGAAAGAAAGAGCTTTCCCCCTTCAATTTCCAAGATATAGTAACTGTTTTGTCTTCCAACAGTTTAATCAATTCACTAATTCGATGTTTTCCACCTCTATTCAACCCAACAGTATAAGTCATCAATTTTAGAGGCTGTCCCTTGGTGTCCAGTTTCTACAAAAATTCTTGGGTATCTTTCTCTAATGTTCAAGAGTTCATGTCAGTAGTAGGAAAGAATGAGGCGTATTGAAATTCTTGAAGCTAAAAAGTAGTAGACATGATCAGACCTTTGCTTCTTCAAATGTCAATGCAACGTTTCTCTAAGATTGTTTCATGTAATACAATGTTCTGTAGCCCTTTTTATGCATCCAACAATATGTGTAATGATGCGTGAATGTAAATGATTTTATATGCATGCTTCTGCTATGTGATGTGTAACTTTTACAGACACGTGTATTACATGATGAAAACCAAAAGGAAAGTAAAGAAAGGAAAAGAAAAACAAAAGAAAATTAAGAAAAAGAGAGAGGATGTGACTGTAAGAATGTCTGCTAAGGATTTCAACGTTTTTCTTGACCTTACAACTAATGTGAAGTGGCACCAAAGCTAGAGGAGCAGTAAGCCACCTTGTATGGGCCACCAACCCTTATATAAGGTGCAAATGTGTGTTGATCACCAAGAAATTAAATGAAAATGGTTCATGCCGCACACAAATGCATGTGTATTCATATGAATGTTTTATAAACTTGTTTCCAACTTAATTACAGTATGTTGGGTCCACTTACTAAGCAATCAACTCACATTTGTTTTTATGTTTTAAATAGAACCCCAGAACACCCGGTGCCAATAAATAATAATGATGATGATGATAATAATAATAATAATTTAAAAAAAAAAAACACCTAGAACCCGCAATGGAGACCATGCCCTAGTCAATAAACGCTCATCACATAGGTTAGAATTCGGTTTATGTTGGAATAGAAGGAAATTGAGGGTCTTTCCCTAAATTTCTGTTTATGTGGTTTTTCCATCATTACTTTTAAGTTTTAATTAAATTTTTGGTCAATCTTTGAAATATTTATGGATATTTTATAGCCTGACTCCTAACCATATAGGGGTAGGGGTGTTGCATCTACACGTTTATTTTTTCAAGATAATTGCTAAGAAAACAAAACAAATCTTTCAAAAGCTATCTGAAACACATTAAAGTCGCTCAAGTTGTAAAGAATGCCTGAATGCCCTATGATTTTGATTGAGATTCAAAAAGGCATAAATATGACATTCAGTGATGTATAAGAGAAAGGATAATACGTGAAATTTTGTGTATTTGTTTATTGAAGAAAGAATGATGGAAGATGAGACAATGCTCTCTTCAGTAACTAAATACTTTAACCTCATGAAATCATTAGGCACATCAGATGAAGAAAAGGCAACCGGAAAGCATCTGGAGACTATACGCGACTGAAAAGCACAAATCATATATGTTCCAAGATACTTGAGAGTTATAAATACCAACCTTTGTCAATCTTGGATTGGTTTCAAGTACGTGCTTCAAACCACTATCTGTTATTCTTATGCACTCCACTAGGTTCAAGCACTGAAGGGTACCTTGTGCCCTGTTAGCCAACTTCAGAAGAGCATCATCCGTGATCTTCTCACTCAATGGCTGATCAATGTGAATAGTTCTCCATAGAAGATGATCACTTCTAACCGTATCACGCAAAGATTTGCAAACCCTTTCTACATTGAGAAGGTCCTGCACGCCCAGATAGCCCAAAGCAAAAAACATGGCATCGTGGAGTGCACCTCCTTCACCGTCATCAAAACAAGTTTTCCCGCAATCCCTCAACTCCCGAGCTCCTTTGCTCACAACCCAATTTCCAAAACCGCTGAAACTCATAAAATCCTCCACATTTCCATCCAGTGCAAAAGCATCATCAAGAAATTCGGTCCCAACCCCAAGTCCATCAAACCCATCACAAGGAATTGAAATTCCGCCTAATTTCATGTTACCAGAATCAGGTGCAAACTTCATGGAACCATTCCAAACCCAATTTAAACCTGCAAATAGTCCATGAGGATCAGCACTCTCATTTTCCGCTTCATCGATCCCGAAACCATCACAACCTGAATCAGATTCCTCTCCCCAATTTTTAAACCAACCCGTGATCGTAATCGTAGACCTTATATCCATTCCAAATGGATCACTAGGCAACTTATCGATAACGTCATCAGCCACCACCGATTCGCCATAGCCGCCCAATTCAGCCTTGCCCATTTCGCTGCAATCAGAATCCTCCAACCCAGAATTCAAACCCCAGCAACTCCAAGAATCGCGTGGACCCTCACAATTCATATCCGCGTACCTATTAGAGAAACTGAGAGGCATTCTTGAATCTGAAGAACCCTACGCCAAGACACCTAGACCGGGTCAAACAACCCAATTATTACACCCGCTTATTATTGAGGTGAAGAAGAGGAAGGAGAAAGAAAAGATCGCAAGTCGCAAGGGGTTCGGAAAAAGGAAAAGAAGCCTAATATAAAGAGACTTCACAACAAAGAGCGAGAGATGGAGACTACCAGCGAGCGAGAGAGGGAGGAGGCGGGGTGGAGAATCGGAAAGCCAGATGATCCTTGGACCGATAGAACTAAGAACTCTGCATTCGGGGAATTAGATGGATATGTTTCGTTTGCCCCTTAACCTCTTTCTTTATTCTTTTCCGAAATTTAATTTGTTGTTTTGCCGAACGAAAATTAAATCCATAAATATAATCCCAACCTCTTCAAAATGAATTTAATTAAATAAAAATTATTATTTTATTTCAAACTTTTTTTGATAATATTTTCTTCCAAACTTGTAACGAAACTTTGAAAAAAATATATTGTATAGTCTAATAATAAATGAGAAAATAGATTTTTTTTTTTTTTTTTAATTATAGAAGAGCATCCCCGCACATAAAACTTGCTAATAATAAGATGAAGAAAAATAAAATAAAATAAAATGAAAACAGAGCAACCTTGTAGGTTGTGTCTCCTAAACTTGACACGAAAGAAATGAGAGACGTGCGTACGCGGCAACTTTCAGCGGAGGAAGTAAAACACAACCGTGTGTCCTGCTCTTTGGATGTTTCCGGTTCGGTTCGATTGAGTTGGGTTGGGCCTATATTCGTGGTCGGACAGCGCCTTAATGCGTCCGAGTGTAACACCTATTTTTATGTATAGCTTGGAATCAACGCGGTCCGAAAAAATCACCAGACCCAAGACCCAACTTGATTGTATTAACTTATGTCCATTTAACTTGTGTTGGAAGTTAGATTAGAAAATAAAAAATCTTGTGTTGGACGTTCCTAAAATTATATATTAAAAAAAAAAAACTTGTGTCGGGAGGACAAGGACATGAACGTTTTCCACAATAAAATCTCCCTTGTGTTCAAAGGAATATAAAAAAGGTGACACTGCACCCATTCAGAAAAGAGGATTATCTAAAGTCATATTTGGATTCGAAAAAAGTTGAATTTATCTTAATTTATCTTAAATTTATTATTATATATTTTTTAAATTTGTATATAAAATATAAATCTCAATACAGTTTTTTCAAATCTCAATGTAATTTTTTTTTTTTAAATATCAATTCAGCTTTTTCAAATATCAAAATAATAATAATAATAATATATTTAATTTTTAAAATTTATCTCAATTCATCTTATCTCATATTAACTTCAAATTCAAACTGAACCTAAAACTTCTATCAATGGTGTAATTTTTTTTCCAAATATTTTTTAAACTTTTTAAACATTTTCTTAAAAAAAGTGGAGTTTTCAAATATTAAAAAATGTTTTTAATCAGTTAAAAATATTTCTAAAGAATATTTCTAAAGATCTACTGTGATAACTAAAGAAAAAATTATATATTTGATAACTTTATAAAAAAATGCTTTAATCATTTAAAAAAATTAAAACTCAAATTTTTCAAAAAACATCAAATTGAATTGTTTATTAAAAAACTGGTACAGATAATTATATATTTTTAAAAAATTACTGTACTCAATTTTAAAAGTCCTTTAGATGCATGTTTATCATAAATAACTTTTGAAATATAAAATTTATTATTTAAATTATAAACCTTAATACTATAAGTTATATTTCCTACCATAATCTCAAACATACACTTGATTTTACTTAGACAACGACCCACTCTCTATGGGAATACCATTATTCATATAAATTATGTCACTTAGACACACAATTACTCAATAATATGATTCCTAGTATACAAGCTCTGTGGGAATACCATTATTCATATAAATTATGTCGCGGGAGCTTCCACACTCTTATGCATATATCGAGTATTATCGTATTATTTTATGCATCACATTTTAAGAAATGAGTAATAAAAACTCATATTACAAGCCCTAGCAAATTAGCAATTTATTACAGAAAGGGCATAGAATTGTCTCATATCGCTTATTTAAAGCTCGAGTTATACTACTTGTTGATCAGAGAGCTTATTAATGTAGAAGAGAGCCATTTTTCAAGCAAACTTTGATATCAGCAGGCAACAGGATGGATAGACCAGAGTCCATTTTTGCAAGTATACAGCACTCTACAAGGTGGGAGGGACCCATATATAGCCATGTGTTTGAACATAACCAGCTTTTTCCAGCAACTCGTCTGCTGCTGCAGGACCTCGGCTCCCCGGTTTGTATGGAACCGGCTTCATTTCTCCACCATCAATTCTGTGCAGAAGAGGTGTGAAGATCTCCCATGCCGCCTGATAGTTCATACATTAACCGTCAAATTTAGAGCTGACACATGTTGTATCTAGGTGCCATTTAGATAGTAAATTGAGATGAAAGATGAAAGTTGAAAAAAGTATTGTTAGAATATTATTTTTTAATATTATTGTTGTTTTGAGATTTGAAAAAATTGAATTATTTATTAGATTTTGTGTAAGAATTTGATAAAATTATAATGATGAGATAAATTAAGACGAGATGAGTTGAATTGAGATAAAACACTTTCATACCTTCAACTCATCTCTACGAACAAAATGCTGTTGATCACCTCTTACTCTGTAAAAAAAAAAAAAAATCTTCTTCTCAGTGAGTAAGAAATCAATGGAACACCATGATATTAATCCTTAGAATTATCAGAATACCAACAATATGGAAGACAAGGATCATACGTGTCAAGAATTAGACGTTCATAAGCCTCTGGGATTGTGACCCCTTGATAACGTTGCTTATACGACAAGTCTAATTCACTTTGGATAGTCAGCATCTCTAGTCCAGGCTTCTTCACCTGCATGAGAGACACTGTGAGATACGGGTTTTCAGACAATAGTAAAGTTGCTTAATTAGACGCCATCAGCAATGCTTATGAGATGATTCCAGTAAAAACAAGCTTAATGTTTTATTCCTAGGATTTTCTATAAAACCATTGCAGGACCAACAATTCTCACAATGATATTAGAATCATAAACAAACCGTCAGCTTCATGTACATGGCTTCTGAAGGCTGAAGGCGTATTACAAACTCGTTTCTCCCCTGCTTTTTACCTGAATAAGAAGACAATGTTCAATAAATAGATAATAACTTTTAGGCGATCGAATATTCAATAAGACCATCAAACATGATATAAGTGCAGAGATAAGAGTGACAACAATACACAGATGCTGAATGGAAAGCCAACTAATGGAGGTAAGTGACAGCAAGACCATATGGAATTATATTGCAAGCAAGAAGAGTTAATCATGGCAGAAACAAAAAATGTGCCGTTCTGCACATTAACCAAAGCAATAATCCTCACGGAAGTTTTCAGTTGGACAAGAATCATGTTTTTTCTCACTTTTATCACCCGATATTTTAAGTGCATGACCACCTTAGCAAAATCCTTTGTGATTTTGATTCATGTACGAATACAATCAAAAGTAAAAAATATGTCATCTATCGGGGAGAGTTTTTTGATAAATAATTAAACATAGAAAATTGTAAGATGTATAAGGAACCAGGCAAAATCTTGAAGATAAGTCACACAGAATTGTCAAGGTTATGTGCCATACATCCGAATATATCACCAGGCACATCCTTAAATTGAACACGTATGTCTGCCTTTCTTGAATCCAATGCTTTCCCAGCCTTGAGTATAAATGGTACACCTGAATAATAAAATTTGCTTTGACTTTGATACGAGGTTGAACAAAATAATGCTCTAATTGATACCAAAATGTGGGTTCAGATATTATGTTTCACTCAACAATAAAAGAGTTTCAAAAGAAGATAAAAAAATAAAAATTGTGAAGTAGATAGTACCGTCCCATCTTTCATTGTTTATTCTCAGAATTACAGATGCAAAAGTTGGAGTATTTGAGTTATCAGGAACAGTTGGATCATCCCGATAGCCTTCATATTGTCCAAGAACAACTTCTTCACCCTTAATTGGAAGAACTGATTGAAGAACCTGAGATTCAAGCAGTAATCATCAAACAATGTAAGAAGATATGTCTGGAACTTGCATAACTGAGAAGACAAATTAAATGGGGAAGAGTTTTATGTCATTTGTAAAACACGAATCTTTTATTTTTAAGGGAAAATGACATTCAAAACTCTTAGGTTCCTTTAGATCTACAGATGTAGTCTTATTTCTTGTTCATTTAGAAGCCTATTATCATAATGCAGTTTTAGGGAGACAGAGGCAGAAGGATGTGGAGGCTGGGAATCAACACATCTTTGTTTCTTAGTCTGTAAGAGAAGCTTCAGAGCATAAACATCCAAAAGATAATAATTGAAATAATTTTTCCCCTTTGCAGTGTAAGATACGTACTTTCACTTTCTCATCCCGAATATGCTCAGGTTTGAGAGAAATTGGCTTTTCCATGGCAACTAGGCAAAGAACCTGCACTTGGTATGAACATTGAGCAAAATATATATATATATAGACACATTTCATCTTTCTGCTGATAGACCGGGATAACAAACTCAGAGGAAAGAATATATATATATACATATACATATACACACACATGCACATTAACATTAAACTCTTGAAGAAAGAATATTACAGTTGAAGATGTTGCTACAACACACACCAAGATCCTCCAAATTAATGCAAGTATATTATTACAAGAAATAGCAAAAATAAATAAGAAAACTAAGAAATACTAAAATTTAGGATACAACAATAAAACAATAATTAAGAAATAATCAATCGTGCTGGGATGGCATCTTTAAGAATACAAATCTACTTTCTCTTAATGCCAAGGTCTTACCTGCAGCAGATGATTTTGAATGATATCACGAATAATCCTGTCAACACAATAAATTATTAGTTATTCTCCTAATATATTTAACATATAAAACTAGGCAAGCAAAAAATTAAAGTCACCTTAAATCAAATGTAATTTAAACACCAAAACAATTTTTCATCTTAAAAAAAAAATCTTGAAATCATTTGCCCTAGTTCCGTGATAAAAGAAAAACACAAAAACTAACAAAAGACACATCTCACAGAAACTTTCTTCCTAAGCACATTTTGAATGAGCCCTACTATTTTTACAAGCCTCACTAACTTTCTCAAGTTAACGATATTCCTACAAGCCCCGCCTCTTTGACAAAACCAAAGAAAACTCATCTCAAAACCCCAATTTATTTCTATTAACTTCATTCCTGAAATCCTCTATAATTGGCTCTGAATGTATTTAAATTTTATTCATAAATAGCATTTCCATATTGGAGGAAATGAGAAGTGCCTGCTTGGAAAATCAAGGCATTTTCTGCCTTAAAAGATTAGTTTTTCATCAATCATGTGATATATTTTCCATTAAACAAATATGGCCTTAGAACTAAAATTTTCGGATGTCCAATATCTTTTTTCTTTTTCCACTAGCATGTAAGTAGTGATTGAAAAATATTCGAAAGCATGTTTTTTTTAACATAGAATTTGATATAGAAGTAACCAATTTTGAATATTAAAAATAAATTTTAACGAGGACAAGGAAATGATTGCTCATTTAAGCTCCTGCTCAAAGAACAAACTAAGGCACAAGCGTTTATTGTGCATACCCATATTCATCAAAATATCCACCGCGCCCTTCAGTCCCAAAATCCTCCCTGAATACAATCTGCCAGAGAAACATACGAATAAGATACATTAGGTGACAAAACAAAATTACAACTTTATACATTGAGGTAACCACTGATTGGAGGAGAACAAGATATAGCCCGGACTTTATGACTAGTAATGTACTCTTGCAGCCTCACCTTAGGTGAGTAAATTTCAAACATTTTTTTGTTAGTAACTCTTTTTTTATAAGTGGAAAAAAAAATCATGTAAACAATGGGGAAGAATTTTTTTTCTTAGATAAAAAACTTTAAAATATGATCAGCAAGAGAAGGATTCTCACTTGTATATTGTCAATGTTGTCACGATTCCAAAGGGGCAAAAATAAGCGATTTGCAAATCGAAGAACCAACTGCATATTTAAGATAAGAAGAGAAATAATCAGAGTCTTGAAACAAAATAAATAACTAAGGCTATCTACATTTATTACCATATTCTGCACCAATTCCTTTCCCAAATAGTGGTCTATACGGTAAATTTGTTGTTCTTCAAATAACTCTCCAATCTGGGCACTGAGTTGCTCTGCAGATCCCAAATCTTTGCCAAAAGGCTTCTCAACAACAATCCTTGTCCATCCTCCACGATCGGCTTGAAATAATTAGATGAACTCATTCAGAAAGGTATGTATCAGATCCTATATAAATCTACATCTCATACAGGAATCCAAGATGCTCAATTAGACCAACTAGTTTAGTTAAATCAATTTTAGCTAAGAGAACAACATTTTGCAGTTTTGTAAATGGAATGCAGGTTCAGCAAGATTAAAACAAAGAATTAATTGAGACACTAACTGGGAATAGAAGGCCTAGTTTTCTTTTGCCCGTATCCAGGGATGTAAACAGAATTCCATATCTTTTAGACTTCTCCCTTACCATCAGAGCAATGTTAGGGAAAAAAAAATACCAGGAATAATATATTTGTTATTCCAACAACTCAGCTAAAAAGTTCCAAGAATCACCCTTAACAACAGAATGGCAACTTCAATGAGTACTGAGTAAGTATGCTATCAGATTGTGATCTTTCTGCTTTGACTAATGGCTACCCAGCTGAGCATCCTATCCATCTTCCAAATTATTCATCTTTCAGCAACTCTCTAGAAGCATGACAAATATAGTATAGGAGTGTACATATGAATCCAAGTTATGTCGTTGTGTATTGTTTCGAAGAAACGACCACCATGCAAAATCTTCAACAATGATGAATGAATCCAACCGTTCAAACACGAATGACCAAAAATGAGTTGCCAGATTTTATAATAATTCCAGTTGCAAGTTAAAATTTGAGTTAGAGAAACTTACATTTGTTCGTGCAAAAATGCCTGATCATCCTGCATACAGATGGATAAACTGATGGTGGAAGTGCCAGATAAAAAAGTCTCCGAGATGATCCCTCCACAGTATTTTTTGATAATTCCTGCTTTGATATTTCCTTATCCAACAGCCGAAAGCCTTCCTCGGAATCATAAGAACCACTTACATATTTAACCTAAAAAATAAATTAAAAATACAATGTACTTATGGGACACTAGTCACACCATAAAAATGATTCCAAAATAATGCATGATAATGGTTGTGCTCACCAGTTGCAGAAACTTTCTTAAATTCTCTAAGTTCTCTGATGAAGCACTTTTTTCATTAATAAGATACCTGCAGTTTTATCACATCTATATCAATCCATTCCATGTGCTATTCTGATAAACATTTGAAGACATTGTTTAAGTGAGTGAAAAATAACAAAAACAGTTATTTTGGGAGAAAAAATAGTCAAAAAAGGAAGTGAGCAGGCATAAGATAAGAATCAAAGAAACAAATATTCAAAAAGAGAAATGAAGGTGAAAAAAATAGAGGTAATTTTGGTAGGTATCCTCTACCAAATATAAACCTTGCAAATAAGGTTTATTAATATGTAATTTATAAGAAATAAGTTACCTATAAAAATAAAATTAAAAAAATTAAGAAATAAGTTCCAAGGAAGGGACCTCGCACCAAAAAATGTTATTATAAAATATAAACTAACAGCAGAAGGTATCTCACCCACGTATGCGATTTCGTAGCTCGTCATCCGAAATCTTAGACCTTGCATAGCCAAAAATGTGAACTTCATCTGGGGGTAGGAATCCCTGGGAACAATCCAGTGCCTTTCAAAGTGAGTAAAAAAGTTCACAGGTCCTAATAATAACCGGTAACTCTACTTCTTCTCTAGTCTTAAGAGACAGAAGATCATATTCTCATCTGTCTTTTATGAAAAAGAAACTTCCATCAAAATAGATAGAATGCTAATATCAAAGCTGAAACCATCGTCTTAAAACATACTGGCCAAACGAGAGAGGACAACCGTTCTAATTATAAATTTTAACAAAAAATCATATAAAAATTAATACCATAGATATAATTCACGAAAATAATACAAAGACTGCTAAACAAGAGTCAAACAAAACCTGCCGAAAGAGGTTGTAGAGTGCCGGGAAGGTCTTCTTCTTGGCGAGATCGCCAGAAGCACCGAGCACAACAATGGAGAGACACCCAGTTTCAGGGACACTGTCAACATTTCTGAACGGCTCGTCTCTTAAAGGAGCTCTTTTCTCAATGTGCCATGATCCTGAATCCATCTTCTAAAACCTGGACAAGCAAAAGCCAGCTACGTTACATGAATTTCTCATAGTAAGAGAGGTATAAGCTGTAAGCATAGTACTGAAAGTGGACACTGGTGGAATGAGACACAAGGATTTCACTGTACTTGCCAAAGCATGGAATAGAATGAGCCAACGGGGCAATCAATTTTCAGTGCATGGAATTGACCAGATTAGCCAAAAAATAAAGAAAAAAGGATTAATTCACCGATTTAGAACGCTTGCGTCTCGTTTGGTCGCTAAGAAGATGTAGAATTAGAAAACAACAGCCGTATGCTTCGAAATCACAAAACTGATCGTTGGAAATGGAATAGAGCATATAGCGTAGTTGTCAAATTCAATTTTTCATAATATATTTCTTCTGATTTTCTCGAGAACCAAACAGATGGAAGAGTCAAAACGCGTAAACAGGGAGATCGAAACACGGAAACAAAAAATCATGGAAAAGACCGATTTGAAAGCTCTGAACAGAACTGGAAACTCCGTAACAACATGAAATGAAATGCGTAAAGAAATCAGGTAAAAGGGTTGTAGAAACGAGACGGCAGAGCTAACAGATATTGAAGCACAATAGTACCTTTTGATGCAGAGTTTAGAGTGGAAAATTTGAGGTAGGGATGGATGGTGCCGGTGGGCTCGGAGCTTCTGTTTCTATTTATGGTTCAGAATCATAACAGTTGCTAATCACACACACACACACACACTCTCTCTCTCTCTCTCTCTCTCTCTCTCTCTCTCTCTCTCTCTGTTATCAGCCGCCAAGCTCTGTCAGCCTATCTCCTATTTCTCCACCTGGATGTGCTGAGCTGCAGCCCCTGTGCAGCAGCACACCAGCTCAGCACATCACTTAAGTTTTTCATTTTATTTTTTATTTTTTATTTTTTAAATTTTTTCAACGTGCCTTTAGGCTGCAGCTAATATTATTTCTTCTCCACCACATATGACGGTCCGACGGGTTAAGTTTGTTGGATTTTCTTTACGACAACTTCATTATTATTTGTACATTTCTACCATCATTATTTCAACTAATTAATTTTTTTTGCCGAGTACTATTAATTTTTTATGCAAATAGATAAAAGTATCGAAATCTAAAAATATATGCAAAAATTAATAATAAACCCATTTTATTTCAAAAGAAACGTGCCATATTTGTAAACTAGATTCCTTATAAAACACACACCGGAATTTATTTTATTCTTTCCAAACAAGTATTTGATGTATAAATAATGAGTAGAGCAAATCAATTATTTTAATAAGAATAAAAAATATATATTTAAAATATATAATATAAGATAATGAATAAAATCTCTTTATAATTATATATGATAATAAATTTAGGTTCTGTATAGATAATAAAAATGTTTTATTCTATTTTATTATTTTATTTTATTTTATTTTTTATATAAATATAATAAATAATTTGTTTTTAAAATTTTTAAAATAATAATATTAAAAAATAAAATTTTATTTAATTTTCAAATTTCATCACATTTCCAATCCGCACCTTACTCAAAATGGATAGATTTTATATCAATAAAAAGGATCGTTCGATCCCGATCCCGACAGACGTAAGTGTCGGTTGGACCGATTTGATAGAGACCCAAACTTTGTACCATTCGCTCCACCAATCACCACCAGCAACGTGTTACGTCACCAATTTGGGATCCTCTAGATTATTTACCGGACATATGGGGGGTTCGAGCAATGTAGCCACTGTCCAATAATGGTTACCGACAGCATAAAGGATATGGAAAAGAACAACTTTAACATAAAAATATATTATCATGTTCCTAGAGTGAAATTTGAATGGATGTCACGAACGGAGTTATGCTCTTTGGATATACCATATATTGTTTTTTTCAACTTTAATATAGGTAATGTTTGGATGCAACTATTTCAAAATTTTAAAAATAATAGTGAAATAATCTAAGTGAATATATTTTATTAAATTAAAAAAAAAAGAGTGATACAAAATCAAATAAAATATTTTTTAAAAAAGTTAATGTTATATTGGAAATTGTAAAAGTAAATAAAAAAAATTTTAAAATGCCTCAATATAAGAATTTGTCAATATGATTTTATTTTAAAGTTTATAAAAATTGCATTGATTTTAATATTTAAATAATTATTAGTTAATAATTAGATTTAAAGAATTAAAATTTAAGTATCTTTATATTTGACTGATATTTGATAATAAAATTAGAAAAAATTTTGATAATATCATATTTGCCAAACATCGCCATGTGTGGTTATAGTTTTTTATTTTTATTTTTTTCTTTGAAAGGCACGCGTAGTTATAGTTGGAACGCAATGATGGTATTTCCATTAGAAGATCAGCGTTTACCTTGATTGTGAAGACATAATGGTACGAAATCAAAGTTTTATAATGTGTTAGAATTATAAAATACGAGGTCTTCTATTCAACGGCCCTACGTCACACATTAAGAAAATAAATAAAAAATTATAAAAAAAAAAGTGTGTGGTGTAAAATTTTTCAAAAAATGATGTACAAATAAAATAAGGTTTAGAATAATTATTTGAGCATGTTGGGAATAAGTCAATAAACAAATAATAATAGATAAAATAACGCAGTGAATGCAATAAGAAAAAAATAAAATAAACAATACAAAGTACACAAATATAAGTAGTTCGGTTCAAAACAAGTATGTGTCCACTATGGGATCGGCCTCAAACTTTTACTATTAAATAAATATGGAGTACAAAGATTGAATCACAAGATTCTACAAAAATATCACTCAACCTCACGTGTATAACTCTCAACTCCTGTGTATATACTCAAATCTCTCAAAATAACACAAAAAATATAAAAGTAGCAAGCCAGCAGAACGACGTTCAAATGAACGCGTTCTATTTATGTAAGTGACACTCGCTTGACTCTCGCTCAAGCAAGACACTGTTGTAAACGATACCAACCCTGGCGAATGTCCAGGGTGGCACTTCGCTCAAGCAAGATCTCGAGCGAGGGTTTAGCGAACTCACTGTCTGGTACCTCATTTGAGTTGGATGTCGAGTGAGGATCGATCGAACTCTCTATCTGGATTCTCGTTCTAACTAAATGTCGAGTAATGGTCAATTGAACTCTCGGGTTGAAATTTCGCTCGAGTTAGAAATCAAGTAAGAGTCGATCAAACTTACAGGGTGAGTCTCGCTGGAGTTGAATGTCGAGCGAGACTCAAGCAAACATATTGATAGATGCTTTAATTCAAACCACCTCTCAACAAATCTCTAAATTAACTTGAAATCTCACGAACCATACTAAAAACATTTTTTACGGAAGACCAACCCTATCAAAAAAATCTCCTAAGGGATTTGCAAATCCCGAACACCAATTAAATTCAAACAGAGTTTGAACTTGTATACTAAAATTGGCTTAGTCATCATGTCTGCTAGATTCTCTGTGGTAGCAATCTTTTGAATTGCTACAATACTGTCTACAACGATATCTTCAAGAAAATGATATTTGATATTAATGTGCTTCGTTCTTCCATGATACGTTTGATTTTTGGTCAAATGTATTGCATTTTGACTGTCACAGTAAACTGACATCCCTTCCTGCTATAGACCTAGGTCACTCATCAAGCCCTTTAACCAAATGGTCTCCTTAACAGCCTTAGTTGCTATCATGTATTCTGTCTCTGTAGTTCATAAAGTAACAGTTGATTGTCGTGTTGCTTTCAAACTAATAACCAGAACCGCACAATGCAAATACATAACCTATTAATAATATTATTTTATCTAAATCTATAGCATAATCAAATTCAACATATCCAACAACACTTGAACTGAAATCAACATATTTATCAAAGATTAAGCCAACATGCAAAATCTCCTTTAAATATCTTAATATCCATTTCATTGCCAACCAGTGAATTTTACCTGGATTAGTCATGTATCTGCTAACAATACTTATTGTCTATGAAATGTTTGGATGGATATAAATAATCGCATACATCACACTGCCAACTGCGCTGCCATAAACCGAACCTCATCATTGGTCTGGAGAGACAGGGAAGTAAAAACTTGAAATGCATGGTAAGTAGTGTACTCACAGGTTCGAAAGTAGATATTCCAAATCTATTAAGTACCTTCTCAATGTACTGTCTCTGAGACAAGTACAGTTTTCTAGCGTTCATATCTCTGTAGATTTCCATCCTCAAAATCTTCATTACCATACCTAAATATTTCATCTCAAACTCACTTCTAAATTGAATTTTCATCAAATCAACAGCATACATGTTCTTAGCATCTATAAGCATGTTATCAATATAAAACAATAAGTGAATGAAAGATCTATTTGGTAATTATTTGTGATAGACACAACTATCATAACTATTTTTCAAATAACCATGATTAATTATAAACGAATCAAAACGTTTATATCATTGCCTCGGACACTGCTTCAAACCATATAATGATTTCTTCAATTTGCATACTCGATCCTTTTTGTCTAAAATGATGAATCCATCTGGTTGATGCATATAAATTATCTCATCAAGCTCGCCATGTGAAAACGTTGTTTTAACATCAAGGTATTGTAGCTCTAAGTTATAGTGATGGCAAATAAAATTATGATCGAATTATGTTTTACAACTGGGGAGAAGACCTCATTGAAGTCGATCTCCTCTCTCTGACTGTAGCCCTTAACAACTAAGCATGCCTTATATTTTACATCTGTATCATTCTGGATTCTCTCTTTTCTCTTAAAAACTCATTTGCAGTCAACAGTTTTCATTTTTACTGGCAACTTAACCAAATCACATGTTTGGTTCTTATGAAGAGATTCAATCTCTTCACTCATCACTAAGCACCACTATGTAAACTCTATACCCCTAATAACTTCTGAATAACTGGAAGGCTCCTGACCAGCAATAGCCCCTATCGTAGTCAGTGCATACATCACCATGTCTGCACAAGAATATCTCTTAGGCAGTCTAATCTATCTCATCGGTCTACCAGTAGCTATAATATATTCCTACTCATCATGTGCCTCAGTCTCTGAATCAGTATCATACTCATTAGCAATAGCATGATTCTGAGTGTTAACTAGCGTCTTCTGTGGAGTCTGTTGCTCTACCTGTTTATCTGTCCCCTGGTTTGTACCTGACAACACAGTAAACTTATTTTTTAGATTAAGTATAGACTTTTCATCAAACACAATATCTCTGCTGATAATAAATTTAGGTGATTTGGGATCAGTACACCATAACTTATATCCCTTCACCCCACTAGCATATCCCATGAATATGCATTTCCTTACCCTTGGTTCAAGATTACCCTCATTGACACGAAAATAAGCAGGACAATCGAAAATTCTTAAATCTGAATAATCAATAGGAGTATTAGACCATATCTGATTTGGTGTCTTCAAACCAATAGTTATGCCTAAAGAGCGCTTAACCAGAAAGTAAGCTGTATTGACTGTTTCCACCCAAAATTCATTAGACAAGCTTGTACTAGAGAGCATACTACGTATTCTCTCCAACAGAGTTCGGTTCATTTATTCATCTACTTCATTTTGTTGTGGAGTGTGTCTAACTATACGATGTCTGATAATGCCTTTGTTTTTGCAGAATTTATCAAACTCACATCCGCAAAACTCCATATCATTATCAGTCCGAAATCGTTTCACTTTCTTGCTGGTCTGATTTTCAATCAAAATTTTCTACTGCTTAAAGTTGGTGAAAACATCACTTTTCTGTTTGATAAAAAATACTTACACTTTCCGTGATTAATCATCAATCAAAGTAAGTAAGTAGTTAGTTTCACCTTTCGATAGAACATAAAATAGACCCCAAACGTCGGAATGAATATAGTCCACAGTACTTTTGGTTCTGCGAACTCCTGTAGCAAACTGAACTATGCATTGTTTCCCAAATACGCAATGTCCGTACAAGTCAAGTTTGTCAATTTTCTGATTCCCATACAACCCATGCTTACTAAGGATAGACATCCCCTTCTCACTCATATGACCCAAGCACATATGCCACAGACGAGTGAGATATAAGTCTGAATCAACGGACACATTTTCTTCAAAAACCTTATACAATCCTTGCTGGCATAACAAAACTTTCATTTTGATGCGCCATAAACGGAAACTGTTATGTCCAGCAAATTTATCCACTTCAAGTCTTATTATAGCCATCCATTCAGATCTTCACAGAGCCAAAGATCTGATACCAGTTTGTTGAAAATAAGTCGGTAAACAAACAACAATAGATGAAGTAACGCAGCGGATGCAATAAGGAGAAAATAAAACCAACAACATAGAACACACAGATATACGTGGTTTGGCTCAAAACAAACCTACGTCCACTATGAGGTTAGTCTCAAACTTTCACTATTGAATAAAAATGTAATACAGAGATTGAATCACAAGATTCAACAAAAAAACCACTCAACCTCACGTATATAGCTCTCAACTTACATGTATACACTCAAACCTCTCAAAATAACAGGGAAAATAAAAAAGCAGCAAACTAGTGGAACGATATTCAAATGAACACGTTCTACTTATATAAGTGACACTTGCTCGAGCGAGAGTCTTTTGCTCAATTGAGGGTCTAGTGAACTCACTGATTGGTATTTCGCTCAAACTGGATGTCAAACGAAATTCGATCGAACTCTCTGTCTGAACTTTCGCTCGAGCTGAATGTCGAGCAAATGTTAATCGAATTTTCGGATTGGAATATCGTTCGAGTTGGAAGTTAAGCGAGAGTCGAGCGAACTTACGGGTTGAGTCTCGCTCGAGCTGAATGTTGAGTGAGACTCAAACGAGTATATTGGTAGGTGCTTTAATTCAAATTACCTCCTAAGAGAGCATTTAATACTATCTAGCAGATTCACAAGGATCCACTATCAATCTTATAGTTATTACAATTCATCTTTTTCACCAAATAAACATGATTAGCTTGGAGAAGAATATATTAAAAGAATAAAAAAATTATCATCATTTACCATCAATTTTAATCATTTACTTATGAACCATAATTTCACATTTTTATATGTTTAACGTTAGAAATGTAACATTAAAATAAAAACTACTTAAACCAATAGTGATGGATTGCACCTGTCAATAGCTCCATACCATATTATAAAATATTCAGCCAAGGAAACATCCCACATGATCATATTCGTATCCCTTCTGTAAAGCACGTGGCGTCAGTCCGTCACGTGTAAGTCTGTACGGATTGAAAATTTTCCCTCACCAACAGTACACACTGGCGATTTGGTGAACAATGATTAGAATAACATCTAATTTTAATGTTAGTTAAGATGGCCACAAAGAGAAAAAGAAGAGTCCAAACGTTTTTATTTTTTATTTTTTATGGGAGAAGAGTCCAAACGTTAAGCTCGAATTCTGTCGTTTTATCGCCCGACGTTAAGTCAAAACGTTAAGTCCGTCACCGCCGGTTATCATCTCAACATCCTCAAAAGCCACATATTTAAAGAGAAATGAATCACAACCATAATTAAGAAAAAAAAGGGATGTTTTAAAATTCGGAAATGCTTCATGTCCCGAATGACATCTCCAAATCCATCTCCCGAATAGAAAAAATAAAGAATTATTTTACTTAATTGTTTTTAAATAATATTATAATTTTTTATTTTTAAAAAAGATTTAAAAACACTTAAAAAATGAATGAAAAAAATCTAAAAAATAGAAAAAAACAACTATTCGGTATAAATTCGTGCTACACGACTCTTTAAAATTAACTTACTTATATTTGACAACATATCATGTTAAATCACATCATACTTTAACGGCAAAGGAGGGCTTTGTCAGCATCGAAAAAAAAACCTATTTAAAAGGTGAGATGAAATAGAAAAGAAAATATCCAGCCATATTCTTTCCACCGGACCGAGCATTATACATATTTCAACTCTGGCACAACACAAACCTTCACGAAACATAAAGGAGATATCAATATGTCATGACCGTTGAGGTTACTTGTTTGAAGTTGCCTGGAAGAACAAAACCGATTACCCATAATTAATGTGATGAGATGAGATAAAATGAGATAAAATGAGATGAGATGAATTGAAAATTGGAAGAGAAGGTTCAAACAAGAACAAGGACCTGACCTCCAAAGTCGGCGTGTAATCACATTTTCAGCCACTTGGGCTTAACAGGTTTTTTCCCTGCAGGTTTGTGTTCTTGAACAACAGGGGTTGGTGTTACTGGTACAGGTTCTGGTGCAGGCTGCACAACCTCTGTCTGCTGGTTCTGCTCAGTACTAAAGTCCAAATCTTTCAAAGACATGATCTCTTCCTGAAGGAAGGGAGCTGAATTTGCATCTGTAGAATCATCAGCTGATGATGGCATAACAAAAATATAGAATTAGTTTTCGCTATTACATAAACCAAAGTAACAACAGAATAAAAGAGGGAGGGTGAGGGTCACATTCTTTGTGAATAAAAAGAACATATTTCTTTTGGATAAACCATAAACGGTGTGAAATAGTATTACATGGTCAAGAAGAAATTATAATTAGTCATGACAAATAATTACTAACCTTCTTGTAGATCATAGGAAAAATACACAATTGCTCCGGGAACAAAGCCAGCATTGTAAAAATCTTGTGGCATGTTTGTTATCTGCTTCTTAGGAGGAGCAGTATCTGCAACATAATTAAGTTTTGCATTTTGTTTTACGTTTAGAAATCCTTATTGAAATAAGCTTTTCAGATAATTTTAACAAAAAAATATCCAATCTTATGCAGGTGAGGAATATTTTAAGTTTGCTAGGTATACATATATAGAATGGCAGTTCTGGTCGAGTAACCACTTTCTTGAGAAGATCGACCAAGCTCTGAATTGTTTCTGATGCATGAAATGTGACCTCTAATGTGTGATGATCAGGAAAGCGAACCCTAATGACAGCCTGCATACATGAGCAGATAAATTCATCTATAAGTTTAGATTTACATCATACCATGCATGCCTATCAAATTTAAAAAGAAAAAAAGAGAAGGACAAGAAAATAAAAGAAGTCTTTAACAAGAAAGGTTCATGAAGCACCTTTGTTATTTTTGACTTGCAAGCCGCTTCTTCTGCTTCTCGAATTTTTCGTGTCTTCAAGAATTTATCTGTACACCATTCCATTAACACCTTAGAAGAAGTATTCAACATCATACACACACGCACCTGCATTCTTGTACCGATAAGTGTAAAGGGGTATGTGTTTTGCAGTGGGACTCTATTGAACTTCTCATATTGTCCAACTTTTTCTCAGGAAACATAAACAGTATAACATATGTATATGTAAACAAGACTTCCAAAAAAATATGAGAGCAGAAGAAATTCCCATTCTTTGCTTATATTAACAACATGCCATGAGATATAAGTTCCAAAACTCATAACCCTGAGTCAAGTATCAACAAAACAATTTATATTTTTTTTGTCACCAAGTCATACCATAAAGTAGAATTTACGATTTGCAATCACATTTAGTCTTTTCAAGACCTTCAGCAAGTGTTTAAAATGATTCAATAAAAGAACCATCACATATTTTAAAACAGAGGTATCCTCAACATTTACCTTTCTTTTTAGAAGCTGAAATTCGATAATAATCCTCAGCAGTAAACTCATAGAAGTCATCTGTCTCCTCTGCCGTACAACATAACAAATAAGTACTGATCAAAATGAAAGAGACCATTGTAAGGGATGCGAAAAGAAAAAAATGTAGGTGTTCCAAAGCTTAACAGGACAGGTAGGGAGCTTTTGAGATTGAGTGGATATTGTGGCCTAGGGTAGAAGACACAAAAGTTGAATGTTGCTGCATACCACCATTGGACACTTCATGTGATGATGGAGAAGCTGCTGATGTTTCAAACACACGGATTTCTCGTCCGAATTTTTCTTTAATAGCTGCAAATTTCGCCTGACATCATTGAAAATATATATGTATACATCAACATAACATCACACATGTAGAGTATGCCAGAAACCATGTGACACTGAAAGGACATAGTCTTGGTTGAGATTAACAATGATTGAAGAAAAATGCTAATTGTACTTAAGATCAACTTACAAAAAATTTACTTTTCCATGTGTCAACTATTGATATGTTAAAAATTGTGAAATTTGAATTCAAAAGAAAACTGACAAAATGAATATTGTATGCGAAATTGTAAGTATATGTAGCACTACTCATGATTGAAATGCAATCTTTTAAACATTCATTTATCAATTTCATAATGGTAGTACCATCATTGACAGAGAAAGTGGGTGATTACCAAAAAAGGGAGCTTAATTGGGAGATAAATCCATAGCCTCTTATTGTGGATTGGTAACGAACTCGCTTACTCCTATGGGACACGACCCAACACCTCATCCAAACCGAGATAAGTCCATAACCCTTCATATCAAGTCGACAGAATATTCATTCTCTTCTAGAACACCCCCAATAACTATTTAGCTTGTTTAAGGTGAGAAATCAACTTCTTTCTTCAACAGTTCGAGAGGAAAACACGAGTAGTGTTAATTTATTTGTCACTAAAAGCATAAGACCATGAATATTAATTGGAGAACATAGATACAAGTTAATAAGGCTTGATTAAACTCGGATCTCAGAACAGTTCCGATATTGTAAGTTTTAAACTTGGTATGTTAAGAAGGTGCTAGCTTTTCATAGATACACATTACAATACTCAACGTTCGTCAACTATAATTCACAATATTTTCAATCAATCTAATTATTATTCATTGTCTTCCATCATGAAATCCTATATTTGCCACTCAATTATGTTTTTCCAAAATCAATTTTGATATAAACTGTATATTCAAAAACCGGACATGAGGAAATATTAATTGAACCAAACTTTTCCAAAATTTAAAGCTTAAAATTAAACCCACAATTGAATGATCAACACACGAAATCCACGGCTAAAATCTTCCATTGTTAAAAAATTATAGCAAATCAGACTATCTTTAGACAAAACCAGATGAACCCACCATAGAAACCAAACACTTGAACCAGTACGTAGAAACAATGTTCGGGAATTAAATGTGTCAGGAAGTTAGAGTTTTGAAAGAAAAAGACCTTGGCTGCTGCAATCTCCATGGGATCAACGTTCGCGAGTCTTCTTCTCTTCAAAGGCAGTGGAACAGGAGCATCAACAAACATTAGAGAATAAAGACAGCTAATCAGAACCTTGTATATCTGTGTTCTGGGCTTTGTTTTTCCAATCCCTCTCGGACTGAACTTCCTTTCCTCTTTTAGCTACGCTAACACGTGGTAACTGCACGTGCACAGGGTCCCCAACAATGGGCCGGCCTTGCTGTCAAGTGTCCAGCCTCACGCGCACAAGTTCACCAAATATGGGCCGATACATACTGTTGCTATGTTATTGGGCCTGATACTCAGAAATAAAATCTGGTCTCGACATTTAGATAAGAGTACTGCTCCATTTTCGAGAAGAACAAATTTGTTTTTTTAATTTGTTTTTATTTTTTGATTGATTTATTTTTATATTTTTACATAATTTTAAAAAATAAAAAAAATCATAATATTATTAAAAAATAATTATTATTTAGTAAAAAATAAATATTTTTTTTGGATTCAGGACAAAATTTCAGATGAAATATTCGGATGAAATGATATTCCTATAAGATTATCTCTAAGAGATAATCTTATATTCAGATCATCTGAAAATCTTTTAATGTAGACCTCCAATCATGTCGCGCCATGTAGGCATCTTATTTGCACTTCTGTGGTCGAACAGAAAAGGAAATCCTACCCCCCTCTCCTTGGGAGATTTGTTTCAACTTTATTCCCTTCTCCCATTTCTTCTTTCCTTGTTGCACTCTTCTCCCCCCTCTCTCTGTCGTGTCGCCAAAAATTTCATATTCTCTAACCCACACCTGATCGGCACCGGACTGCATGTCAAAATCAAAACAAAAATTTTTAAAGAGAAGAGGCCAAAAAAGCCCATTTCTCTCAAAAAAAAAATCTACAAACAAAATGTGCCAAGATGGAACCAGAAATCGCCGCGATAATGAACTAGGGTGCCGAATCTGCAACTCTTCTTCGCACTGCTTCACATCCCTAAAATTGCAAGTTTAGCTCAAATCTGCACCTCTGCTTCGCACACTTTTATTTCTTATTTTTCAATTGTGCCATATTTCCTACGGATTTAGAGATGGTGTTTTCGATTATTAATCTTCTCGAGCGGAAACTCATAATAGAGATGCTGAAAACTATGATGCTGGTCAGAGGGATCTTTGGCATGGTTGGATTTTACATCTCAGACAATTTCGACACTATGTGTGATATATATTATTTCAGATGACAATTTTGGTTGATTTTAGATTTGGGATTCAATAAAAAATTATCTGAAATTCTAGAGTTTAGTTCATCTTCTTATTTTTCTAGAATTCTTGAGTTGCCTTTGCTTGAGAAATTTTCTGGGAAAATCTAATGAAAAATCTACTTCGTGGAAAAATCAAATGAAAAATCACAAACATCGCAAGCTTGAATGAGAGCTACCGTTGATTTCATGTGCTGGGAGGAAGGATATTTATTTACGTGTGCTGGAAGGGACGACTTTGGAGGGAAGACAGTCGAGTTTCTCTTCAATCACGTGTAAGCAAAATTATAGAAGATTTTATGAAATTAATGATGTGTCAACATTTTAGTGGGTGGCTGTAAAAGCCTTGAGTGCAGCCCGTCCGAACAAAGAGGGACACTAAGATTAATGATCAACAAATTTAAATTGAACTTTTAATTAAATCAACTAATCATTGTTAATAAGTTGGCCTTTTACAATGGAAGAAAGAACGCCTTTATGAGAAGAACAAAAAAGAGTGGAAAAGCATTGCGCACACACAATGAAAAGATGTTCACAACAAGAGAGAGGAATATGAGAAAAATAAATAAATAAAGAGAGGGGATTTAGACTTTATTTATAATTAAAAAGGAGATGAGTTTGATTTAGTTCATATCAAATTTATTATTATATTTTTTTTATAAAATATAAATTTTAATTAGAGGTGTTCATCCGAATTTTAAATTCTTAAATCTGAAATTTAAATTTAAAATTTTCTTCAATTTAAAAAAAAATTTAAAATATTAAAAAATATCTTAACATTTCAAATCGGGTCGGGTACAATCCGGCCCGGATGAACAGACATAATTTTAATATATATATTTTAAAATTTTAAATCAAAATTTTTAAATATCAAAATAATAATAATATTAAAAATTAAATTTAACTCAATTAATCTAATCTTACAATTTAAACGGTGCCTTAGATTTTAGAGTTGGCTCGCCAGCTTTGTGCATTATTACGGTGGATGAAGCAGCAATCAAAGGGAGGCAAAACTCGGGGATAACCACTTCGACAATTAACATCCACACGTGGCACCCAATCCTCGCCCACATAGCATTTTAATTTACTAATTTTTTTGCCTTTTTGAATTTTCAAGACATAATTGGCATCCAAGCTAAGCAACAAGTACTATTCAAAATCTGGCTTTGCAATCATAATGTATATTAATAAGAAAATTTATTTATAAATTTTATTTTAAATATACTCAACATATCATTGATGTGGAAGCTTTTCAATTTAATTATGTTAAAAAATAATTAATATTTTGATTCTTTAAAAGTTGTAATAAATCATACCATAAGTGGTATGTTAATCCACCTATATTTATATTTTTGGGGGAAATTTATTTTTGGGAATTTAAAAAATAATAATTTATATATAGACAAATCATTAATATTTTCTTTTAAAATTGAAAGATTTTTATAACGTAAGTTGAATATTTGTGTTGTTTCAAATAATGCAAAATCAAAGCTGACTGTGGCTTTTCGACAAGGCCTGCCGGCTACAGGTCCACCGGGGTCACGTTAGCAATGGCCCCACCGTCACCCTCACCCTCCGATATTTCAAATACTAAAAGCCGGCGATTAAACGTGACGAGACCGATTCCTTTTTCTTTTAATTTTTAATTTTTTAAAATATCGTGTTCCCCCCCCCAGTCCCACGAGGCCCCCAAGCTAGCAGAGGGGACGGTTTTATAAAATAAAAAATAAAAAATCCATCTTTACATAGTAGCATTTTCCTTTTCCTTTAGATTATTCTAAAAGAAAATTTCTAAAATTTTCTGTTCAAATCGCGGTTCAACTTTGCAATTACGCTTCCCCACGGACCGTCGTCCCAACAAAATAACCAATCAAAAGGAAATTTAAACAACCAGAATACGGAGAAGAAACCCGGGAGAGAGAGAGAGAGAGAGAGAGAGAGAGAGAGAGAGAGAGGTGGTGGTGGTGGTGGTGACTGGTGAAGGTGATGACGATGGACAGAGAGAAAGAAAGAGAGATAGAGCTAGAGAGCGCAATGTACACTAACTGCTTGTTGTTAGGGCTGGATCCGGCTGTTATCGGAGTCGGAGGCTCTAATGGTACTCCTCGGGTCGGGCTCTTCCGCCACTCCAACCCTAAATTAGGCGAACAGCTCCTCTACTTCATCCTCTCCTCCCTCCGTGGCCCAATTCAATCCACCAAAGTACTTCTCTGCCCCTCGCTACTCTACCTACATTCGCTTTACGCATATGCGTATATCTTTTTTTTAACTTCGATCTGCTTCTGTTTTTCTTTTCTATTCTCTGATTGTTTCGTTGATTTTTTCAGGATTTCGACAAGGTTTGGCCAATCTTCGACTCGGCACAATCGAGGGATTTCCGTAAGGTAAAGAAAGTCGATTTTGTTACTGGTTTTTTGGAACTATTTTTTGTCAGTTTTTTCCCTCGAATTTGAAGTTTTTTTTGTCTTGCTGTGATATTGTTTGCCTCAGGTTGTGCAAGGGATTATTAGTGAGCTCGAATCGCAAGGTGCGCTTCCGAGGAGCAATTCGAGGGTTTCCTCGCTCGCTACGTGTTGTGGGCCGAGGTTGGTTGGGGTGCTTTTTATCATGGTTTCTGTGTTTGCATCTCTTCTTTGAAGTTGTGTTCGGGTTTAGCAGAAGTGCGTTTGGTTGGGGTGATAAAACTGAGGAAAGCCCGAAATAAGAGTCTCATGTTTAAATTATGTTTGCTGTTTTACTGATCTCGGCTAAACCAAATGGTTGTGTTGGGGTCCTTAAGTGGAACTTTTGGTTTTGGTCTGGTATGGCAACTTTATGATTTATGGGTTTCTTTTATGCTTACTAGATTATCCTTGCAATTAGGAAGAGGCTACTGTTTTGGTATTGGAGTGATAAATACCAGGCGAGCCAACATATGGGAGTTGTGCCAGATAATCATGTAACATTTGGAGCAATAACGAAGTGTTTCTTTGCCGTCCTAAATAACTCTATTGCTTCTGTTTTTATGTGTTTTGGGATGGTAGTTGTAGATATAACCATCATGATCTTCACATGTTAATTTCAGGTTTGTTGAACTCTTGTGGCAACTTTCTTTGCATGCTTTGCGAGAGGTTCATAGGCGAACTTTTGCATCTGACATAGCTTCTAATCCATTGCCTGCATCATTGACAGATGTAGCCTTTTCTCATGCAGCTACGCTACTTCCTGTTACAAAGGTAGTACTGCTTTTGTGATTTTTTTTTTTCCATATTTTTGCATTAAAACATGAACTATTTGAAGTCAGTGATAGATGGTGCCTGGAGTGATAGTCTGTGAATTGCTGAAGTTCATGAGTATGGCTGTGCTCCTGTAGGCTAATTCAAAATGATAACATGATCAAAGATTATAGACGTTCAGAGCTCTAGTTTCAGGCCATTTGTCTTTTAGTTTTTTTTTTTTTCTAATTTTTTTCAACCACCTTGTTGGGCTACTGATGGATGATTTGATCTGAAAGCATAGAACATCTATTAGATCCGGTCTTGATAGCTGTTTGTAGTTTCTACTAGTATCTGTTTGTAAGCTATGAAAGACAGGAAATCCGTTCAAGTTAGTCCCGCTAAGCTAGCTAGTAATCTAATATGCCAACAATCGTATTTACTGGCAATAACCTCTTCAAGCCTGTAAGCTAAGCAAGGAAAGAAAGGAATGGATTAGATGGTTGGTAGGCATTTTCTAATCATCTTCTTTTGATGTAAAAGGATAGACACAGAATAATGTAGTTTCATTTTTTTTGTGCTGTGCATCAGTGGTTACATGATCTGTATAGACTACTTGGTCTCCTTATACTATTTAATGCTATATATACCGCACTGGTAATAATGGCTGTGTTTGTTTTCACAAGAAGTGTTTTATTTTATGGTTGGATGCCTTGCTTCTTTTTTCTTGTTTATATTTTTATTTGATTTCATTGTTAGCAACAGTTTTCAAATCCGCTTGAAATTTAATAGTAGTGGTCTAAGCCTCATGTCTCAAACAGGCAAGGATAGCACTTGAACGGAGGAGATTTCTTAAGAATGCTGAAACAGCAGTACAGCGACAGGCCATGTGGTCAAATTTGGCTCATGAAATGACTGCAGAGTTTCGTGGCCTTTGTGCTGAAGAGGTATGAGGCAAACTCATTTGCATTCTCGGAATGGGCTTTTGTTTAATAAATTGAAATCTATCTTCGTTATAACGTGGCTTTAGATATGTTTCCTTAACATTTTGTTTTTTGGAAAACTTGGACTTAGGCATTTTTGCAGCAAGAGCTGGAAAAACTGCATGACTTGAGGAATAAAGTGAAGTTGGAAGGGGAACTTTGGGATGACCTTGTATCTAGTTCAAGCCAGAATTCCCATTTAGTTGCAAAGGCTACTCGCTTGTGGGAGTCTATATTAGCTCGAAAAAGTAAGTACAGGAGGATCGTATTTATTTCCTGATTTTTGTTAAGTTCTCATTATTTCATTGGGTCCTTGATTTCTCAAAGTTAATTTATACCATTCTATATCATTTAGAAATTTATACCATTTTAACTTATCAAAAAAAAAAAAAAAAAATTTATACCATGTTTGGAAAGATTAATCCTTTAATGTTCAGAATTGTTCCTTTATGAGCTTTGCTTCTTTCTTTCTAGATTGAGCACAGTGGTTAGAGCCATTTCCTGCTAGGGAGACTCTTATGCTGCAAATAGAAATTGTGGTTCTTGTTCTTTTCTTTCTCATATCAGTTTCTTCACCCAATTGAGTGCTAACTACAACAATGAATTTGTAAGATATGCAAGGCAGTATTTTGTGCCCATTGATGTTTGAGTTGGACTGCATATCCTAGGTTAAGAAGTTGATCTTGGTCATAAATCGTAATGTTTCGGTAGTTATTTTGCTTTTGATCTCTGCCTGTGGCTACTGTTGTTGGTAGGTTGGATATTGCCATGATTTGCGATCATATTTATTTGGGATTTCCAGAGTTTGATTATGTCACTCATTTTTTTTGGCACAAATAAATACTGGGGAATGACTGAAGGATGAGTGAACTGCCTTTCCATGCTGGATGACATGTTTTTCTTGGATTCTGAATGAATAAGAAGAGCTTGGAAACTTTCTTGTTTTTTATTTTATTTTATTCTCATTTCCTTCTTTCTCGCAATTATATTATGATCACCTTAGCACTGATCACATTCATCCACAGGTCAACATGAAGTTCTTGCTTCAGGTCCTATTGAGGACTTGATAGCTCACCGTGAGCATAGGTAATTTAGCTTCCCACATCATTCTAAGTTTCATATATCCTCTTTTTTTCCAACTTACTTATGCATAAATTTCTGTTTTCAGGTACCGCATCTCTGGATCGTCTTTGCTTGCAGCTATGGATCAGAGTTCTCAGGTATCTTATTCAGATGTCTTGTCTGTTGAGCCTGGTGACCTTCATTCAACATGGATGGATGAAAAAGAGCAGAGTGATGGAACACATGTCAATTCAAATCTGGAAAAGCCGAAGAAGAATGTGGATTTATCCAATTCACAAGTAAATGATGGAACACTTTCTCGAGTAGATGATAGGAGTGGTAGAGTTCAGCCCACCGTTGATGTAGCTGAAATCATCAGGCGTTGGACACATGCTTTACAGCGTATTCATAAGCAGTCACTTCATCTGGTATGCTCTTTTCTTTATTCAAGCTGTTTACAACAACGTAAGATTGTATACTAACTAATAAAATTGTTTCAATCTGGACCCTTGTCTTCTGCTCAGTGATTGCAGCATCTAGCTCCTTTATTCGTTGAAAAAATCATTGCAATGTCATTTTTGAGCTTATTGGTTGCCATGAGTGATTCAGAAATCAAATTTCAAGTCCTGAAAATAAATTCAAATAAACATCCTCACGATTGTCCATGAGATTTTACATTTCTTGCTGGTTTTCCCCCTTTTTTGTCCAAAACATTGGTGCGATATGTGGTTTCCTTGGTTTTGTTTATTTTTAATCTGCATGTTTGGACCACATCATCGTATTTGTTAGTTCTTAAAGCCTTACTTTTAAAAGCTTCATTAATGGTGATTGGTGAGTGGCATTGTTTGCCTTGATTGTGTTTCTCTTGAAGTTGGAAGGGGACCACAAACTGATCTTATCTAAACTTGGAATATTCCATTCTTTGATGCATTATTCTTAGTAGTTTGGCATGTACGTATTATACCCTTCTGTCATATAAAAGCCTTTTTTAAAAGTTGAATTAGGATACTCCATTTTGATAATTCAGTTGTCTTTAATTACTTTGGGCTTCGGCTATTGTATTGAATGGGACTAGTTTTAATGACTTTTACGCTCACAGCGCTTAGCTTGAATTAGGTTCATCTCTTGTATACTTCCTATGTACTTGTGCCTTATCCACATAAAATTCCTCTTACTTATCAAAAAATATATATAATTCAATTTTCTTACCATCTAAGTCGTGAAATAAGGTGTTGATATACCTATTAGTGAACTATTGCCATTTTTAACATTTGTTCTGTAGGCAAAAGCTAATAATGGAGAAGGCCCAGAAATTTTACGAACCTCACAGGATGGGGGTACGAGTGGCCACACTGAGTCATTAGCTGCAACTCTTGCTGAGCATCAGCAACACTTGGCTAGCTTTCAGGTAATGCGCACACCTATTCTCCATTCTATTCTTTGTCTCTGCATATTTGATGTCATGATGCTTAGTTATTCTACCTTCGGCCTAATTTTCTACTCAAGGAACAATATTGTTTCACTTTCACAATGATTAGTGGAACTCCTTAGTTGAGGACCTGAGGTGAAGATATGAAGAGGCACATATTATGCAGCGAGTTATTTTGTCGTTTGAAATTCACATTTAGAGCCTTCGACAACTGATAACATATATATGTGTTGGTTTACATGTAGAGAAGCTTTACTTTAGGAGCCTACTTCTCGGGAAGTGGTCTGTGCAATGACTGATGACACCTCACCTTTTTTTCAATAAATAATCTGGAACTGCTCTTCTATCATTGATATTCAAATTGTAATGTTTTTTTCGTTTTCTTATTTACGGGTGCCAATGTTGGGTGTAATGCATAACTTAAAATGGTAAATTTTTATCACGCTTTCCTCTTTTGATAGTCAAGTAGCAGAATTGGACAGTTTTGATGAAAGAAAGACAACTGTGGGAGGAAGGGATACAAGAATACATCCTGTTTACTTGGGCTATGCCTCCTTTTCCTATGAATGACATTTCTTGATTACCTAGCCGAAATAAATAAATAAATTCTAGACTTCCTATTCAAATATTCCTCATGTGCAGGTACTCATTAACCAACTTAAGGAAGTTGCTCCAGCCATACAGCAGTCAATATCGGAGTGTACAGAGAAAGTCCAGAATATATCCTCTGCTCTGCCTTCCATGACCAGACATTGTAGCCAATCAACCTCACCTCTTCAGGCTCAAAGCAGTGGAAGAACATTGGTAAGTCTTCAGTGTGTGACATAGAAAGCTTTGTATATACTTTGATTGGCCAACCTTGAGAAATTTCCTATAGAACTTCATTTTGGATCTTCTGGAAAATTTCAGGAAAGTAGCACTGATGATATTGCAGAGGTGACTACAAAAATGTCTACCACTCTGCTTGACAAGGTCTCAGTCAGTCCTCCTGCTTTAAAGCTCCCACAGTTGTTTAGCTTGACACCAAACTCTTCTGGAAAAGGTGGAAATATGCAAAAACGAAACACTTCAGCTCAAACAAACCCAATAGAAAACCATCCTGAAAGGAAATCTCAGGACCAGACTCTTGCAAGTAAACAAATTGAAAATATGCCTCAAGGTTTCTACATCTGCCCTGCTCCTCACTTCATGCCCACCCATCTGCAAATACAATCTTGTTGGCTTTTAACGTATTCCATTTTACCTATTAGAAACAGACTTAGTCATTCTAAATGTGGATGTTTTTGCAGATAGTGATAATACTTACGTTCAGAACTTGAAGAGATCTGTAAGAGAAGCTGCTCTGTTGATGAAATCGTGTAATTCAGACTCATCACGAAACAAGCATTCTGATGAAAGCTCTGAGCACTTCTTTGTACCTCTTTCAACAACTGGGTTCTCTCATCTGGGTGCAGAAAACAAAGTGTCTTCTTTTAGGAGTAAAAGGTTGTTTGTATCTCAAGCAGACAATTCCTTGCTTGAGACTCAAGCTCCTGATGGTAGTGTCAGGAGCAAGTATGATGAGTTTCCGGACATGTTAAATGATTTGGATTCACTCAATGAATATGGCAGTATAAATGGGTTTCTCTCAGTCAGTGACTCGAATTGTGCAATTTCAGATGCACAACAATCGTTTTATGAGTTTGAGGAATCTCAGGAGCAGGTCTTCTCACCTCCTTTGCTAATGGACACATCGCTATTAGCAGATTCGTACGAAGACTTGCTTGGTATGCTGTTTTGGCCACGAACTATACAAGTTGTAGGCATTTGTATTGGTTTACATGCTTGTTTTTTTTTTAATTAGATGATTACATTCTTGTCATTGAATGCTTTACTTTTAGCATGCCATTTACAGGTATTGTACTGCAATACTGTCAGAACCTCAAACCTAATATTTTTGTTTGATATGAACTTGTGCTGACCTGAGATATTATATTATATAATATTTTTTATTGCATTTTATGAAAATTTTATGGTCAGATTATTTAATATATACCAGTTGATGTTGGTTGGGAGTTTGGGCCCATTACTTGTCAGCCTCTATCTTGTGCAACTTAGCAAGACTGAGCAGAAAGGTGTTTTAGAAATCTAAGAACCGATCAAGATTTTGGTGTCTTTAGGTGTTATCTTGGCTGGCATGGCATGGGATTCATTTGCTCTTTTACATAAAATGCATGGATGGCATATACAGCATCCCCATTATGTACCACTGCCTGACAGTTTGTTCCTTTTGTTGCAGCTCCTCTGTCAGAAACTGAAACGGCTTTAATGGAGCATTGAAACACATGTTTGGCCTTGGGCAACTTTCCTCATGTTGTCGAGTCCTGATAATTTGGTTGCTGTGGTGTCATATTCTTTCCTCATTATTGAATGACACGGTGTTTGTAGGATGTCTCTTTTCCTTCATGATCTGTAAATTCTGCCCACTCGTTCGGCACATATCTTTATCCCAATTGTTTGAAGGGAAGTATGTGCCAATTGCAGCACTTTTATACACGCCTGACAGATGCCTGGAACATGAGATGATCTTGTAACAATTGAAATGCTGACCTGGCTCTTGGCACCCAAAATTCACCGCCCAACGGTATGGCCGGAAACTTTGCTTGGCATTTTGTTCTTTAAGGTTACCCAAGAAGAGACATGCATGTTCAAGTAGAAGGTGAAGTTTGGTTTTTATCCTGATTGGTGTAGCGCCGGAATACTGCATTCAGTTAGCATCTTGTTTTAACTGTCAAGGTCGATTGTTGATGCCGCCTGATTACTTACTATGTGTTTGAGGGATTTGTAATGAAATGAACTCGAGATAGTGTATTCTGCGAATACCACATGAATGAGAATTTACTGTCGGTAACAGGTGGATTAATTTTATTTATATGTCTTTAATTTAGTTTGAATTATGTGGAGTATTTAACACGGAATGAACAAGGGTCTCATGTGCTAAATTCTTTGGATGCGTGGGATTGACTTTTAAATGCCTTTGGCCCACTGAAATGGATGGAGATGGCATATCGATCATTGCGACATTGTATTGGGTGTTGGGTCTGGACTCTGGGCACCTGATGTGATTATCCCAACAACTTCGTAGACAGTTTTTTTCTTCTCTTTTTTGTTTTTGTTTTTGTTTTTATTTTTGGGCTCGGAACGAGGCTTCCAACGTGCAAGTTGCGTCCGGATTGGTCTGTTCAAAGGATGCGTCTCACGATTACTGTCTCGAGATTTATAAGCTTCACGGTAAAATACAAAAAATAATAAAAATGTTCAAGATGGTTGTGGACCAAAGCCCGCTTGGATTCAGAGATGATATGAGTTTAGATGAGTTTAGTTTATTTTTTAATATTATTATTATTTTAGAATTTAAAAAAAGTGTATTGAGAATTGAAAAAGGTGTATTGGGAATTGAAAAATGTGTATAGGAATTTGTGTTTTACATAAAAAATTATAAAAATATAATAATAAAATAAATATGAGTTGAGATGAGTTGAGATGAATTGAGATGAGTTGAGCTCACCTCCGAATACAAACGGGGTCTAAATGTAATTTTTGTAGAACATTTATATGAACAGTTCTGCTTTTGCCCCCCTTCAAATAGAACATATCTGGAAAAAAACTGTGAATTTAATTAAATATCCAGAATTATTGTTCCCAAAAAAGTAATCTTATTGAGATATTTCGAATTTATTATTTTTATTATAAAATAAATCTAATATATCACATTAAAATATATCAATTTATAATTGTGTTACGTGCTTCCAATTATATATCCGACACTTGAAAGAAATCTTGTAATGGATACAAGAGATCCACCTCATACCGTGTTACTTTTCTTTGTTCGTTCTATTACATATCCTTTTCATGATGTTACAAGCATTATTGTGATTATCCTGATAATTTCTTCTCCATCACTAAAATTTGTCTCTAAACTCTTCCAGCACCAAAGAAAATATGCAGTATTCCCTTCCCAGTCGTCTCTTCTCTATCTCTAAATGAGAGTGATAGATAGAGCCTCTCATGTGCCTAATTTCACGTGAGAGGACAACACCACTACTTCACCAATATATATATATATATATATATATATATTTATTTTTAAAAGAACAAAATATGAGAATTAAACTTAGACTAGTTTCTCCTTTATGCTATTTCATAACGCAGAATTAAAAGAAAAACCATCATTGATGATTAGAATTCAAGTCTCTAATCAAAATTACAACTTAGGAACTACTCAAACCCAAAAAGTTTAGTTACCAACCCTGTCCCCAAGTTTGCCCACACGGCTTTTTCTACATTTTGAGGATTCTTTTTTTTCAGTCCATATATTTTTTCAATCTTAAATATATATCAAAAAATATTATTTCAACTTGACCAAAAATTCTATATAAAAAAAAAAGAACATAAAGGATAATGCCTGATACAATTTTGAATTGTTTAAATTTGAGAAATTCTTATGATAGATTTGAGTGAAAATTTTTGACAATTTTTTTTTACTTAATAATTAAATAAGTATTTTTTTTAATAATATTGTAATTTGTTTAAAAAAGATTGAGAGAACTAAAAAATACATGAAAAAAAAAAAGTCAAATGAACTTATTGATAACTTCTCTGAAACTACACTTCTTAAAAAAAAAAATATGATTGCTCCAAAAGATTAGAATAAAAAGTATAAAATAAATCCGACCCAAAAATTTGTACATCAAATTACATCAAAATAATGATACATATATTATTAATTTACAATAATTTTACAATTTATTAGTGTATTTAATTTTTTTTTTATTTTTTATTATTTTATTTTTTTTTATTTTAAGTATTTTTTTAACATTCTTAATCATTAAAAAATAAAAATATATATATAATTTTATTAATATTCACCTTCTTAATCACTAAATAAAATTAAAAATTAAATTAAAATTAAATTAAAAAATTTGAAAATGATTATAAAATAATAATAATTTTATCATTTTTCATTATACGATCTCTACCAAAAATTAAAAAAAATCAAAAAAATAATAATTGCAAAAGATTTTGAAACACAGTTGGATTAAGCTAAGGGAAAGGAGGACCGGGAGTCGACGCGTCTAAAGGGACGTCGAATCTGTTATCCAACTGGGTGCTTAGACTGGAAGTTTGAAGTGGGAACTTCTCGTACACTGCAACTTACAGCGGCGAAACCCACGCCCATTACAGAGGCGCGTGGAAGTACTTTTACTTTTAGATCATGTTAAGCCCTATCTTAACCCTATCCTTCCCGACTCGGTTCCGCTTTAGTAGCGGGCTCTGAAGGGCTAGTTTCGTCAAAGTGGTATCCGATTCTCTTTTGCTCTTGCTGGAGGCTGGAGAAAGTTAAAAAAGTAAACAAAATTAAGAACAGTTTTGAGGTAAATATATTGCCGAGAAAGTTGAAGAGGAAAAGGTGAAAACAGAGAGAAAATATCAACAACAATGATTTTCGCTATAACAAAAATACAACTTCAAGAACAATAGCAGCCAGAGATTGCTCCTCTTTAAGCCCACCTTTATTTTTTTTTCATTTTTTTGGATTCTACCTCTATCTCTCTCTCTCTGAAAGGAGTAGATGAACTTTCTCGGTGAGTATAGAGGAACAATCCTCTTTCTTTAGATGCTTGTGGTTTGCTTCCCCTCACCCCCTTTTTTCCCTCTTTTATTGACTGTTCTCTCTCTCTCTCTCTCTCTCTCTCTCTCGTGTTCGTTCGTTCTCATTTTTTTCCTTATAACTCTTGAGTTTAATGTTGTTCATTACTTGTCTTGTTTTCTTTCTATGAAATTAATTGCAGGTTGCTTATGGAGAATGCCATCTGGGTTTTATAGATCATACCCAGATCTTACTCCTAATCGATCCACCTGAATAGCATGCACATATTGTGAAAACTGAACAAAAGAGAGGGAGAGGAAAAGAGGTGGATATTCATTATCGCTTTCCCTTTTAAGTTAGTTGAACAAAGAAGTCAAAGTTTCTGGGGGTTAATCGCATGATTAAAATTTTATTTTTTGTTTTTTGTTTTCTTGGATTTGCCAATGGTTTTCTTCCTCAGGATTTTTTTCAGTATAATTCCAAAGGTCGCATTTCTACTGTTGTAACAAGGGAAAATATCCTTTATTACTTTATTAGAGAAAAGCTTGTTTGTGTTTTGTTCCAATTAGTTGAAGAGACATCGGAAGTTAAATTCTCCGTGCATTTTTAGCTTGGGATGTCTATGGTATTTTATTGCTTTATCGTATGGAGTGGGTTTGATGCTTCTATTCTAGATATCGCTTGGGTCGCTTGGATCATTTTTAAATTCAAGCATAGATTAAAAATCTTCCAAGGGTGGATCATCTCTTTAATGGACATGCGGAGTGATAGATGTGGCTTGAATTTGGTTTAATGTATTGTTTGACTGAGAATCGTCTGTTCTCTATAATTGATGCTGTGTTTTCTTTTGGATATTTTCGATAGGTATTGATTTCTTAAACTTCAGGAGGGTGCCTTTATATTGCCATATTGTGTTCTTAAACTTCAGGAGGGAGCCTTTATATTGCCATATTGGGTTCTGAAACTGCAGGAGGGAGCCTTTATTTTGCCAACTTAAATTATGATCAAACAGATACTTAATAAGCTCCCACGCAAGTCCTCTAAGTCTGCTGAAAATCGTGAAGGAGGGGGAACCTCTACCTCCTCTTCAAATGCTTCTACTAGTTCAAGAAGCAGTGATTTAGCAAGTAATCGATATGGGAATTCGGGCACTACATCTTTTCCAGGTTTTGATTCTTCAAATATAGGATTAAATCATGCTGGTAAGCTTATGCAAGCTGTGGACTCAAAGCTGAATGGGAATTTGGCAGCTTCCTCGTATGAGGCTTTGCCTAGTTTTAAAGATGTTCCAAATTCGGAGAAGCAAAACTTGTTTATTAAAAAGCTGAACTTATGCTGTGTTGTGTTTGACTTTACTGACCCAACAAAGGACCTCAAAGAAAAGGACATCAAGCGACAGACATTGGTTGAACTTGTGGATTATGTTGCTTCAGCTAATGGGAAGTTCTCAGAAAATGTTATGCAAGAGATAATAAAGATGGTATCCATAAATTTGTTTAGAACTCTCACTTCTCCACCCCGTGAGAATAAAGTCTTGGAAGCCTTTGATTTGGAAGAGGAGGAGCCGTCAATGGATCCTGCGTGGTCACACTTGCAAGGTGTCTATGAATTTTTTTTGAGGGTTGTGGCGTCACCTGAGACAGATGCGAAGTTGGCTAAGAGGTATATTGATCACTCATTTGTTCTCAAGTTGTTAGATCTTTTTGATTCCGAGGACCCAAGAGAGAGGGATTACTTGAAAACGGTTCTGCACCGTATTTATGGGAAATTTATGGTGCACAGACCATTCATCAGGAAAGCAATCAACAACATCTTCTTCCGTTTTATCTTTGAGACTGAGAAGCATAATGGGATCGCAGAGTTGTTGGAGATTCTGGGTAGTATAATTAATGGGTTTGCGCTGCCGCTGAAAGAAGAACACAAGCTCTTTCTTGTTCGGGCACTTATTCCACTTCATAAACCAAAATGCATTCCCATGTACCATCAGCAGTTATCTTACTGCATAACCCAATTTGTGGAGAAAGATTGCAAACTTGCTGATACTATTATACGGGGTTTACTAAAGTATTGGCCAATTACAAATAGTTCTAAGGAGGTCATGTTCTTAGGTGAGCTGGAGGAAGTTTTAGAAGCAACTCAGCCTGCTGAGTTCCAGCGGTGTATGGTGCCCTTGTTCCGCCAAATTGGCCGTTGCTTGAGCAGTTCACATTTCCAGGTAGCTTTTTTACCAGTTCTATCAGTTTCTACTTGTTAGTTCCTCTCCCCTTTCTCATTTCAACTGCGAGTTTAGTCCATGTGGTCTCCTTTTCAAATCTTTGCATTGTTAGACTAGTATAAAACCAAAACCTTTTAGAATATGAATTTTGTAAACAGTCATCTGTCTTAGTCTTCTCTATATTAATGGAATAATAATTTGATTAATAAAGCTTTACTTGGTTATCAAAAAAAAGATTAATGGAAGAATAAAATTAGAATTTGCAGTTCACAAAATCAAATTCATTAAATTGGTAATACTGTTTTTTTACAATGTCCTCACTTCTGTGGTTCCCCTCTCTCTCCGTCAATATACATTTAAAATTCACAGATAAGTTTGATGTGGTGGAAATGCTTATGCTGTTTCCATAGCTTTAAAGACTCTTTATCACTAACCCCGATAGAATTTCCTTCTCGGTTAGAGAAAGTTTGAGAACTTTGCCCTTGGTCTTAGCTGAGGTGGTAAAGCGACGGGATGCTTCATGTTCTTATATATTAAAAAGACAACCGTTTGAGATTCGCCTAACTATGAGATTTTATAGTTTTCAAGTTTGGAAATTTTTGGCCATTTTTTGAATTTCATGTTTTTGCTTTCATGCACATGGATATTATGAAATGCCAGTCATCAAAACGAGGATGTAGTCCACCCACTAAATCGTCTGGAAGCTTGATGACCTAGTTAGCATTTGGTCTTAGGATTCCAGACAAGGTCACGTCTAATGGTGACTCTTGAACTCGTGGCCAGGTTTGCATTGATATATATATTCATTTAGGGAATTCTTATTTCTGTTCATAACACCATTGCATATGCATGCCGGGTTATGAACCCCAAATACCAAGGGGTTGAATTGAGGCATATGCAATCTGGATATCCCTGTCCAGGTATTTCACGTGTCTCAAATGTGATTAACATATTTGTCCATATATGGACATGGTATAACTGGGTTGTATTAGCCCAATTTAAGCCATAGTAGGATTCTGGAGTTGCTTAACAACAAATGGTGACGATGATCTTGATCAGCGGAATGGTATTGGTAACTTGGCTATGATTATGGAGCTGTTCTTTGGCTGTGGGATAATGGTACCATTTCAGCAGCATCAAGGAGCTATTGGTGGTGTGTTGGTATGGTGCTGTAACTGTATTGTGGCAAATGGTACTGCAATCTAGAGCCTAGATGGGTATTTTAGAGCTTATTTTACTGTCATGGCGTAATGGTAGTCTTGGAGAGGGTCGGGGTTTAGATTTGTGGAATGTTGGTGGCTACCCAGGAATTATTGGTGGTGGCAATGGCAACATTAGTAATTTGAATCTCAAGAGTCCAATTAAATGGACTAAAAAAGTAATAATTTTTATATACTTTATCTTCTCTTTAATAATTTTGATATCTAGTAATTGCGTGGTTAATGTAGTAGTGATGGTGTTAGTGTACCTTCTACTTTTATAATCTTCTCATGTAATAGCTTAATAAAACTTTTATAGGCTAGGCGGAAATTTTTTATAGGTAAAATAAAAGACCAGGTGGAAATTTTAAAAGGTCTTAGGCCTTGTTTGGTTACACATAAAAGTTGAAAGTTGAATAAAATATTTATTTTGAAATTTGAAAAAGTTGAATTATTTATTGTATTTTGTGTGGAATTTAGGAAAGTTATAATAATTAGACGAGACGTGATGAGATGAGATAATTTATGTAACCAAATGAATTAACAATAAAGTAGTGCTACTTGAAGGCCTTTACACAATACACCATCCACATGGTATAATTTGATTTGTAAGATTCAGATTTTAAAATTTATGTTCTAAATCAAATTATGTCATGTAGATGATGCCTGTTGTAAAGGTCTTCAAATATAATTATTCACAACAACAATTTTCAACTGCTTTGTATTTACGCTCAAGCCTTATCAAAAAAATATTTATGCTTATTAGGTAAGGGGTGTCTTTTCATTCTTAGGTGTCTATGGAGAAATTCTGAGGTCTTTTTTGGTAGTATGTGCTTCTTGTAGGTAGTCCGATTTATGATTCAACTTTCTGAACTCTATATGCCCCCTCTTCCCGCAGGCATGCACAAGCTTCCCTTTGATCCTTTCTTTCTAGAATCTGGGTTTCCAGATCATGTGATTTGAACATCCTTCAAAATTATCAATTGTTTGAGAAGCCAATTCCTATAGTCTTTGGCCACATACATCTAATATATACCTTAGTGTGTCATAATATTATTCATAAAAGACCAATTGCCACAGCAAAATTTAGATCCTTGTAAGGTTTGTTTAAATTATATCCCCTACGATTCCTGAATTTAGTTTACTCTGAAGTCATACATCAAATACCGAATGAGAAACCCTTCTTGGTTAATCGGTCTAGCTAGCTAGCCAGTTACCGTGATGTGCATATCCCTTCTATACAGGTGGCAGAGAGGGCTTTGTTTTTATGGAACAACGATCACATTGAAAACCTGATCAAACAGAATCGCCATGTTATACTGCCAATTATCTTCCCTGCATTGGAGAGAAATTCAAGAAACCACTGGAACCTGGCTGTACAGAACTTGACATTAAATGTCCGCAAAATTTTCTCTGATACTGACCCTGAGCTTTTTGAGGAGTGTTTGCTCAAGTTTCAGGAAGATGAGGCACAAGAGAATGAAATGAAATCGAAACGCGAAGCCACATGGAAGCGCTTAGAAGAAATGGCTTCAATTAAAGCTTCGGTTAAAGAAGCAGTGCTTGTCTCTCCAAGAAATCCCGCTCGTGCTCCTTCTGGCTAGAGATAGGTTTCCGCATCTCAGATTCTAGTGTTTTGAAACATAAATTGGTAAGCAACCATAAACGGACTTTGTGATTTAAGTTATGAGAGATCAAAGTAGTTGTTATTAGATATTAGTTCCTTGGTTGATCACATTCTGTATTGTTGGTTTGCCAGGTGATTGAACCACAAAGTCAAAGATGGCATTCCATGGGAGGGTACAAAGCCCCATTTTGGTTTAGCACGTCTGGATTGTATATATTCAATTGGATGGACAAAGCAAATGGGTGCTGCAGATTGCCTTGGTAATGAAGATTTAGTCTGCAAAGTAGTTGGGAAAAGAAACGAGGGGGAAGAGTTCGAATTTGACATGTATGAGCTACATTTTTTGTGTATTTGGTTCAATGGAAGTAGGCTCAAATCTTCTGATTTATTAATATGTATAATTAAACTTTGTTGCTTTTTTCTTTACTGAGTGCTCCATTGTTATGACATAAAATTGTTTAAAGATGGAAGAGTTTTGTAGGCAGTATGAACTATGAACACAGCATCCATTTCATTGCTTTCCTCGTTATTCAACTTGACTTCTCTTCATGTAATCCGAGTCTCTCTTCTAGACTAGTTACTTAAGACTTCACACGAATTTAGGTCTTGATCGACTGTTGAGTTGAGTTTTTTTATAAATAGTAATGGGTTAAGATTGTGAAGTGACTTTTGTGAGATTTATCAAAGATGAGTTTAGATAGGGGTGTAAATAGTCCAGTCCTGTCCAAAAAAAAATGTGGACCGGTTTTATTCGATCCAAAAATTTTCTCATCTTGGACCGAACCGAGTAGGATTCGGTCTATAACGGTCCGATCCAATTCGATTTAGGGGCGATTCGAAACAGTCTAGGGGTATCCCATATGATTTAATGGGCTAAATTTGATTCAAAATCTTACAATAATTGAATATACTTTTTTTGGCTTAAGTTTATAAATTATTAAATATATACTAGTACTATTTTTATAAAAAAAAAAAAATTCATTCTTGCCAATTGTCAGTTTCTAATTCTATTTAAATATTAAACAAAATATATAGTTATAATTTATAATCGTAAACTTAATACTTATACTATAAGCTATAACTAATATTTTATACTATATATAATTCATATGTTGATTAGTTAATTTAATTCTTATAAATCATATCAATTAATCAATGATATTTATGATCATTATGATCATTGATCATAAATATCATTGATTAATTGATATCATTGATCATACTTCATATATAGTTAAAAACAATATTAATAATTAATTTTTATAATTGCTACATGTAATCATAAGAAGAGTAATTATTAATTAGTTAATAGTAATTTAGTGATATTTTATAGGTTGATTAACTATAATTAATAATACTATTACATAATTTACATTAGTATATTATAAATTTATATGTTAGTAAATAGTAATAAATTAGTAATAATATATTAAATAATAATATATTTATTACTTATAAGTTATTATTGATATTATATATATACTATAATTTATACTTTTATTTTACAATTATTATAAATTATAATATGTTAATATTATAAGAATATATATTATATATTAATATGTTATAATACCACTCTTAATCTATATTAATATTAATATTAAAAATTATATATTATTACTTATATATACATATATAAAATATATATGTGTGTGCATTCGGTCCGGTCCAAGGGGAGAAATGTTCTTTCCCTAGACCGAACCGAAAATTTTCGGTCCATAAAAAAATTGGACCGGACCATTCAGTCCGGTCCGGTTCATCGGTCCAGTTTGATTTTTTTACAACCCTAAATTTAAATATTAAGATGAGTTTAAATGTATTTATAAAAATTGAAAAATGTTTGTGGGTTTCGTTTATAAAGAATTGTTGAGTTGAAAAAGATTGTAGATTTTACGTGTAAAGAGGATTTGAATTGAAATGAGTTAAAGTAATTTGACCTTTGAGAGTTTAATGTTTGAATGTTAAATTTAGTTTAAAATTAGACTAAATTAAATTTAAGTTTCAAACGGAATCTAAGATTAGCACGAATTGGCTCTCATTTCTCTCGTAAATCTTTTTTTTTTTTTTGGAGATGTTAAAATTAAAAACACGATAACTTTGGGTGTCAACCATGAAGGAGAGAGTATATTTCGATTAAGCATGTTCATCCGGGCAAAGTAAAACCAACCCGGCCCAATTTGTAAGGGTAGGGGGAATGTTCAAATTAAAAACACAATAACTTTAAGTATCAACTGCGAAGGAGAGAGTATATCTTGACTAGGCTTGTTCATCCATTCTGGATAAAATTAATCCAGCTCGATTTTGAAATTTTATTTTATTTTCAATGATTATAACATTTTTATTTTGGATCCAGAATCCAGAATTCTAAATTTGAAATTCGGATGAACACTCATAATTTTGATAATTGATAATTTTGATACAGTTGCACACTTGACAAATTTACTCATGATGGGGTTATTATTCTATAAATCAGACATCTTATTAAAATATTATATATGAATTAATATGATATATTAAATAATATAATATAATATTAATTTATAATTTTTATAATTAAAATATTTCTCTTAAATTAAATTTCTAGCGAATTAATTGCAAGTTCGTCAAATTGATAGATAGATTTTCTCCACGATAAGATCAAAAGTTTATAATTATCTAATAAGATTTGTAATGAAACGAGAGTGGAGGGACAGTTGCTATCCCCTGTCCCACTACCAAAATTATGTGAATGACCCCACCACTATTATTTTAAATCTTGCATAGTAATTTCAATGCCTATAAATATGGTTTTAGCTGTTATGAAATTCATAAAAAAAAATATAGAGAAAGAAGAAAAATTCATAGAGTTTTAAAAGAGTTTCTTATATATTTCTCTCTTACAATAGTAATTTATTTCTTTAGTTTTATAACACGTTATCAGCACGACGATTTTACCAATTCTGAAATTAGTTGTCTTATTTCTCTAAAATGGCAAATCTTATAAAATTGAAATTTGTTGCTTTTGACATATCTGAGAAAAATTATTTATCCTGGATACTTGATGCTGAAATCCATCTTGATGAGATGAACCTGGGTGAAATAATTAAAAAAAGAAATCAACGTCCCTGCAGGACCGTGCTAAAGCAATGATTTTCTTTCGCCACCATTTTCACGAAAAATTAAAAACTGAATATCTTACAATAAAATATTCGTATATTTTGTGGAACAGTTTAAGAGAGGTGTATGAATACAAAAAAACTGTCATCCTCCTAAGTGCTCGTTTTGAATAGTTGCACCTGAGATTGCAAGATTATAAGAGTGTTAGTGAGTATAATTCCGCACTTTTTAAAATAAACTCAGTACTAAAATTATGCGATGAGAAAATCACCGATGATGATATGTTAGAGAAGACTTATACTACATTTTATGCATCGAATATGCTCCTGTAGCAGCAATATCGAGAGATAAAGTTCAAAAAATATTTTGAATTTATATCATGTCTTCTAGTAGCTGAGCAGAACAATGAACTATTATTAAAAAACTACCAGTTATGCCCTACTGGCTCAATATCATTCTCTGAAATGAATGGTAATAGGTTTGCATCATTTTCAGAAGTGAATAGTACATCTTTTAGAAGAAATCGGTGGCGTGGACGTAGTAAGATAAATTATAGAAATGTTGGTCCCAGAAGTGACAATATTAAAAAGGATAATAAGATACCGTATCACCATAAGTGGTACAATTCATAAAGGGGTAAAAACCCATAGAATAATTCTTCAAAGAGAAATGAAGAGGTGTGCCATAGATGTGAAATGACTGGACATTGGTCACGTATCTGTCGTACGGTCAGACACTTAACTGATTTATATCAAGCATCTATTAAAGGAAAAAATAAAATGCATGAAACAAATTTAGTAGAACCATCAAATAATTTATTAGATTCAGTAAATCTAGATATTACTCATCTTGATGTTTCTAATTTTTTTAATCATCCTGAAGGTAGAATTGACCACTTGATTGAAGATGGAAGTGTTCCACTCATGTTGCCCAGATGACTAACACAAGAGGGGGGTAAATTGAGTTGTATTTAAAAAAATAACAGTTATAAATCAAATATACAATATAAAATTTAAACAAAATATGAAACAACAATAAATATAAAGAGTAAGGGTAAGAGAGAAGCAAACTCAGTATGTTAACGAGATTTCGCCCCACTGCCTACGTCCTCGCCTCAAGCTACCCCTTGAGGATCCTCGAATTCACTATTCAATCTCCTTTAGGTGGAGATAGAAATCTATTACACTTTTGAACAACACCGCTACAAAGGATCCGTGTAAAACACCCTCTACACTTGCAATCACCTTACACGTGGTGATTCAACTATTCCCTATGTAGAACACTTTCTACATGCACAAAGGTTATACACATCCTTTTACTGATACAAGAATTGATAGTGGGTAGGCTATTAGAAAACACTCCTCAATGAGTGAAATAAGAAAAATACAGCACAAACTATATCTCTCAAAATGAATAAGGATTAAGACTCAATGCTTAGAGAAGAGAGAATGAAAATTTTGAATGAATGTTGTATGCTCTTGGTGTTGTGTATGTAAAGCTCTCAAATGATCTATTTATAGGCATATGAGACTTCATATTCAAATTTAAAAAGATTCACATGTCAAAGACATCATCATTCACTTTTCAAAAATTTCAAATCAAATCTTTTTACTTTTTACATGTGACAAAATGAGCACACTTTACTTTTTAAAAATTTTAAACCTAATCTTTTACTTTTTGCATATGACAAAATGAGCGCACTTTACTTTTCAAAATTTTCAAATAAAGACATCTATCTTTTGTATAAGTCAAGAAAAATATCCACCACTTTTGAAAATATTCAAATAAAACATGCACATGTAAAAGATGACGATCAATCATCTTAATATTTTCAAAATTCAAACCTTTAATCATGTCATGCACATGTGAAAGATGACAATCAATCATCTTTCAAAATTTTCAAATTTAATTTTCAAAATATTCATGCACATGTGGAAAATGTATTTTAATGCTTTATGATAAAATATTAATTTTGAGTCTTAATCCTAATTTTAATGTGAATTTGTTCTTTTCTTGCTCATACTTGCTTCTTTGATGTGCTTGATTCTATTGTGTGGACAACTTGAGCTTGAAACTCTTTTATTTTTTGAATTCATTTGTTATCATCAAAATCCATGTGTAGATTTATACGAAACTTGAAACTTTGAGTTCAACAATCTCCTCCTTTTTGATGATGACAAATGCTTGATAGAACCAGAAGCACTTAAACTCCCCCTGAGAATGTGCGTTAGTTTTTTAGCAAAAATATAAATATAATTCCAAGCATATATAACAAATTTAGCAATTTAAACAATGTTAATGTTCTAGTTTAAAATTTCTCCCCCTTTTGGCATCATTAAAAAGGAATCATAATTAGTTCAATAAGATATATTCCTATAATAACCAATAGACAAATAAAACGCTGCATTACTAGAGTCTATAGAGAATTCGGTGCATAACCACACGTGTTCGACAAAACCTGCAAAGGCTGGAGGCCTAGTTCTGGCAATTCGGTGCGGAATGAGATTTTGTAAAGAGCTGAATAATTGAAACCACTCGTGCCCGACAAAACCTGCAAAGGCTGGAGGCGTAGCTCTGGCAATTCGGTGCAAAGATTTGATTCGCTTGATATTGCTGAAAAATGAGATATTATCAGGATTTGTAAACTTGTATTGTTCTTATTTCCGTTTCTATAAGAGCAATCCTTAGTTATATTTATTTCGCATCAAGTTTTCTTCTCATCTTTACAATTTGCTTGCATTCTTATTTTACAAATTTCGAATGGCTCGTCGATTTCCCTTCAGTGCTTCTCTTGATCAAGATTTGAGGTATCCTTCACCTCAGTCTCAATCTATTTCTACATCCGTCGTGGGTGCCATGAAGCAACAAGAGACTGATTTAACTAATAAATCAGATCATGACGCCATTTACGAGCATGTGGGTCTCAAAACTCGATACTCATCATCTATCGTCGCGTTTTCTGCTCAGTTGCAGTCCAAAACTCACGAAATTGAGAAGTTTAGCGAGACTGTTTCTGTACTTCAACGATTTGTTTATGAGTCAAATAAAAAAATAGTAGACTTAAAATAACAGAATAAGGATTTAAAATCTTTACTTGCCTCTGCATTTCGATTGCCTAATCCAGACAAGGATGACATGATGATTTATGAGGAGCAAATTCATTTGAATGATGAGGCTAAACGTCTCAAGTTTCTGTAAGTCATTTGAGATAATGAAATAAAAGTATCTAGCAGATATTCATGGCATGCATCATTCCTATTTCTCTTCTAATCATGCATAGTCTATCTTCTAGTAGGGGTTTTGTGAAAATGTCTGCCAATTGATCATGTGTACTAGTGAATTCTCATACAATATCGCCCTTCTGCACATGATCTCTAAGAAAATGATATATAATTTCAATATGTTTGGTCCGAGAATGTTGTATTGGATTCTTTGAAAGATTTATAGCACTTGTATTATCACATTTGATTGGAATGTGATTGTACATAAGTTTAAAATCTTCAAATTGTTGTTTCATGTAAAGAACTTGAGCACAACAACTACCCGCAGCAACATATTCTGCCTCAGCAGTAGATAGTGCAACAGAATTTTATTTTTTACTAAACCAGGAAACTAGTGCATGATCTAAGAAGTGACATGCTCCACTAGTGCTTTTTCGATTTATTTTACAGCTAGCATAATCTGCATCTATGTAGCTGATTAGATCAAAAGATGTGTGCTTAGGGTACCATAACCCTAAGTTAATTATACCACTAAAATATCTAAAAATGCGCCTAACTGAAATTAAATGTGATTCTTTTAGAGATGATTGAAAGCGTGCACATAAGCACACACTAAACATAATGTCTGGTCTACTAGCTGTCAAATATAATAAGCTACCAATCATACCTCGATATACTTTCGAGTCAACTGGTTTTCCGGTTTCATCTTTATCAAGTTTAGTGTATGGGCTCATTGGTATTCTAGTTTCCTTAGCACCTTCCATCCCAAACTTTTTCAGCAATTCTTTAATATATTTCGATTGATTGATGAATGTCCCACTTTTTGCTTGCTTAATTTGCAATCTGAAAAAGAATGTAAGCTCTCCCATCATGCTTATTTCAAATTCTTCCTGCATAGTTTTAGCAAAAACTTGGCACATATTTTCATTAGTAGCACCGAATATTATATCATCAACATAAATCTGAATCAAAAGAATATCATCATTTTCGTATTTAATGAAAAGAGTTGTATCAATTTTTCCTCTTGAAAAGCCTTTTTCAATCAAAAAACTACTGAGTCTCTCGTACCACGCTCTAGGAGCTTGTTTGAGTCCATATAGTACTTTTGTGAGTTTGAAAACATGATTTGAAGAAATATGATTTTCAAAACCTGAAGATTGCTCAACATATACCTCTTCATTTATAAAACCGTTTAAGAAAGCACTTTTAACATCCATTTGAAAAAGTTTGAAATCTTTATAACAAGCATATACCAGTAGCATACGAATAGCTTCTAATCTTGCGACTGGTGCATATGTCTCATCATAATCAATTTCTTCTTCTTGATTGAAATCTTGGGCTACAAGTCGAGCCTTATTTCTAGTAATGACTCCGGACTCATCTTTCTTATTTCTAAAAACCCATTTTGTTCTAATAATAGTATGATTTTTTGGTCTAGGAACAAGTGTCCAAACATCATTTCTTTCAAATTGATTAAGCACTTCTTGCATAACTAGAATTCAAGATTCATCAAGAAGTGCTTTATCAATATTTTTAGGTTCAATCTGAGATAGAAAAGCAGTATGATTGCAAATATTTCTAAGAGATGATCGAGTGCTTACACCTCGTGAAGGTTCTCCCAGAATTTGTTCCACTGGATAATCTTTCACAAATTTTCACTGTTTAATTGCATCTTGTATTAAATTTTGATGATCTTTCCTGATGTCTCCATGTTGGACTTCCTCTATTGTGTTCTCTTTGTTGAGATTGAGACTTTCCGTATTATTTATACCTCATGTTTCATCATCAATGAATTTCTTGGAAAGTAGAGAATTAGATTCATCAAATACTACATGCATAGATTCTTGTACAGTCAAAGTCTTTTTATTGAATACTCTATAAGTTTTACTATTAGTAGAATACCCGAGAAAGATACCTTCATCAGATTTTACATCAAATTTGCCTAAATTATCCCTGTCATTTAAAATAAAATATTTGCATCCAAATACATGAAAGTAACCAATGTTGGACTTTTTCTCATTTCAAAGCTCATAGGGGGTTTTATCTAATTTGGACCTTAGCATAACTCTATTTATAACATAACATGCAGTACTTACCGCTTCGGCCCAAAAATAACTAGGCAAGTTGTTCTCATTGAGTATTGTTCTTGCCATCTCTTGAAAATATCTATTTTTCCTCTCTACTACCCCATTTTGTTGAGGAGTTCGAGGAGTAGAAAAATTATGCACAAAATCATTTTCATCACAAAATGTTTCAATATTTTTATTAACAAATTATTTTCCCCTATCACTTCGGATACTTGAAATAGTATAACCATTTTTCATTTTGAATTCTCTTGCATAACTTGGTAAATGCATTATGTGCATGCATTATGTGCTTCATTTTCATGAGCAAGAAAGATGACCCAAGTATATTTAGAGAAATCATCAACAATAACAAATGCATAATATTTTCCTCCTAAACTTGTAACTCTATTTGGTTCAAAAATATCCATGTGTATCAGTTGCAGTGGTCTATGGAAATATGTTTCTTGATTTTAAAAGAAATTTTTGTTTGTTTACCAAATTGGCATGCATCACAAATTTTGTCTTTAAGAAAATTTGTCTTTGGTAAACTTCTCATAAGATCATTTTTTGAAAGTTTGAAAATAAGTTCCATATTGGCATGACCTAGTCTTCTATGCCATAACCAATTAGTTTCATTTTGAGCTGAAAAACAAATAGGATCTTGTAATGTAATTTCTTCAAAATCAATTGTATAAACATTGTTGCTTCTAAAAGCAATAAAACAAATATTACAATTATAATCATTCAAAATAATACATTTATCCATTTTAAAAGTAACTGTAAATCCTTTATCACATAATTGACTTATACTCAAAAGACTATGTTTTAGACCTTCAACAAGTAAAACATTTTCAATTATGAGAGAAGACTTATTACCAATTTTATCTATTCCCACGATCTTTCCTTTCGAGTTGTCTCCAAATGTCACGTGTCCTTCTTCTTTAGATCTAAGATCAAAGAACTTAGTCTTGTCTCCTCTCATGTGTCTTGAACATCCACTATCTAAAAACCATTTATTTTTATTTGTGGAGGACTTCATGCATACCTATAAAAACAATTAAAATGATTTTTCTTGGTACCCAAGTTCATTGGGTCCTTTATTTATTAGTATTAGAAAAAACAAGATTTTTAGGTACCCATATGACCCTAATAGTCATTGTATGTTTTCTTCTAATAGGACAAGCATGATAATTATGACCATTTCTATTACAAAAATTACAAATAGCATGTGACATATATGAGGAACTTGAGTGATTATAATAGTATCATTTTTTAACAAAATTATTTTTATGAAAAAAATTTTGAATATTGGACTTTGATGTAGAAGGATTATCAAAATTTTTTTTATAAGGTTTGTATTTTTGTTTAGGCATATATCCCAAGCCTGCCTTGTCAAAAACACATCTTTGACTACTAATAAGTTTTTCAAAATTTCTTTTTCCATTCGTAAAGTTTTTAATAATATTTTCTAAATCAGTTTTCTTTTTTCTTTAACTCAAGATTTTCATCTTTCAAAACAATACTTTCTTTTATTAAAATATCAATTTCGTTTGTTAAAAAAGAATTTTTCTTTTTCAAAGTAGTATACTTGATACCCAATTTTTCAAATTCCTGATATACTTCTTTTAAAATATTTTGTAATTTTTCGTATGAAGGATCTTCAATATTATCAAGATTTGTTACCTCAATGTCATCTTTAGCCATAAAACAAAAAATTGCTGATTCTCTATTACTTGCTTTACTATCTGAGCTACTTGAATCATCATCCCATGTAGGTTTCATTGCTTTTTTGCCTTTGTTTCGATCTTTCTTTAGTAGAGGACAATCTAACTTGATATGACCAGACTTATTGCATTTATAACAAATTAAAGTGTCATTTTTACCTGAATCTTTTTTGGAAAACTTTTTGAAAGATTTCCTTTGAGGAGTTTTATTTTTCTTTAAGAACTTCTGAATTCTTCTTGTTATCATCGCAACTTCTTCATCTTTGTCGTCATTTTCCTCATCTTCATCACTTTCACTTTTATGTGGAACAGCTTTAAGTGCCAAACTCTTCTTTGGCTTTCCTTCTTCTTCTCCTATTTTCAATATGTAGTCATGGGTGATAAGTGATCCGATGAGTTCATTCACTTCGAGTTTTTTGAGGTCGCTAGCTTCAAGAATCACTGTCACTTTTGATTCACAACGTTTTAGTAGAGAGTTAGGAATTTTTCTTACTATCTCCACTTTGGAATAAACTTTGTCAAGAGCTGTCAAACTGTTTATGATGTTAGTAAAACGACTGTGCATACTAGAAATAGATTCATCATCATTCATCTTAAACATTTCATATTCATTAGTAAGAATATAAATTTTTGATTCCTTGACTTGAGAAGTTCCTTCACAAGTAACTTCTAAGTTATCCCAAATTTCTTTTGCTGTAGCGCAAGTCATTACTCTATTAAACTCATTACCATTTAAAGCATTAAATAATAAATTTATAACAGTTAAATTCAAAGTATAAAGTCTATCATCTTCACGATCAAACTCTTCTTCTTCTTTTTTGACCTTTACTCCATCAACTACTTTTGTTGGAATATAAGGTCCATTTACAATGCATTTCCAGATTTCTCGACCTTGAGCTTGAAGAAATATTCTCATTCTAACTTTCCAGAATGAGTAATTGTTTCCGCAAAAGAGTGGAAGCCGATTGCTAGATTGACCTTCACCAAATGAAGTTGCAATGTTAGCCATAAGATCTTAACTCAAAAGATAGTTAATCTTATAATAGAGCTCTAGCTCTGATACCAATTGTTGCCCAGATGATTAACACAAGAAGGGGAGTGAATTGAGTTGTATTTAAAAAAATAACAGTTATAAATCAAATATACAATATAAAATTTAAACAAAATATGAAACAACAATAAATATAAAGAGTAAGGGTAAAAGAGAAGCAAACTCAGTAGGTTAACGAGATTTGGCCCCACTTCCTACGTCCTCGCCTCAAGCTACTCCTTGAAGATTCTCGAATTCACTATTCAATCTCTTTTAGGTGGAGATAGAAACCTATTACACATTTGAACAACACCGCTACAAAACATCCGTGTAGAACACCCTCTACACTTGCAATCACCTTACACATGGTAATTCAACTATTCCCTATGTAGAACACTTTTTACAAGCACAAGGGTTATACACACCATTTTACTGATACAATGATTGATAGTGGGTAGGCTATCAGAAAACACTCCTCAATGAGTGAAATAAGAACAATACAGCAAAAACTATATCTCTCAAAATGAACAAGGATTAAGGCTCAATGCTTAGAGAAGAGAGAATGAAAGTTTTGAATGAATGTTGTATGCTCTTGGTGTTGTGTATGTAAAGCTCTCAAATGATCTATTTATAGGCATATGATATTTCATATTCAAATTTAAAAGGATTCACATGTCAAAGACATCATCATTCACTTTTCAAAAATTTCAAATCAAATCTTTTTACTTTTTGCATGTGACAAAAGGAGCACACTTTATTTTTCAAAAATTTCAAACCTAATCTTTTACTTTTTGCATATAACAAAAGGAGCACACTTTACTTTTCAAAATTTTTAAATAAAGACATCTACTTTTTGCATAAGTCAAAAAAATCATCCACCACTTTTAAAAATATTCAAATAAAACATGCACATGTGAAAGATGACAATCAATCATTTTAATATTTTCAAAATTCAAACATTTAATCATGTCATGCACATGTGAAATATGACAATCAATCATCTTTCAAATTTTTCAAATTTAATTTTCAAAATATTCATGCACATGTGGAAAATGTATTTTAATGCTTTATGATAAAATATTAATTTTGAGCCTTAATTCTAATTTCGAATTTTTAAGAGATTTAAAACATTATTCTATGATTTTAATGTGAATTTGTTCCTTTCTTGCTCATGCTTGCTTCTTTGATGTGCTTGATTCTATTGTGTGGACAACTTGAACTTGAGACTCCTTTATTTTTTGAATTCATTTGTTATCATCAAAATTCATGTGTAGATTTACACGAAATTTGAAACTTTGAGTTCAACAATTCAATTAATGTATTTTCTTTCTATTATCTGTAATAAAAGTTTTGTATATTTTGTAGTATTGTGGATCACATTGATGAGTTTTTTATTTATGAGTTGAATGATAAAAATACATGTCTGACTGACAATGCTACAACTTACACAATTTTCAAAGAAAATAAATATTTTTAAAATCTAACACTAAGCAAAACTTATGTCCATACCATATTAGGTTTATCATATTTAATTGAGGGTTTCGAAAAAGTTTATATTGTGTTGCTTAATGGCACCAAATTTTATATTGATGATATTCTATTTTCTTCACAATTTAGAAGAAATTTATTGAGTTTCAAAAATATACGTCGTAATGATTACTATGTTGAAACGACCAATGAAAACAGTAAAGAGCATCTTCTTATTACTAAAACAATATTAAGCCAGAAGCTCATATTAGAAAAACTGTATGCTCTATATTTTGGATTGTATTATACGAATATGAAAATAATTGAATTATATGTGGTAATGCACCAGAAGTGCATTAACCCCAAAGTATTTATGACTTGACATGATCGCTTTGGACATCCGAGATCTATAATGATGAGACGAATTATTGAAAATTCGCATGGACATCCTTTAAAGAATCAAAAGATATTTCTACCTAATAAATCTCCGTGCTTTGCATGTTCTCAATATAAATTGATTATCAGACCATCTCCCTCAAAAGTCATTGTTGAATTTTTATTCTTTTTACAAAGGATTCACGGAGATATATATGGGTCTATTCATCCATCAAGTTGATCATTTAGATACTTTATAGTTTTGATTGATACATCTAGTCGATAGTCACATGTTTGTCTGCTTTCTACTAGAAAGATTGCATTTGCTAGACTTCTTGTTTAGATAATCAAACTACGAGCACAATTTTCTGAGTATCTAATTAAGACCATTTGATTAGATAATGCAGGTGAATTTTCATCTCAAATTTTTGATAATTATTGCATGTCAATAGGAATAGATGTTGAACATCTTGTTGTCCATACACACACATAAAATTGTTTAGCTGAATCTTTTATCAAAATGTTTCAATTAATCGCTAGACCTTTACTTATGAAATCAAGACTATTTATTTCTGCTTGGGGACATACTATACTTCATGCAGCATCTTTAATTCGCATTAGACCATTTTCATATCATAAATATTTTCTATTACAGTTTGCATTTAGTTAACAACCAAATATTTCTCATTTTCGTAGTTTTGGATGTGCTGTATATGTTCCAATTGCACCTCCACAACGTACAAAAATGGGCCCTCAACATAGACTTAAGATATATGTTGGTTTTAATTCTCCATCTATTATTAGATACCTTGAACCCCTTATAGGGGATATATTTAAAGCACGTTTTAAGGATTGTCACTTTGACGAATCCACTTTTCCATGAATGAGTAAAGAAAAGTCAGTGTCTGAAGAATGACAAGATATTACTTGGAATAATAAGACCCTGTTTCAATTTGATCCTCCTACAAATGAATGTAAACTGGAAGTTCAGAAGAGTATTCATTTACAAAATATTGCAAATCAATTACTGGATGTATTTACTGATACTAAAGGTGTAATAAAATCTTATATTTCTGCTGTTAATACTCTAGTAAAAATTGAAATCTCTGAAGGACAAATTGTCAAAACAGTAATAGGTGAATCTAAAACATACCTGAAGTATGGAAAACCTATTGGTTCAAAAGATAAAATTTCCAAAAGGAAAAGAATATAAAATGAATTTGGTGTTCTTGAAGAACACGTACCTACAATACAGGCTTCAAATATAATTAGTGCTCCTAAAGAGCTCAAATATTCTATTCCAGAACCTCCTGAAGAGAAAACTCCTAAAAATTATAAATCTCCTAAAAATGGACTTCTTAAAAAGGTGTTTCATAAAATATTTTCCCCTAAAGAGGAACAAATATCTGAAAATAATGAGATCTCAATATATTTCATGAATACTGGAGAAATTCTGGATAGAAATAAAATTGTTGTCGACAACATATTTTCATATAAAATGGCCCTTGACATTACTAGAAGTAATGAAAAAAGTGAGTTAAAAACTATCGAAGAATGTCAACGTAGAAATGATTGGCTAAAATGAAAAGCAGCTATTGAAACTGAATTAAATTCGCTAGCAAAACGAGAAATATTTGGACCTATTGTCCAAACACAAAAGGGTGTAATGTCTGTTGGATATAAGTAAGTATTTGTACGAAAACGTAATGAGAAAAATGAAATTGTGCGGTACAAAGCACAGCTTGTCGCACAATGTTTCCTGTAGAAACCCGGGATTGATTATGAAAAAACATATTCTCCCGTTATGGATGCAATCGCATTTAGATTTTTGATTAGTTTGGTTGTTACAAAATGATTAGAAATGCGATTGATGGATGTGGTCATTGCATATTTATATGGATCCTTAGACAATGATATATATATGAAAATTCCTGAAAGATATAAAATACCTGAAACTCAAGTACTTACCAAATGAAATTTTTATTCATCAGTCCATGTATACTGAAAAAGTCCAGAAGCATTTTTATATAGATAAATCTCATCTCCTATCCATGTATACTGAGAAAGTCCTGAAACATTTTTATATGGACAAATCTCATCCCCTGAGTACTCCAATGATTGTTCGAACACTTGATGTGAAGAATGATCCATTTCGTCCTTGTGATGATGATAAATAAATTATTGGTCCTGAAGTACCATATCTCTGTGCAATTGGAGTTTTGATGTATCTTGCAAATTGTAATCGACCAGATATTACATTCTCAGTAAATCTATTTGCAAGACATAGTTCTGCACCAACTCGAAAGCATTGGAATGATATTAAACATGTCTTTCGTTACCTTCATGATACGATTGATATATGATTATTTTATTAATATGAATCAAGTCCACGATTGATTGGTTATGCAGATGCAGATTATCTTTTGACCCACATAGAGGTAGATTTTAAACTGAATATTTATTTACTTATGGAAATACTGCCATATCATGGAGATCTGTTAAACAGACACTATCTGCTACTTCTTCAAATCACTCAGAGATCATTACTATTCATGAAGCAAGTCGAGAGTGTATTTGGCTGAAATCAGTAACTCAACATATCCAGAAAAAAGTGTGGACTTCTCATGATCAATAATAGCCCAACAATTTTATATGAAGATAGTACTACTTGTATTACTCAAATCAGAGGGGGATATATCAAAGGTGACATAACCAAATATATTTCACTGAAATTCTTTTATACTCATGAACTTAAAGAAAAATGTAAAATTGAAGTCAAACAGATACAATTTAGTGACAATTTAGTAAATTTATTTACAAAAACATTACCAAATGAAACATTCAAAAAATTTGTGCATAATATTAAAATGTGAAAACTCAAAAATCTATCATCATGCACTTTTTATAGGAGTAAATGTCATGAAAACTTGTGTTGATTGTACTATTTTTTCTTCGTTGTGATTTTGTCCTACCGGATTTTCCTCTGCAAGATTTTAATGAGACAATCTTAAATCACTTGTGGATACATAAAAAGACTGTACTATTTTTTCCTTCGCTATTGATTTTTCATCCCACATAATTTTTTCTTAGTAAGGTTTTAACGAAACAGATTTTTTATGAGTGGTCATTCAAGAGGGAGTGTAATGAAACGAGAGTGGAGGGACGGCTGCCGCCCCCTGTCCCACTATCAAAATTATATAAATGACCCCACCACTGTTATTTTAAATCTTACACAGTGACTTATATAGTAACTTGCATAATAATTTTAATGTCTATAAATATGAGTTTCAATTGTTATGAAATTCATAAAAAAATATAGAAAGAAGAAAATTTTAGAGAATTTCAATTTTTTTTTATATATTTCTTTTTTTAAATAGTAATTTTTTTTCTTTAATTTTATAATAGATTTAATTTTAATACAAAAAAAAGTAATTATGTAAATGATGGGCACTTATGATCGTAATGAGACCTCAACGATCTAAATTTCCTAAATTACAATAAACTCCATAAGTTCTAACCTATCCTACATATCTTGAATACCGTGATGCCCGCAGTTCAAATTTAAAAAATAAAAAAATTATAGCAATAGAATCTTTGATTCTACTGGCGAGGTCCAATATCCGAGCATGGTTGCACGCACATACGAACCTGGCTCTCCCGTAGATTCACACCTGGCGGCTGGCACGGATAAGCCCCCGGCACATCACCGAATTCAACACGAAAACCCTGAAGGAAAATAAAATTTTGAAAGAGCCGAAGAAACAGCCTAAACTTGCATGTATATTGTATAGCCAAAGCAAGCCCACCACCGTCGCGCACATCCCTCTCTCTCTCTCTCGCTCTCGCCACGCGTGACGCCATTGAAGCCCCTGCATTAAGCAATCTTCAATTTCAAATCCCCAGTGTCTCATATAATCCATCTATAATTTTGATCCTTTATTAGCTATGATTTTTCTTTTCCTCCGTGATTTGAAAAGCCACACACTCCTTGTATAGAACAATCCCTGAGAGGAAGACAGCGCGTTTCTTTCCGGAAATGCCAAGCGTTGCTGTGAAGCTTTATAGCGTCTTTTTCAAGTTCCTCTTGAAGCACCGGTTGCAGAATCGGATTCAGTCTTCTCCCGAAGAGTCCGACCCATTCGGAGTCACCTCCCGCCCCGAGGAGACCATCGCCGCCGCGAACCCTTCGTTCACCGACGGAATCGCCACCAAGGACATCCACATAGACCCCTTCACCTCCCTCTCAATCCGTATATTCCTCCCGGAATCCGCTCTAAACGCACCCGAAACCGACTCGAAACCCCACCACCACTACCCTCCCAGATCCAAATCCCATGTCCCCATCGCAAAACGCCCCGGATCCGATTCAGATCTCGATGTTGGTCCAGGTTCGCCCCAACTCGACTCCTCCAATTCTCTGTACTACTCTTTGCGCCGGAACAGCTATGGCCCTCCCAACATTCCCAGCAACCCTAAGGAAGAGCCTAGAAGGAATAGCCACGGTTCCGCCAATGACATGGACGGTTTGAATTTGATGTCGAGCTCTGGTGGAGGAGTTTACAGAGGGTACGCTCCGTTGCCGGAAAATCGTCGTAAATTACCGGTGATATTGCAATTTCACGGTGGCGGTTGGGTCAGTGGAAGCAATGACTCAGTGGCCAACGATTTCTTTTGCCGGAGAATCGCAAAGCTCTTGGACGTGATCATTGTGGCAGTGGGATACCGGCTTGCGCCGGAGAACCGTTACCCGGCGGCATTCGAGGACGGTGTGAAGGTGTTGAATTGGTTGGGGAAGCAGGCGAATTTGGCTGAGTGTAGTAAGTCGATGGGGAATGCGCGGGGCGGCAGCGGTGGCGAGTTTAAGAAGTCTCATATTGTGGACTCGTTTGGGGCGTCAATGGTCGAGCCATGGTTGGCAGCGCACGCAGATCCATCGAGGTAACTAACAATCTCAATCACATTGTGGTTTTCTAGAATGCTTGCATTTCGATGCGACATTGTTCCGACATCATATGATTAAAAATTTATATTTAATCATTCAAGAAATAGGTTATGCGAATTAAATCTGAGATTTATGTTAGTGTTTATAATATAGTTTTCAAGATTTTGCCTAAAGCCTTGTATCGTGGAGAGTGGGTAATTAAATCTGAGATTTATGTTAGTGTTTACAATATAGTTTTCAAGATTTTGCCTAGTCTAATATCGCACTTTGGATCTATTTCTTGAGCTGGGTCCGTTGCTGCTGGTTCCATTTTTTCTTATTTGAATTTTAACAAGTTCAGCTTAGTCCGGGACCGGTCATTGTTTGTTTCCACTACATAAGTTCAGATTTAAACAAGTTCAGTTTCATCTGTAATTGGTAAAGTGAGGAGGATTTGCTAAGAAATGGTGAACCTGGACCGGAAGTGGAAAGAAAGAGTCTCCAGGTGCGAGGGCCTTTTCAGGCTTGCCTGTGTCTTTTTGAAATATATAACGCACAGTTCATTGCCATTTGCTCAATCTTTCTTCCTGCCATGTTGATTGTTTGCCAGTATTTGGCTCCATTGTTAGACTTTCGCATGTGCACCAAACCACCAACATTTAGAACAAAAACAAACTAAAGAAGGCTGTTAACTATCTCTTTCCAGAAGTAGAACTAGAATTGGATGATCTTGCATAAATTGCGGTATTGTGTTGATTTGGACCCCTTTGCCTATGTGCTTCTTTGCTTACGGAAGCTATCTTAGAATGCATGTCAAATACAAATGATATAGTTGGGTAGCTAGTTATGCTTTTGGAATAGGAGGCTTTATTTGACACTCTGCTGAAGCGATATGATGTCAGATTTAGGTATGGTCACATAAGGTAACATCACAAAATTAGCTTCAAATGTTGATTATATATATGTACTGTACCCCTCTAGCTGTTCCCCTTGTAGCCGTTTAGAAACCCATCTTCTCCGAAGAGCTTGAATGCTATTCAACAGATCTCTAAACCTTTTTTTTCATTGAAACAGATGTGTTCTTCTTGGTGTGAGTTGTGGTGCAAACATTGCAGATTATGTGGCTCGGAAAGCTGTAGAGATGGGCAGGCTTCTGGATCCTGTCAAAGTGGTTGCTCAGGTCCTTATGTACCCATTCTTCATTGGAAGTGTCCCCACTCATTCCGAGATAAAGTTAGCAAATTCCTACTTCTATGACAAGGCTATGTGCACACTTGCATGGAAATTATTCTTACCAGATGAAGAGTTTAGTCTGGACCACCCAGCTGCCAACCCTCTTATCCCAGGACGGGGGCCTCCTTTGAAGCTCATGCCTCCAACATTAACGGTAGTGGCAGAACATGATTGGATGAGAGATCGAGCCATTGCTTACTCAGAGGAGTTACGGAAGGTAAATGTTGATGCTCCTGTTCTTGAGTACAAGGATGCAGTTCATGAATTCGCGACCCTTGACATGCTTCTCAAGACTCCACTGGCTCAAGCCTGTGCTGAGGACATTGCCATCTGGGTCAAGAAATATGTTTCACTTCGAGGTCACGAGTTCTCTTATTAAGTAGGATACAAGAAAATTGACGTTTACATTGTAGCAAGATGATCATTTTCCTGTGAGCGTGTTCTGTTAGAAGATGAGCTCGTGATATCATACAACGCTTCCACTACTTGGGGATTATGATATCTTGCTTAGGTTATATATGGCTTCTAAAGCTGCTGGCTGGTCAATAGTTTCAGGTTTATTCCTTTTCCTCTACTCTTCGTTTTGTAAAATAGAGAAACTGTCTGAGAGTAGGATTTAGTTCAACAAACAAACGCCACATTTGGACGTTCTTGTCAAAATTTTCCTGTGAATTATGATGAACTGTCGCTATCAATAGGCTTCAATATTTCAATCCAATGAATATATTATGAAATGCCCTCTCTTGTTGTGTACTTGTGTTTTGGAGACATCAATGGATCAAGCCCATTGTTGATGATGTCCAAACCCCCTCCCCCCCCCCCCCTCCTTTTTTTTTTTTTTTTTGTGTAAGCATTTGTTGGACCTTGGATTGTTCAAATTGAAAGAGACTTTCCCATATAGGATAGGATCTCAGCAAGCAGACAGAGACACCGCATAGGCTAATAAGAGTTTTGGACTGCCAGTAATTCCAAAGTACAGTACAAAACTTCATTTTTTTTCCTCCTTATACCCTTGGGAGAGCTTTGATGAGAGTTCCCACTTCAATTATAAATATCCAATAACATTCAGATTGGGTCCCTGGGGCTTGTGTCTAAACCTTTAAGCAGTTCCTCTTTGTGGTTCCTCCACTTATTGAATAACCCTTGGGAACCACGGTAGAGGCTGAAGATCACCTTGGAGTGAATATACGGATGATTCTTTCGCAAGAAACATCTGGGTCTCTCTTCCTTGGTCATGCTCAACGAGCTGAAGAAGCCAGTTTAGCCAATGCACCCCAATGCTGGAAGCACTTGAGGGAGGGTGTTCAAATGGTGACTTTAGGTTTTGCACTTGGTCTACACGGCTGCTGGTGTGGTGTCGGGTTAATCACCGCCACCCAATCATCTTTGGCACATAAACCCAAAGGCTCGTTTGTTGCAATCTACCCGTCCGCCTTGACACGGTGAAAACTCACAGGCTCGTCTGTGAAAAGCCGCTTTGTTTGTTTATCTTCAACTTCAAGCATATTCAGATCACTACTACTCTTGTTTTTGAAGACTATACTTTATTCACCTCGCATGACAATAACCAGGAAGATGACCTGCAATTTTACTGGGAGTTACCTACTTTTCTATAGAAGAACAGGCACGAAAACGGTATTACTGCAATGTTAAGCAACCTAATGAGATCTTCCAGTAATACATTTCTTGGATAAGGTTTCAGTGTGGTGGTGTTCTAGGTTGTATCAAATTGTATGTTTATTTTATGTGAGCTATCTTATAAAAACTTACGTTTTGATAATAACTAGACTTAGCTACAATAGATAAGGCATTTTGGGCCGGCCCTGTACAGATTTTAGTTAGTTACAAAGAATTTTGGACCGATTCCTTTACATTGGATCGATAAGTTTGTAAGCTTGAGATATCCTATTTATCTAGTGGAAGCCTCTGTTTTGAAACTACTTAAAATGTGATTAACATTAGTTGACATGTCATTGGTCCACACTATTTTAAAGGAAGCTGAACTTCTAAGATTACCACGATTTTTTTTTTCATAATTAAATCTCATAAACTTTACAAAAATAATAAATTCACCCACCTGGTCTCATCACAAAGAAAAAAGAAAGCCGAGGAATAATATTATCGAACAAATTCAACCAGTTTTGATTTATATAAAAACCGTTTGAAATTAAAATGCCCTCAAAACCTTTTCTACAACTTTCTGCATCTTTTGTAGCATCAGGCCTCAACGAAGGTTACATCCATCTTTAGAAAATCCAGACTTCTTATATTCTCAAGCTAGTGTGTAAAGTATACCATTTACTTTATTTAAATAAGAGTAATGTTACATATAAGTAATATTATACGATCATACATTTTGATTGATTGCTTTCATATTTTTCATTTTAAATTTAAATATTTTATTAAATTCGTTTTTTTATTTCAATATTGATACATATATGAGTGTTCAATATTACTTATATTTAGAGTTTTTTTTTTTAAATAATAAGATTTGATTTGTAAAATTAAAAATTAAAAATTTCTCTTTCAAATTAAATTATTTTATCTAAACAAGCTACATTAGATTTCATCTGAATCATCACATTTATCATCTTGAAAAAAAGTTCGATTTCAAATCTCGATTCGAACAGAAGAAATACGTCATGGCTGAGAGCCCTCTAGCCCAGCCAGGCACAACGACATAATTATAATTTCTCATGGCCACTCTTAACCACCGAGCTAATAGCCCATTGTGCATGCATTCTATCGCCATCGGGACTTGCTATATGCCAAAACCTTAGATCATCGGCATTTGGCTTATTATTGAGATGTCATATTAAAATTATCAAATCTCACTTATTTAAATTTTGAGTTATAATAATTTTATATTTGAAATGTTATTATTTATTTATTAAAATATTTATTTATTATTTTTAATATATTTGTTATATAAATAAATTATTGATGTATTTATTAATTTTATAAATTATAAATTATATTATTAATTTTATGAATTTAATGATAAATCTAATATAGAATTATGAATATGAAAATATTGATTTTTTATTAAATTTATATTTTTTAATTTTTTTTAAATTTTAAAAGAAAGTTTGATGCATTAAATGTTTTTACAAAGGATGTTATTCACGCTGCTTATAAATAGAATTTTTTAAATTCATAACGTGAGAAATTAATTTGAATTATAATTAAATCGAGAATTTATCAAAGACCTCGATAGGAAAAGAAAAGGAAAAAGAACAGAAAAAGAAACCACTCTAGAAAAAGTTTCTTACCACCGAGAAAGTTTAGTTACCAAAGAGAAAAGACCTCGCTGGTAACCTTTCCGTAGCTCTATCTGACACCCGTTTTGCTTGTTTTCAATGTATCGTCATATCCTTTGTCATATCCTTTCCCATTACCTATAGGACGAACATACACTTCGGTAAACCTCTCAGTAGCGGATCTGTCTCCGCAAGTTGCGCCTCACAGTTTAATCTGCCAGAGATTCCGGTGTTTCTCCGATTTGGTAAGAAAATCCTTCACATTCTTCTTCTCTTTCTCTCTTCAGCTTCTTCCGCGGTTCAGATCCATCTGCTCAACCCGAGTACTGCTCTCCGTTCGCTTTGATTTCAGTGTTTCACCTCTCTCTCGCAATCCCGAATATTACACTCAAATTAATACAACTTCGTGCGAAACTGATATTTCTGTCTTTCAAGTAAAGTCGATCCGAACCATATAGTTTTTTCGCAATGTTTTGTTACTATTTAACTTCTGAACTCCGGTTTGAAACCATGGAGGGCGATAGATTGATTATCTGTCGCTTTATATGATGCATGCATCTACGTATGCATATAAATATATGTAAATATGGATGCCTTTTAGGCTGTATGCAATCTTGATATTTTTGGTTCGGAATTTGGTTCGGTTCTTAAACTTGGTCGGATTTTCTTTGCTGGTACGAGATTAATACAAGTGTATGTAGGTTTGGTGAGGGCTGAATAATGTGGTTTCTGGTTACTGTAGTGGATTTTTATTCGCTATCGCGTTGTCCTGAGCTTGCTGCTGTTTTAGTTTGACAAAGTTTGTGCAGGTGTTGGTTTTTAGACTGGTTAACGATTCAGTCTGGAAGGAAAAACATCGGTCATTAGTTAAGTCTACTTCAGGATTAACGAAACAGAAAGAGAAACATAGAAAGAAAATTGCTCGGCTTCTCATGGAAAATTGGAAGAGAAAATAAATTGTGGACTTCGTAACATCTTTTGTGGCATGATGTTGACCAAAACCGTTTTCATGTGTAATATATTGACATTGTCTTGATGCTTGTTTCAAGTATTGCGGTTGGATGGATGCAATTTTTTACTGTTAATATATTAGCGAAATTTTTTTGCTGGTTTTTCTTTTTTGGGGCAGAGTTTCTTGGTGCAGACAGAAAGATATGCAAAGTAAGTTGGAGGAGGAGTAAAAGGTTGATCCTGAACAATGCAAGGCTTCAAAGCGAAATTTAGAGTAGTGACTCTTGTGGCTGTAGCCGTATGGACTGGTCTAGCTGCTTTATATGGCTTGTTAAAACCTATTTCGAATGGTTGTATTATGACGTACATGTATCCAACATATATTCCGATTTCATCTCCGGTAGGCGTATCAGAAAAGTATGGATTGTACCTGTACCATGAAGGATGGAAAAAGATAGATTTTAAGGAGCATCTTAAGAAGCTTAGTGGTATTCCCGTCCTTTTTATTCCAGGCAATGGTGGTAGCTACAAACAGGCAAGGTCCTCATAGTCTCTTTAACCTTGATTAGAATATTACTGAAACACCTGGCTATTACTTATAATTATTTACTTTCATATAATTATTTTTTGAAAATCTTATAATCATTACTGTAGTGTAGAGTTTTATAGTCACTATATGATATAACAAATTTTTGGTTATGTCATATGAGATAAGGTAGATCAGATCCCATTGAAAGTGTTGGAATGTATTATACAATAGACATATATATAGTATCATATATGGTACCTTTATTGTCGAGCTTATTTATCTTTATGATATTCTTTGATTTTATTTTTAATTTTTTGTGGTCATTACAATTTATAGGTACGATCATTGGCAGCAGAATCTGATAGGGCATATCAAGGAGGGCCTCTGGAGCATACATTTTATCAGGAAGCCTCCCTAACTCCTGAAGAGGGAGGGGCAGATTTCGATGTAGCTGGCTTTCAATTGCCCAATCGATATGCTTGCAGGCTAGACTGGTTTGCAGTGGATCTTGAAGGTGAACATTCTGCAATGGATGGTGGAATACTTGAGGAACATACAGAATATGTTGTAAATGCCATTCACAGGGTATTTCTTTCTTCATTTTTGGCATTATTGACTCTAGTAGCATATGAAATTGGATGATCATCCAAAATTTAGACAAAATACTCGTGAACGGTCAATCAGGGAGATCTTGAAAATTGAGATAAATGGCTTCAAACTTTGTAATTAAACTAGCATATTTAATATAGGTGCCAATATTGAGGACATGGGATCCTGTATAGAAAAAAATATTGAGGACATTTAAAAAAAATGATTTTATCACTGTACCTCTCATTGCGTAAGGTTAATGACGTTAAGCTGAAACATTAAACGTTTTCACTGAACCAAGAACCATGCAACTCTTGGTGTCCACTATTACCTTTCTCCATAGCTTCAGATCACACTTTTCTTTCCCTGTGTCTTATCTTGTCATCAACATCTGATAACATTACACCATATTGGCACTTAATTGAGTTTGTCAATTCTTGTCGTCAATTGTGGTTGTATATGTTTTCTTGAAGACCTTTATGCAGAAGCTATCATATCTCTATGCTTACAGATTTTGGACCAGTACAGAGCATCATATGATATTCGAGAAAAAGAAGGTGCTGCAACCTCAGGGAGTTCGCCAAAAAGTGTGATTTTGGTTGGCCACTCTATGGGTGGTTTTGTTGCTAGAGCTGCCATCATACATCCTCGCTTGAGGAAGTCAGCAGTTGAGACTGTTCTCACACTTTCAAGTCCACACCAGTGAGTCCTGTAGATTCAATGAAATGCGTTTTTATTCCTTTAACGAAGACGGCTTTATTTTTTACAAATTGTTTTGCGTTGATCAAATTTTAATTGGGTTACCTATTTTATTCAGATCACCTCCTGTGGCATTGCAGCCTTCCTTGGGTCATTACTTTGCACGTGTAAATCAACAGTGGAGAAAGGGGTATGAGGTCGAAACCACTCGCACAGGACAATTTGTGTCTAATCCCATACTCTCTCATGTCGTTGTTGTCTCCATTTCTGGTGGTTACCATGATTATCAGGTACATCTATCTTTGCATCTTTTGCTTTAGCTGGGTTGGCAATCCACCAGAATCTCTGCCTAATGAGGGGCTCTTTATATGTTTGTATGATTCAGAACTAAGTCTGGTCAATGAGGATCTCAGTCCTATTTTCTTACATCTAGTTTTTCTTTTTCATTTTTTTTTCTTTTTCTTTTTTATGTCGAGGAACCTCTCCAAGAGCCTTTTGGACCCACCCCTGTAGGGCAAATCCCGGTCCCGTGCACCGCACTCTCGGAAGTTTCCCCACATGGAACTGGTTAAATTGCTGGCTTTTCACCAAGGGGTGTGGCCCCAAAGAATTGTTTGCACTCATGAGGTGTTGAACCTTGGACCTTGAAGGGAGTGATACCCCAAGACCAAGGCCTTCACCACTTGGGCCAAGCCCTTGGGGTTTTACATCTAGTTTTTCTAGTAGCTTTATGTAACCTGCAGTATCTAGCAAATTAACTAGGCATCATGCTCTTTCATAAACACTCTAGAGTAGCTGCCTGCTTGCTGTTTTTCCCATGCTTCTGTGGATGGTTCATGTAATATGGTGGATGCAAGTTCCCTTTTTCATTTTTGTTTCCTTTGGCTGATCAATTAACCCTGCTTTAATGAATGGTTGAGGTTGCTGTCTGGTGGGTTGCCATGAAAGTTCATTTTTTGGTTTTTGTATTGATGTAAATGCTTTCTATGAATAAAACTTCTTGATTAACTATGAAAAAAATGCTTTGTATGTACCTTAATCTGGTGCACTGAGCATTTATGCATATTGTTTTCAGGTGCGAACAAAATTAGAATCCCTTGATGGTATTGTGCCTCCTACCAATGGCTTTATGATCAGTAGTACTGGCATGAAAAATGTGTGGTTGTCAATGGAACATCAGGCTATTCTATGGTGCAATCAGCTAGTTATCCAAGTGAGCGAAACTCTCTTCAATTCAAACTTTACATTTGGATAAATGATTATAACGCCCCGTATACTTGGGCTATGCCTATATCTCATCAATAAATTTGTTATTTACTGATAAAAAGGATTTTAACGTGTCTGTTCTTTTCTAGGTGTCACACACTCTTCTGAGTTTGATAGACTCCAGAACTGGCCAACCATATCATGACACTCAACAGAGACTTGCAATATTCACAAGGATGCTTCGTAGTGGCATACCGCCTAGCTTCAATTGGAAGATGCAACCACAATTAGCATCCCAGAAACCGAAGCATGTTCCCATCAAGGATGTCAAACATGCAGCTGGTATTATTCTCTACTTTTTTCTACTGTCTGAAAACTACATTGTTGCACATTTCAGTTTTCTGAAAGTTCTGGAACATTCGTTTCTTTTATAAGCAATGTTGCTGAATCGATCTTGATGCCAAGTTAGTGATTTTGGTAGAAAAAGTTCGAGCTTTTAACGAGGATAATTTCTTCTGATTTTTAGGTAGTAAGAGTGAAAGCAGTAACTTTTGGCCTTAGTAAACTAGAAAACCAACTTCAGCACTATTGTTCCGAATGGTATGGTTGAACTAAAATTTCTCCCTGAAGTTATTATATTTCTAACTGTCATAAATCATAGCGTGCTGCTATTAAGAAAGATCTGAAATCTTTTGTTTATTTATTTTTTATAAGTAGGAAGAAGTTTTAGGCCCCATTTGGATTCAGATATGAGATGAGATAAGTTGATATGAGTTTGGAAAGTTGAATAAAATATTAGTGGAATATTATTTTTTAATATTATTATTGTTTTGGAATTTAAAAAAGTTGGATTGGGATTTGAAAAAGTTGAATTGGTTATTATATTTTGTGTGAAATTTTGGAAAAGTATAATTATGAGTTTAAAATGAGATGAGATCATCTCAACTTCGAATCCAAACTAGGCCTTATTAGAAACGAATGTATAGGCGAAGCCCATGTACACGGGAAGTTTACAAAAGAAAAATCTGAAATCCTATGTTTAAAAACCATTCGTTTATTTCTTATTTTGTGCTTCATGGAGAGAAAACAAGGAAACAGAAAATTCCACATATCTGTCGTGGGCCTTACTTTATAGACAACCATCAAACACATTGAATGTGCTTTTTCTTGGCAAATGCTTTTAGACATTTTAGACATATAGAAGTGGTTTAAGTGCCTATGCCCAGTTGCTATGTTTTTAATACTTTTCCTGACCAAAATCAGAAATCTGATTTCATAATGAGGGTTCCAGGAATAAGCAATATTTCGGTGATGATTTTTAACAGTATCAGTAGTAGTATTTTCAACAATGTCTCAAAATTTTTAATTTGATTATGAAATTCAGTTGCTGTATACTTAGAGATCCTGGGTTTGAAATTATGCTTTACATGCAGCATAAAGAGGCTTGATGTAATTATTGGGGTCAAATGTTCACTGTTTTGACCCTCATATTTAACCATGCAAGGATAGGCTTCTTTTGATATATAACATGCATGAGAGTTTAAGTTTCATAGCATATGGGACTCAATGCACCCTTGCATAAGACATTATAGTCAAAGTTACACGGTTTTATCATACAAATTATCTCACTTTTCTACCACATGGTTCAGCTGCTTGTCCCAGCAATGTTCATTGGAGTGATGATGGCCTTGAGAGGGATCTATACATTCCGACGACCACTGTCACTGTTTTAGCAATGGATGGTCGGAGGCGATGGTTGGACATCCAGAAACTGGTTAGCTCCTTCAGAGTATTCATACGAAAGAAACTTGCTCTGTTGATTATTCTTTTCCTCAGTTGATTGCTTAGATATCCTATTCTCTATAGTTCTCCCCCTCTTCATGATTCATGTTTCTGGATAAGAGTTTCTTTGACCTTGGTGCCATATTGTTTTATATTTCTATGCGTAAAAAATACAAGTCCTCAAAAGCTCAGTGATGCTCTCAGATGTAATAACCACTATTAATCATCTTTTATATGTGTTGCAATTAGGATTTTTTTTGTTGTCTTCCTCATATACGTATTATATATATATACATTTTTGCGATACCATTCATTCATTATGATTCTGTTTTAAAATCCTAGCCAAAAGTTACTCACATTCAGCCTGTACGGTGTAGGGGTCTAATGGGAAAAACCATTTCATATTTGTGACAAACCTTGCTCCGTGTTCTGGGGTTAGACTTCATCTGTGGCCAGAAAAGGGAACTTCAACTTCAAAGTTGCCTTTGAGCGGTAGGGTTGTTGAGGTGACGTTGAAAATGGTGTCTATTCCATCAGGACCAGCACCAACACAGGTACTAACTGCTGTATTCATGGCTAGAACTCACATTTTGTGAACTTGTTTGTTTTTATACTCAGTGAGCCTTCCCAAATTGGAGTGTTTTTTTTTTGTTTGTGTTTTTTGGGTGAAGTGCTGTCCTTAAGTAGGACATTTAAATTTGGTTGCTATCAGACTCTGGCTGGACTAAAAAAATCGTTTCAGCAGATATGATTGGCATTACTTATATTTCTTGACCTGCTTTATGTTTACTAGATTGAACCTGGCAGTCAGACTGAGCAAGCTCCTCCATCTGCTGTATTTTGGTTGGGACCAGAGGATATGCATGGATTCAGATTTTTGACCATCTCAGTTGCACCTCGTCCGGTATTTTCTTTTTTATGAAGATTCTTTTTCTACATATCAAGTTGGGAGGTTATTAACAATTTTCTTTTTCTGTGTGACGCTTCTATCTCATTGGTGCACCATCTTAAGCATACATAAAAAGCCCATGTGACACCTTTGCTTTTTTATATTCTATTTTTTCCTGCAAGGGACTGTTTTTTCTGGTATTCTTAGGATATTTTTAACCTTTATTAACAAAAATGTAAACTTTGTATAAGCTTATTGCTGGTATAGATTCTTTTGGTGACAATCTGGTGCTCAGACTGTTTCAGGCAGACCTCCACCAGCAGCATCCATGGCAGTTGGGCAGTTCTTTAATCCCGAGGAAGGGAAGATAGAGTTTCCTCCCTTATCCATGCTTCAATCTTTTTATTCTCATAAGGTTATTATCTCATGAAGCAGCTTAGATACCTCCTGGAATATGAAATAGTAGAACCTTCATCTGTTCCATTTATTTATTTTTTTCATTTTTTATTTTATTTCCATTAATTTAGCTCGCTGATCTTTCACTGGTTCATGACTTTGATGTGAAGCAGGAGACACTTGTGAAGGAGGATCATCCCCTTGCTCTCAATCTATCTTTCGCCCTTAGCTTAGGGCTTCTTCCTGTCACTCTGTCATTGAAAACTGTTGGATGTGGAATTAAAAATGCTGGGCTACCAGATGAAGCCGCTGGAAATGTAGAAAACAGTAGTAAGTAATCTAATATATAACAGGTTTTATGAATAAAAGATACTTTTGATAAGTAACAGATAGTTGTTATTGATATGATCTAAAAAGGTCTATCCCGTGTACACAGGAAGTATACAACAGACTTCCTAATGACATACAACAGACTTACGAATAAAAGATACTACCTGCTTAAGTTGGTGGTAGGCTAAACAAAAGCATCTGTGGTTTATTTAGTCTGATGTATATCTCCAAAAGAGTAAAGGTGGATAGTTCTTGCAATTGTCCGAACATGTGTTTGGATGAAGTAGACTATCCAACCTTAACAAAAGCTATGGTCTTAGATCTCAGGCTTTTGTAGTGAATTTGACTAATAGTTTGGCAGATGTGGACCTACAGATTTCATGAGCAACCTCTTTATTACAGGGCTTTGTAAACTGCGCTGTTTCCCACCTGTTGCACTTGTGTGGGATGATACATCTGGTCTTCACATATTTCCCAATCTGTACAGTGAGACAATTGTTGTCGATTCCTCACCAGCACTTTGGGGTTCAACTCGGGATTCTTTGAAAACTACTGTTTTGTTGTTGGTAAGAGGTCACCTAAATAAAAGTGTCTTGTCACTTAAATATGATATTAGCATGCAATGTTAGCAGGTTATAGTGTTTTTTATTATCTCATTCCCCCATTATACTGATCTTAGCTTTTAATTTCTGCATCACTTTGCTCAGGTAGACCCACATTGTTCATACAGGACAGGCATCACTGTCTCTGTCACTGCAGCTTCCAGCAGATTTTTGCTCATGTATGGTCCACAGGTGATAAGTTTAAACAATGCTGGTGTGGATGCATATTCTAATTTTGTGCATAATATTTGCCTGCTTGGGTTTGTATGCGTGCTTATTTCAAAAAACATAATTGCTTCAGTCTATTATATTTATGTTTACCTTTGTGGGTTATTAGACTATTTTCTGGCTCTTGCTTGAGACAAAATTATTTTGTCTCATTTTGTATACTTTCTGTGTACATGGGCATTGCCTAGTTTCATTTGATCAAGAAAGACTCTTACTTATAAAAAATATATATATATTATTAGTAGAAAACATCGGGATGAGTTCTCCATTCACATGGCATCCAATGCCAAAGGTTACCATCAAGGTTATGTGGAGCGAAGTGGTTAGAAGAACAGCATGCAGTAACAATGTTTCTTTAACCTATATGCTTCATTTGCAATTTTGTGACTATAATTCCTTTAACACTCAGACTTTGGGGCTATAGAGATTTAATGATGAACTATTTGAACTTCTAATTTGCAGCAATCTATTAGAAAATATATGTGGAATTATCACCTATAGATTCGAAGAAAAACTATGAATTTCCAACTGTTGTGTTTTTTAATGCAATTCTTGGGAAACACACAAAATGTATGATGAGGGAACCTTTTAATTTCTCTAAAGCAATCTTGAAACTGATGTTCAAGCAATTGCTAAATCCGTTAGGTTTTATAATGAAGAGCAAATTGCCCCAACTAGGTGTTTTCTCCTGTGTACGCCAATGTACTTGGCTACGCCTATTGGTATTAATAAATTTTTAATTATAAAAAATAATGAAGAGCAAATTGGACGTTTGATTTAAATGCACATCTGAAACTAATCAACCTCAAGCATGCTTTGATAAACGCTAGTATTGGTCCTGTGATTTCTGGGTGTTACTGTTCTCAATAGAAGGCTCAACAATAAGTAACTAATATTTTCTGAATGTGGTTCACCATTACGAACTGCCACTAATTCAAAGCCCAGGCTATTATAATTTTTGGTTTTCTATGCCTCATACCTAGCAGCGGTTATAATGTTATTAAACTGTATTCATGCAGATAATTGGTTTCTCCATTGCTGTAATCTTTTTTGCTCTAATGCGGCAAGCACGTTCCTGGGATCTCGATCTGCCCATACCTTCGATGCTGTCGGCTGTAGAATCCAATTTGAGAATGCCAGTGCCAATTTTTCTCCTTGCCATTGTCCCAATTTTGGTCTCCTTGTTGCTGACCTCTTTGATGTCCCAACCATTTCCTCCATTTGCTAGCTTCATCATTGTCTCAGTGGTTTGTTACTTATTTGCAAATGGGTTCATTATCATTCTGATTTTGGTAACACAATTGGTCTTCTATGTGGCTGCCATTATACATATTTTCATTAAGACGAGGTTAGTAGGCTCTTTCTACAATCCCACTAGTATGGAATATGGTATGAGTTGATATGTTTGTCACTTTAAATTGTTTTGATAAGTTTTTTTTTTTATAAGTAAAAATATATTAAGACCAGGCAAAAGTCAATTACAAATGTTCACAGCAATTACAAACAAGAAAAGTCATGTCCTATCTACTAGACACATTAGTAGCTAAGAAATCATGTAGGTCCATATCGTTGAAATTCACAGCAATGGACCAAGTACAGAGAGTTCTAAAAAATAAAGCAATCAATTCCTCCTTGGTTTTCTCCTTGTCTTTGAAAGTTTGCTCGTTCCGTTCTAATCAAAGGCACCACATGATACATATGGGAATCATCTTCCATACAGCTCTGATATGTCACTCGCCTCTAATGGAGTTCCAGCATGCCATTGTTGCCATTACGGTCTCTGGCATAACCCAAGCTAACTCCAACCTACTAAAGACCGCACACCAGAGGGCTCTAGCTGTCCGCAATGTAGAAGGAGATGATTTACCGACTCCCCCCCCATTGCGACACAGACAACACCAGTCTATGATAATAATTCCCATTTTCCTCAAGTTGTTTGTAGTAAGAATCTTCCCCAACGAAGCTGTCCAAACGAAGAATGCCGCTTTTGGGAGTACTTTGTGTTGCCAAATCTTCCCCCACGGAAATTGCGTCGCCGGTCCTTGACTGAGCATTTTATAGAATGAACGGACTGTGAATTTTCCTCTGCCTTCAGGATTCCACCATAATCCATCTTGAGTCTGGAGGTTCGGTCTTTGTGAGTAGATGAGACTGAAGAATTTCTCAAAGGAGTTTAGTTTTCAATCCTGTGCTGCCCGGTTGAAGTTGATGTTCCAATGTAGACGGCCTCCATTTGCCTCCACCGCCTCTGCCATAGTGATGTTTTTTGCGCTAGCTACCTGAAAAAGAGAAGGAAACAAGCCAGTCAAGGCCCTATTGCCACACCAGGCATCCTTCCAAAATCTAATTCTTGAACCTGCACCACAAAGAAGCCTAGTGTGCTGATGAAAATTATCCCATCCACTTCTAATATTTTTCGACACCCCTACACCACACGATCCTTTGACCACATTGGAGCTCCACTCTCCCCATGCTTCCCCGTATTTATGATCAATTACTATTCTCCATAGAACTTCTGGTTCTTGATGATACCTCCATAACCATTTACCAAACAACGCTCGATTGAACAACCTCAGTACAAGCTATAAGAGGTCTTCATAAGTACGAGATAAGTTTCATCAACAAGTTCTCGTAATTGTTTTGATAAGTAAGAGATAAGTTTCATTGATGATAGTGAAAAAAGGTAAAGCCTAAGCATACAGAGCGTATACAAAAGAGCACCTATGTACAAGCTAAGAGCTGAAAATTAAAAACAAGAAATCATGAACATTGTTCCCATTTAAAACAATAGTAGAAAATTACAGCAATAAAGTATGCATGAAAAAATCTTGTAACTCCGCCAATGTATGTTCCTTGTTTTCAAAGCAGCGATCGTTTCTTTCCCTCCAAAGACACCACATTAAATTGTAGATATCTTATTTGTAATATTTGTAGAAACCAACCCTCACACCTGAACCAAGATGAGAAGAGAAAAAGGGAAAGTACTTGGTGTATCCCCAGCGCCCCCCCCCCCCGCGCCGGGGGTCCCGCATTATCTATGTAGTGAATCATGGTTTTATTGGAGAAAACTTGGAAATACCACTCTGTTTTTATGAATAATATTCTTTAACTCAATGTGAATAGACTAAATGATAGTACGCCACTTTTGTTTATGAAATTGAACAAAAAATATGTTCTTTTTTTAACACCTTGACATTTTCTTTTATTTATCTGTATGTTAGTCTAAAATTTCATCTGCTGAATGGTAGCAACTATTATTTTTTTCAGGTGGGAGGTGTGGGAAGGAAAAGTCATCTTTGGATCTTTTCACTGGTTTTTTAATCTGTCCTCCCGTTTTTCCTCGTTAAAGGTAACTACATATCTCTAATACAAATGTGCAATGGATTCTAGTGGACTGGACTAAAATTTCTTTTGTGCTATCATGTTGTCTTCACTTTCTGACCGGCCCAGATTAGTGGGAAAAGATAAGGAAAAAAATTTACCATGGCACAAAAATTTATATCCCATTTTGTTTCCTTTCCTTTTATGTTTTTGGGCAAATGTTAACTTGTCGATTTTGATCTAATCCAATCATAAAACAGGTGGTAAGGGTTCTAAGAGTCAATCCCTTACTTGTTACAGCACTCACTGCAGTTATTTTGGTATGCTTGGTTCACCCAGCGCTAGGATTATTCACACTCCTCTTATTTCATGCTTTGGGCTGTCATAATATGCTGTGCAGGTATTGTTCAAGTTTAAATTCCTTCTGGGTTTTTTTTATGGTGTGATGTGTGAATCATTGAAATAAAGACGTGAGCTTCAAATTTGTGGATTCGCTTAACTGTAGGCTATGTGCTGCTACTCTCTCTCTCTCAAGTAATATATTTTGCTAAAAAATTGAGGAAATTTCTCTCTTTGATGGGAAAAATTATTAGTATTTACACATGCATGTCAGTGAAAGCCATGGAAAGTTAGAACGTACAATTTCTACAAGCCATCTCTAGAATGATGACATGGTAAAAAAGTAGGTAACTTAAATTTCAATGAATTCTGCCACAAATGATGTGCAAGACTGTGCAACTAGGAAAAAAATTGTTCATCTGATCTGTTTCACTGTACTGGAATGCATGATAGGATGTAACTAGACAAGAAGCTAGTCCCTAGTGCACAGGGGATATAGGGAACATATTATCTCTTATGAGAACAGCCTCAACCACACAAAAATAAAAAAAAACGAAGAAAAAAGCATCGAAATGGTGGAGCACTGGATGCTTATTTCTTGACACTTAGAAGGGTACACATTCACATTGTGTTATGTGAGTGCATTGACGCTCTGGTTGTGTTCTTTTTATTGGGTAGCAGTATTGATCTGAATGGATTTTGATGTTCAATTTGGTATTAATTCAGTGACCCTGATGTTTGTGACAAAAAAAAAATGACGCTAAAGTCCGATAGCCATGAGGAAACACTGCATAGGATGGTCTTTGATGGGAATTTGACGCAAATTACGGAGGGGCTTGTTTTGTGATTTTTCCTTCTGGTCCTGTTTATGTACTTTAATTTCATTGTTCTTTATTTTCTAGACTTTCCAATAATTTTCCCTTGCTCTCTCAATTATGGTCCATCTGCTAGACTTGACTCGCAGTTAAAGCTCAAGCATCCACAAGTGGGATGTATTATTAAGCTTATAATTGCTTATCGTATTTTGTTTCCTCAACTCTTAAATCAAACCCGGTGTATGGTGAAAGATAATATTACTTACAAGTAAAAAAAAATGTCAGATAGATAATAAATTTTCATGTGTGGCATCATTTGCGACTATGGTGATCCTAAGTGTTGCTTCATGTTTTTGTAACAGTTTTTTGACGGCTTCCTTTCGCAGCCATGCAAGGAGAAAAGAATTATTTGGCTTTAAGAATAGAGGTAACGACGGATCTCAGCAATTTACATCCAGATTTGAAGAAAGATCCAACCAGAGATTGCCTTCGGAAGAGAACAGTTCCAATAGTGTAGACTCTCCAAAAAGTTTTGGGGACACACAATTAGAGATATTCCATCACCAGCATGGCATGTTGATTTTGCATCTTGTTGCAGCACTCATGTTTGCTCCCTCACTTGTGGCTTGGTTGCAGGTATAAAAGATATCCCTTTCCTTGTCTAGAATGTGACTTAAAAAAAAATGAAAAAAAACTTTGGATGCTCGAGCAATTACCGTCACTGCTATCAACGCATTCTAGTTTCCTACACTGTGAAGATGTATGTTAGCTCAGTTTATACCAAAGACTGACTGCAAATAACCATATACGTGGACCCCCCCCCTCCCCCCCCCCCCCCAAAAAAAAAAACACACGTGCATGCAGCATGCATAAGGCCCAACTAAGTACCCAAGCAGTTACCAGCAATCTTATCTATACATCTCTTTCTATATTGTTTGAAAGTCAATGATCTCTGGAAGGTTGAGTTTACTGCCCCTGCATCCATTGATTTTGCTTCTATATGTGTATATTTTCCTCTCTATTTTTTTTCATCTTAATTTCTATGGCGTATCTTAATATTGGGTTCTAGTTGACATGCTGTATATCAAACTTCTTCTTGTCTTCATAGTAATACACAACATGGTTACAAAATGGGTGCTTTGTTCTTGGATATATATTGCATAGCAAATTTCCAAGCTTTGGAATTAAAACTTCCAACTTTAGTTACCAAGGCATGATGTTGCCCTTACCTACTGAAGCAAACCAATTATGCTCTGTATTATTTCAAACATGTGGCTGGCCTTAACAAGACTTCCCGACATGGTTGCAGAGAATAGGGATGGGCCAGAGCTTTCCATGGTTCCTGGATTCTGCTCTTTGCACTGGTGTCATCCTTCATGGTATTTGCAATTCAAAGCCTGAGTTTAATTACTTCCCGATCTCTTTTCCTGGCATCCCAAGCAGGGAAGTGAGACTTGATTTTGTCTACCTTGTTGCCGGATACTATTCCTATCTCTCGGGATTGGCCTTGGCTCCATACAGAGCAATTTATGTCATGGCTGCCATTGGCTTCATTTCTTTTGTTTCGAGGACTGTGCAGAGAAGAAACCGGGAAAAGGGTGAGGTTTCGATTGGGAGCCGAAAGCATTCACACCGACATTGAGAGAGCTTTTTTCATCAAGTCATTTACTGCACATAAAGATCGTTTTTTGGTAGGTGCAATGCTAGATTCCTGGTCTCCTGAAAATCATATATTATCGTCTGATATCCGCGATTCATCCACAAGGGTCGTCAGGTGTTCTTGGAAATCATTCCAAGAGCCACAGTTTTGCTTTGCTAGCAGAATCCTCGCATTCAAGAGACATTATGTGCAGGTGAAAAGCTGTAATATGATGGGAAGGAGCAAAACTTTATATCTGGGGGCTTTTATGGGAGGCTGGGTCTTTTTTTTTTTTTTGTGTGTATTGGGGCCATTTTGTGACATTTAGTTGGCATTTTTGAGCAATTTGTCAAAAAATCAACGGAGGAAAGCCGCATGTCTTACCATTAGGAGCAGAGTGTTGACTTGTGAAGTGTGCTCTTAGCAGAGAAGAATGGTGATAGTTTGGGATTGCATGTTCAAAACAAGCCGGACGATAAATCCAATTAATGAATTTTGAATTTCTTCTGCAATCTGATTGTGATTTATTAGTGTGTTGATTGGCTGCTGCAAGATGATACTTTTAGTTCATAAGTCAAAAGGACTGATTCTAAAATTTGAATACCACGCCACTAGTTTTTTCGTAATGGATATGGATGCTTTGTTTCGGACCACAGAATAAAACCAATTCACTTTAATAAACTAAATTACAATGACAATATCACATATCGTGATCATAAATACTCATATTACAGTACACAACATTCAATTTAAGAGTAATGAGAACCATTTATTAATTATTATGAAGGAGCCTTTGAGAAAGTTAATTTCTTCCCAATCCTGAATCCGATAGACCAAAGCAAGCACGGCAGCACAAACATAACTACATGGATCCTGTTACTCTCTGCTTTCCAAGCAACTAGCACAAGAAACAGAGGCAGAAAGGCAAAAGGAAGGCTAAGGATGCAAGTAATGCTGCGGTGAGAAAGTGTGGAGAGAGACCAGACTGGATGCAGCAGAGCCACCATGTCCGGCACCTGTGTTACGAGGTGGACTCGATGTAGGTGAGTGCATATAGTCCCAAACGGAGTCGGAAATACCCACCGTTACAAGCATTGCAAATAATAAGTATCATGCAAAATGAAGCAAAGGGAACCCCTAACATTCTGGCTGCCATCTCCACTGAATTCAGGCAATGAGTGAGTTTATTGTGTCTCAAAGTGGTAGCTTTATATAATAAATAAATGCAGGGTAAATGTGAGGTGCCACAATCTTCCTAAACTTATCAACTTGCTTGTTACACAAGGTAATGGCGCATTTTGTCCATTTAGTCAAGCTACCACGTACCCAATAGTCAGGGTTCCACCAATATGTTTGGTTCTTCGTCATCTAGATCAAGAACAGCAACTGGGATTGATGTTAGACTCCTACTCTAAGCCCTGCGTTTTCTGAAACACAGAACACGTAGTTTCCCTTTAATTACCAAGAATTGGACAAAATAAAAAGAAAAGAAAGGAAAATCTGAAATCTTAATGGCAATGTGTCCGGTGGTTTTATCTTCCAGAATTTACCACTAATCAAACCAAATATAAAAAAAAAAAAAAATTCTTGGAATTAAAGCAAACAAAGAAAATGAAGATGAAAGGTTTTAAAAATGGGGTTGGATTTGTTAGCATTGAACTTTTTTGTTTGCCCATTTTCAACTTGGTTTCTCGGACTATGTTCTGGTTCTTCGTTAAACACCTTTGCACGTGTAACTGCAAGTGTAAGAGCATACAAAACAGGTATGGATGAACACGAAGAGGCCAACTTGCCTTACGGATACATTTCTTTTCATTTATATAATACACCACTGAATGTCTAGATTAAAGATTTACAAATTAAATCAAATATGAGAAATAGCAGATTTACAGGTTCAACAAATGGTAACGTTTACAAGAGAAATCAGTAATGTTTACAAGAGAAATCAGAGGAGTAAAGGCAGGAAGGCTCATGAACGTGGCCTTTATTTTCGGAATTTCCTGCTGTAACTGCTGATCCGAATTGCTTATGAATATGTAGGATTTGGTCAAACAGTAAGAACAAGATCACAATGATGGAAAACTATCGTGTCTTTTACGGCGAGAGATCTCTGTTTATATATCAGTTGTTAGAAAAAAATAGCGAAAAAATATCTCAAACTTAGTTTATTAAATTGCTCTACAAGTTTTTCCAGACTTACAAATCACCAGCATTATTTTCAATGATAAAGTGCATTACGTAGTATAAAATTAGAGTGACACTTAACAATTTTACAATCTAAAAATTATCTCAAAAGAAAATAAAGAGAGAAATTTTTCTTTTTTTAGATAATACCAAAGACCAAACTGAGGGAGACCATATATATAGCCTGCTGTCATATGACTAGCCTTAAAAGCCCGCCATTTAACTACAATTAATTTGCAGTTACAAGCTAAAAATAAACAGCATGTAGCCATCCGTTACAAACCAAGTAACGTATGGCTTAATGCCATACGTTACACAATAAAGTAACTGCAAGGCACGCCCTTCCTACCCTTCAGCTGACATCAGTCAATATACCAAGTATGCAATGCTAGAATCTATTTACAATTGTCCTGGGTTAATGTAGCAGATTTACAGGAAAGTTTTAAATAAGGAAATAATTGAGGCACTACACAAGGAAAGAAAATATTTTCACATTATTACAGGCATCCGCAAATCATGGTGCAGTTATAAATCAATCTTGGCTGTCAACGTTGCTGGTGATTATTTCCCTAATAGTACGGATTCTATTGGGTTGTTGACTACGAGAAGTTAAGATTAGAAAAATTGCTTGTTTTTAGCAGAGGAAATAAGGCAGCTTACAGGAAGAAGGTAGCTGGGCTTGGAAAGCACGACGTAATATTTTCCAACGGTCGAGTTTTTCAAGTTGGATGCTGTTTTGGCTTCTTAACAGCTATGAGCTATATATGATTAAAGTTCGTAAAGAATTGTATAAAGACGACAACCGTCGATCTCAAATATTGAAATTAAAGCAAAAAAGAAAATAGAGATCAAAGGTTTTTAAATGGGGTTGGATTTGTGAGTATTGTACATTCTTGAACTGCTGGGTGGGGTCTTGAATTGTGAGCGTTTCCGACACTTCGATTCTCAATCAGGGGTGTCCTCCACGAGAAGACTCGCAGCCAAAGAAAGGGTCTCTTCATTCAAACTGGCCATGGCAGCCACAGACTTGATTCCGGGGCTCAATATACAATCCGCATTTTGCCCATTCTGGGTTTTTCGGACCATGTTTTGGTTCTTCATTAAACATCTTTGTACGGATTCTATTGGGTTGTTGACTACGAGAAGTTAAGATTAGATAAATGAGTAATGATACGGTACAATCATTTTTACAATCATGTTATAATGATATCAAAGTATCCCTCGTTTATAATATGATTGTATAAAAGATTATAAGAATAATTGTATGTGTATTATTATTCTAAAAAAATCGCTTGTTTTTTGCATAGAAAAAAAGGCTTAAAGAAAGAAGGTAGCACGACATAATATTTTCCAACGGTCGAGTTTTTCGAGTTGAACGTTGTTTGGCTTCTAAATGGCTATGAGTCCGTGATTGTGTTTTGAGGTGTAAAAAATATTTTTATGTAATTAAAAGTATTTTTAAAGAAAAAATAACATATTTGATAATTTTATAAAAAATATTTTAGTCGGTTAAAAATCAGTTATTTTAAGAATTACCAAATTAGAGTTTTTGAACCTGTTTAGGACTGTATTTTGAGATTTAAAAAATATTTTTAAGTAGTTAAAAGTATTTTAAAAAAATAATATGTTTAATAACTTTATAAAAAATATTTTAGTCAATTAAAAAAAATTAAAAATCAATTTTTTATTTTTTATTAAAAAATTCTTATAAATAACTATATATTTTTAAAAAATACAATAAAAAACTATAATATTTCTCTTTACAATCTTAAATCTATCCTATATATGATTACGAAAGTTCGTATAGAACTGTATAAAAAGGACACTGAGTGCTCTACAACCCCCAACCGTACCGTGGGTTCGCGGTCCGCCTTTATCGTGTAACTTCCTATAGCTATAAGAGAAATTCTATTTGCGTATCCTTTTCGATTAAAAAAAAAAAACACTTTGTGAGAGGGACATTATTATAATCTTAAAACGAAAAAATATTTCACTTATCATCCTTTACGTTACACATCAATATGTAATTTTTCATTTTAATCATTTTATTTAAACAAATATATTTATACAAAATAATGATATATACAAGTTTTAAATATATAATTATGCAAGTTCTGCGTGAACGGTGAATGGTCCTTTGTTTTTTTACAAATGTGTTAAAGTGGGATGGTAGTAATTGCTTTTTCTAACAACAATTCAATCCTTAGAATTCTCCCCAACTTCGTGGCCTCGAGATCTTCCTCAAATGGTTCTGTTTTCAAATTAGCAGCAATGGAATTAATGGTGCTTAACAAGCATCCATCACTCCACGAAATTAAGGAGTATAAACCATATATGAAGAAAAAAAAAATTCCAATCAAGTCAGTCACGAATGAAGATGTCTCTCAAGAATGTATGCCATAGTCTCATTTCTAAATTGCCTCTATTCGAGTCTCTTGATCTACAAAAGAATTTGTTTACAATATATATATATATAATTTCTTTATAAAAAAAAGAGTACTATATACTAAGAAAAATACAAAAACTAGAAACATTATATGTATCTTACAAAAGTCATGAAATTTCACTATGCTTTCCTTTAATTATTCCTCGTTTTTCTATGATTGCCTTGCTTCACCCACCTCTTGCCAAGGCAAAGTTTGCGTTTCTGGGTCTGCAAACATCCTCAATACCTGATTCCTGAGGCCATTGTCCGTGACCTCACAAAACCGGCTCGACCAATCCGGCGGTTGGACCGCTCTAGTTCCCAGACCAGGTGCTCGATCCTTGGACCCGGCATTTTGGTCATCCTGCCAATCAGCCACATAAGTTGCCACTCTCCTATAGAATTTCTCCTTAAAAACTTGCCAAACTTGGTACTTGTAGTGATTAATTACCATCACTCCCTTGTCCACGTTCACATACTCAAAACCCTTCCTGAGATGAAAATGGTGCACCACATTTATCAATGTGGAGTTCAATGCCTCCGGCTTCACTATACTCTTGTGCCGCTCCGGCGCTGCCAGCCGACAATTGTATCTGGCAGTCACCCCCTGTTCCGGCACATGTTTGAGCCCCGATGGCCCAAAACTGTAGCACGACACACGCACCTCCCCAACATAGCTGTACCTCGATTGGTTTTGTAACACATCGTGCAGCACCAGACCTGATGGTAAGTAAAAGAACTCATCCACATCAATAAACCCAACCCACTCGCACGTGTCCCTTGCCCTTAGTGCACAATGGGAGAACCCAGCTTCCTGGGTCTTGATCCATGGCCACACGTGCCTTGTAATGTTGTAATTGACTTCATTGTCTATGTCCTTGTTCTTGGATAACATGTCCACGACATTATTAATCACATCTTCGATGTCGTCGTCACTGTTGTTGTCGTAGATAAACCATCGTTGCACCCCTATTCGGGCATGGTACATCACCCATTCTTTCAAGAACCGTGCTTGGTTCCGCAGCATGGTGCATACACACATCTCGTACTGTTTTCGGGTATACGGGTCGTTTCCAGTTCGGAGCCCCGACCTCGGTCTGGCTATGGAGCGGAAGGTTCCTCTGCCTTTCACTCTGACTGACACCTTGACAGAATTGTTGATCGTGCTCATCCTACGTGGGCTGTTCAGAACACTTAAGGGGGTTTTGCACCGTACAATTTCCTGTGCAATCGATACGACGTCGGACCTTAGTAAAAACTTTGGTCTCCTGAAATCCCAGCCGTACACGCACTCGTATTTGGAAGCATTGGAGAGTCTTTCGGGGCGTAGATTAAGGCCCTTCACGAACACGATCGTGGTGTTGTCCCGATCGATCATGGCTTCGTACGCAAGCGAGTCCCACCTGTGCGAGGGCCCTGGTGCTGGGACATGGCCGCTCGATTTCAAGGCAAGCGAGACCGTGAAGCCATGTGGCAAGCGCGGGCACCGTACGATCTGGTTATCTCGATCCTTACCGCCTTCCACGTCCACCGGCGGCTTCCTCAGCTGTCGCTGCGACAACTCGGCCGACAAATAAACACAGTCAATTTCCTCTTTGATAAATAATCGAGCCGACGGAAGGTAATTCAGGAAAACAAGAGCCTGGTCTGGAAGCATAACCGTCTCTCGAATTGAGATGGACCGAGTGACTGGAGAGTGGCCGGAAATGGATTCCATCGCCGGAGCTCGCCATTTAAAGACCAGCGCTGGTCGAAACGTTTCTGTTCAGATGATACGAAGTAATGAAAGTAGTTAATTCAATGTATTTTACTAGTACTACTTCATTTATTTCTGTTTTAGAATAACTGATCAGCACTATGATCATCTAATAAAAATAAAAGTTAACCAATAGAACCAAATCAGATCACGATAAATGGAAAGAAATTGTATACCTCTAAAATGATCAATGACATATATATTGTTTTAAATAAATAAATCACAGTACCTCCAAAGAGGAGGCGGAAAGTTGAGAAGGTGAAGCCAGTGAAGAAGACGCAAGAGAAGATAACGAATAGGGTGCACCAGAAGAACCTGCTCCAAGAAACGACGTCGCGGTGTTTCTTACCACGATCCTTCATTGCCGCCAGCGCTGCCAACTACAGAGACACCGCAAGTTTCCGCAACAAGTATCTCTTCTTCCCTCTCATTCATTAGATTTCGTTTGGCGTACTGGATTAATTTGAACTTATTTTCAAACTAAAAACAACAACAACAAAGAAAAAACAAGAAGAAAGAAACTTTCTCCGGGGTGCTCGAAAACTCTGAGGAAAGATTGCGTGCGTGCGCGCGCGTGAGAGAGTGAGAGAGAGAGAGAGAGAGAGAGAGAGAGAGGGAGATGGTGGATGGTGAAAGGGAAAGCGAGAGAAAATCGGAGGTGCTGTTACGGGGGGTTGATGATGGGAGAGAAAGCGACGACCACATCCGATCATAAATTTTTGCTGTTTCAGCCGCCTGTGTCGGTTTATATGCGGTCGTTAAAGCGTCAGTTCCGTCCCAATCCAGTACTTCCTGCTTTGTTTGCCAAAATGCTGATCCACCAACCAGATCACGACACTTCATAACCATTTGTCTAGTCTTTTGTCAGTGAAAAGAAGGAAAAAAAAAAAAAACAAAACAAAACTTGAGAAATACTCCGATTTGCCGTTTGATATTATTTTGATATTTATAAACGTTAAATTATTTATTATATTTTAAATAAAAAAAATTAAAAGAATTTAAATGATTTATTATATTTTATATAAAAATAAAATAAAATAATAATAATAAAATAAAATGAGATAGAATACTTGCTATATCCAAACTTTATAATATCACTCACATCTAGAATTTAGTTTTTTTTTTATTGTATTTTGTTTGGCCAAAGATTTTTATACTGAACTATAAAAATTTATGTCTTTTTGTATTTTCAATTTATATACTTTATTTATATTTATTACTTGAATAAGTATATATATAAATATTGTATTAACGTTTAAATAATTAATTTTCTTTATTTATTGTATTATTGGACTTTAGTCCCATGTAAAAATGCATCAACATATCGTAATCATAGACTATGAACTTATTATTTGAAATGTTTTGTTGTCTTTAATATTTTGATAAGTGAGAAAAAAAAAACACACATATAAAATATATATATATATAAATATATATATATATATATATTATCTTGCTATAGTCGCGCAGGCACCGTATTTGGCCGGATACCTTTCTTCTCATTCGTGCACTCCTCTTAAACATAAATAAATATTAGATTTTTTTTTACAATGCTACACCATCTTCGTCGGATTGCGGATTCCTATGTGGGTCCCACTCAAAAGTGTACATTCTCCTATATCTGCCACGTCATATAATAAAAAAGTGTCCAGATTTTGAGAAGGTTCTGATTCTGAAACATTTTGGGACGACGGTCGTACCTGGGGTAAGGTATGTCCAACGGCACACAATCCTATCATTTTATAAAATAGAAATATATTTATCATAAAAAATCTTATGGAAACAAATTTTTAAACTAATCTTTTTAATTAAGCTCCTTAAATAATAAAATTATTTTTATTATAAACTTTTTAAAAATATATTAAAAATAATTTTTATCTTTCAAAACAACTTTTTATGTTATTTTGAAATACTATAATTTTCTAAAAAAATAGAAGATTTTAATAAACAAAATTGAAGTTCTAATAGTTGACATAAAACATGGATTATTTAAATTACCAAAGTTAGTTATCAAAGAATTTAATGGTGTTATGCAAAAATTCTGGTGGAGTCAATATTTATATTATAAAACCAATATTCATTGAATTAATTGGCAACAACTGGGCAAGTCTAAACAAGCAGGAGGACTAGGCTTTCAATAACTTGTACAAAACCGCCTCAAGTCTCTAGCAGAGATAATAGGTTCTTAATACTTAAGTATTATCTAATAAATGACAGATTTTCTGGAGACAAAATCAAGAATCATTAATGGCTCCTATATCTGGAAAAGTATAGTTGTTGCATGCAAAACCCTTGATGAAAGAATGTCTCTTTTAGAATATAGGAAATAAAGTAGATCATGTGAGGATCTAGAAGGATAGGTGAGACGTTCCCATGTCAAACTTGTAAATCACTAGAAAAACGTGTTAAAAAGAAGAATCTTAATCAACAAAAAAATTATAAAATATAGAAATCATACTTGCAGAAATTATATTGAAAATAATATTAAAATCCCACGAATAATATATTAGTGGCCAAATCTTCCTCTCCTTCTTCTCACAAAAGTATTAGCTATCAATGGGGCAAGTCAATGGACACTCATAGAGAGGAGAGGGAACCTAACCATATATATAGAAGTCTTATGTGGAGTCCTCCCATTAAAAACTTCAAATCCCAATGGGTTTAAAAAGAATAAGACCCTTAAACTTCTAGGCCTACATACAATAAATCACATTTTTAAAATAGGATATAATCTTATTTTACCAAGGTGCAATAAACCCCATAATGATCACTTTAACTTAGTAGGTTTAACCAAAGCATTATGAGCTATTTATATCTAACCTGTTTTTATAAAGCATGCAATCAATAGTAGCCCACATTTGAAATTATTCTAACATTCTCCCACTTGGGCGAATATTGATTGCTATAAAACTTGTTTTGAAAAAGACTCTTGGGTTAGACAACATAGGTAGCCACAAAAATAGCTCAAATGATAGCACCTTAGAAAACACGATCCGGTCCAACAAGAATATCAACATTGAACATGGAAGTCGTTACACCCCTTAAACGATGTAAGACCACTCCATAGTTACAAATACTAATATCCTTATCGACATGGATTTCCATCTTCTGACCAAATGTGGTAGTATGTAGTATGAACTTAACATCAATGTGATCAAAAGCTGTGCTAATTCATATCAGTCCTCATAATGCTTCAAAAATGAAGCCATATGTCTTTTAAAGAGACTCGTCTTATGTCTTTATCCATAGTATCTCGAGATTTCAATAATATCATAATAAAAGACATAAGCCATATGCATGCTCAAAATATAGTTTATGGATAAGGGAGATATATATTATTATTAAAAAAAACTGTACCCAAATAACATATGGGTTGCCTACGTACCCCATAAAGGGATCAAGCTAAAACGTAGTTCTTTTTACAAAAGTAACTCCCACTAATCAAAAACATCAAATGTTTTCACAATACCCATATTAGTAACATGTGTTTTAAAAACTTTAAGAGCAATTCCCTTAGTCAAAGGATCTGCAATCATCGCCTCTGTATTTATATGCTCTATCTTTGTCTATCCTTCCTCAACTCTGTCTCTAACCACCAAATACTTAATATCAATGTGCTTGGACCCATTAGAGCTTTTATTATTCTTTGAAAAGAACACTGCTGTACTATTATCACAATAAATAGTAATAGGCCTCGAAATGGAATCAACAACATTCAGTCCAGAAATAAAATTTCTTAACCAAACAGCTTGGATAGTAGCACCATAACATGCTACAAATTCAGCTTGCATAGTAGAAGACGCCACCAGAGTTTGCTTAACACTTTTCCAAGAAATAGCACCCTCAGCTAACATAAAAATATAACCAGAGGTTGATTTCAAATCATCTTAACATCCAGCAAAATCAGAATCTGAGTAGCCTATCACTTCAAGGTGATTTGAACGCTGGAAAATAAGCATATAACATTCAGTCTTCTTCAAGTATCTCATAAATTTCTTACCTGCTTTCCAATACTCTTGTCTTGGATTTGATTGAAACCTACTAAGAACACTGACTGCATAGGCAATATCTGTTCTAGTGTAAACTTGAGCATACATCAAACTTCCTACAGCACTAGCATACGAAATATTCTTCATAGATTCCTTTTCAAGCTCATTTCTAGGACATTGAGTTTTGTTAAACTTATCTCCTTTTATGATGGGTACATCATCAAGTGCATAGTTTTGCATTTCAAACATCTGTAGTACACGCCGTATATAAGCTTTCTGAGAAAGTCCCAACAAACCACGAGCTCTATCACGACAAATTTCAATGCCAAGCACAAAAGAAGCTTCTCCAAGATCTTTCATTTCAAAATTAGCAGATAACATTTTTTTTTGTTTCATGAAGTAATCCCAAGTTACTACTAGCAAGCAAAATATCATCGACATTTAGAATGAGGAAAATAAAATTTCTCCCACTGGTCTTTCAATATATGCACTGGTTAACTTTATTTTCAACAAAATTAAGAGAAGTTACAATCTCATCAAACTTCAAATACCACTGTCGAGATGCTTGTTTGAGGCCATATAAGGACTTATTTAACTTACATACCAAGTTTTTTTTCCCTTCTCAATAAAACCTTCAGGTTGTCTCATATAAACCTCTTCATAAAGATCCCCATTCAAAAATGCTGTCTTTACATCCATCTGATAAAACTCCAAATCATAATGTGCTACAAGTGCCATGATAATTCTAAAAGAATCTTTTGATGAAACTGGCGAAAATGTTTCAGTATAGTCAATGCCCTCTCGCTGAGTAAATCATTTTGCAACTAATCTTGCCTTATTTCATTCAACATTCCCTTTTGAGTCCAGATTACTTTTGAAAATCCACTTGTTGTCTATAGTCTTAGCATCAGGAGGAAATTCAACAAGTTTCCAGACTCTATTCTTCTCCATAGAATTCATTTCATCTTGCATAGCACTTAACCATTTATCTGACTCAGGACATGTCAAGGCTTACTTAAAAGTAACAGGATCAACTATATGCCCAATATTAAAATCACTTTCTGACAAATATACAATGTAATCAATAGGCAATGCAGACCTTTTTTCCCTTTGCGATCTTCTCACTTGTGGCTCAGAAACTGACTCAATCACTGTTGGAAGTTCTTCTTGTTGCCCAGATTCTTCACTAACAATTTCAACCGGCTGAGAAACAACTCTTTCCTGTATAACAAAAATTGGAAAAATAACTGGATCTGGTTCAATAAAAAGTTCTTTCAACATAGAAATGCCATTATCACCAACATCATTCTTCAAAAATTTAGCAGTAATGAACTTAACAATTTTGGTACCACGATTAGAACAATAGAACTTATATCCTTTTAATCTATCAGAATACCCAACAAAATAACCAGGAGTAGATTTTTGGTCTAATTTCTTTTCAAGAGGATTATAAATCCTAATCTCAGTTGGATATCCCCAAACTCTGAAATGAGATAAACTTGGCTTACGGCCTGTCCACAATTCAAAATAAGTTTTTGAAACTGCTTTATTGGGAACCCTGTTTAAAATGTACACGACAGTTTTCAAGGCTTCACCCCATAGATATTCTGGTAAACTTGTTTTGCTCATCATACTCCTAACCATATCTTTTAGAGTCTGATTACGTCTTTCAGAAACACCATTCTACTCGGGTGTCCCAGGCATAGTGTATTGAGGCACTATTCCACATCCTTGTAAAAATTTTGCAAAATCACCCATATTTTGACCAAATTCATCATACTTCCCAAAATATTCACCACCATGGTTAGATCTTACAACTTTAATACTTTTCCCACATTGTTTCTCTACTACTATTTTGAATATCTTAAATTTCTCGAGAGCAAGAGATTTATCATTAATCAGATAGACATATCTATATCGAGAGAAATCATCAATAAAAGTTATGAAGTACTTATTTCCACATATGGTAGAAGGTAAAGATCCACTGATATCAGTATGTATTAAGTCCAAAATACTGTCACTCTTAGTAAAACCCTTCCTTGTGAATTTAGTCAACTTTCCTCTTATACAGTCCACACAAGTGTTAAAATCTGAAAAATCTAGAGAGGGAAGTATGTCGGCTTTTATCAATCTCTCCATTCTATCCTTTGAAATGTGCCCTAATCTCTTGTGCCACAATATAGAAGATGATTCACGGATTAAAGGTCGTTTTTTCGCTATATTGGTAACACAAGAGACTTCACCAAAAGAGTTCAAAGACATTCTATATAAACCATCACATAAGAGACCATTTCCAACCAGACGAGAATCATAAAACAATTCAACTTTTTCATTACCAAACTTAAAAGAAAAACCAGAATCATCAAATTTTGATATAGAAATCAAATTCCGTCTCATTGTTAGTACAAAAATTGTGTTCTCCAAAATAAGAGAAAAACCATAATCCAAAAATAATTTTATTACTCCTATAAATTCGACCTTCACATGAACTCCATTTCCAACACACAAGCTCACTTCATTCTCACTTGGCCTCCTTTTGCTTACGAACGCCTGCCGAGTTCTTTTTCTTCTTTTTCTCGAGCCCTGCCTTAAACTTAAGACAATCTTTTTGCCAATGTCCTTTCTTTTTACAAAACTTGCACTGATCATTTTTCATTATAATTTCTTTAGAACCACCAGAAGTCTGACCTCCAAACCTCTTATTGTGTTCATTTCGGTGTAACTTATTACCTTTTTGAAACTTAGTCTTATGATTATAAGAAGATCCCTTGTTTTGTTGTGGCTGAAAAGTCAATTACACAGTTTCAACAGTCTCACGACGCATCCTATACTCCTATTGGGCACATACTACAATTAAATCATTTAAATCTCATTTATCCCACTGAGCATTATAAGCAATCTTTAACTAATTAAATTGATTAGGAAGGCTATTGAGAACATGATAAACCAGAAAAGGCGCTGTAATGAAAATTTTAAGGGCTTATAGCTTAGAGGATATATGTATCATTTTCATAATGTAACTCTACTTGAACTGTCATATTTCATACTCATTAGTCTATCCATCAAGTTTCTAGTTTCAGCTTTATCAGATTCAACAAACTTTTGTCCTATGGCACCCAAAAAGTTTTTAGCATTGTCATTGTCCGAAATAGCTCCCATAATGGAATCAGATATAGAATGTTTGATGATTTTTAAACAAAGCCTATTATCTCTTTCCCACTTTTGATACTCAACCACATATTCAGCAGTGCTTTTATCAGTAGGATTTGAAGCCTGCTCTTCCAAGACAAAATCCAAACCCAAAAGACCAAGTGCAATTTCTACATCTCTTTTCCATCTCACATAATTATTTCCAGTTAAAGTTTCAATAGCAGATAGTTGACTTGAAATAGAGGAGGCACTCAAAACTGTGGAAATATGAAATAATATATATTATTTAAATATCATCCAAACCTAAAAGCATGCAGTCAATGGTTGATAACAAATCTATCTAATTAATATGGGCTATTAATTAGACAGCTCGAAAATAAGCCCAGAACCATATGAGCTTTATTACGATAAGAGCCTTGGTGTACCATTGTAAAGTCACATTTGGGTTGACTAAACAACATACTATAAGGTACTCTTAAAACATATCGGTAAGAGCCTTGGTGCATCATTGTAAAGTCACCTTTGGGCTAACTAAACAATATGCTATAAGGTACTCTTAAAACATATCATGAAAACAAATTAATAAAATCACATCAGTTTTCGAAATACCATCACCTTTAGGCAGAAAGAAATTTCTAGACTAATGCAATCTTATTAACTACTTCTCACAATTTTCTAAAATATCACACACAATAAAACCTTTGGGCAAGATATTATGTGCAATAAATTAGACCCTTTTTTTTAATTTTTACAAAATCAATGAGTGTACCACTTTGGTGGCTACCACCCACAAAAATTCAAAAGATTTCTCTTAAAGAAAAAACAAGGATAATCATAATGCCCATGAAAATTCAATCACAAAATGATAATCATAAGCATTAACTAGACATAATCAAAGTCAGAATTTAAATGTGATTGATAGACAAAAATAATATAAACAGATCAAGTATATAGGACAGTAGATATTTCTAAAATTAAATATGAACTTGAAAAGCATATATTCACAAAAGAATGTTTATCAATGTTACAAAATTAACATGTGTTGCCCAGATGACTAACACAAGAGGAGGGGTGAATTGAGTTGTATTAAAAAATTAACAATTATAAATCAAGTATACAATATAAAATATAAACAAAATATAAAACAATAATAAATATAAAGAGTAAAGGTAAGAGAGAAGCAAACTCAGTATGTTAACGAGGTTCGGCCCTACTGCTTACGTCCTCGCCTCAAGCTACCCCTTGAGGATCCCCAAATCTACTATTCAATCTCCTTTGGGTGGAGATAGAAACCTATTACAACTTTGAGCAGCACTGCTCCAAAGAATCCGTGTAGAACACCCTCTACACTTCCAATCACCTTACACTTGGTGATTTAACTATTCTCCGTGTAGAACACCTTCTACACTTCCAATCACCTCACACTTGGTGATTTAACTATTTTTCGTGTAGAACACATTCTACACACACAAGGGTTATACATACCCTTTTACTAATACAAGAATTGATAATGGGTAGGCTATCAGAAAACACTCCTCAATGAGTGAAATAAAAACAATACAGCACAAACTATATCTCTCAAAATAAATAAGGGTTAAGGCTCAATGCTTAGAGAAGAGAGAATGAAAACTTTGAATGAATGTTGTATGCTCTTGGTGTTGTGAATGTGAAACTCTCAAATAATCTATTTATAGGCATATGAGACTTCATATTCAAATTTAAAAAGATTCACATATCAAAGACATCATCATTCACTTTTCAAAAATTTCAAACCTAATCTTTTTACTTTTTGCATGTGACAAAAGGAGCACACTTTACTTTTCAAAAATTTCAAACCTAATCTTTTACTTTTTGCATATGACAAAAGGAGCACACTTTACTTTTCAAAATTTTTAAACAAAAACATTTACTTTTTGCATAAGTCAAGAAAAACATCCATCACTTTTGAAAATATTCAAATAAAACATGCACATGTGAAAGATGACAATCAATCATCTTAATATTTTCAAAGTTCAAACTTTTAATCATGTCATGCACATGTAAAAAATGACAATCAATCATCTTAATATTTTCAAAATTCAAACCTTTAATCATGTCATGCACATGTGAAAGATGACAATCAATCATCTTTCAAAATTTTCAAATTTAATTTTCAAAATATTCATGCACATGTGGAAAATGTATTTTAATGCTTTATGATAAAATATTAATTTTGAGTTTTAATCCTAATTTCGAATTTTTAAGAGATTTACAAAATTACTCTATGATTTTAATGTGAACTTGTTCTCTTCTTGCTCATGCTTGCTTCCTTGATGTGCTTGATTCTATTGTGTAGACAACTTGAGCTTGAAACTCCTTTATTCTTTGAATTCATTTGTTATCATCAAAATCTATGTATAGATTTATGCAAAACTTGAAATCTTGAATTCAACAATCTCCTCCTTTTTTATGATGACAAATGTTTGATAGAACTTGAAACCTGTATGAATACTTAAGCTCCCCCTGAGAATGTGCGTTAGTTTTTCAAGCAAAAATATAAATATAATTCCAAGCATATATAACAAGTTTAGCAATTTAAACAATGTTAATGTTCTAGTCTAAAACTTCTCCCCCTTTCGGCATCATTAAAAAAGAATCATAATTAGCTCAATAAGATATATTCCTACAATAACCAATAGACAAATAAAACGCTGCGTTAGTAGAGACTGTAGAAGTTAGAACCACCCGTGTCCGACAAAACCTGCAAAGGTTGAAGGCAAATTTTATCATCTCGGTGCGGAAGAAGATTTAAATCCGCTTGATATTATTGACGAATTAGATGTTTCAAAGATTTGAAATTGAATAATTAAAATTATTAGTGTCCGACAAAGACAGCAAAAGCTGCAGGCCTAGTTCTGGAAATGCGGTGCAGAGCCATGCATGTCCGACAAAACCTGCAAATGTTGGAAGTCTAACTCTGGAAATTCGGTGCGGAGCCACGTGTGTCTGATAAAACCTGCAAAGATTGGAGGCCTAGCTCTAGCAGTCGGTGCGAAAGCAGATTTAAATCCGCGTGATATTGTTGAAAAATTAAATATTATCGAGATTTGAAAGTTGTTGTTTAAAAAACTGTTTCCACCTGTCGGATACTCAAATAAATTTTCACCTCATTCATTGATCCAGTTTCTGTTTATTCAAAACGATAGAATGGCGGAAAAAATTTCGTCTGATAATCTTTCGGATTTGAATCAGGAACCGTCTCAACCAATCATTTTATCACATGAGATTGTAAACACCATGATAGAACCAGAAATGCATTTTTTAAATAGAACTGATTCTGAGGTTGTTGCAGTATCAAGAACTCTCAGTGCTCAATAAGCTGCCTCTGTTACGACCATGTCTCGGAGATTACTAGCGAGAGTAAATGAGGTTGATCGACTTAACAATCAAATATCTATTCTGCATCAAAAGCTTGCAAATAAAGGCAGAAAGAATAAGAGATTAAAGTAAGAAAATAAAGATTTGACGGAATTAGCTCGTGTTTTGAAACTTCAAATAGAGGAATCGGAACGAGTAAGAGTTCAAGCACAGAGTCAACATCAGCAGATAATGGCAGCGTTTCACGAGAGAAATAGGGACAATTATAATTAATCTCGCTAGTTTAGTTCGGTAACTTTTGACAATATGCATCCGGCATATCTTGTAAGCTTGACTAAGTAAGATTTGAAGAGATGACAATTTGTCTTCTACTTATTTCCATATTTATAAAAGCAATCCTTAATTTTATCTAATCCGTATCAAATCTTCTTTTCATTGTTGTACTTCATCTTCATTCTCACTTTACAAAATCTTAATGGCTCATCAATTCTCTTTCAGTGCTTCTCGTGATCAATCTATTTCTGCATCTGTCGTAAGTGCCATGAAGCAGCAAAACACTGATTTGGCTAATAAATCAGATCATAATGCCATTTACGAGCTTGTGGGTCTCGGGACTCAATACTCATCTTCCATTGTTGCTTTTTTCGCTCAGTTGCAGTCAAAAATCCGCGAGATAGAGAAGCTTAATGAGAAGATCGATATTCTTCAACGACTTGTTCAAGAGTCTAACAAAAAAATAGTAGACTTAAAACAACAGAATAAGAATTTAAAAGTCTTACTTGCCTCTGCATTTCGATTGCCTAATCCTTTAGACAAGGATGGCATGATGATTTATGAGGAGCAAATGCATTTGAATGATGAGACTAAACGTCTCAAGTTTCTATAGGTCATTTGAGATAATGGAATAAAAGTATCTAGCAGATATTCATGACATGCATAATTCCTATTTATCTTCTAATCATGCATAGTTTATCTTCTGGTAGGGGTTTTGTGAAAATTTCTGCCAATTGATCATGTGTACTAGTGAATTCTAATACAATATCGCTCTTCTGCACATGATCTCTAAGAAAATGATATCTAATTTCAATATGTTTGGTCTAAGAATGTTGTATTGGATTCTTCAAAAAATTTATAGCACTTATATTTATCACATTTGATTGGAATGCGATTGTACATAAGTTTAAAATCCTCAAGTTATTAATTCATGTAAAGAACTTGAGCACAACAACTGCCTACAGCAACATACTCTGCCTCAGTAATAGATAATACAACATAATTTTTTTTTTTACTAAATCATGAAATAAGTGCATGACCTAAGAAATGCCATGTTTTACTAAAACTTTTTCGATCATCTTTGCAACCAGTATAATTGGTACCTGAATAATTAATAAGATCGAAAGAAGTGTGTTTAGGATACCATAACTCTAAGTCAATGGTACTGGCAAAATATCTAAAAATCCGCTTGACTGCAATCAAATGAGATTGTTTTGGAAATGATTGAAAACGTGCACATAAACATACACTGAACATAATATCAGGTCTACTAGTTATCAAATATAATAAATTACTAATCATACCTCGATATACATTTGAGTCAACTAGTTTACCACTTTCATTTTTATCAAGTTTAGTAGTTGGATTCATTGATATTCCAATTACCTTCGCACGTTCCATCTCAAATTTTGAGTAACTCTTTGATATATTTTGACTGATTAATAAATGTTCCACTTTTTACTTACTTGATTTGCAATTCGAGAAACAAATTAAATTCTCCCATCATGCTCATTTCAAATTCTTCCTGCATATTCTTAACAAAATCTTGATACATATTCATTAGTAGTACCAAATATTATATCATCTACATAAATTTGAATTAGAAGAATATCATTCTATTCACATTTGATGAAAAGAGTTATATCGATCTTTCCTCTTGAAAAACATTTTTCAATAAAAAAACTATTTAAGAAAACACTTTTAACATCCATTTAAAAAAGTTTGAAATCTTTATAACAAGCATATGTAAGTAGCATTCGAATAGCTTCTAATATTGCGACTGGTGCATATGTCTCATCATAATCGATTCATTTTCTTGATTGAAACCTTGGACCACAAGTTGAGCCTTATTTCTAGTAATGACTCCGGACTCATCTTTCTTGTTTTTAAAAACCCATTTTGTTCCAATAATAGTATGATTTTTGGGTCTAAGAACAAGTGTCCAAACATCATTTCTTTTAAATTGATTAAGCTCTTCTTGCATAGATAGAATCCAAAATTCATCAAAAAGTGTTTCATCAATATTTTTAGGTTCAATCTGAGATAGAAAAACAGTATGATTGCAAATATTTCTAAGAGATGATCGAGTGCTTACACCTCGTGAAGGTTCTCCCAGAATTTGTTCTATTGGATGATATTTCACATGTTGTCACTGTTTGGTTGCATCTTGTACTAAGTTTTGATGATCTTTCCTTCTATTTCCATGATCTTCTTTTTTGAATTGTCTCCAAATATCACGCATCCTTCTTCTTTAGAAGTGAAGTCAATGAATTTAGTTTTGTCTCATATCACGTATCTTGAGCATCCTTGTCTAAAAACCATTTACTTTTACTTGTAGAAGACTTCATGCATACCTACAAAAACAATTAAAAAAAAATTCTTAATACCCAAGTTCTTTGGATCCTTTATTTATTAGTATTAAAAGAAACAAGATTCTTAAGTACCCATATGGCCCTAATAGTTGTTGTATATTTTCTTCTAATAGGACAAGCAAGATAATTATGACCATTTCTATTACAAAAATTACAAATAGCATGTGACATATATGAATAACTTGAGTGATTATAATAGTATCCTTTTTTAACAAAATTATTTTTATGAAAATAATTTTGAATATTGGACTTTGATGTAGAAGGATTATTAAATAAATTTTTATAAGGTTTATATTTTTGTTTTGGCATATATCCCAAGCCTGCCTTGTCAAAAACACATCTTTGACTACCAAGAAATTTTTCAAAATTTCTTTTTCCATTCGTAAAGTTTTCAATAATATTTTCTAAATCAGTTTTCTTTTTCTTCAACTCAAAATTTTCATCTTTCAAAACAATATTTTTTTTTCTTAAAATATCAATTTCGTTTGTTAAAGAAGAATTTTTCTTTTTCAAAACAGTATACTTGATACCCAATTTTTCAAATTCCTCATATACCTCTTCTAAAACATTTTGCAATTCTTCATATGAAGGATTTTCAATATTATCAAGATTTGTTACCTCAATGTCATCTTTAGCCATAAGACAAATATTTGCTGATTCTCCATTGTTTGCTTCACTATCTGAGCTACTTGAATCATCATCCCATGTAGCTTTCATTGCTTTTTTGCTTTTGTTTCCATCTTTCTTTAGCAGAGGACAATCTGACTTGATATGACCAGGTTTATTGCATTTATAACAAATTAAAGTGTCATTTTTACCTGAATCTTTTTTGGAAAACTTATTGAAGAATTTTCTTGGAGGAGTTTTATTTTTCTTTAAGAACCTCTGAATTCTTCTTGTTATCATCGCAACATCTTCATCTTTGTCGTCATTTTCCTCATCTTCATCACTTTCACTTTCATGTGGAATAACTTTAAGTGTCAAGCTCTTCTTTGACTTTCCTTCTTCTTCTCATCTTTTCAATATGTACTCATGGGTGATAACTGACCCGATGAGTTCATTCACTTCAAGCTTCTTGAGGTTTCTAGTTTCAAGAATCGCTGTCACTTTTGATTCCCAACGTTTTGGTAGAGAGTTGAGAATTTTTCTTACTATCTCCACTTTGAAATAAATTTTGCCAAAAGCTATCAAGCTGTTTATGATGTTAGTAAAACGAGTGTACATACTAGAAATAGATTCATCATCATTCATCTTAAACATTTCATATTCATGAGTAAGAATATAAATTTTTGATTCCTTGACTTGAGAAGTTCCTTCATAAGTAACTTTCAAGTTATCCCAAATTTCCTTTGCTGTAGCACAAGTCATTACTCTATTAAATTCATTACCATTGAGAGCATTATATAATAAATTCATAACAGTTAAATTCAAAGTATAAAGTCTATCGTCTTCACGATCAAACTCTTTTTCTTCCTTTTTAACCTTTACTCCATCAACTACTTTTGTTGGAATATAAGGTCCATTTACAATGCATTTCCAGATTTCTCGACCTTGAGCCTGAAGGAATATTCTCAATTTAACTTTCCAGAATGAGTAATTGTCTCCGCAAAAGAGTGGAGGCCGACTGCTAGATTGACCTTCACCAAATAAAGCTACAATGTTAGCCATAAGATCTTAACTCAAAAGATAGTTAATTTTTGTTGCCCAGATGACTAACACAAGAGGGGGGTGAATTGAGTTGTATTAAAAAATTAACAATTATAAATTTAGTATACAATATAAAATATAAACAAAATATGAAACAGTAATAAATATAAAGAGTAAAGGTAAAAGAGAAGCAAACTCAGTATGTTAACGAGGTTCGGCCCCACTGCTTACGTCCTCGCCTCAAGCTACCCCTTGAGGATCCCCAAATCCACTATTCAATCTCCTTTAGGTGGAGATAGAAATCTATTACAACTTTGAGCAGCACCGCTCCAAAGAATCCGTGTAAAACACCCTCTACACTTTCAATCACCTTACACTTGGTGATTTAACTATTCCCCGTGAGAACACCTTCTACACTTCCGATCACCTCACACTTGGTGATTTAACTATTCCCCGTGTAGAACACCTTCTACACACACAAGGGTTATACACACCCTTTTACTGATACAAGAATTGATAGTGGGTAGGCTATCAGAAAATACTCCTCAATGAGTGAAATAAAAACAAGAGCAACACTATAGAGCAACCACACTCAAGCACACACACTCACATGAACAGTAGCATGAACAGTAACATGCTACTGTTCATGTGAGTGTGTGTGCTTGAGTGTGGTTGCTCTTAATTATTTTTCTAAAAACAATACAGCACAAACTATATCTCTCAAAATAAATAAGGGTTAAGGCTCAATGCTTAGAGAAGAGAGAATGAAAACTTTGAATGAATGTTGTATGCTCTTGGTGTTGTGAATGTGAAGCTCTCAAATGATCTATTTATAGGTATATGAGACTTCATATTCAAATTTAAAAAGATTCACAAATCAAAGACATCATCATTCACTTTTCAAAAATTTCAAACCTAATCTTTTTACTTTTTGCATGTGACAAAAGGAGCACACTTTACTTTTCAAAAATTTCAAACCTAATCTTTTACTTTTTGCATATGACAAAAGGAGCACACTTTACTTTTCAAAATTTTCAAACAAAAACATTTACCTTTTGCATAAGTCAAGAAAAACATCCATCACTTTTGAAAATATTCAAATAAAACATGCACATGTGAAAGATGACAATCAATCATCTTAATATTTTCGAAATTCAAACCTTTAATCATGTCATGCACATGTGAAAGATGACAATCAATCATCTTAATATTTTCAAAATTCAAACATTTAATCATGTCATGCACATGTGAAAGATGACAATCAATCATCTTAATATTTTTAAAGTTCAAACCTTTAATCATGTCATGTACATGTGAAAGATGACAATCAATTATTTTCAAAATTTTCAAAATTCAAACCTTTAATCATGTCATGCACATGTGAAAGATGACAATCAATCATCTTTCAAAATTTTCAAATTTAATTTTCAAAATATTCATGCACATGTGGAAAATATATTTTAATGTTTTATAATAAAATATTAATTTTGAGCCTTAATCCTAATTTCGAATTTTTAAGAGATTTATAAAATTACTCTATGATTTTAATATGAACTTGTTCCCTTTTTGCTCATACTTGCTTCCTTGATGTGCTTGATTCTATTGTGTGGACAACTTGAACTTGAGATTCCTTTATTCTTTGAATTCATTTGTTATCATCAAAATCTATCTATAGATTTACACGAAACTTGAAACTTTGAGTTCAACAACATGCATCCACATTCATGCTTAGAGAGAATACACATATGCACAGATCTTATAAGACATTGAGCATTCACCAGAAAATATATCACAATTTTCAGCACACTGTAGCCCCTCAAAAAACGTGTAAATAATGCTCTAAATTATAAAACAGTGTCTTATGGAAATACAAAAAATTTTAATAATATATAGAAAAAAGAAATAGGGCGAGTGAATGAATACTGAAAAGAGAAACGACCAAAAACACTGTTTTTGGGTACTCATGCGCCGCACGCGCCACTAAGTGCGAGTGGGTATTGTCAAAACTGGAGGAGAATTCATCTTCTACCTCCAGCCGGGTCATAAACGGGTTAAAAGGTTTTCAAACAGATTTTTCTCCATTTCTTGCAATTCTTGGATCAAAAATAAAATTAATTTAGGGGAAACAAAAAGGAAAATCCGAAAAACACATATATAGTGTTTTAAAATAATGGGTATATTAAAAAAAATTATAAATCAAATGTAATCCGAATAATACTAACAGCGAATATGGAGAAAAAATTGCAAAGAAATGATACTAACAGCGATAGGAGTAATACGAAAAAGAAGAAAAAAAAATTGTGATATCATTTGACTTTTTGATCGAATATGAAAATAAAAACCCACGGAGAAGAAAAGTAATATACAAATAATATTGCTTTCATAAAATATTGATTCGGAACAAACGAAATGACAAAATGATAATATCTGATGAATAATATATATACGAAAGATTCTACTCCTAGCATGACCGGCTCTGAAACCAAATGTAAATCACTAGAAAAACATGCTAAAGAGAAGAATCTTAATCAATAAAAAGATTATAAAATATAGAAATCATACCTGCAAAAGTCATCTTAAAAACAATATTAAAATACCACAAATAATATATTAGTGGCAAAATCTTCCTCTCCTTCTCCTCACAAAAGTATTAGTTATCAATAGGGCAAGCCAATAGACACTCATAAAGAGGAGATGGGACCTAGTCATATATATAAAAGTCTTATGTGGAGTCCTCCTATTAAAAACTCCAAATCCCAATGGGTATAAAAAGAATAAGACCCTTGAATTTCTAAACCTACATACAATAAACCACATTTTTAAAATAGGATATAATCTTAATTTACCAATGTGCAATAAACTCCATAATGATCACTTTAACTTAGTGGGTTTAACCAAAGTACCATTATAAGCTATTTATATCTAACCCGTTTTTATAAAGCATGCAATCAATAACAGCCCATATTTGAAATTATTCTAACAATACTCTTATAAAATTAATTCACCAATGAGTTAATTACTGGATGAGGAGGCAAGAGTCTGAGGAGATTATTAAACAAGATACTAAGATTTGGAATATTTCTCTGTTGAGCTCTATATTCTCAGAGAATTAATGAGTCCAATATCATATATCAAGATCAATTCCTGTTAGTGCATGTAACAGCAAGGACAGATTGGCATGGAGTTGCATTACAGATGGGAAGATCTTAATTAATAAAAAGTGCGTATCACTTGCAATGTGAGGTGACAAAGAGAAAGAAGGGGCAGACCTCTCGAGATCAAGAAAATTCTGGGTTTTTGGTCTAAAGTCTTTGAAGTTAAATGTTACTAATTCAGTTAAGAATTTCCTAGGGAGAGCGAGCCAGTTTGGAGCCTTTGCCTAGCTACAAAGCTCAACTTATTTCAAAAGAAGGTGATTGATTCACCTAACTGTCTTATGTGCTTAAACGAATTACTAGAATCTGCTATACATTTTCTTTGGAGTTGTCGAGCTACTCAAGATGATTAATGGGGGTTGAGTTCAAAGAAGATTATAGAAGAACAGCTTTGTGGAGTTTCCTTCACTCTACTGTATGTTAGACCATTTTTTCTAAAATATGGCCATGGCCGGAGGAAATAATAGAGGTTGCTGTCACCAGATCATCTGATTTGGAAAAGGAGAAACAGGTTTGTTTTTGAAGGAAAGTTTTCTTCACTTGCAGAACTAGGACTGCAACAAGTAATAATGGAAGGAGATCATGATGCGCTCTCAGTGGTAGAAGATATTCTGAACAAAGGAGAGAAATGGACATCGAAAGGAATGCTAATTAAAAATATAAAAGTTTACTGCAATATATATTGCTGGGTTGGTCCATTACACATGTTCTCAGGCATTTAAATATATAATTGTTGCTCATATTTTAGCTAAAAATTCTCTACTTCTTGAAGAGGAGTGTATTGATTTGAGGATATATGGTACCTCCATGTATCCGTTCTTTGGTCATTTGATTTAATGAAATCAAAATTTCCTTTATATATATATATATATATGAATTTCAAAAAGAACAAAAACCTGATTAGATAAGGAAGTGAGTAAATACATGCAGTCGACGTCAAACTTTCATGATCTTCTATGCCTCTAAATCATCCATTACACGTGGCCATTAGTTTGGATTAGGAAAATTTTTCAAGTCAAATTATCTCATCTCATTATATTTTTATAACTTTTTTAAAATTTTTATATAAAATTATAATAATTTAACTTTTTTACATATTAAAATAATAATATTAAAAATTTAAATTTTATTCAAATTTTAACTTTTATATAAAATTATTTTATATATCCAAATGGGCATTAGAGATGATCTATGTGTCAGTTGGCAGCAGTCAAAGACTTGATTTAGATTCAAAATTTTTTTCAATTTATCTCAATTTTATTATTATATTTTTTTAATTTTTTATATAAAATATAAATTTTTATATAAATTTTTTAAATTTCAATTCAATTTTTTTAATTTTAAAATAATAATATTAAAAATTAAATTAAATTCATTTCAATTTATTTAATGTCCGAATTCAGAGGCCGCATCATAAATATTTCGTTCTACCTTTTGTTGTTCATTATTCTGCCTGGATTAGTGGTTAATGATCATTCTGATGCCTATTTCGATAAATACAATATTATATATTGGTATCAAGTGAATCCTTTTTTATTTATTTATTTATCTGCAGAAAGCGATGGAACCTCAAGGAATTCATATTTTAGAGCGAAAGATAGTGATGACTGTGAACTTCAAGCTTCTGTGAAAACCTCTTCGCTCTAAGTTTTTGTCAGCACCATGATTTCATGAGCATCTTTGCTTATTCACTAATAATTTCTTTCTCGTCTTCTGGGTATTTGGTAGGCATCAACGACAACTTCCGTGCACTCTTTTTTGTTATGGCTCTGCAGTTACTATCTGGGCAGGATCATTCGGGCATTGGCTGAATACCAGATGCTCCAGCCTCCAACTCTAGGGTGCCTTTGTCAACATCTACTACTTATTTTTTTGCATATTTTTCGTGCCAAGAAGATGTCATGGATGGCGATGGGTCTGAAATTAATTTCCAATTGGGAAATTACTAGTTCTATGACTATGGGATTTGCATATTCCAACGAAAAGAAAGGTATTTATCTTAGACTACCGTTACATCTACAAACGAATTATATAAAAATTATTCTAAAAATTAATATAATTTCATATATATATTATATTTATTTTACAATAAAAATAATTTTATAATGTGGCGAACCAAATCAAACTATATCAATTTGTGATTTTATTTTTGATAATTTTTCTTTTATGGCTGGAGTATTTCCCTTTATTTTAACCTCCCAAAACAAGGGTCAGAAAGGAAATCAAGTTCTGCAGAGAAGTCATGTGAGTGATTGAGTATTTGCTATGTCATTCATCTCACGCTTAATCATCTCAATTTGTAAATACTGACCCTACAGTCTCGTCTCATAGGGTGGGCATTGGTTCCTTGATACTTTGTATTGATTTACCATGTCGTGTAGCCAATATTGTACTTGGATTCATTGAGTTTCTCGCTTCCAAATGAATCCAGGGTCCGAATTTTATGTTACTTATATGTTTGATGGAAGGTATCTAAGTCTTTAAACTAAAAAATGGGAATGAGTTGCCTCCAAACGACAAAACTGGCCAGCCTTCAAACAAAAGAATAGGAAGAACTGGCCAGCCTTTAGAGAATCAAGGAATCTAATCAATTTTCTTGCTATTATTTATTGGTTTGGCTCTGCATAGAACAAAACCGATGGGAGACTACTTTGGTAGCAAAAATATAGAAAAAGAACAAAAAAAGAAGTTTGTCAACGAGGACGACCCACCTCTGGTTCTTCTTTTCTGTGGTGTCTCTCAAAACGTGACCTTTTCCATTGTCTGCATAAGGGTGCTGGCCAATATATAATCAAAACCTTCCTTTAATGCTTTATTGGAAATAAACTCAAAGTGGTTTTCCATTCAATCATTAATCTCCCTCCATGAACAACATCCTGCTCTTTTTTTTTTTTAATGTCTGAATGACCTGGCAGCATCTTTGCTTGGACCAGAAGCTCCTTTATATAAGCAAAGCAAGCCTTTGATTGCTGACCCGCAATAGGCTGGAGTTGTAAAATGGGAAGGCAACCTTGTTGTGATAAGATTGGGTTGAAGAGAGGTCCATGGACAATTGAGGAAGATCACAAGCTCATGAACTTCATCCTCAACAATGGCATCCATTGCTGGAGAATGGTTCCTAAACTTGCAGGTATGTATGTTTTGATCGATATTACTCTGATCTCAAACATTTGTTTAATTTGTGTACAACATCATGAAGGTTTGCTGAGATGTGGGAAAAGTTGCAGATTAAGATGGATAAATTATCTGAGGCCAGATCTTAAGAGAGGTTGTTTCACTGAAAATGAAGAGAGTGAAATAATTCAACTTCATTCTCGTCTGGGTAACAGGTATGAGTTGCTTATATGTAGCATGCCTTTTTTCCTCAATTGCCTGATATATAAGAGCATAGTATTTATAAGCAATGTCATAGGGTTACTGAGTGGCAAAGCTGGGTTTTTTCTCCTCTCCTAAAAAGAATAAAACTTTGTGCAGGTGGTCTAAGATTGCTGCACATTTTCCCGGCCGCACAGACAACGAAATCAAGAACCATTGGAATACACGAATCAAGAAGAGATTAAAGCTCCTTAGCTTAGACCCTGTGACTAACGAGCCCATTGAGCAAAAGGGAATAAGTAGCAAGAAAAATGAGACAGCAATAGAGTCATGTTCATCGAAAGGACAAGATAAAAGTGAGGAATTTGAGTCCATGGATAGTCATGCCAAGAGAGATTCTCTAAAAACAGAGGAGAAAATGGATGAAGTGAAGCTAATCTTGGATGAAACAAACGATCTACTAAGCAATTATGACATGTTGTGGGGAGGCTTTGGATCATGGATGCATCAAGAAACCAACACTAAAAGTTCTTATAATAGCTTGGAAAATTCTGGCAACCCTTCTATTGGTGAATCGTCCTCTATTCAAGAAGAGTCTGTACAACAATGGGTTGAAAGTGTGGATTCTGTACTTTCATGGGATGGTTTCAATTATCTGGAACAGGAACTTTTCTTCTTGCAAAACAGCAAATGAAATGAACAAACTCCCATCTGTCCTTCCTCCCCCAAAAGTATCTACGGTTTTGTTTTTGGATGAAAAGTGTCTTAATTAGTTTCTTGAACGCTAAGCAAGAAAATTATTGGAAGAAGTAGTTATTGTGAAGATTAATATTGTGAGTGATTTTCTATCAAGTAAGAAAAACTGCAGGCCAGTCCTTTCCTTTAGTTTGTTCTAATTTTGGTTCGCGATATCATTTCCAATTCATGTGGTGGATTAATGATCTCATGCAAAAAGTAAAGAGTGGTGCTACTATGCCTCTTCAATTTGTACATCTAGCATGTCTCTTAATGCAATTTGCACTTTATTATTTTTATTTCAAATATTTTTTAAACATGTTTAATCATCTTTAAAAAATAAAAAAAAAATACTAATACACTAATAGTTACTTCTCAATTATTAAACAAAAAATCAAATAAAATACATAAAAATTAAAATGAGGCGACATACTAAACATAACATTTTCCAAAAGTAAATGTTCAAAACATTTGGAGACACTTGACTGCGTTCATTTTTTTCAACACTATAATGTTATTTGTCTTAGATATATAAATCTGACTTTTTATAAATTTAAAAAAAAAAAAAAGACTTTACCAGAAAATGTGGCTTTTTTAGACTTTTCATAATGGGGTCTATTTTTTTTTTTTTTTGGTAAAGTCACATTTTCTGGTAAAATCTTTTTTTTTTTATCATTACTATATATACATATAAATATAATACATAATGATACTATGACATGATGCGGTAATGGTATCATGTATTTTCTTATAATTTTGATCATTGGAATTCCATTTTTTTTTTTTCTATTCAGTTTCACCTGAATAGAGAGCTCGGACCAGTGGGGTTTAAAGCTTCTGATCATGATCATGATCATGGTCTGCTACCCTCATGATGATCTTGATTTATTTGCTGTTTAATTTTGGGGTATTCCTTGATGTAATCGTGAATTTCTTCATAGTGTCATACACATGTTGTTCCTAATTTATGTTATCCTTTTTGTTCTTTTCTTTTTTAAATTTGACATCACAAGACCTAGTAGTACTGGACAGCATATTTTGTAATATGATATAGGAAACTGCTTAGCTTTTTCCATAACTCAATTCTTTTTTTATTTTTTTTATTTTTTTTATTTAATTCGTTAATGGGACCAAGTAATTGGAGGGGTTAGGTCGTGCCAAGCACTAAAATTAATGAAATGGAATATATAAATAAATATATATTTTCTTTTAAGTAATTTTTGATGTGCAATGCACCTGTACCTAAATGTCTCTTTAGCTGCATTACGGAATACGGAAGGCATTGGTCTCCCAAACCCAAACATTGATACTAATTAAGCTGTGATTGTATATTTAATAACTAATCTTTTAATTGATTAATTTATAGTTTTTCCGGTGCTCTCGGATTCTCTATATCATATGGGTCAAATTATTCACGCAGGGATTTATCAGCTTAATTTCTTCACACTTCTGGTTTTTTTGTTGTTTTTAATTTAGCTTCTTTTGAAGGATACTCTGATTGAAAAGTCTTGTAGGCTTGTAACCGTAGATAGATTTTATATAAATAAATTTAAAATTTTGTGTGATTTTATAAAAAATAAATAAATGTGAATCCTATAATAAATAAATAAATAAATAAACGATTATAAGACATTTATGTATTTTATAAAAATAAATGTGAATCCTATAATAAAAAATAAATAAATAAACGATTATAAGAAAATATTTATAATCCTATAAAAATGTGAATCCTATAATAAGAAAATATTATTATTATTTAAATAGCAGTTCAAGCATCTCCATTTCGTCACCTCGCAACATCATCATCATCATTGCTAATTTGCTATTTCAAATTAAATTATGTAAGGACTCCGGTTTGGGCCCATTTAAGTGGGGCCCTGCTAGCTTGGGCTTTGACTTTTAGGATCTATATTCTTTGAATGTTGAATGAATACCCAATAACAATAATATTATATATAAATCTTAAATGTACAAATTTTCAACAGATTTTTTCATAAACAAATATATTTTATCATGAAAAAATTGAAAAAATTCATTTTTCCTGATAGTATACTTTTACAAAATATTTATATAAGACTTGTGCATTTAAAACTTATCTCTAGTATTAATCTACCCAATTATCTCTAGTATTAATCTACCCAATCAAAATGCTTCCAAAATGTAGATGGTTCCTTCAATATTTTGAGAGGAAAAATTCTATTCATAAGTTGTGTAGAGCATAAGGGATAGCTACAGTCACCGAGAATTCTTAAAATTCCTTAAATATTTTAAGAATAAAAATTAAAAATCACAAATTTATTAAGAAATAATTATTAAACAAAAAAATAGACTCACTGCAGGTTGCCACTCTAGGTGCTAGTAATATTTTCTATTTAGTAAAATATTTACATTATATAATTTGATTAGGAAAAAAATTTTAAATCTAAATTATATAAATTAAGTCTTATTATTTAAATGAAATAAATAATATTCTCTTTATATTTTTTTTTATATATATAAATAAATAGTATTCTCTATATAGAATAAAATAACTCTTAAAAAATTACTCAATCAACGAGATTTGCAATGATATTATAAATTAATGTAATGAACGAACGAAACGGCAGCCGCCTCCTATCCCACCACTAAAAATTATGTGAATGATCCCACCACTATTATTTTAAATCTGCATAGTGACTTGCATAGTAACTTGCATAATAATTTCAACGCCTATAAATATGGGCTTCAGTTGTAATGAAATTCATAAAAAAAATATAGAGAGAGAAAGAAAGTTTCAGTTTTCAAGAGTTTCTTTTATATTTCTCTTGCAATAGTAGTAGTTTTCTTTTTAGTTTTATAACACGTTATCAGCACGAGATTCTACCGATACTGAAGCTAGTAGTCTTCTACTTCAAGTAAGTTTTTCAATATATTATTTGCAATCCTTGAGATAAATATTAAAGGTAATATTACTGAATATTACTTGATAAAATTTTATTTTTATTTTCATGATAATGTGAATATATTTATTAAATTTACAGATTTATTTTTGTAATATTGTTGCCTAGATGACTAACACAAGAGGGGGGGTGAATTGAGTTGTATTTAAAAAAATAACAATTATAAATCAAATATATAATATAAAATATAAACAAAATATAAAACAACAATAAATATAAAGAGTAAGGGTAAGAGAGAAGCAAACTCAGTATGTTAACAAGGTTTGGCCCCACTGCCTACGTCCTCGCCTCAAGTTACCCCTTGAGGATCCCCAAATCCACTATTCAATCTCCTTTAGGTGGAGATAGAAACCTATTACACCTTTGAGCAGTACCGCTCCAAAGAATCCGTGTAGAACACCCTCTACACTTTCAATCACCTTACACTTGGTGATTTAACTATTCCCCGTGTAGAACACCTTCTACACTTCCAATCACCTCACACATGGTGATTTAACTATTTCCCGTGTAGAACACCTTCTACACACACAAGGGTTATACACACCCTTTTACAAATATAAGAGTTGATAGTAGGTAGACTATCAAAGTACACTCCTCAATGAGTGAGATAGAAACAATACAGCGCAACCTATATCTCTCTCAACAAGAACAAGAATTAAGGCTCAAAACTTTAGAAAAGAGAGAATGAGAGTTTTGAAAAAATGATACAAAACTTAGTAATAGATGTGTAAGCTCTTGTTGTGTATTTTGCAAAACTCAAGTGAGCTATTTATAGGCAAATGAGTTTTCAATTTCAAATTTGAAAAGATTCTCATGTCAAAAATATCATCATTCACTTTTCAAAAATTTCAAATCTAATATTTTTACTTTTTGCATGTGACAAAAAGAGCACACTTTACTTTTCAAAAATTTCAAATATAATCTTTTACTTTTTGCATATGACAAAAGGAGCACACTTTATTTTTCAAAATTTTCAAATAAAGACATCTACCTTTTGTATAAGTCAAGAAAAGTATCCATCACTTTTGAAAATATTCAAATAAAACATGCACATGTGAAAGATGACAATCAATCATCTTAATATTTTCAAAATTCAAACCTTTAATCATGTCATGCACATGTGAGAGATGACAATCAATCATCTTTCAAAATTTTCAAATTTAATTTTCAAAATATTCATGCATATGTGGAAAATGTATTTTAATGCTTTATGATAAAATATTAATTTTGAGCCTTAATCCTAATTTTAAATTTTTAAGAGATTTACAACATTACTCTATGATTTTAATCTGAACTTGTTCCCTTCTTGCTCATGCTTGCTTCCTTGATGTGCTTGATTATATTGTGTGGACAACTTGAACTTGAAACTCCTTTATTCTTTGAATTCATTTGTTATCGTCAAAATCCATGTGTAGATTTATATGAAACTTGAAACCTTGAGTCCAACAATCTCCCCCTTTTTGATGATGACAAATGCTTGATAGAACTTGAAACCTGTATGAATACTTAAGCTCCCCCTGAGAATGTGCGTTAGTTTTTTAAGCAAAAATATAAATATAATTCCAAGCATATATAACAAGTTTAGCAATTTAAACAATGTTAATGTTCTAGTCTAAAACTTCTCCCCCTTTTGGCATCATTAAAAAGAAATAATAATTAACTCAATAAGATATATTCCTACAATAACCAATAGACAAATAAAACGCTGCGTTAGTAGAGACTGTAGAAGTTAGAACCACCCGTGTCCGACAAAACTTGCAAACGTTGAAGCCGAATTTTATCATCTCGGTGCGGAAGAAGATTTAAATCCGCTTGATATTATTGACGAATTAGATGTTCCAAATATTTGAAGTTGAATAATTAAAATTATTCGTGTCTGACAAAGACAACAAAAGCTGCAGGCCTAGCTCTGGCAATGCGGTGCGGAGCCATGCATGTCCAACAAAACCTGCAAATGTTGGAAGTCTAACTCTGGCAATTTGGTGCGGAGCCACTCGTATCTGACAAAACCTGTAAAGGTTGGAGGTCTAGTTCTAGCAGTCGGTCCGAAAGCAGATTTAAATCAATCGCCTGATGTTGTTGACAAACGGGTTTGAAGGCTCTGAGTTTCTATAAAAAAATCATTTTCACCTATCGGATACAAAAAAATCGCTTCTTGACCTAAGTTCTGTTTCTCCATAACGATAGAATAGCCGAACAATTCTCTTCCACTAATGTTCCAGATTTGAATCAGGAACTCTTGACGCATCAACCATCAATCTTCTCTCCTAAGGCCGTCAATGCCATGATAGGAGCAGAGAACCGTTTTTCTAGTAAGAAAACTTTTGACAATGTGTGTCCAGCATATCTTATATTTCTTTTGACTAATAAGATTTGAAGAGACAATAGTTTGTCTTGTTCTTTATGCTATCTCTATAAAATCAGTTTTAAAGTTCATCCGATTTGCATCAAATCTTATTCTCATCTCTATAACTCATATGCATTCCTTCAATATTCTCGCTTTAAGTTTTCAATTCTTTTCTCAATGACTCATTCTTCTAACATTCCTCTAGATGCATCCATGAGGTGTTCTACATCTCAATCTCATGTCCTTTCTGCAGCTACCATTGGCGCCATGTTGCAGCAAGAGAACAATAGTTTGGCTAATAAGTCAGACTCCGATGCTATCTACGACTTGGTGAGTCTCGGGACTCGCTACTCATCCTCTATTGTCGCTTGTTCCCAGCGGCTATAAGTCAAAAATTATGATGTTGAAAAGCTTAAAGAACAAATTGTTGTACTTCAACAAATTGTTCAAGAGTCTCACACAAGGGAAGGAATATTTCGGCAGAAGAATAAAAAGTTGAAATCTCTATTGGATTCTTCATTCCGCTTGCCAGTTCCCATGGATAGGGATGCCATGATATTGTATGAAGAGAATGAGCGTCTCAAACATGAGGCTAAGAACCTCAAATTTATGTAAAAGTATTTAAAAAAAATATCTCTCTATTTTTATGAACTCTGATCTATCTTTCAAGAGATATTCATAACATGCATCATACCTATTTCTCTTCTAATCATACATAATCTATCTTCTGGTAAGAGTTTTGTGAATATATCTGCTAACTGATCGTGTGTGTTTGTGAACTCCAGTACTATATCGCCTTTCTGCACATGATCTCGAAAAAAAATGATATCTTATTTCAATATGCTTAATTCTAGAATGTTGTATTGGTTTTTTTTTTTTTTACTAAACCAGGAAACTAGTGCACGACCTAAGAAATGACATGTTCTACTAAAAATTTTTCGATCATCTTTGCAACCAGTATAATCGGTACCTGAATAACTAATAAGATCGAAAGAAGTGTGTTTAGGATACCATAACTCTAAGTCAATGGTACTGGTAAAATATCTAAAAATTCGCTTGACTGCAATCAAATGAGATTGTTTTGGAAATGATTGAAAACGTGCACATAAACATACACTGAACATAATATCAGGTTTACTAGTTATCAAATATAATAAACTACTAATCATACATCGATATACATTTGAGTTAACTGGCTTACCGCTTTCATCTTTATCAAATTTAGTGGTCGGATTCATTTATGTTCCAATTACCTTCGCACGTTCCATCTCAAATTTTGAGTAACTCTTTGATATATTTTGACTGATTAATAAATATTCCACTTTTTGCTTGCTTGATTTGCAATCCGAGAAAGAAATTAAGTTCTCCCATCATGCTCATTTCAAATTTTTCCTGCATATTCTTAACAAAATCTTGACACATATTTTCATTAGTAGCACCAAATATTATATCATCTACATAAATTTGAATTAGAAGAATATCATTCTATTCATACTTGATGAAAAGAGTTATATCAATCTTTTCTCTTGAAAAACATTTTTCAATAAAAAAACTATTTAAGAAAACACTTTTAACATCCATTTGAAAAAATTCGAAATCTTTATAACAAGCATATGTAAGTAGCATTCGAATAGCTTCTAATCTTGTGACTGGTGCATATGTCTCATCATAATCGATTCCTTCTTCTTGATTGAAACCTTGGGCCACAAGTCGAGCCTTATTTCTAGTAATGACTCCGGACTCATCTTTTTTGTTTCTAAAAACTCATTTTGTTCTAATAATAGTATGATTTTTGGGTTTAGGAACAAGTGTTCAAACATTATTTCTTTCAAATTGATTAAGCTCTTCTTGCATAGCTAGAATCTAAGATTCATCAAGAAGTGCTTCATCAATATTTTTAGGTTCAATCTGAGATAGAAAATCAGTATGATTGCAAATATTTCTAAGAGATGATCGAGTACTTACACCTCGTGAAGGTTCTCCTAGAATTTATTCCGCTGGATGATTTTTCACATGTTTCCACTATTTGGTTGCATCTTGTACTAAGTCTTGATGATCTTTCCTTCTATTTCCATAATCTTTCATTTTGAATTGTCTTTAAATATCACACATCCTTTTTCTTTAGAAGTGAAGTTAATGAATTTAGTTTTGTCTTCTGTCACGTATCTTGAGCATCCGTTGTCTAAAAATCATTTATTTTTACCTGTAGAATACTTCATGCATACCTACAAAAACAATTAAAAAAAATTCTTGGTACCCAAATTCTTTGGGTCCTTTATTTATTAGTATTAAAAGAAACAAGATTCTTAGGTACCCATATGGCCCTAATAGTCATTGTATGTTTTCTTCTAATAGGACAAGCAAAATAATTATGACCATTTCTATTACAAAAATTACAAATAGCATGTGACATATATGAAGAACTTGAGTGATTATAATAGTATCCTTTTTTAACAAAATTATTTTTATGAAAAGAATTTTGAATATTGGATTTTGATGTAGAAGAATTATCAAAGAAGTTTTTATAAGATTTGTATTTTTGTTTTGACTTATATCCCAAGCCTGCCTTATCAAAAACACATCTTTGACTACCAAGAAGTTTTTCAAAATTTCTTTTTCCATTCATAAAGTTTTCAATAATATTTTCTAAATCAGTATTCTTTTTCTTCAACTCAAGATTTTCATCTTTCAAAACAATACTTTCTTTTCTTAAAATATCAATTTCGTTTGTTAAAGAAGAATTTTTCTTTTTCAAAGCAGTATACTTGATACCCAATTTTTCAAATTCCTCATATACTTCTTCTAAAATATTTTACAATTCTTCATATGAAGGATCTTCAATATTATCAAAATTTGTTACCTCAATGTCATCTTTAGCCATAAGACAAAGATTTGCTGATTCTCCATTGCTTGCTTCACTATCTGAGCTACTTGAATCATCATTCCACGTAGCTTTCATTACTTTTTTGCCTTTGTTTCAATCTTTCTTTAGCAGAGGACAATCTGGCTTGATATGACCAGGTTTATTGCATTTATAACAAATTAAAGTGTCATTTTTACCTGAATTTTTCTTGGAAAACTTATTGAAGGATTTCTTCGGAGGAGATTTATTTTTCTTTAAGAACCTCTGAATTCTTCTTATTATCATCGCAACTTCTTCATCTTTGTCGTCATTTTCCTCATCTTCATCACTTTCACTTTCATGTGGAACAGCTTTAAGTGCCAAACTCTTCTTTGAATTTCCTTCTTCTTCTCCTCTTTTCAATGTGTACTCATGGGTGATAAGTGACCCGATGAGTTCATTCACTTCGAGCTTCTTGAGGTCTCTAGTTTTAAGAATCGCTGTCACTTTTGACTCCCAACGTTTTGGTAGAGAGTTGAGAATTTTTCTTACTATCTCCACTTTGGAATAAACTTTGTTAAGAGCTGTCAAGCTGTTTATGATGTTAGTAAAACGAGTGTGCATACTAGAAATAGATTCATCATCATTCATCTTAAACATTTCATATTTATGAGTAAGAATATAAATTTTTTATTCCTTGACTTGAGAAGTTCCTTCATAAGTAACTTCCAAGTTAGCCCAAATTTCCTTTGCTGTAGTGCAAGTCATTACTCTATTAAACTCATTATCATTAAGAGCATTATATAATAAATTCATAACAGTTAAATTCAAAGTATAAAGTCTATTGTCTTCACGATCAAACTCTTCTTCTTCCTTTTTGACCTTTACTCCATCAATCACTTTTGTTTGAATATAAGGTCCATTTACAATGCATTTCCAGATTTCTCGACCTTGAGCCTGAAGGAATATTCTCATTCTAACTTTCCAGAATGAGTAATTGTCTCCACAAAAGAGTGGAGGCCGACTGCTGGATTGACCTTCACCAAATGAAGCTGCAATGTTAGTCATAAGATCTTAACTCAAAAGATAGTTAATCTTATAATAGAGCTCTAGCTCTGATACCAATTGTTACCCAGATGACTAACACAAAAGGGGGGGTGAATTGAGTTGTATTTAAAAAAATAACAATTATAAATCAAATATATAATATAAAATATAAACAAAATATAAAACAACAATAAATATAAAGAGTAAGGGTAAGAGAGAAGCAAACTCAGTATGTTAACGAGGTTTGGTCCCACTGCCTACGTCCTCGCCTCAAACTACCCCTTGAGGATCCCCAAATCCACTATTCAATCTGCTTTAGGTGGAGATAGAAACCTATTACACTTTTGAGCAGCACCGCTCCAAAGAATCCGTGTAGAACACCCTCTACACTTCCAATCACCTTACACTTGGTGATTTAACTATTCCCCGTGTAGAACACCTTATACACTTCCAATCACCTCACACTTGGTGATTTAACTATTTCCCGTGTAGAACACCTTCTACACACACAAGGGTTATACACACCCTTTTACAAATACAAGAGTTGATAGTAGGTAGACTATCAAAGTACACTCCTCAATGAGTGAGATAGAAACAATACAACGTAACCTATATCTCTCTCAACAAGAACAAGAATTAAGGCTCAAAACTTTAGAAAAGAGAGAATGAGAGATTTGAAGAAATGATACAAAACTTATCAGTAGATGTGTAAGCTGTTGTTGTGTATTTTGCAAAACTCAAGTGAGCTATTTATAGGCAAATGAGTTTTCAATTTCAAATTTGAAAAGATTCTCATGTCAAAAACATCATCATTCACTTTTCAAAAATTTCAAATCTAATATTTTTACTTTTTGCATGTGACAAAAGGAGCACACTTTACTTTTCAAAAATTTCAAATATAATCTTTTACTTTTTGCATATGACAAAAGGAGCACACTTTATTTTTCAAAATTTTCAAATAAAGACATATACCTTTTGCATAAGTCAAGAAAAGTATCCATCACTTTTGAAAATATTCAAATAAAACATGCACATGTGAAAGATGACAATCAATCATCTTAATATTTTCAAAATTCAAACCTTTAATCATGTCTTGCACATGTGAGAGATGACAATCAATCATCTTTCAAAATTTTCAAATTTAATTTTCAAAATATTCATGCATATGTGGAAAATATATTTTAATACTTTATGATAAAATATTAATTTTGAGCCTTAATCCTAATTTTAAATTTTTAAGAGATTTACAACATTACTCTATGATTTTAATATGAACTTGTTCCCTTCTTGCTCATGCTTGCTTCCTTGATGTACTTGATTATATTGTATGGACAACTTGAACTTGAAACTCCTTTATTCTTTGAATTCATTTGTTATCATCAAAATTCATGTGTAGATTTATATGAAACTTGAAACCTTGAGTTCAACAAATATAATGTCAAATATTAAGATTTATTACTATTGACATTTCTGAAAAATGTTATTTATCCAAATCCTTGATGAGATCTATTTGGATATGATGATGAACTTGAAAGATACAATCATAGAAGAAAACCATGTGTCCCTGAAGGACCGTGCTGTGTATTTCATGATGAAAAATCATCTTACTATGTGAAATAAATTAAGAGAGTGATATAAGCACCAGAAGATGTAATCCTCTCAAAAGATCATTATGATTTATTGCACCTGAAGTTGCAAGATTTTAAGAGTGGTATTGAATATTCTGCACTCTTTAAAATCAGCTCAATATTAAAATTATATAGTGAAAATGTCACTGATGATGATATATAAAAGAAGACATTATTTTTCATACCTCGAATGTGCTCCTGCAGTAGCAATATCGAGAGTGAAAATTCAACAAATATTCTGAACTTTTGTTTTGTCTTCCAGTGATTGAGCTAAATAATGAGTTTTTGTTACACCAGTTACGTCCTATTAATGATATCGAATTTACACAATTTCCAGAAGTGAACGGGAACTAAGGGTGTAGACGTGGTAGAAAAATTATAGAAGTGTTGGTCCCAAAAACGACAACACTAAAGATGATAAAAATATATCGTATCACCAGAAGTGATCAACTCAGAGAAGGGTAAAAGCTCTCAGAATAATTCTTCATAAAAAAATGAAGATGTTTGTCATAGATGTAATATGACTAAACAGTAGTCACGTACCTGTTGTACGGCCAAGCACTTGATTTACTTATACTAAGTTTTTATATATAAGCTTATTAATATTTCATCATGTTTTGAAATAATGAAATATCGGTGCCTGAAGCACGACAAGAAATTACTTGGGATAATAAAGCTTTGTTTAAATTTGATCCTCTTACAAATAAATGTGAACCAGAAGTTCAGAAGATTATCTATCTGCAAAGTGTTGCAAATCAATTACATGATATATTTACTATCACTAAATGTATTGTAAAATCATATATTATTGCTGTTAATGCTTAAGCAAGAATTGAAGTTCCTGAAGGACGAGTTGTTAAAATAGTAATAAATGAGTCTAAGATACACCTGAAACGTTGAAGAGCTATTGGTGCACAAGAAAAAAAAAATCAGTGCTCATAAAGAGACCGTATTTTCTAATCCTCCTGAAGAGGTAACTCCTGAAGAGTGTAACTCCTGAAGAGGTAACTCTTGAAGAGTGTAACTTCTGAAGAGTATAACTCCTGAAGAGTATAAACCTCTTGAAGAGTATAAACCTCCTGAAGAGGAACCTCCTGTAGAGGTGTTTCATGAAATGTTTTCCCCTGGAGAGGAACAATGAGATCTCAATACATTTCATGAGTACTAGAAAATTAATGGATAGAAATAAAACTGTTGTCGACAACATATATGATAACACTTGATATTACCAAAAGTAATGAAAAAAGTGAACCAAAAATCGTCGAAGAATGTCGACGTAGAAATGATTGGTCAAAATGGAAAGCAGTTATTTAAACTGAATTAAACTCGCTAGATAAGCGAGATGCATTTGGACCTGTTGTCCAAACACCAAAGGGTGTAATATCTATCAAATATAAGTGAGTATTTATACGAAAGCGTAATGCGAAATGAAAATGTGCGGTATAATTTGTCGCACAAGGTTTCCAGTAGAAACCTGAACAATTATGAGGAAACATATTTCCTTGGTATGAATGCAATCACATTCATATTTTTAATTGATTTGGTTATTACAAAAGGATTAGATATGCAGTTAATGAATGTGGTCATTGCATATTTATAAGCATCATTAGATTATTACGATAATTGAAGCATCTAATCCAAGTACATTTAGGAGTATGTACTTTATAAAATTTCAAAGATCTTTATATGGGTTAAAGCAATCCGGACGCATGTGGTATAATTGAATCAACAAGTATCTATTGAAAGAAGGATTTAAGAATAATCCTATATGTCCATGTGTTTTATCAAAATTCGGATTTGCCATTATTACAGTTTACGTTGATGATTTATCTTGTTAGAACTCTTGAAAAGATCATAAGGGTTGCTATAAATTCAAGGAATGCATTTGAAAATGAAAGATCTTATTATTCAATTCATAGATGAGTTACAAGAATTTGAGACTTCTAGCCTCATCTCTCAAATGCATTTGCTCTTCATAAAGCAACATACTATCCTTATCTAAAGGATTAAGCAGTCAAAATGAAGAGGCAAGTAAGGATTTTAAATCCTTATTCTCCTACTTTAAGTCTGCAATTTTTCTGTCAGACTCTTGAACGAGTCGTTGAAGTACAGAAACCTTCTCGTTTAGCTCCTCAATCTCACAATTTTTGGATTGTAATCGGTTGGAAAATCCAACAATAGAGGAGGAGTATCGGGTGCCGAGAGTCACCAACTCATAAACAGCTTCACGATCTGACTTATTAGCCAGATCATTTGCTTGCTGCAACATTGCACCTGCGGAAGATGCAGGATCAACTTGTAATTGAGGTGACGGATACCTCATATGTTGATTGTGAGAAATAGTAAAAGGAAATTGATGAGCCATTGGAAATTTGTAGAATAAGAATACAAATACAGATGAATTATAGATATGAGAAGAAGATTTGATGCGAACTAAATGAAACTAAAGACGGTTCTTATAGAAATGGAAATAAGAACAAGACAAACCATCATCACTTCAAATCTCACTTTACAAGATATGCTGGATGCATAATTTCAAAAACCAGCGAGATTAATTACAGCTATCCCTATTTTCTTGTAAACGCTGAACCTCTGCCGTTAGCAGCTGTTGTTGACTTTGTATCTAAGCTCTCTCTCGTTCCAACTCTTCTACTCGTATTTTCAGGTCACGAGAATACCAGTCTACAAGTTTTTTCAGCTCCTTGTTATCTTGTTTTAAATCTTTATTTTTTCTATCTTTAGTTGCAAGCGTTTGATGCAACTCAGATATTTGATTTTTAAGATGATCAACCTCACTCGTTCTCGCCAATAGCCTCTGAGACATGGTTGTAAAAGAGGCAGCATATTGAGCACTGAGGGTTCTTGATGCTGCAACAATTTCAGGATCAGATTTACTAGATAGATATATCTCTGCTCCTATCATGGTGTTTACAGCCTTAGGAGAAAATATAAGTGGTTGAGGTATAAAAGGTTCATGGTTTAAATCTGGGACATTAGAATTTCTATCAGACATAATATCGTTCTGGATGAACGACAACTGAATATATGAGGAATGCGAAATCTTTTTGCTGGAGTAAACCAATGATAAAATTGGTTATATTTAAACAACAACCCGAAACCTTCAAATCTCTTCAAGATCTCGTTTGTCCACAATGTCAAGCGGATTTGATTTTCCGCCGAACCGATAATATTAAAGTTCAAAGCTTTTACAGCTTTTATCATACATAGATGGTTTCCAATGTTATTTCCGCCGTATATAAACAAGTTCTTCCTAATAACGCCGAATGAGGGGGAGAAAATTTTAGATGAAAATATTATTATACTCTCTCTAATGCATTATTTAGTTCGAGATCGTGTTTGAATTCTTAACTTGTTATATATACTGAAATCATATTTGCTTATTACTTGAAACACTAACGCATATTATCAGGGGGAATTTAAGTATTACTGCAGGTATCAAATTTCTATTAAGTTTGTCAACCAGATATTATTTTTCATCTTCAAATCACTCAGAGATTATTGCAATTCATGAAACAAGTCGAGAGTATATTTGGCTGAGATCAATGACTCAACTTATCCAAGAAAAGTGTGGTATTTTGATAGCTCAACAATTTATACGAAGATAATGCTGCTTGTATCACTCAAATCAAATGAGGATATATCGAATATACGATCAAGTGATAATCTGACAGATTTATTCACGAAGACATCACCAACTGCGACATTCAAGAAAATTGTGTAGAATATTAAAATGTGAAGACTCAAAAACTATTGTCATGCACTTTCCAGGGGGAGTAAAAGTCCTGAAGACTTGTACTGATTGTACTCTTTTTCCTTCGCTAAGGTTTTATCCCATTGGGTTTTCCTTTGCAAGGTTTTAATGAGGCAATCTTAAAGCACTTGTGGATACATAAAGAGACTGTACTCTTTTTCCTTCGCCATTGGTTTTTCTTCCCACTGGGTTTTTCCTTGGCAAGGTTTTAACGAGGCAGATTCTTTATGGATGGTCATTCAAGGGGGAGTGTTATGAATTAATGTAATGAACGAACGAAATGGCAGCCGCCCCCTGTCCCACCACTAAAAATTATGTGAATGACCCCACCACTATTATTTTAAATCTGCATAGTGACTTGCATAGTGACTTGCATAGTAACTTGCATAGTAATTTCAACGCCTATAAATATGGGTTTCAGTTGTAATGAAATTCATAAGAAAATATAGAGAGAGAAAGAAAGTTTCAGTTTTCAAGAGTTTCTTTTATATTTCTCTTGCAATAGTAGTAGTTTTCTTTTTAGTTTTATAACAAATGATAAGTTCTTTGAGGACAGTGATCACGTATTTTACTGTGTCAGCAATTCTCCCAGTCTCCCATATGCCTTTTGGTTCTTATTAAATTGAAGATTTGAATAATATTAGATAGAGTTGTGAAATGTAAGTACTATATAATTAAAAAATATATATAATGTTATAAAACTAAACAAGAAACTATTATTGTATGAGAAAAATATATAAGAAACTCTTTAAGAACTTTTAATAACTAAAACTTTCTTCTCTCTCTATATTTTCTTATGAATTTCATAACAATTGAAATCCATATTTATAGGCCTTAAAATTACTATGCAAGTTACTATGTAAGTCACTATACAAGTCACTATACAAGATTTAAAATAATAGTGATGGGATCATTCACATAATTTTTGTAGTAGGACAAGGGGCAGCAACCGTCCCTCCAATCTTGTTCATTATACTCCCCATTGAATGATCACCCATAAAGAATCTGTTTCGTTAAAACTTTGCCAAGTAAAAATCCAGTGGGAAGAAAAATTAATGGCGAAGGAAAAAGAGTACAGTCTTCTTATGTATTCACAAGTGCTTTAAAATTGCCTTATTAAAACCTTGCAGAGGAAAACCTAGTAGGACAAAACCTCAACGAAAGAAAAATAGTACAATCAGTACAAGTTGCCATGACATTTACTTTCCCTGAAAGGTGTATGACGATAGATTTTTGAGTTTACGCATTCCAATGTTATATACAATTTTCTTGAATGTCGCAGTTGGTAATGCCTTTGTAAATAAATCTGCCAGATTATCATTAGATTGAATCTGTTTGATATCAATTTCACATTTCTCTTGAAATTCATGAGTATAAAAAAATTTAGGTGAAATATGTTTGGTTCTGTCACATTTGATATATCCTCCTCTGATTTGAGTGATACAAGCAGTATTATTTTCATATAAAATTGTTGGGCTATTATTGATCATGGAGAGTCCATACTTTTCTTGGATATGTTGAATTATTGATATCAGTCAAATACACTCTCTACTTGTTTCATGAATTGCAATGATCTCTGAGTGATTTGAAGATGTGGCAGATAGTGTCTGCTTGACAAATCTCCATAATATGGCAGTATCTTCATAAGGAAATAAATATCTAGTTTGAGATCTACCTTAGTGTAGATCTGAAAGATAACTTGCATTTGCATAACCAATTAATTGTGGATTTGATCCATATTGATAAAATAATCTCATATCAACTGTACCATGAAGGTAACGAATGACATGTTTAATGTCATTCCAATGCTTTCGAGTTGATGTAGAACTATATCTTGCAAGCAGATTAACTAAGAATGTAATATCAGACCGAGTGCAATTTACAAGATACATCAAAACTCCAATTGCACTGAGATATGGTACTTCAGGACCAAGAATTTTTTCATTTTCATCATAAGGACGGAATGGATCATTCTTCACATCAAGTGTTCGAACAATCATTGGAGTACTCAGGGGATGAGTTTTGTCCATATAAGAATGTTTCAAGACTTTCTCTGTATACATGGACTGATGAATAAAAATTTCATTTGGCAAGTGCTCGAGCTGCAGGCCGAAACAAAGTTTTGTTTTGCCAAAATTTTTCATTTCAAATTCATTCTTTAACTATATAGCGGTTTTTTAGATCTCTTCAGGAATTCTCACAATATTTAAATCATCAACATAAACTGTAATAATGGCAAATCCGGATTCTAATTTCTTGATAAAAATACATGGGCATATAGGATTATACTCAAATCCTTCTTTCAATAGATATTCGCTTAGGCGATTATACCACATACGTCCGAATTATTTTAACGCATATAAAGATTTTTGAAATTTAATAGAATACATACTTCTGGATGTACTTGTAGATGTTTCAGGCATCTTCTATCTTTTAGGGATTTTCATATATATGTCATAGTGTAAGGATCTATATAATTATGCAGTGACCACATCCATCAACCGCATCTCTAATCCTTTTGTAACGACCATACTAATCAAAAATCTAAATGTGATTGCATCCATAACGGGAAAATATGTTTCTTCATAATCAATACGGGGTTTCTGAAAGAAACCTTATGCAACAAGTCGTGCTTTATACCACACAATTTCATTTTTCTCATTGCGTTTACGTATAAATACCCATTTATATCCAACAGGCATTACACCATTTGGTGTTTGGACAACAGATCCAACTACTTCTCGCTTTGCTAGCGAATTTAATTCAGTTTCAATAGCTGATTTCCATTTTGGCCAATCATTTCTACGTCGACATTTTTCGACGGTTCTTGACTCACTTTTTTCATTATTTCTGGTAATGTCAAGGGCCATTTTATATGAAAATATGTTCTCGACAACAGTTTTATTTCTATCTAGAATTTCTCTAGTATTCATGAAATGTATTGGAATCTCATTATTTTCAGGTACATGTTCATTTTCAGGAAAAAATATTTCATGAAACACCTCTTCAAGAGGTTTCTTTTCAAGAGATTTATACTTTTCAGGAGTATCCTCTTTAGGAGGTTCTGGAATAGAATATTTGAACTTTTCAGAAGCATCAAATATATTTATAGCATGTATTGTGGATATGGGTTCTTTAGAAACACCATATTCTTTTTGTATTCTTTTCTTTCTGGGAATTTTGTCTTTTGAACCAATAGGTCTTCCACGCTTCAAGCGTGTTTTAGATTCACCTATTGCTATTTTGATAATTTGTCCTTCAATGACTTCAATCCTTACTAAAGCATTAACAGCATGAATAAATGATTTTACTACACCTTTAGTATAGTAAATATATCTGGCAATTGATTTGCAACACTTCGCAAATGACTAATCCTCTGAACTTTTAGTTTACATTCATTTATAGGAGGATCAAATTGAGACATGATTTTATTATCCCAAGTAATTTTTTATCGTACTTCAGGCACCTACTTTTATTTATCTATTAATGGAAAAGTGGATTTGTCAAAATGACAATTCTCAAAACGTGCTTTAAACATATCCCTTGTAAGGGATTCAATGTATCTAATAATAAATGGATAATCAAAACCAACATATATCTCAAGTCTACGTTGATGGTCCATTTTTGTACGTTTTAGATGTGCAATTAGAACATATACAGTACATCCAAAAGTACGAAAATGAGAAATATTTGATTGTTGACCAAATGCAAGCTGTAATGAAGAATATTTATGATATACAGATGGTCTAATGCAAATTAAAGATGCTACATGAAGTATAGCATGTTTCCAAACAGAAACAGGTAGTCTTGATTTCATAAGTAAAGGTCTAGCGATCAGTTGAAATATTTTGATCAAATATTCAACTAAACCGTTTTGTGTGTGTGTATGGGTAACAGGATGTTCAACATCTATTCCTATTGACGTGCAATAATCATCAAAATCTTGATATGAAAATTCACCTGCATTATACAATCGAATGGTTTTAATTGGATATTCAGGAAATTGTACTCGTAGTTTGATTATCTGAGTAAGAAGTCTAGCAAATGCAATATTTCTAGTGGAAAATAGACAAACATGTGACCATCGACTGGATGCATCAATCAAAATATTGTTGAATTCAAGGTTTCAAATTTTGTATCTACATGTAGATTTTGATGATAACAAATAAATTCAAATCTCAAACTCAAATTATTTACGCAATGGAGCGAAGCGCACATCAAGCATAAATGAACAAATCTACAAATGAAACTCATAGATTATTTTTGTACACCTCTTGATAAAATTTGAAATTGGATTAAGGTTCTAAATTACTCTTTTTTATCATAAAATATCAAATTACTTTTTTTCACATATGCAAGACATTTTTAAATGTTTTAGTTTTGAAAATTATGTTTTTCACATGTCCATAACATCATCAAACAAAATAATTTCGAAAATTATTATTTTTATATAAAAATTTGAATTTATAAGATGGTTGATTATCATATTTGACATGTGCACATTTTGTTTGAAAGTCTTGAAGAGGGCGGTGTGTTTTTTTGATAAATGCAAAAGATAGATGATTTTGTTTGAAAATCTTAAAGGATGTTTGTGTGTTTTTTGGACATATGTAAAAAGAAGATAATTTGGTTTGAAAAATAAATCATACTCATTTTGTCATGTATGAAAAGTAAAATATTAGTTTTGATTTATTTGAAAAATGAATAGAGTTGTTTTTGACAAATGCAAAAAATAAATACTTTTATTTAAATTTTTTGAAAAGTAAATAGTGTTCTTATTTGACATGTAAATCTTTTCAAATTTGAAATTGAAGACTCATTTGCCTATAAATAGTTCACTTGAGTTTTGTAAAAATTACAACAAGAGCTTATACATCTATTGTTAATTTTTGCGTCATTTTTTTAAAACTCTCATTTTATCTTTTCTAAAGTTTTGAGCCTTAATTCTTATTCTTGTTGAGAGAGATATAGGTTACACTGTATTGTTTCTATCTCACTCATTGAGGAGTATCCTTTGATAGCTTACCCACTATCAACTCTTGTACTTATAAGAAGGTGTGTATAACTCTTGTATGTGTAAAATGTGTTCTACACGGGGAATAGTTAAATCACCAAATGTGAGGTAATTAGAAACCCACAGGATGTTATACACGAATTCTTTGGAGCGGTACTGCTCAAATGTGTAATATGTCTCTATCTCTACCTAAAAGAGATTGACTAGTGAATTTGAGATTTTCAAGGGGTAGCTTGAGGCGAGTACGTAGTCAGTGGGGTTGAACCTCGTAAAAATATGGAGTTTACTTTTTCTTACCCTACTTTTTACATTTTTTGCTGCTTTATATTCTGTTTATATTTTATATTGTGTATTTGATTTATAAGTGTTAATTTTTATAATATAACCTAATTCAACCCCCTCTTGTGTTAGTCATCTGAGTAATGATCATAAAATATTTAAATGGTCCACTAGATGGATGAATAAACCCACATATATCTCCATGAATCCATTGTAAAAATGATGGAAATTCAACAATGACTTTTGAGAGAAATGGTCTGATAATCAATTTACCTTGAAAATATGCAGAGAATGGAGATTTATTTGGTAGAAATATCTTTTAATTCTTTAAGGGATGCCCATGCGAATTTTTAATAAGTTGTCTCATCATGATAGATCCCGGATGTCCAAGGCGATCATGCCAAGTCATAAATACTTTGGGGTTAATGCACTTTTGGTGTATTACCACATATGATTCAATTGTTCTCATTTTTGTATAATACAATCCAGAATATAGAGCAGACAGTTTTTCTAATACGAGCTTCTGACCCGATATTGTTTTAGTAATAAGAAGATGCTTTTTATTGCCTTCATTGATCGTTTCAATATGGTAATTATTACGACATATATTTTTGAAATTCAATAAATTTCTTCTGAATTATGAAGATAATAAAGTATCATCAATACAAAAATTTGGTGCCATTAAGCAACACAATATAAGTTCTTCCAAAACCCTCAATTAAATTTGATGAGCCTGATATGGTATAAATATAGACTTTACTTAATATTAGATTTTGAAAATATTTCCTTTCTGTTGAATCCAAGGTGTCAAGTTTCGTATCTACGTGCAGATTTTGATAATAACAAATGAATTCAAGTGTCAAGCTCAAATTATCTACACAATGGAGCGAAGCGCACATCAAGTATAAAAGAACAAGTTTACAAATAAAACTCATTGATTATTTTTGTACATCTTTTGATAAAATTGGATTAAGGCTCAAAAATTAATCTTTTCTCATAAAGCATTAAATTGTATTTTTTTATACATGACATAAGCATGATATATGCATGACATAAAAAATGCTTTAATTTGGAAAACTATATTTTACATGTGCATGACATATGCAATGATTTCATTAAAAATTTTATTTTCAAAAATTATATTTTACATGTGCGTGACATATGCAATGACTTCATTCAAAAATTTAAATTTTAAAAATTGAATGACATATGTAATGATTTCATCAAAATTTGAATTTTGAATTTGAAAGATGATTGACTGGGACTCATTTGCCTATAAATAGCTCACTTGTATTTTACAAAAATTACAACAACAAGAGTTTACACATCTATTGTTAAGTTTTGCATCATTTTTTCAAAACTCTCATTCTCTCATTTCTAAAGTTTTGAGCCTTAATTCTTAGTCTTTTTGAGAGAGATATAGGTTGAGCTGTATTATTTCTATCTCACTCATTGATGAGTGTACTTTGATAGTTTACCCATTATCAACTCTTGTATTTGTAACAGGGTGCGTATAACCCTTGTATGTGTAGAAGGTATTCTATATAGGGAATAGTTAAATCACCAAATGTGAGGTGATTGGAAGTGTAGAGGGTGTTCTACACGGATTCTTTAGAGCGGTGCTGCTCAAAAGTGTAATAGGTTTTTATCTCCACCTAAAGGAGATTAACTAGTGAATTCGGGATCCTGAAGGGGTAGCTTGAGGCGAGAACGTAGGCAGTGGGGCTGAACCTCGTAAAAATACTGAGTTTGTTTTTCTTACTCTAATTTTTACATTTCTTACTGTTTTATATTCTGTTTATATTTTATATTGTGTATTTGATTAATAAGTGTTAATTTTTATAATATAACCCAGTTCACCCCCCTCTTGTATTAGTCATCTGAGCAACGATTGGTATCAGAGCAAAGACTCTATTATAAGATTAATTATCTATTGAGTTAATATTATATGGCTAACATTGCAGTTACATTCCAGTAGTCGGCCTCCGCTATTTTTGTAGAGACAATTATACTTTCTGAAAAGTTAAAATGAGAATATTCATTTAGTCTTAAGGTCGTGAAATATGGAAATGTATTGTAAATGGGCCTTATATTCTAACAAAAACTGTTGATGGAGTAAATGTCAAAAAAGAAGAAGAAGAATTTGATCGCGAAAACGATAGACTTTATACTGTGAATGTAATGGTTATGAATTTTCTATATAATGCTCTCAATGGTAATGAATTTAATAGAATAATGACTTGCAGGACAGTAAAGGAAATTTGAAACAACTTGGAAATAAGTTATGAAGGAATTTCGCAAATCAAAGAATAAAAAATTTATGTTCTTACGCATGAATATGAAATGTTCAAAATGAATGATGATGAATCTATTTCTTCTATATATACTCGTTTTACTAATATTATAAATAGTTTGACATCTTTTGGTAAAGTTTATTCCAGCTTAAAAATAGTAAGGAAAATTCTCAACTCCTTGTCAAAACGTTGGGAATCAAAAGTAACGGCGATTCTTGAAATTAGAGATCTTAAAAAACTCGAAGTAAATGAACTCATCGGGTCACTTATTACCCATGAGTACACATTAAAAAGAGGAGAAGAAGAAGGAAAGTAAAAGAAGAGTTTGGCACTCAAAACCGTTCCTCATGAAAGTGAAAGCGATGAAAATGAAGAAAGTGATGACGAAGAGATTGCAATGATCACTATAAGATTTAAGACATTCTTGAAAAATAAAGTTCCTCCAATGAAACCTTTCAAAAAATCTTCTAATAAAAATACAGGTAAAAATGATACATTAATTTGTTATAAATGTAAAAAGTCAGGACATATCAAGGTAGATTGTCCCCTGCTAAAGAAAGATCGATACAAAGGCAAGAAAGTAATGAAAACTATATGGGATGATAATTCAAGTAGTTCAGACAGTGACGCAAGCAATGAAAAATCTGCAAATTTTTGTCTCATGATTAAAGATGATCTTGAAAAATTTTGAAAATCCCTCTTATGAAAAATTACAAAATGTTTTGGAAGAGGTATATGAGGGATTTGAAAAATTGGGTATTAAGTATACCGTTTTGAAAAAGAAAAATTCTTCTTTAATAAATGAAATTGATGTTTTAAGAAAAGAATATATAATTTCAAAAGATGAAAATGATGAACTGAAAAAGAAAATAGTTGATTTAGAAAAGATGGTTGAAAATTTCACAAATGGAAAAAGAAATTTCGAAAAATTTCTTAGTAATCAAATATGTGTTTTTGATAAGGTAGGTTTAGGATCCATGTCAAAAGAAAAACTTAAACCCTATAAAAAAATTTTTGATAAACCCATTAAATCAAAACCAGATTTTCAAAATTCTTTTCCTAAAAAGAGATTTGTCAATGAAAGACATTATTACAATCACTCAAGTTCTTCAAGTATGTTACATGTTATTTGTAATTTTTACAATAGAAATGATCATAACTATCATGCTTGTCTTATTAGAATAAAACATATAATGACTATTAGGGCCATATGGGTACCAAAAAATTTTATTTCTTCTAATACTAATAAATAAAGGACCCAAAGAATATGAGTACCAAGAAAAATCATTTTAATTATTTTTGTAGGTATGCATGAAGTCCTCCGTAAGTAAAACAAGATGATTTTTAGATAACGGATGCTCAAAACACATGACAGGAAATAAAATTAAGTTCATTAATCTCACTCCTAAAGAAGAAGGACACATGATATTTGGAGACAATTCAAAAGGGAAGATCGTGGGAATAGGTAAAATTAGTAATAAGTTTTCTCTCATAATTGAAGATGTTTTACTTGTTGAAAGTCTAAAACATAATCTTTTAAGTATAAGTCAATTATGTGATAGATGATTTACAGTTACCTTAAAAAAGGATAAGTGCATTATTTTGAATAATCATGATTGCAATATTTGTTTTATTACTTTTAGAAACAATAATGTTTATACAATTGAATTTGAAGAAATTATCTCACAAGATACTATTTGTTTATCAGCTCAATATGAAAATAGTTGGTTATGACATAAAAGGTTAGGTCATGCAAACATGGAACTTATTTCTAAACTTTCAAAAAATGATCTTGTGAGAGATTTGTCAAAAGTAAACTTTTTTAAAGACAAAATCTGTGATGCATGTCAGTTTGGTAAACAAACAAAAATTTCTTTGAAAATCAAGAAACATATTTCCACTACTAGACCTTTGCAACTAATACATATGGATCTTTTTGGACCAAATAGAGTTGCGAGTCTGGGAGAAAAATGTTATGCATTTGTTATTGTTGATGATTTCTATAGATATACTTGGGTCATTTTTTTCGCTCATAAAGATAAGGTACATAATGCTTTTACCAAGTAATGCAAGAGAATTCAAAATGAAAAAGATTATATTATTTCAAACATCCGAAGTGACAGGGGGAAAGAGTTTTTCAATAAAGATATTGAGTCTTTTTGTGATGAAAATAATTTTCTGCATAATTTCTTTGCTCCTCAATAAAATGGGGTAGTAGAGAGGAAGAATATAGCTCTTCAAGAAATTGCACGAATAATGCTTAATGAAAATAGTTTATCTAGTTATTTTTGGGCTAAAGCGGTAAGTATTGCATGTTATGTTATAAATAGAGTTATGTTAAAGTCTAAATTAGATAAAATTTCTTATGAGCTTTGGAATGAGAAAAAAATCAAATATTGGTTACTTTCATATATTTTGATGCAAATGTTTTATACTCAATGACAGAAATAATTTAGGAAAGTTTGATACAAAATCTGATGAATGTATCTTTCTTGGGTATTCAACAAATAGTAAAACTTATAGAGTATTCAATAAAAAAATTTTGACTGTACAAGAATTATGCATGTAGTATTTGATGAATCTAACTCTCTACTCTCCAAGAAATCTATTGATGAAGAATCAGAAAGTACAAATAACACAAATAGTCTCAATCTCGACAAAGAGAATACTATGGAAGAAGTCCAACATGGAAACATCAGGAAATATCATTAAGATTTAGTACAAGATACAACCAAACAGTGGAAACATGTGAAAAATTATCCAGTGAAACAAATTTTAGGAGAACCTTCACGAGGTGTAAGTATTCGATCATCTCTTAGAAATATTTGTAATCACACTGTTTTTTTATCTCAAATTGAACCCAAAAATATTGATGAAGCACTTATTGATGAATCATGGATTCTAACTATGCAAGAAGAGCTAAATCAATTTGAAAGAAATAATGTATGGACACTTGTTCCTAGACCTAAAAATCATGCTGTTATTAGAACAAAATGGGTTTTTAGAAATAAAAAAGACGAGTCTGGAATCATCACTAGAAATAAGACTTGACTTGTAACCAAAAGTTTCAATCAAGAGGAAGGAATCGATTATGATGAAACGTATGTATCTGTCGCAAGATTAGAAGCTATTCGAATGTTATCTGCATATGCATGTTATAATTTTTTTCAAATAGATGTTAAAAGTGCTTTCTTAAATGGTTTTATAAATGAAAAGGTATATGTTGATCAACCTCTAGGTTTTGAAAATCATATTTCTCTTAATCATGTTTTTAAGCTTGCAAAAGCATTATATAGACTCAAACAAGCTCCTAGAGCTTGGTATGAGAGGTTTAGTAATTTCTTGATTGAGAAAGGTTTTTCTAGAGGAAAGATCGATACAACTCTTTTTATCAAATATGAAAATGATGATATTCTTCTAGTTCAAATTTTTGTTGATGATATATTATTTGGTGCTACTAATGAAAATATGTGTCAAGATTTTGCTAAGAGCATGCATGAAGAATTTGAAATGAGCATAATGGGAGAACTTAATTTCTTTCTTGAATTGCAAATCAAGCAAGTAAAAAGTGGAACATTCATCAATCAGTCAAAATATATCAAAGAGTTACTCAAAAAGTTTGAGATGGAAAGTGCAAAAGTAATTAGAATACCAATGAGTCTAACTACCAAACTTGATAAACATGAAAGTGGTAAGCCAGTTGATTCAAAGGTATATCGAGATATGATTGGTAGTTTATTATATTTGACAGCCAGTAGACCTGATATTATGTTCAGTGTATGTTTATGTGCACGTTTTCAATCATCTCCAAAGCAATCTCATTTGATTGCAGTCAAGCGTATTTTTAGATATCTTACCGGTACCATTGATTTAGAGTTATAGTATTTTAAGTACACTTCGTTCAATCTTATTAGTTATTCATATGCGGATTATGCTGGTTGCAAAGTTGATCGAAAAAGTACTAGTAGAACATGTCATTTTTTAGGTTATGCACTTGTTTCATGATTTAGTAAAAAGTAAAATTCTGTTGCATTATCTACTGCTGAAACAGAATATGTTGCTGCAGGCAGTTGTTGTGCTCAAGTTTTTTACATGAAGCAACAATTTGAAAATTTTAAACTTATATACAATCACATTCCAATCAAATGTGATAATACAAGTGCTATAAATCTTTCAAAGAATCCAATACAACATTTTCAAACCCAACATATTGAAATTAGATATCATTTTTTTAGAGATCATGTGCAGAAAGGCTATATTGTATTAGAATTCACTAGCACACATGATCAATTGACAGACATTTTCACAAAATCCCTACCAGAAGATAGACTATGCATGATTAGAAGAGAAATAGGAATGATGCATGCCATAAATATCTGCTAGATACTTTTATTCCATTATCTCAAATGACTTACAGAAACTTGAGACGTTTAGCCTCATCATTCAAATGCATTTGCTCCTCATAAATTTTCATGCCATCCTTATCTAAAGGATTAGACAATCGAAATGCAGAGGCAAATAAGGATTTTAAATATTTATTCTGTTGTTTTAACTCTACTATTTTTTTGTTAGACTCTTGAACAAGTCGTTGAAGAATATCGATTTTCTCATTAAACTTCTCTATCTCGCGGGTTTTAGACTGCAACCGAGCGGAAAAAGCGACAATGGAAGATGAGTTTCGTATTCTGAGACTCACAAGCTCGTAAATGGCATCATGATTTAATTTATTAGCCAAATCAGTGTTTTGTTACTTCATGGCGCCTACAACAGATGCATAAATAGTTTGAGGTGAAAAATACCTTATATCTTGATCACGAGAAGCACTGAAAGAAAATTGATGAGCTATTGAAATTTTGTAGAGTGAGAATGAAGATAAACTACAGAGATGAGAAGAAAATTTGATGCGGATTAGATAAAACTAAGAATTACTTTTATAAAAATGGAAATAAGTAGAAGACAAACTATCATCTTTTCAAATCTTACTTAGTTAATTTTACAAGATATGTCGGATGCATATTGTCAAAAGTTACCGAACTAAGCCAGTGAGATTAATTACAATTGTCCCTGTTTCTCTCGTGAAACGCTGCTATTATCTGCTAATGTTGACTCTGTGCTTGAACTCTCATTCGTTCTGATTCCTCTATTCGAAATTTTAGAACACGAACTAATTCCGTCAAATCTTTATTTTCTTACTTTAACCTCTTATTTTTTTTACCTTTCTTTGCAAACTTTTGATGCAGAACATATATTTGATTGTTAAGTCGATCAACCTCATTTGCCTTTGCTAGTAATCTTCGAGACATGATCGTAATAGAGACAGCATAATGAGCACTGAGAGTTCTTGATGCTGCAACAATCTCAGAACCAGTTCTACCAGAAAAATGCATCTCTACTTCTATCATGGTATTGACAACCTCATGAGATAAAATGACTGGTTGAGACGGTTCTTGATTCAAATCTGGAATATTAGATGAAATTTTTTCCGCCATTCTATCGTTTTGAATAAACAGAAACTGGATCAATGAGTGGTATGAAAGTTTAGTTGAGTATCCGACAGGTGAAAATGGTCTTTTAAACATCAACTTTCAAATCTCGATAATTTTTATTTTTTCAACATCACGCGGATTTGAATTTGTTTCCGCACCGACTGCTAGAGCTAGGCCTCTAACCTTTGCAGGTTTTGTCGGACACACGTGGCTCCGCACCGAATTGCCAGAGTTAGACCTCCAACTTTTACAGGTTTTGTCGGACACTCATGGCTCTGCACCGAATTCTCTACAGTCTCTACTAATGCATCGTTTTATTTGTCTATTGGTTATTGTCGGAAGATGTCTTATTGAACTAATTATGATTCATTTTTAATAATGCCAAAAGGAGGAGAAATTTTAGACGTAAATATTTAGATTTTTAACTCTGTTATATATGTTGGAATTATGTTTATTTATTGCTTGAAAAACTAACGCATATTCTCAGAGGGAGTTTAAACATTACTGCAAATTTCAAAATTCTACTAAGTATTTGTCATCATCAAAAAGTGGGAGATTGTTGAATCCAAGATTTCAAATTTCGTATCTACGTGCAGATTTTGATGATAAAAAATGAATTCAAGCCTCAAGTTCAAATTATCTACGCAATGGAGCGAAGTACACATCAAGTATAAAAGAACAAGTCTACAAATGAAGCTCATAGATTATTTTTGTACATCTCTTGATAAAATTGGATTAAGACTCAAAAATTAATCTTTTCTCATAAAGTATTAAATTGTATTTTTTTATACATGACATAAGTATGATATATGCATGACATAAAAAATGCTTTAATTTTGAAAACTATATTTTGCATGCGCATGACATATGCAATGATCTCATTAAAAGTTTTATTTTCAAAAATTATATTTTACATGTGCATGACATATGCAATGACTTCATTTAAAAATTTAAAATTTGAAAATTGAATGACATATGCAACGACTTCATCAAAATTTGAATTTTGAATTTGAAAGATGATTGAGTGAGACTCATTTGCCTATAAATAGCTCACTTGTGTTTTACAAAAATTACAACAACAAGAGCTTACACATCTATTATTAAATTTTTGCATCATTTTTTTCAAAACTCTCATTCTCTCTTTTCTAAAGTTTTGAACCTTAAATCTTATTATTTTTTAAAGAGATATAGGTTGAACTGTATTGTTTCTATCTCACTCATTGAGGAGTGTATTTTGATAATCTACCCACTATCAACTCTTGTATTTGTAAGAGGGTGCGTATAACTCTTGTGTGTGTAGAAGGTGTTTTACACAGTGAATAATTAAATCACCAAGTGTGAGGTGATTGGAAGTGTAGAGGGTATTCTACACGAATTCTTTGGAGCGATACTGCTAAAAAATGTAATAAGTTTCTATCTCTACCTAAAAGAGATTGACTAGTGAATTTGAGATCCTCAAAGAGTAGTTTGAGCTGAGGGCATAGGCAGTGGGGCTGAATCTCTAAAAAATACTGAGTTTGCTTTTCTTATCCTACTTTTTACATTTCTTACTGCTTTATATTCTATTTATATTTTATATTGTGTATTTGATTAATAAATGTTAATTTTTATAATATAACTCAATTCACCCCCCCTCTTATGTTAGTCATCTGGGCAACACTTTCTTTAAAAATTGTATGAGTTGTAGCACTGTCAGCCAGACATACATTTTTATTATTCAACTTAGAGATAAAAAGATCATCAATATGATCCATGATTCTACAAAATATACAAAAATTTTATAACAAATAATAAAAAAAATTAATTGAGTGGAATACTTCTATCTCCAATTAGGTGATTAATTCTACCATCAAGATTTTCAAAGAAATCAGAAACATCAAGATGAGTGATATCTATATCTATTGAATCTAATGAATCATCTAATGGTTTTACTAAATTTATTTCATTCTTTTTATTTTTTCCTTTTATTGATGCTTGATATAAATTTACTAAGTGTCTGGCCGTACAACATGTACGTACCCAATGTCCAGTCATACCACATCTATGGCACACATCTTCACCTCTTTTTGAAGAATTATTCTATAGGCTTTTACTCATTTCTAAGTTGTACCACTTCTGGTGATATAGTATCTTATTATCTCTTTTAATGTTGTCACTTCTGGAACTAACATTTCTATAATTTCTCTTACCACGTCTACGCTATTAATTCTTTCGAAAGGATGCACCAAGGCCTCATATTCTGAACTAGAGCATGGAAACTCAAATTTAAACGATAAAGATGTTGACTCTCCTTTTGGTGATTTCAAAACTATTCCTACACCACCTTCTTCCTTGGCTGTGGATGATTCATCAAAATTACCATTCACTTCTAGGAATGATGTAAATCTAATATTATTCACTTCAAGAAATGATATTAAATCAGTAGGGAGTGGCTGATAGTTTTTCAATAAGAGCTCATTGTTCTACTCAGCTACTAGAAGACATGATATAAGTTCAGAATATTTTATGAATTTTCTCTCGCGATACTGCTGCTGCAGGAGCACATTTAAGGCATGGAATGTAGTATAAGTCTTATCTAGCATATCATCATCGGTGATTTTCTCATCGCATAATTTTAGTACTGAGCTTATTTTAAAAAATGTGAAATTATACTCACTAACACTTTTATAATTTTGCAACTTCAGATGCAACCATTCAAAACGAGCTCTTGGAAAGATGACAGTCTTTTGATATTCATAACTCTCCCTTAAATTATTTCACAAAATAAAAAGATATTTTATTGTAAAATACTCAGATTTTAATCATTCATGAAGATGGTGGTGAAAGAAAATTATTGATTTAGCACGGTCCTATAGGGACGCTTGATTTCATTCTTTAATGATTTCACCCATGTTCATCGCACCAAAATGTCAGCATCAAGTATCAAGGATAAATAATTTTTTCCAGATATGTCAAGAGCAACAAATTCCAATTCTGTAAAGTTTACCATTTTCTGCACATATAAATAATAAATATGTGTATCTCAGAAAATATATTTATAAATTCACACAGATTTTAAATAATAATCATTAATAAAACATATCAAATATTTCAAATAATATATTAAAAAACTTACAGAGGAATAAGATTACTAATTTCAGAATTGATAGAACCGTCGTGTTGATAACGTGTTATAAAGCTAAAAAAGAAACTACTATTGCAAGAGAGAAATATATAAGAAACTCTTTAAGAACTCTTAATAATTAAAATTTTATTCTCTCTCTATATTTTCTTATAAATCTCATAACAACTGAATCTCATATTTATATGACTTAAAATTATTATGCAAGTCACCATACAATATTTAAAATAATAGTGGTGGAGTCATTCACATAATTTTGATAGTAAGATAGGGGGTAGAAACCGTCCATCCAATCTCGTTCATTACATAAAATATATTATTAAACTAATAATTTTTTTTTATTGTATAAATTATATATTTATTATTTTTTTCAAAAGAATTGCTTACAAATAAACGGTGTCGTTCTCTGGTTGATTTCCAAACTTGGTTGCAGGTAGAATTTAGAACGGTCTGCGATAGTGACTGATGGAGCTTTGCATGTGAGCCAGCCAGAGGTGAGAGGAGTAAGTTCATTTCTTCAACCAAGGATTTAGTTTTTTATTTCACAAAATTAAAGTTTAATTAAAATCCCAGATAATTAGTCAAACGAGTATAAGGACTTTGATCGTGTTTAGTTATTTAATTAGACAACCACAATTACGGACATGAATGAAGAAAAAGTACTCATTTTGACCTCACCCAAACTCGTGAAGTTCATCAAAGCCATGAGATGCAGATCCTTCTGGCAATACCCATTTGAAATCGGAGCCTGAATTTGGAGCTGCTGCTATGGCGAAGTTGTTGATTTTGGTCTTGGTGGTCGTGGGATTGATGGGTCCTGGGTGGAGCGCGGAAACGGGTCGGAAGGCTCCGTGGAGGATCCACACGCTGTTCTCGGTGGAGTGCCAGAACTACTTCGACTGGCAGACGGTGGGCCTGATGCACAGCTTCAGAAAGGCCCGGCAACCTGGGCCTATTACCCGACTCCTTAGCTGTACAGAGGAGGAGAAGAAGAACTATAGAGGGATGGGTTTGGCTCCCACGCTTGAGGTCCCTTCCATGAGCAGACACCCCAGGACTGGAGACTGGTAAATTCTCTCCCTTTTCTGTTTTTACTTTTTTAAGAACACTATTTTTATTGATCTTCTTCGTTTTTTTTTTCCTTCTTTGTCTAAATTGGGAATTTAAATCCGAGTTTGCCTTGGAATTCTTGATTCCTATGTGTTACTAATAATTGGGTTTGGCCCAAGTATGCGGCGAGAAAAAAAATAAATCTTTTCGCAATTTCTCTCTTGAATGCGTCATGTTTCCCTTGCTTTAGAAGTGTCAACGTACTTGGTAGAATTCTTATTATTAAGTCGATATTGATTTCACAAGGCTGTAGGTGTAGAAAGTAGAGGTGAAATTTGAACCATTTGTTGTATTTTTTAGCCAAGTAAATAAAAAATTTCTAAGATTGTGCAAAGTAGGAGGCAAGGTGAAGTGTGATCATACTGGTAAGTGGTGCCATGGCGTTTAATGGCCATGAGGATGAGCGGGAACTGCTGGGTAAGGGTCAAGGATTGAGACTGAGTACGATTGAGAGGTGTGTAGCTAAGTTAGAGAACATCATTTTACAAAATTTTGAGTTTAGAAGGTGCAACCGTATCAAAAAGCATGTCAAATCCAATAAAGAGAAAATTTGGCTGGCTGTTAAGAAAGAATGATTCCTGCGTCACAGAGAAAAATGTGGATATGATAAATTGCTGGCGGTAGAAGTGGCTTGGTGTTGTTAGTTGAGAAACCTTTTTTAGGATTACGCTTTTTATGTCATTGACATAATGATGAAGTCTACTGCTCTCCTGAATATCGAATTTTTCAGCATCATATATGCTTCAGTTCTTGTATTAGAGGTTCTGTCGATGGTTGCTATGTTTTGTGCCTCTCAAGAAAGTTTTGAGGCTTTTAAGAGCTTATTCAGTTCCTGTTCTTGCTCTAGATTCTTCTAGAATAAGTCAAATTATATACCAAAACGGGTTTTTCCTTGCAAAATCTCAGCATACAGGCATTAGCTACTTTTTTTTTTTTTCTAGTAATTCTGCCTTACGTTTCTTAGCATGTCTTTTTGGCTGCACTCTAATGTTATTCTCAAGTTTTGTAATAATGGTTCTCTTCCATAACCTCTTTCATTGTATTATCATCTTGGTGCTTGCCTGTTTGTAGAAAAAGTTCTTACACTTTACATTTTTCTAGGAGCCCTTTCCCTAAAGGGGGAGAAAAGAAAGTAAGTCTTTATTTGGCTTTGTAGGTACCCTGCAATTAATAAACCTGCTGGAGTTGTGCACTGGCTTAAACACAGTAAAGATGCTGATAATGTTGATTGGGTAGTGATTCTGGATGCAGACATGATCATCCGAGGCCCTATAATACCTTGGGAACTTGGTGCTGAGAAAGGCAAACCTGTTGCAGCTTATTATGGGTATCGATTTCTGAGATTTTTCTTTTTAAACCGTTACTGTGTCATAGCAGTGTATTCTCTCATGAAAGTTTATGCAAGAGTTCTTTTAGCCTCGTTTGGAGACTGTTGCTTTCATGCCTATTGAAGTCATGAACTTCTTCATTAGGTACTTGATTGGATGTGATAATGCACTAGCTAAGTTGCACACAAAACACCCAGAACTCTGTGACAAAGTTGGTGGGCTTCTAGCCATGCATATTGATGATCTTCGAGCATTGGCTCCCTTGTGGCTTTCAAAAACGGAAGAAGTGCGAGATGATAGAGCTCACTGGTCCACCAATCTAACTGGTGATATTTATGGGCAAGGGTGGATCAGTGAAATGTATGGATACTCTTTTGGTGCAGCAGAAGTAAGTTGCTTTGAATTTCTTAAAAAAGTTTTATTTCTTAGCTGGATCTGTATCCCATTATTATATCTGCTCCAATTGAACCGTCTACTACTTGAACTGCAGTTCCTGACATATTATCTTTCGTTAAATGTTTAATAATATGTGGGTTTTCCAGGTTGGTCTTCAGCACAAGATCAATGATAACTTGATGATCTACCCTGGCTACATCCCACGAGAGGGAGTTGAACCTATTCTTCTTCACTATGGTTTGCCATTCAGTGTTGGAAATTGGTCTTTTAGTAAACTAGATCACCATGAGGATGATATAGTTTATGACTGTGGTCGACTATTTCCTGAACCCCCCTTTCCTAGAGAGGTATTTTAACCAATAAAAATTATCATGCATTTTCGTAGAGAAAAAAATTTGTGTAGTGGAAGTCCACATATGTCTGTGGCTCATGTTTTATGCATAATTTTAATATGATCCAAGCCAAGGATGATTCTTTTAGGATCAGATAGTTTATAGGCTTCAATTAGATGAAGCACTGAATAAAATGTCAACGGTTTGATTCATTTTTGTGACAACCATTTGGATTGCGGCATAGAGTTCTACATCCCAAACTCCATTCAATATTTTTATTTTTTGTCCAAAAGTAATATTTTCCTGGTCAGTATGGTGAAAACTTAAGATTCTTTCTTTGTGCAGGTACATCTGATGGAATCTGATCCAAATAAAAGGCGGGAACTATTTTTAAGTATAGAGTGCATTCACACTTTGAATGAAGGTCTTTTATCACAACACAAGGCAAATGGATGCCCTAAACCAACTTGGTCAAAATATTTGAGCTTTTTAAGGAGCAAAACTTTTGCTGAACTTACTCGGCCAAAACTTCTAACTCCTCCTACTTTACAAACTGAGAAAGAATCAATACAGACTGTACCAAAGCAGTTCATTGCTAAGCCTGGAGGGCAATATCCAAAAATTCACACCATTTTTTCCACAGAATGTATCTCATACTTTGATTGGCAGACTGTAGGACTTGTCCACAGCTTCCACCTGAGTGGTCAGCCTGGAAACATCACACGACTTCTCAGCTGTTCTGATGAAGAATTGAAGCAGTACACTGGCCATGACCTGGCACCTACTCATTATGTTCCTTCCATGAGCAAACATCCATTAACTGGCGATTGGTAATTCTATTCTCTTCAGTTTAGCAATAAAATTCTGATAGATTCCTTATAGTCCCCGATGTTGATTTCAGCAGTGACATCCAGCCATTTGCTTCATGTAATGTGTGTTTAATTTGCATCTCTACCGCTATCCTGGGCAATATCTAGGTTATGGTCAAACAAACATTTAAGCTTTAGTGAATGTCTCTGATTTGTGATCTCAGAAACAAAATTTACCACTATATGAGTTCAATTAACTTCCATTGAATTATTTAGGACTCTAATCTTTTTGATGTCCCTTGGGGACCTTCTTAAATCATCTGGATACACATGTATATTCAGATCATGACACAACAAAAATTAGAAAAAAAAAAATTGATTATTAAATATATCTGCGAGAAGCTGAATATTAAATGCTAATTACCCCTCCCCGGCCCCGCCCCTCCTAAAAACTGGGCAGAAAAAAAGAAGATAGAAAATGTGTAGAGAAGTAGATAGGATGACATGAATCGCAGGAGAGGATAAAAAATGTGCTTTTGTTTATTCAATGTCAGGTATCCAGCAATCAATAAACCAGCTGCGGTCCTTCACTGGCTTAATCATGCAAATATAGATGCCGAGTTCATAGTAATTCTTGATGCAGATATGATCTTAAGAGGTCCGATTACTCCATGGGAGTTCAATGCAGAACGTGGGCAGCCAGTTTCAACTCCCTACGAGTAAGATACAGTAACATATATCCCCTATAATGTTGTGTTTTCTAGGCACTTGAGTGTAATTAGTCATTGCGCTCTCTCTCTCTCTGTGCAAGTGTTTCTTACTGCTTGCATGTTTTTTTCCTGCATTTGAAAATGCATATGATGCATACGACTCCCTTATTTTATGCACTATGCATGCCAGGTACCTTATTGGGTGTGACAATGAGCTTGCAAAACTCCATACTCGCCATCCTGACGCATGTGATAAGGTTGGAGGTGTAATCATCATGCATATAGATGATCTCCGGAATTTTGCTCTGCTATGGCTGCATAAAACAGAGGAGGTCCGTGCTGACAAAGCTCATTATGCCACAAATATCACAGGCGATATATCTGGATCTGGGTGGATAAGTGAGATGTATGGTTATTCATTCGGTGCAGCAGAGGTACTTAATTTCCTGTAAAGCAACTCATAATTTAGCTTTACATTGTTGTTCATGGAATGTGGCAAAATGATGTATTTGTGTTCAGGGGAGTTGTAGTTTTCTATGAGCGACTACAGTGTTCTGACAAGTGCCCCCCATCTCCTCTCTTCTTCCTTATATGTGCAGTTGAAATTAAGGCATCTCGTTACCAGGGAGATATTGATATACCCTGGATATATTCCTGAACCTGGTGTCAAAAAGTATAGAGTTTTCCACTATGGATTGGAGTTCAGAGTTGGAAATTGGAGCTTTGATAAGGCAAATTATAGGGATGTTGAAATGATTAATAGATGCTGGGCAAAGTTTCCAGACCCACCAGATCCTTCAACACTTGATCACACTGATGAAAACATACTGCAGCGTGACCTGCTTAGCATAGAATGCATAAAGACGCTGAACGAGGCACTACGCCTGCATCATGAAAGGAGGAACTGCCCTGATCCCAGTTCCCTATCCACCTCGAAGCCGAATACAGAAAAGGAAATTGCAATGTCAAGGAAATTTGGTAGCTTTGATGAAATTAATGCTGTAAGAAGCAACCAATTGCCAAATAATATTTCTCATGGATTGTCAAAGCCTGCCGTGATAGACAGAATGTTTAGTTCTTTCAGGTTCTGGCTTGTTGCTCTATGGGCTTTTGCTGGTTTTGGTTTCTTGGCGGTCATGTTTGTGGTGTTTTCCAGTCAGAAAAAAAGAACAACAAGAGGAAAAAATTACAGAAACAAGAGAAGATCTTCATATACTTAATACTTTGATATGAAAGACGTGAGAGGCAAATTTGCAGTGTTGACAAATCCTTGGTAAAATCCAAGGAGATTGGAAGAAAAAAGACAAGCATCAGAATGTTGAGAATTGTTGCAATACTTTGCATGCTACAGGGAATCGACTAGACCAGTCCATTCAGCCATCTAATTTATAAATTCTTTTAGTATTATTATTTTTGTTTTTTAACAGAGATAAGATGGACATATGAGAAATGGGACACTACGAAGAAAAGGTAGCATCGTGCTTGGGCAGAGATCTGCATGAGATTTTATACTTTGGGAGACTTTTCTTTTTTCTTTTCATTAGATTGTACGCTTGCGCAGTCTGGTTAGTGTGCAAGTGTGTGTACTTGTACCCTTACAAAATAAGCATAATGTGTTTCAGAGTTTTGGTTTTGTATGAATGACTGTAATATTTTGGTTGGGAACTTGGGATAACGATGGCTGTTTTTTTTTTTTTTGGGAGACGCTTGGGGCGGACGAGCTGTCCCTAGCCAAAAACAGCTCACTATTAAAATATAATAAAAAAATTTTAAAAATACAATAAGAAATATAAGAAAATAAAAAAATATAATGAAAAAAATACAATAAAAAATAATAAGAAAATAAAAATATAATAAAAAATACAATAAAAAATATAAAATGAAGATGAATTTAAGAGGATTTGACTTCAATCTAGACGCCGGCGTCTCCGACGGTGGTGGGCGAAATCGTCCACCTCATCGTGATCGCCGGTATCTAGTAATTTCACCCTTGTGACGTCGATTTTCGGCAACCTCTGAGGTTGTCGGATGTCGACGGTCACGATGAGATGAGCGGTGTCGTCCACTGCCGTCGGAGACGCTGGCGTCTATTTTTAGGGGATTAGACAGATTGATTTCTAGTTATTCTCTTCTTTTTTTTTTTGGGTTCTGTTAGCTATAATCACCCTTCACCCCCATTCCCCATTGTCAGGTATACCTCTTGATCAACCAAATAAATAAACTAAAAAGCTCAAAATAAATAAAGAAAAACAAAGTCATAAAGTTCACGATATGCCATCCTGCATTTCAAAAAATAATAAACAAATTTAACAAATCACTTTTTCATGTCATGATCAACCAACGAGGTTTTGAGTTGAATTGAAAAAAATTGTAGGTTTTATGTATAAAAAAGTTTTGAATATAGTAATATTTATAGATTTGTAAGTTGTTTGTTTGGTGGTTGGATTTGGTTTAAATTTTAACTCAAAGATGTCATTTTTAAAGTTCCAATCTCGTTTTCTTCTTATTCTAGATGGATTCATGTGGCCCCCACTTATTTAAGCAACATTACTATTAGAGTGACAGACCGTGTTGGGGGAGCTTCAGGTGTTGTACATGGAGAAAGAACAAAGATATGAAGCATCGTAGGACAAAATTGCACATCTCACAACATTTGACTCGTTAGTTGTCATGGTAACGTTGCAACTACTGGTAGTTCAACATCTACATCTACATCTACATCTACATCTCTGTCCTCTACCATCTACCCTTTTGCTTAAACCATCGACAATTCCGTTTATGCAGCCTGCGGGGTTTAAAAATATTGTTCACATTTTAGGATTAAATACTAAAATAGTCAGTGTGATTTAGTTATTTAGTAATGCTATGCATTAATTACACTCTCATTTTATTTTTGTTTTATTATATAAAATATGACACATTTATTATTATTAAATTATATAAAAAATTAATTAACTAACATTAATATATGTACCACATCAGATAAAAGTAGAGGGTAGTGTCGCCTATAGAATTTTCTAATACTGTATAAAAATAATAGAGAGTATAATTGAGGGCATCTTCGAATTCAAATTTGCCTAAAAGTTGAACGTTGTAGATATCTTTTTTGTTTTCAAGGTGTGGGACCCATGTCGAGTTGAAAAAGGTCGAAGCTCCTCCTAACATCAAACATGGTTGGGAGACCCCACTTCAGAAATAAAAGATTGCACTACACTGCACTTTCTCGTCTGCATATGGCCTACTTTTCTAGGACATGGACTCTTCACTTCTCTCCATTTGAAATTCAAATTTAAACGGCACTTATGAGAAATTGACGACATAGAACGACAGAGGAGAGCATTAACGGTTCTAAAGCTTGGATTTTTTGAGGTTTCAACAACCAACGAAGCATGGGAGACTCAGCCTGTCTCATGCAACCATTCTCCTACACTTCTGCCATTTCCAATGAAGCCAACGAGGTCAGTTCATGAAACTACACTACAATCTGAGTACTCTTTTTCTTGTTTTTGTTTGTCGTAGATATGGGCTGCTTACCATTCGCTGAAATGGTCTTTGCATAAATTATAAATTTAGTTTGAATCTGTTCTTTTTTCTTTCTTTCCTGTTTCTCTTACGACATTTTTGGTTGCTGAGAAAATAGCAGAAAATAGAACTAGAAGTTATCTCAGAGTCCACGAATAGAATTTCTCGCTTCAAAAAATTAGATGTAATTATTTAAGGACTGATTGGGTAAGTTTTCTAATTTTCTCTTCAAATAAAAACCGAGAAAAGGACCTAAAGTCGTATTCTTTCTGCATTTTTTACATAACCTAACATATTCCTTCACCTTCCCGACCTCCGTTCAGTTTCTTGTATAAGATTGCATTACAACTTTCAATTTTTTGTTTTTAATATCGTAATAGGCCTGAATTGCGGTAGTTTTAGTTTCTCAATAGCTTTAAATATCTTTCTCTGCATCAGGGTAACCCTATTCATGCTCTGGGGCAGTCAATCTCATTTGGGAGGTTCATGTCAGAGTCCTTAGCTTGGGAGAAATGGTCTACTTTCTCTCACAACCGCTATGTTGAAGAGGCGGAAAGGCATTCCCGGCCTGGCTCAGTAGCTCAGAAGAAAGCTTTCTTTGAAGCTCATTACAAGAAAATCGCTGCTCAAAAGGCGGCAGCTTTGCTTGAACAAGCTAATGCTGCATCAAACAATGAAACAGCTGAAGAAGTAGCTAACAATATCAGTCCCCATGATTCGGAGATGGTGATTCCAAATTCCAACGAGGTTCTTGACCAACAACATGTATTTGCTGCTCCATTTACCGCAGCATATTCCATTGTCAACGACAATGACTATGGTTCAAATGCTGAGAAGGGTCAGTTTGAAAGTTGCATTGTGGACAGAGCTGATCCGGTACCTGAAAAGCATGTTTTTGTGGTGAATTCATTGGAAGTTGAACAATTGAACCCGCTTCGGGATGTTGATAATCACAAGTTAGCTGAAACGGAGCTTGGGGGAACGCCCCAAATGGAGAAACCTCTATTGAGGGTACCACATTTGATTTATGTTAATGAATTTTGGTTTTGATTTCTAAGTCATCTTACTTACATGATTGTTGTGGCAACAGAGCTCAAACTCGAATCAAGATTCTTTGGTGTCAATGAGCAAGAAGAAATCATCACTTTCTTCCTCAAGTTCATTGATTGATGGTAGAGCAACTAAGGTCCCATCTTCACCTGCCAAATATATGGATCCTATTTGTCCCAAAAAGGATAGCAATGCTACTCCCATGATTATGAAGTCTGCAATACGCACAGCAGATAAGAAGAGATCAACTCCAAAATCACATTACAAGTCAGTCAATTTCACTCCCATTAGAGAAATTAATAGGTTAACTTCGAAAGTTATCCGGAAGATTGAAAGTTCAAGACCTGTTGCTAGTTCTTCCAAGACATCTAAAGAGTGCTTGACTCCTTTGAAGACCCCAACTACGGTGCTTTTTCTTATTTCCTCTCACCTGGTCACATGGGGAATTTTCTTTTTCTGAATGAACTACCAACTTTTGCCGTTCTCATCAATCATGTTAAGATGAGTGCATGTTCAAACTGCAGGTATCGAAAAATGAGGTACGAAGGCATCCTTCAGCTACCCCTTGGTCAGCGGAGAGAAGGTACCCTAATTTTAGAAACTAAATAAGAAAAACTTTCAAAAGTTATATGTTTTCTTGTTCAAAATTTTAAGTCTTGCACATAAATAGTGTGACGTCTGTAAATCACAGGGCCAGGACACCCCTTGATCCCTCAGCCTCTGAGAGCACAAAAGTCAGCCAAAAATGGCGCTTGCTTCCTACTGAGTAAGCATATTTCACTTAGATTGTTGCAAGAGATTGTTCATATTTTATTTATACATGGTGCATTCCCAATACTAGGGACAGTGGAGAATGGAACTAGGGTACATAGACTGTTCTTTATACTAGAGACTTTCTTTCTAGGCAGATTATAGGGGAAAAAAAATACATGCATTAATTCCCAGTCTACCTCTAATAGGACTCATGGTAATGGTAATAACCTTTTTTAAAGGAAAGAAAAACACAATGAACAAACAGATATTTTAAAAATATCCGATGTAGAACAGATCATTTTGAAGGAGTTAAAGGCCCTCGGGTTCTGATAATAATTCTTATTTAATGCCAGTTGTTCCAAATATTTGAGTGCATGCAGAAACAAAATGCAGTCCCCAATTTTATCCACCCCTTTCAGCTTCAGGACTGAGGAAAGAGCCGCAAGAAGAAAGAAGGCAAGGGTTGGTCTGGGTCTTTTCATAAGTTTATATAAGGACTCTTTCATGGACTATAAACATGTAGCTCACAGATTTGTATATCTTTGCCATTTCTCCCCTGTTGCTTCCAGAAGCTAGAAGACAAATTCAATGCTAATGATGCACAAAAAGTGCAGCTCCAAACAAAAATCAAGGTTGTTATCTCATCACCAAGCTAAATTTGAATCTTGAAATATTTTGTCAGTCAATATCATCAATTCATTGACCATTTGTGCAGGAGAAAGCAGAAACTGAAATTAGAAAACTGCGCCAAAGCCTTTGCTTCAAAGCCAGGCCACTGCCTAGTTTTTACAACGAAAGAAAAGAGCAACAGAATGAGATGAATAAGGTATCTTTGTGACCTTCCTAAGCTGTTTGATATCATTAAAAAGACCTGTAATAAGGTCTCACAACAGACCATAAAGCAGCAACAGAAACATCAATTTAAAACAGGATCGAAGAAAACATCAACTAAAACCCGAAATTCATTTGTCTTTCGATTTCTTCATCTAGGTAAATCTTAAAAAATAGCCATCCTGAGTGGTGTTATTTTAATCTGCAAAAGTTATGATTATGCATCCTTTCTTATGTGCAGATTCCATTGGCACATCCACAGTCACCCAAGCTAGGAAGAAAGCCAACTCGCATTATGGCAGAGAGCACATCCTCTCTACCTCCTCAGAGGCCTTCAATCAAAAGAAGTGGCTCCAAGCATCTCCATGGAAAGGATAATCAAACTCCAACTCGTTCTCTCATTCCACGATCTATAGTGGATACTCATGAGAATACGTCTCCAAATATTCAGATGGATAGCCATAGCCACAAATATCGCACTTAGGAATGGAAGGCAGAATATCATTGAACAAGGTGGAATATCATTCAATAACACCATTGCTGCTTAAAGATTAGAGCGACTTTCAGATATGCATGATGACTCTGTGCTAAAAAGAAACAGCCAGGGATTCCAGCACTTCGATTTGGATAAATTTCACACGTTTATTCAGCAGTTCTTAATGATATTAGTACTTAGCACTTAGCAGACATGCACTGTAAAATACTTCCATTTCATCTGTACCCAGCAATCAGCATTATAAATGAATTGAAGTCGTCGTGTAGTTTAGGATCTTTCCCACCTTATGGAGTAGTTGAGATACAATTTAGAAAACGTTTCGTCAAACGTGGGATCTACGTCACAAAGTAAATTTTTCTATGCGTCCAATAACGGGCCTATCACCTTCGTTCAGGCCCATGTGTCTCAAGAGTCAAGCTATAGCCATAGAGCTCGCCAACAGATTTTCAGCCCTATGCCCTTTTTTGTTTCTAGACAGCATGTAAGTTGGTCTTAGGAAGGATTCGAAAATTTCTTTAATCAAAAATAGATTATATAAAATTAAATTTTATAAAATAATTTGATATGATGCAATACAATAATTATAATATTATTTTTAATCATATAAAATTACATTAATTTATGCATTTATTTTTATAAAATCTTTGTGTATGTAGCACCTCTTTTCCATATGGATTAAGGAAGGATGCTACTCATTTTACACATTTTCCATATAGAATGGTGATTGCTAACCTTTGTGTAGGGATGCTACTCACATTCCACATCACACATTTTATATATTTTAAAATTATTTTATATCTTTTATTATTTTTTATTTTTTATTTTTTATTTTATTTTATTTTTGTTAAACTAATTGAGTTGTTTTACTTGTTGTCCATATACTACATACTTATTATAGGAAAAATGAAAAAGAGAATATGGTGTGTGGCGATGATAACAATAATTATTCATATATTAAAACACTATTCATTGGAATGAAAATACATTATACTTAAAAAGCTATTGCCGACCCTTGCAATTATAAAAACCGAGAGAATATGCAACTACCTCTCCACTAAGAGATGTTGTACATTACATTATTTTAAGTAAACAAAGGATGCATGATAGAAAGAAAGATACAAAGGAAATGGTCAAAGTACATAATAAATTAATCATAGATTAGCAATCACCATTCCCCCACTAAACACCAACCTTCCTCCTCCTCAACTTGATCCGATTTGAACCCCACATCACAAAAACTCGTTTCATCTTCTTCATCATCATCAATAACATATTTTTCTTCATTATTGTCTTTAGTATCGACTTTTATGTCGTCATTTCCTCTGTTTGTAGATGTAAGACCCACTGACTCATTATACTCATAATTGAGATCATAAACTTCATCACTATTAATATAATCACTTGACAAATTAGAGAAATTCAATCCAGATTGTCTATCCACAACCCGCCAATTGACAAATTGAGAATTTATCATGACGTCATTTGACTTTAGCTTTTGTGCCCCCTTGGTCTTGAGCTTGGACTTACTTGTTGGGTGCACGTGGCATCCAGTGCACCGTGAAGTACCACACTTCCCTGTAAATTTTGAATGATTGGTGGGTTTAGATGATACCTTGGTGAATAATCCAGCAGTTGGAGGTGAATCGAACTTGTTGATATAACGGATTTCAGGTCTTGGATTTACTGAAGATGGTAGGATCCGGGAAGTCCTAACCATCCCATGTTGGCGACCTTCTCTCTTCATGTTTTGCTGTGTGTTGGGGGTTAGAAGGAAATGAATCAAAAATGAGGAGTTGTGACTCTCATTTTATAGGGAGATAAGCTTGGGAGGCAAGTTGTGATGATTGGACGTACTGCTTGTGGACCAAGCAAAGTAAGATCAGACAGCTCGTTTAGATGAATTGACAAGGAAGACGAGTTGACTGATTAAATCGAAAATGAATTATTCAATGAATATTGGACTTACACTAATTTCATTGAATTCTATGATGCTACTAAAGACATGGAAGTCGAACAAGCACGGGGATGTTCGTAATAATTTTTATCTTATGTTATCTTATATTTATGTGCATATATTATACAAATTTCTTTAAAATATAGCAAAAACCTCATATATACGCTCTCCAACGGATCCTGTTCTTCACTTCGAAAAAAAATCTTATTTACTTTTATTCCTTTCCTTCCAATTCTTTTTCAACATAAATAAAAATATTTGAAATGAATAAAAAAAATAAAAAGTATAATATTTAAATAATATAGATGTAAAATAGATTAACTGATAAATATATATTGTAAAAGTGAGTAAATAAAAAAAATTTTGATAGTATATTTTGAAAAAAAAATAAAAATACACATGCCATTATGAGTGCTCTTATGTCATTCCACAAACATCCTAATCTTATTGGGTTTGACTTATATCATATTAAGAATTTATTAGAAACGTTATGTTTGAAAAATGAATGGACAATATTATTTTTAAAAATAAAATTAGATGAGATGAGTTAAAATAAAAATTAAAAATAAAAATAAAAATATTATTAGAATATACTTTTTTAATTTTTTTTATAAAAAATTTAATAAAATTATAATAAAAAAATAAGATGAGAGTGTTTGAAAAAATAAATAAAGCCATGAAAAAATAAGTTGACTTTTCTATCAAGCTTTCAACCCTGTCTATTTGCTTTTTAACATGATGTATCCAGTGAACGTTTTACAGGATGTTAGCCCAACCCTCATTTATTTATGCACAAACGCATGCAATATTCCTACAGGCTACCTCGTAGCTATTTATAATACATTTTATGTTCCATATAATTGATTTTGTTTCACATGAAATCTCTGATTCTTTTAGAAATAACCAGAGTCCTTAAAATTGATTATGACATTATAATTAGAGCAGAGCAAAGTTTAGACATTTTCTGATTGTGGGCAGTCAGAAGACTTGACGAGTGGTTCTCTGATTTCCTCAATGAGCTTAGGAGACACTTGAGGCTTCTTGCGAGGATAGAGCACAAAACGTTGACACATGAAAACAATGTCAAAGAATATAGATACCTGCAATAACACATTCCATCCAATCTTTTAGACACATCCCAACATTTAAAAAGATCCTTAAAAGCATAGTACGGGGCATAGAAGCTGATCTTAAATCAGATAAGCAAAGAAATATCCGTACCAATGATAACAACATCTTCCCCATATTTCCACTAAAGTTCACCCAAGAACCTGAAAATAGCATTAAATTTTGGTAATATGTTATGCATGGTGGGGTGGTGGTGGGGGAGATCAATTTCGAGAAAATCTATGTTTGAGGAAGAAAAAATGAACCTTGATCAATAGATTGCACAGCCATCTGCGCATAATTAGCCACCCCTCCAGTAAAATCGAGTAAAACGTTACCAATGTTGAATCCTTCTGTGCTCTTTCGCGCAAAGTTCATAAACGCCTATAGTCCATAATAAAAATTCATAACTAAATGTGGATGGATATTCCAGATCATGTAACTACGTATAACAGTCATATAACTCAGCAATTAGATGCAATTTTTTTTTTCAATATTTTTACCATCTTGTAAGGTGGAGACAATGAAAATGGGTAGTAATCTGACCTGGGGAATATATTTGATTACTGTCATGATTACTTGAATTGAGCTGCAAGATGAAGAGGGGCAATCAGTAAGCATCGCATGATCATCTTTTGCAGTGTGCAGACATGAAAGTTGTCAACCATTATTGCCTTTCATATAAGGTTTAAATTCAATTGTACAAAAACATAAGCAGAACATCTTACTTAAATATAGATATTAGCCAGAGCCAAGAATGTGTTGGCAAAGCTGTGAAAAAACAAACAGCAGCAAACAACCACACGGCACAGACAATTGCAATAGCCGTCTTGGAGACTTTCTGATTTCCACGCTGTACAAAATCATCAAGAAATGAAGATCAAATTACTATGAATCTATGATAAAGATGAACCCATGTAGGACTAAAGAAGATGGACGAGTAAGCCACATACTTCATAGATTAGAATTTGGAACAAGGTAACTGCTGTCATTAGAACTGCGTGGGCAGAGAAAACGACGTCGTTTGCAGCAACAGGTATCATCTGCATGTAATTATAATACAAACAAATAAGACAAAAATGGTACCCAATAACTGTAAAGAACACCAACAACCTTCAACTTGGACAGATTCAAGAATATCCCCAGTTTCAAATGTTGCCTTCTTGACCTGGACATACAACCAAAATCACCAGAACAACAGCTACAAAGAGCCTAAAATCAACAAAAAGCAGATCCCAATATTCTGAACTTAAAATTCATCGTCTCAACGCAGTCCAAATTATAGTTCAGTCAGCATCGTCTACATGTGTACATATGGGGTGGAACCCTAAACCAAAAGTTTCGTATGCTTTATCGAAAACATATTTCTCTACTGTTTTCAAGTTCTTCTTCTTCCACTATTTTTCTCTGTTTCTTAAACACTACGAGAAGAATTGAGAAAGCACACGAACCTCATCGTAGCCGTATTTCTGGTGGTATTGCTTCTGAATAGTGGAGCTAAAGTAGAGGGACGCGTTGTATATGAGATACGAGGAGTGCTTCGTCAAATTCAGCACCACGAAATCGAAGCTCAACCCCACCACACTACGTTCACATCAACCAAAAACACAAGAAAGAAAGTAACAAAAAGATTGAAAAATCATGGAAACGACATCCGCGCCGATCGAGGAAAAAAAGGGAGGGGACACCGGACAATAGATAGTGTTATAGACTTTTACGGTACTGCTACTACCTTTTCCGACGAAAATTGGAGATGATTTGAGGATAGGAAGCTGTAATCCATGATAGACAACCGGTCCATCCCAGAACCTGGTACAAAACTTCCATCGGAATCGAGTTCCATGTAGCATTTTCTCTCTGTATCTGTGACAATCCAAGAAGCAGGTACATAACTTCCAGCGGAATTGAATTCCACGAAGCCATTTTTCTGTATCTGTAAGTGGTACGTATCGACGGAACCTTTATATATATAAATATATATATATATATAATCATATAATTATATAATTATAATTACAAAAATAATTATGTTTAAGGTTTTTAAAATTATAATAATATAATTTATTTCATTATAAATAATATGTTAACGTGTAGCAAAATCTTAAAATATAGAAAAATGAAAGACACGTAACAACTTCCAAGACAATTTATACAATACATATAAACTTAAGGATTTTTTTTATAAATTGCTATCAAAATTAATAACAATTTACAAAAATACTCTCATCTTTATATTTGTGTTATGTAAATTATTATGTAAAGTATTATATGTGTATCACCTTTCTTAAATATATACGTAGTACGTTGGTAAGTAAGTATGATGTGGACGTGTAATATTTTCTTTTTTAAATCATAATTTTTTTAAAAGTTTAAATTTATTGAATTGTTTAAATTATATTATAAGATAGCATTTTCTCGAAAAAAAGTAAAAATACAAGTAAAAATAAAAACAAATTAAAAGTCGATGGACTTGCCACATGGAATACAAGTAAAAATACTACTATTCTAAGATTTGTACAACACGCATTGTGTGATAATGATATGATATTACATTAAAAAAAATACTAAATGGTTCCATTATTTTGATTACCCGGATATTTTATTTTATTTTATTTTATTTTTTTAATAATTAGTGAAATAATTATTAGTAAATTTGTGAATTTTTTTATAATTACTTAGAAATATTTGAAAGAAAATGTAAAAAAATATAATTACATTAATAGTAACTTTGTAAGAGAAAAATGTTTAGTCACAGATAAATAATAATAATAATTAATAATAATAGTCGTGGAATTTTCTGAAAACGTCAAACTAAACGGGCGGGATAAGTTACTGAAGTCAGCAAGACCAAAGAGAGGAGTTATAACTTCTGAATGAATTGGGCTTTAATTCCGTCTTGGTTCGTACGGGTCAAACTTCCGAATTTCCGATAAAAACAATTTGGTTTTGGCAACAATGTCCACGTAGATACGTCTTGAAATAACACAAATAATATCATTAATACTTTTTATTTTTTGTTGTGATTTATTTTATTAAACAGTAAATGTTTAACCCCAAAAAAAAAAAAAAAAATTTTAAATAATCGATACTATTACTACATCAAAGAATCATCAACATAAGATAAATTGCTCCCACTACTGTTTCAATTTCAAATAAACTTGAGAGGAAAAATGATATTTTTTATTTAGAATTTTCTCGACTTCAACTAACTCGTAATTAGTAGGCTTATAAAAAAGAAAATTAATTTAGCTACAAATTATTTTATAAATATAGATTTATAAATTAACGTAATTTGATATTGTATATTAGATTATAAAATTAACTTAATTATCAAAAAAATGTATATATTATATAAAAATATAATTTATAGATTTATTTTTGTAAATATTTTTTATGATTATAGTTATAAAAACATCTATAGTTTATTTTATCTTAAGTATCTGATTTATATTATTAAAAAAAAAAAGGTATCTGGTCTATAAATATAAATGAAATATCATAATAGATAATGCTAGGGTGTATATTAAGGTAAGTTTGGGGTCTCAGGTGAAACACAAAATTTTTATTTTTTATTTTATTCTCAAACATAATTATTTATTACAACTTTTTAAATTAATCATTAAAATGTTTTCAATTTTTAAATAAAAAATAAAAAATAAAAAATTATCATAATTATTTCAAATCTTAAAAAAAAAAATTAATATTATAAAACTATTTTTTTACAATATTTTGAATTCATAATATTCTCTCTCCTTTTCAAAAGTTTAAAAAATACATAATTTAAGTTATTTTATTATTATTTACAAATATTCTTATTATTATTTACAAGATTTTTATATCATCTTATTCTCTAAATCAATCATAAATAGTAAATATGCATTTCAAATATAGACACAAATAGAAATAAATTTTTTTAAAGTATTTTTAAACATTCTTAATTATTTATGAAAATAAAAATAAAAATATTTATAATCACTTTCTTAATTATTAAAAATATAAAAAATAAAATCTAAAAATTGTAGAGAGATGCTCGTTAAAGGCGTAAAACTCAAGGGCCGTCAACTTCTTGATCGGGCCCACCACATCTGGCATATCGGACGGTTCAGATAGCAGTTAACTGTGTACAAGAAAAAGACTGCCATTTCATCGCCTTGGACAGGGCATAGTCCTCCGACTCTGAACGTTAGGAAAAACAATAAGATTCCTCTATTAACGTTCATACGGCTTCTCTCTCCGAAAGAGCGATCGAGAAATGGCTTCGTGGAATTCAATTCCGCTGGAGATCAGTTATGAGGTTCTGGGATGGACGGCTTTCCTATCATGGTCCATCAGTTTCTACCCGCAGGTCATCATGAATTTCCATAGGAAAAGGTATTCCTCCCAACAAAAATTTCCCATCATTCTTCTGCTCGGCCTGGATTTCATTTCCATGGGTTTTCATTTTGTTAAATCTTTTCGTTTTGGGGACTTGAACGTAGTGTGGTGGGGCTCAACTTCGATTTTGTGCTGCTGAATTTGACGAAGCACTCTTCGTATCTCATATACAACGCATCCCTCTACTTCAGCTCTGCTATTCAGAAGCAGTACTATGAAGAATACGGCTATGGACAGGTTCGTGCTTTCTCGCTACGAACGCCAAAAAAAAAAAAAACATAACAACTTATTTCTAGTTTTCAATTAAGAGTAAATAACTTTGTCGAGTTTAGGATTATACCCAATTTACATATTGCTGTGGTCGGATTACATATGATGTAGACAGAGGCGTAGAAGTAGTGAACTTGAAGTAATGAATATCAAATTCCCATTTCTGGGCGAGCCATTTACATCAAGAAGGTGGTGTATTTATTTGCTGATTGGTGCAGAAGTCATTAGCACAGTTAGACTTTCTACCAGCAGTTTTTATTTTGGTCGCGGAAGGGGAGGTGAGGTGGGGGGCTATATCAGATATTCCTTGAAAGATGTAGGATGGTTCGGGGAATAGAGTTACGTCTATCAATAGTCTCGGCTATTTCTTTGTCTTGGTTTTGAGAGACACATGTACAAGTGAGCAAGACAACATTTAAAATTTCCAGTGTGTATAATCCACTGTCAACTTAATTTGTGCATGTTTAAGAATGAGTGCTCGAGTTGGTTTTTGTGTTCTTTGCATACCATTGAATTAATAATTATCTTAAAAAGTTTAAGATGATGAAGAAAGTGAGGAAGTAAAGCTAATCGTATAAATTTTAACACTTCTCCTCATATATGGGCTAGATCCGTTTAATAAGTGGAACTAACACATAGATTACTTAATTAAATGGGTGCTCAAGGGTGGAGTTTTCCAGGTGGATAAAGCTGGGCTTCCATCCCTTAGGTGCTAAGTGGTTTGCTGGGTAATTTGTTTTGGTAAGTTGTGTTGGTTGTTGTGGTCTTTTACTGGGTTCAGGTCCCTTTTTTTTATTGTCTTAAAACCCAAGTGGGAGTGAATGTACTAAGGTTTCCCTCCACCAAAAGCAAGGATCTTGCAATAAAATTTGGGGAAGGGTCATGTTACAAATGGCCTTGACTCTTTTTTTTAAAAAAAAAAAAAGAAAAAGAAAAAGCAAAAGGGTAGAGTTAGGTTTGAGCTCACCACTTTTGCTCTAATATAATGTCAAATCACACATTGGTCCAAAGGCTTAAATTTCTGAAAAGAGAAAGAGGTAAATTGCTAGATCTAATTGTTTAAATTCTAACACATACACTATTAACCCTTTATATTTTTGTTTTTTGTACTAACCCTTTATTTGTTTTGTTGTCTTTTTAAATTATTGCAGATGATTCCTGTGGCTGCAAATGATGTTGCTTTCTCTATACATGCTGTTCTTTTGACAGCAATTACCTTGTTCCAAATTGTAATATATGATGTAGGTGGTTCACTCTTTCCCTGAGTTCATGCTTTCTTTCATCTTATGGGTGGCAGATTTCTATCTTAATAATTCTTGATGGTTATATACAGCGTGGAAGTCAGAAAGTTTCCAAGATAGCTATTGTGATTGTCTCTGTTGTGTGGTTATTTGCTGCTGTTTGTTTTTTCGTAGCTCTGCCAACTCATTCTTGGCTTTGGCTGATCAACATCTTTAAGTAAGTTGTTCTCTTTATGATTTTATGCCTTGAATTTCAACCTTGTGTGAATGGCATTACCGGCTGACAAGTTATACTAGTCTTTCACATCTGCATAATATCTTGGATTACCTCCTTGACTTATCAAGTATGGTTCTTTGAAATTTATCATCAATGAGCTTTCTAAGTTATGGATTAGCCATAAGGAAGAGTGAGATTTCCATTAAGACAGTGATGACAAACCTCCTTAGGTTGAAGGTACTGACCCCAAAAATTGTATGGTGAGCTGTCCTATTTTGGGCATATATGGGAGCAGATATTTCAAATCCTTGTACCCTGATTCCTTTCATTGCTTTTTTTTTTTTCAAGCGGCATTTCTTCTTTTTACTTATCTGGAAGAATGGGTTGTTCTGGGGTAGTTGCCTTTCTCTTCTGTCTAATAGCATTCCCAACTCTTCCTACCCCTCCCCTCCCTCTGCACGCCAAAAAAAAAAAAGAGAAAAAAGAAAAAAGAAAACAAAGATAGTAGGAGGGGTTGAAATAAGTGTTTTTGTAAATTGACGGTTCTGTGCTGTTATTTACGCCATTTACCCTATACAATGGTGCAGAACATGATGCAATTTTTTTCCCCTCATGTCTATCTTTCAGAAACTTGCTTAAACCTCTCTGTTCACTTCACCATAAAAGTGTTGTCTTTGACTGCTATTGTACTTTTGATGATGTCTAGACCCAATTTTAAATTTCCTAACTTTCTATGAATTCAATTATCTTGCAGCTCAATTCAGGTTTTTATGACAGTAATCAAGTATATTCCCCAGGTCAGATACATTAATTACTTTATCTTGTGGTTATACTAATAGATGCAGCCCAATAATTATCTTCTATTTAACTAGCCAAGCTCCGGCACAGACATTGGCTTCATTCTTTTGTAACCATAATATTGGAACTTCAATTACTTGATTATTCTGAAAAGAATTAGGATAGTATCATAGTAGGTTATTCGGACAAGAACCTAAAATTTGGCTTTGTTCATCGTATTTCACTTAGGATCATACCTTAAGCTTATAACATTTGTAAAAGTTAGGGTGTATGGATGATTCCCTAAAAGTTGACTTTGCTCATTTATTTTACTTGCCATCATAGCACTTGGTTAAAGTGGACCACCGACTGGAAAATAGATTTGGGTTGGTGGTTGTAATATATGCTTCTATTGTCATAAAGTGGCACTTATAAATAAGCTGAAGTGAGATAGCTTCCTGACACCAAAGGTTTGGATATGCTCCAAGTAGTTCACTTTTGCTTAGTTGGCAATAAGGGTAATTTTTATTTATTTTTTATTTTTTTATTTTTTTTTATCTTAGGTGTTTTAATCATCTTTGCCTCATAAGATGATGAGAAATATGCTTTTAATTGCTTAATATTTTGTGACGGCATTGTGACCTATGTACTTAAAGAAAGAGTTGGAGTGGACATCAATGTTGTACTAATGAATTTGTTACGAAATACAGGCATTTATGAACTTTGCAAGAAAGAGCACAGATGGATTTAGCATTGGCAACATTCTACTTGATTTTTTTGGAGGGGTGACAAATTATGCACAGATGGCTGTGCAATCTATAGATCAAGGTTTATATTTCTGCCTGAACCTAGATCATACCATCTAAATTTTTCCTGCCCTGCCCCCGTCTCTTGAAAAAAGAAGCGTAATAGGTTTTCAACTTGTATTTTTTCCAGGTTCTTGGGTGAACTTTTATGGAAACATAGGGAAGACGTTGCTGTCTCTGGTATAGAATATTCTCCACTTCTTTGATTTACTATGACCATCTTTGCCTTATGCAACTGATAATCTACCAATGTTCTTGCATTTCTCATGCTTTTACCATAATATATGTGCATATAAATTTGCTATTCTTCTTCTTGTTAATTTCCTTTTTTATTTGAACTTAATAAATAATCATTTAAGTTATCAAAAAAATAAATAAATAATCATTTAAGTACGATTCAGTGTTATTGATATTACACTGGTCGATGAATCCATTATTCCATGCATCAACAAGTATTTTTACCTTTTTTATTTTTATTTTTTTTTATTTGAAATCATGGAAACTTGGTGAAATATTCTGTTGCAGGTATCTATATTCTTTGACATCATTTTCATGTGTCAACATTATGTTCTCTATCCTGAGAAAAAAGCCCTAGTCTCTCCCAAACTCATTGAGGAAAACAGAGAGCCGCTTGTCAAGTCTTCTGATGATCAGCCACAATCAGAAAATGTGTAAAGCTCCACATCGTCCATCATGTAAAAAGTTTGTCACAAAGGTTTATGGGCCATTCTACACGTAAACAAATGGCATTATGCCAAAGATAGTACAGATAGAAACTTGTAATGCAACAAAACTAGTCAAGCATGGTTCTAACTTTTCTGCTACTTAGAAGTGCTAAACAGTGTCAACTCATAATTTGACGAATCTTCATATAATATGTTATATTTACTTTACAATCTTATGTATTACATCAAATTATCTTAATTTATAAATTTATTTTTGTGAAATTATTTTGTGGATGATGTATTTATTTATTTACTTTTATAATCTTTTTTATGTAATAACCTGAGAAAAAACGCATAAAGTAGCTGTTGAGTTATGAATATAGTTGTGTTTGTTCATAATAACTCACGAAGGTATTCGTACCATTCGCATGTGATTATTTGAGAGAATTTACTTGCAAACTCATATATTAATGCATTAAATACACACAATCTAGGTATTTATGCTTTAGTCTCTTCTACAAGGGTAATAAATTATTAAATTCTAACTAATGATTAAAAGGTTTTAGATAATAAATGCAACCAGCCTGCAGGATGGAACTGTTGGGATGGGGTCAAGGCCTAAGGGCAAAAAATTCTATTAAATATTTTTTTATATTAATTAAAATACAATAGAAGGGTAAGCAAAAGACATTGCATCTCCACGTAAGGGCCACGCATGCAGCAAACAGAATGGAGATGACGTGTACATGGATAATATAAGGGTATATAATATAAAATTGTTCAAAGACACTAGATAGGACAGTGTGTCGTCGGAAAAATGTAGAACAAAAAGAATAAATTCCTGGGTCGGTCACTCTCTGATCCGTCGAATAGAGATATGGCTTGGTGGAATTCAATTCCGCTGGAAATCACGTACCAGGTTTTGGGATGGACTGCTTCTACTACCCGCAACTCATCTCTAATTTCCGTAGAAAAAGGTACATAGTTTCTGCAACGCAAATGACTTCCTATTCTCATCTTCTTTCTCGGCCTGGATTTCATTTCTACGGTTTGTTTTTTGGTGTTGGGATGTGAACATATGTAGTGTGGTGGGATTGAGCTTCGACTTCGTAATACTGAACTTGACAAAGCACACGTCTTATCTGATACACAACGCCTCCCTCTACCTTAGCTCCGCTATTCAGAAGCAATACTACGAAAAATACGGCTATGGACAGGTTGGTGCTTTCTCGTAGAAGAAAATTAAGAAAAGAACAGAACATAATTAATTCATTTAATTTTGTACGTTTTTCAAAGTTTTCTTTAGGTGAAGACAATCGCTTGAAAATTGAAATATGATGGGATATGGGCACTTTAGGTGCTTTTATCTATTGTTCAGGACTCAGGTAATATTTTGTTTGTTTTTAAAAAATGGATTGCAAGTTAAGATCAAGGCAATATTTGAAATTGGCAGTATGTAGAATCTGAATGGTTTATCTTCATGATTTCTACATGTTAAAGGTTGAGCGGTCTATTATTAGTTTTTTTTAACGTTTGGTACATAAATTATTACCCTTCATTTGTTTTGTTGTTATTCTAATTACTATAGATGATACCTGTGGCTGCAAATGATGTTGCTTTCTCTATCCACGCTGTTCTTGTGACATCAATTATCTTGCTTCAGATTGCAATCTATGAAGTATGTGGTTTACTCGTCTGACCATTTCTTCTTCCTCCTTACAGTTGACAGATCTTTATTTTAGTACTCTTATCAGATATTGAGTGTTTTCATTTGATCTCTTTTGATGGTTTCCTACAGCGCGGAGATCAGAAGGTTTCCAAGATAACCATTGCAATCGTATCCGCTGTATGGTTGTTTGCTGCTGTTTGTTTTTTCTTAGCTTTGCCAAGCCATTCCTGGCTTTGGTTAATCTCCATCTTTAAGTAAGATACCGTATTTCTTAGTTAGCATGATATATTCCATTACCACTAAGCCTGCACTAAGTATAGTTCTACATTAGTTACGGAAAAAAAGGGTATAGCTCTACACTGAGGTAATCTATTCTAATTTGACTTAGAATAGCCTTACTCTTGCCATAAGAATAAATATATTCTGAGCCCTCTACACCACACTTCATCCACATGGCATAATTTGATTTGGAAGATAAATTTTAAAATTTATCTTCCAAATCAAATTATGCCATATGGATGGTATGCGGTGTAGAGGCCTTCACTTCTACTAGTGCTATCTTACAGCTTGTTACTTATAAAAACAAAAAACAAAAAAGCAAAACAAAAACTATTGCCATCTTACTTGCCTTTGTTTATATAATCTCCGGTACTAGTTTTGCTGCTGTAAAGTTTTGGGCAATAAAATGCTTTTCACTCTGTATAAGATAATAAGATATGGTTATTCCCTGTTTAGTTCTTAATGCTTAGCTTTTCTCTGATAATGCCAATGTATAATCTGTTGCCTTTTAGAGTTTGTGAAGAATGCTGAAGCCCATGTGTTAAAAAGTTAAAGAAACTCTAGACTTCTCTCCTTGTGAAACTTCTCTTTACTCTGGTGTGAAGGCCTTCTTGGCAGGCCAACTAATCTAGTGAAAGTGGACAATCTTAAATTTGGCATGATGATATGGATTAATTTAGCGGCACTTGATAAAGGCGTCCTTGTCACTTGGTTATAGGGATCTCACACTCACGGTGATCATTAAGCTGCTTAGGTTGAGATTAATGGCCCCCCAAACACTACAAAATGAAATGTCCTATTTGCAGCAAATATTGGGGTGGGGCAGCTAATTGCTATCTGTATACCTTGATCGCATTCATTGGTTATCCAATTTAAGGGGGCATTTCTTTTGTATCCTTACTGATAAAAATAGTCAACGTAGGATAGCCTTTCTTCCCCTGTACTAGAAATGTTGCAACCTCTTCCCACAAAAAATGGAGACGAAAGGAGGGATTACAAGTAAAAATATACAATTTGCATTCACTGTGATGTATGTTGCTTGTGATATGTAGTGGTGCAGATTACTGAACAAAGTGTTTTCTTCCCATATGTCTATCTATCAGAATCTTCTCAATTTTTGTCTCTTTAGTTAATTTCAAAAGAGCTGAGTTTGACTAGGATATTGTTTCCTTCTAACTTTCTATGAACTCAATTCTTTTGCAGCTCAATTCAAGTTTTCATGACAGTCATCAAATATATTCCTCAGGTCAGATTTCTTATCCCTTTTAGTCGTTTTGTAATATTTAAGGAGATGCTGAAAGGATTAATCTTGTGGCCTTGCTGATCAGTGCAATCTGACAACTTCCTTGTACATGGAAAGTCCATACAGGCACTGACGTTAAAAGAATGTATCGGGACAGGAGGGTCGATGTTGGGGCGTTGATGTGTAGAATGGAATTGAGCTTGGTTTTTGAAATATATGCTTCTCTTATCATTTACTAGATAATGGCATGCAAATTTACATGCTGAAGTGAGATAGCTTTCTGACATGCATGGCTTTGATGTGCTCCAAAAACTGTTTACCTCCTATTAATTGGTAATAGAGGGAAGCTTCATCAATTGTTATTTGTCTCAATTGCCTTCGCCCCATGGAATGGTGAAAGAAAGACTTTTTGCAATCGCTTAACAGTTTGTGAAGCTGTACAAACTTTATTCTGGAAGTTACAACTGAAGTGGTCATCTACATGTATTAATGACTTTTTTTCTTTTTTGTGAAAAATAGGTGTTTATGAATTTTGCTAGAAAGAACACGGAAGGATTCAGCATTGGTTACATTTTGCTGGATTTTTGTGGAGGGGTGACAAATTTGATGCAAATGGCTGTGCAATCTATTGATCAAGGTAATTTCTTCCCCAACTATAAATCTTGCCATCTAAATTTAGCTCCCGTGCATGATATATCATTTGAGAACTGCTATATGCACAAACGGATTACATAAATTAAACTTACAAACTGATATGATTTTATGGGATCCATTAGATCTACTTTATGATAAAATTAATTTTATAATCTAATGTACCATATCAAACTACATCCGTTTATGAGTTTATTTTTGTGTAATTTCTGTGTGTCTAAAATATTTCCCATATCACTAACTAGCTGCTTTTGACCAGGTTCTTGGGTGAACTTTCGTGGGAACATGGGAAAAGTGTTGTTATGCCTGGTATAGAATATATTGTGTTACCTGCATCTGTATTTTTTTTATGTATTTTTTTTTCTATTATTATTATTTGAAATATTTGATGGAATGTGTTGTTGCAGGTGACCATAACCTTTGACATTATATTCATGTGTCAACGTTTTGTGCTCTATCCTCACAGGGAACCCCAAGTCTCCCCTAAATCTATCGAGGAAAGTGGAGAGCCACTTGTTTTATCTTTTGACAGCCGAGAGTCTGAATGAATATGCATAAATTTTGCTCTACTCAATGTAAAAGTCACTTGAATTTAATGGGTTTCGGTGTTTTTTCTCCCTCAAAAGGAACACATGATTTTACAAATAATGAAATGAATACAAATAATGAATTGATTAAGATAGAACAGCTTGTGCTGTTATGTTGGTAAAAAAAAAAAAAGGTATATTGAGTTTTGCTAAGCTGTTTCTTTGTTCCTTTGAATTATCAAAAAAACAAAAAAAAAAATGATAATGTCGTGTATTAACTATTAAGATATTTTTTTTTTTTTCCCCTCAGCTCGTTTATTAAGATCTAATCACCAATACGGTATTCTCTTTTTAAAAAATGCATGAAAAAACTATTCTTGAAAATTTTATAGCCATTTTTACTTATTTTGCACTTTATTAATATGATTGATAATTTTTTATAATACTTAATTAATTATATTAGTGGAGTATGCAAAAATATTATTTATAAAAATTTTATTTTAGAGTAGCAGAATTGGTAGTTCCATAGTTCAAATTGATTTAGGTTTAGCTTATTTTTATAGATGAGATTATATAAGATGAAATAAAAATCAAGAAAATAAAATATTATTGTAATATTAATTTTATTTTGAGATTTGAAAAAATTGTTTTAGTTTTGAAAATGTTGAATTATCTATTTTATTTTATATAAAAATTTGAGATGAAATGAGTTGAAATGAAATAGTTGAGAAAAATAAATCAACTAGGTTTAGATAGTGGAAATATTTTAGAATATTTATTATTTTATTAAAAAATTCATATGCAATTAATTTTTTTGTATACTTTACTATTGTGATTAGTTACAGTATTTTTTAACATAAAATAAATATTTTGACAAATCAAAAGTATTCAAGAAATGCACAAAAATAGTTATAACGAACATTCTTATTAAATTGTTTAAAATAATTTTTTAAAAAGTATAAATTTATATATTTATCAAAAAATTTTAATCATATTTAATCAAAAATAAAAAGATAAAAGTGAAAAAATAAAATAAAAGTACTTTTATGAATAGTAGAGTTAAAATTTTATTCAATAAAAGTTAAATTTGACTTTTGTTAAACAAAATTTTAGTTTTACTATTCACAAAATATTTTTATTTATTTTTCCCATTTTTATCTCTCAACTTTTAATTAAATATGACTAAATTTTTTTGATAAATATATAAATTTGTATTTTTTGAAAAATAATTTTAGATAAATTAATAAGAATACTCTAAGAGCATTATCATTAGATTGACTAAATTACTTTTTTTTTAAAATATAAATTTGCATATATAACAAAAAAATCTTATCATTTTTGATCAAAAGTGAGGAGAAAAAAATGAAAAAAAAGGAATAAAAATACTTTTACTCTTCAAAGTGAATAGTAAATTTAATTTTTTTTTTAAATTGATAAGATTTTTTGATATGTGTGTAAATTTATATTTTAAAAAAAATATTTAGTTAATCCAATGTTAATGCTCTAAGTAGCCATTGTTAAAGTATTCTTATTAAATTATCCAAAGTAAATTTCAAAAAATATAATTTTGTACATATATAAAAAAAACTGTTCGTATTTAATAAAAAATGAAGAAAAGTTTGTGGAGAAAGAGAATATAAATACTTTTTATCTTTAAAACTAAATAGTAAAACTTAAAATTTTGTTAAATTAGGCAATATTAAATAAAATTTTAGTTTTATTATTTACAAAAAAATATTTTTATTTTTTATTAAATGAGACTAATTTTTTTTAATAAATATATAAATTTATACTTTTTAAATAATAATTTTAGAGAACCCAATCCGATAAAAATGGTTTTAACGATATTTTGATCGGGCGAAAGCATAAATTCTGTCCAAAAACAAAATTCTTATGGAAAAAGAAAAAAAAAAAAAAATCAAAACCCTAGTGGGCTTAGCACGAACACGATTCCAAGTTCCAACCACCTCCGAAACAAAAATCCAGAGAAAAATCTCAATAAATGGCCAATTCACTGGTAAGGCAAACGCTAAACTATCTCAAAAGAAACCCCAAATTTCTCACACCACTCTCGTCCCAGTCCCACACGCGTTTCTTCACCAGCTATATCGCCACCGCCGATGATCCTCAATCCGACGCCCCTTCTTCTTCCTTCACATTTTCAACCGAAGGACAAGAAGCCGGCAATAGCAATGACAACACCAACAAAAGCGACAGAGATGACAGAATTTACGTCAAGGCGCCGAGCTCGAAGCTCGAGACATCGTCTTCTGTAACGATGCCGATGTCCTTCGTGACAGGGTCCATAGTGGGGATGAGGTTCTACAAGGACGTGAAGATAAGAGAAGCCGATGATGGTATTGGGTGGACGGTGATGCTTGATTATCGGACGGTTAAGACGCCCTCCAAGAGGCCCCTCAAGCTCCCTACATTGCCTCTCGCTAAGGCCATTGCTGCTGAGTGGGAATACCAGGTTCGTGGTGCGCTAAAATTATGTAATTTTCTTTTTATATTACATCATTTTTTAAAATTTACTTCGGTTCTCCGTGTTATTTTATCGAATACTTTTGTAGCTATTTTTGTACTTTAACATTAGCAATGGTCTGATTAAAATGAAGTTTAAAATGAAGTTTAATTTTGTTCCCTTGATTATAATTCATATAATTTAGTCAAAAGATTTATATTAGTCTAGTTAAATTAAAATTAAAATAATAATATAATATTATATATTTTAATAGAATTTTTTTTTTACAAATACACTTAATATATAGAATATTAATTTTAGTAAACAATAGTTTTTATTTTTATTTTGCAAATGTACATAATGTATTTAATATTAATGAGGCATAATTTTTTTTTTATAATTATATCTTCTTTTAAATACTATCACAACTTAATTGTACCAATATATAAGAATAAAATAATAGGATAATTCATGAATAGTAACTCTATATTTGAAGAGAATGGATGATTTATTATTCATTAAGGCTAAGATTATTTAGAGATAGCTGAATAAATGTAAAATAAATTTGATAGATTTAACTTCATTTTAACTAAAATATGAGTTTTAACAAGGCTATTAAGAATGTTTTTAGAGCATTAGTATTAGATTATTCAATTTTTTTTTTAAATACAAATTTTGCATATAATTTAAAAAATTTTTATTATATTTGATCAATTGTGTCAAAAAATATATATATAAAGATAATAAAAATATATTTTTTTTAAAAAATAAATTATATCTCCAAAATTTTCTTCGTATATAAAATTTGGACTTTTTCTAAAAAAATTTTGATTAATCTAATACCAGTATTCTTAAACTCGGATGGGTCATCCTTTTCCGAGCTAAAGCTTGGATTGCAGTACTGCTATCTAATCGGAAAAGACCGAAATGGACATTTTTGTCGACATTTTAGGGCATCTGACTACTCTTTAATTCACCTTTGAAGTATTTACCGAATTTCTGAATATTCAGCTCTTCTTCAGAGACCAAAGTTTCCAGCTTCTAGGAGACGTAAAGTTGGACATAATAAAGTAAGAAATGGAAAGATTTCGTTGCTATTGTTACTTTGGAAACTTTGCAAAATCTAATTCTAGGTGATTCTCTCTATCGGAAAAGTTATGAGTTGAATGGAGACCAATTCTTTGAATTTGAAAAAAAAAAACAAAAGGAAGGATTTACAATAACTCAAATGATTCTGAAAAAATTCACTCTTTTTCGTTATTTTTTCAGGGCTATGCTTTCTTTCGCTTAGACATTGAGTTTCTCATACTTTTACTGCTTGAGAGTTTTCCATTAAAAAATGAGAAAAATTGGGATTCAGTCAGACCGAACTTTATGTATTTTGCGGCTCCCGTCGCTGTCGATGGCGGTAGGCTATACCGCCCATCCCATCGAGACCGGCGGGCTCTGGCGACCCCACCCCTACGACGGTGACTCCGGCGACGTCCGGTATGCCCATCGCAGCCTTAAACCCGTTTCGGACCCGTTGAAGTCCGCCGGTCCCGATAGGGTGGGCGGTGTTGCTCACCGCTACTGGCGGCAGCAGGGGCTGGTTAAGGCCGAAAATCTAATTAAATCATCTTCATTTTATTTTTTTATTGTATTTTTTATTATTTTTTTTATTATTTTATTATTTTATTGTGTTTTTTAAATGTTATTTTTTTATTATATTTTTTAATATTTTTTTATTGTATTTTTATTAAAATTAGAGGAAATTTAGAGGTGGGCTGTAAAGACGAAGAGGTCTCTTAAAAAATTTGGTGTTTTTGAACTGTTCCTAGTCTGAGTCTATCATGTATTTTCTACGGATTTTTTATTTTTATTTTTTATGTTGACTATGTACTTTTTTTGTTTTTTGTGAAATTGATGCGGGTCTTATATACTGGGTCGTGTGTACTGAGATGTTAATTATTGTAGCAAATAGATGGGATCAGACCCTTCACAATGCCTCTAATGCAACTTGCTTGTACTGCACTGGAAAGAGTTCCACTCAACCGAGCTAAGATTATTGAATATTTGTTGAAGAAATTTAACCAAGATTTGGTCTTCTGTCGAGCACCAGAAGATAATGATCTGACACGTGGCGTCTATGGTATGTAATCATACTTATTCACTCCTTGATTTAAATTATAATGTGTATTTGATTTAGTGGTAATTCAATGAATAGTGCTAAGGCTATGGTGAGTTGTTGCCAATGGATTTTTATAACTTTGTATGGTTATGTTTCCTGGTCTAGATAGACTGTTCTATTCAGATTGTTAAGAATGCTTGGATATTCTAACTCTCCTCGAAGGAGCTTCATGTTGCTGAAAGTCTAAGAAGTTTCTTTTAGGAAATTCTCTTGTATGTCACCGATCTGGAACAAAAAGGAATTTTTTTATTTAGTATGTCAAGTTGTCAACACTGCCCCATTCAAGAAAACTGCATTTCTTTCCAGCAGAGAGTCCTTTTAAGGTAATTTTTGCAATAGTTAGGTATAATATAATGCTTTAGGTGTATGTGTAAGCGTACGATCTTTTTACTGGACAGTGGACATGGATCTTCTCATGTGTTAAATAATGTAGCCTACGGTACCTTATTTTTATTTTTTGTAGAATCTCAAGTGCGGAAAATCGATCCTCTACTTGGTTGGGTAGAGTCTGAATTTGGCTTTAAGCCTATTGTCTACTCCAGCTTTTTCGGTGTGAAGCAGGAAGATGGTCTCATAAAGGCCATAGATAACCTTATGAAGAAAACAGATGACTATGAATTGGCAGCAATTGATGCCATTGCAGCTGCAGCACATTCTTTGATTATTGCAGTTGGGATCTCTCGTGGGAAATTGCAAATTGAGGAAGCGATTGAATTGATTAGACTTGAAGAAGATTTGCAGGTTTTCATCGATTTCATTGGGATTACTCCCATCTTCCCCACCTTCCCTTTTCTCTATCTTGCACTCATGCAGAAATGAACACTTAATGAACGCTTATGTCTCTGCAGATGGACAGGTGGGGTCTTGTTGAAGGTGGACATGATCTGGATATTGCCGATCTTAGGCTACAAATCTCATCAGCTGCCGTATTTCTTGGTCTTTCTCGGAGGATATAAGTGTTTTAAACTTGTAAGAGCCATCTTTTACTTTGTCCATTAATGTTTTAAGAGCAATCTTTTAAGCTAGTTTCAGTTCCTTGTTTGTTGTAAATCTTGACAACTTAGGGCATGTAATGCTAAGAGGTTTTGTGGTGGTGGCTGAAATAAATGACATTGTAATCTCACCTTTCTTCTAAATAACAGAGAGAAATCCTTGTGCAATTGTATTCTTCTGGCCATTGGAGAATTGAAAGTACAAGTTTCCAAACAATTACACAAAGATCCCCATTCTAGATCACAAGAAGTGCAGGAAAACCTGCATGTCAAGGCTATTCTTGGCAGCATTGCACGCATAGTGGTGGGTGTTTCCTGATATCACAGTTACAACATGCTGTATCGCAGTCATTGTTGCATCCTGTAAAACACAGTCCAATGTTAAAGTCCCTCTCTATTTTGCAAGATCTCAGTAAGTTTTAGGCAATGAGAAGTACAAGTTCAGTTGCATCACCTGATACAGTAACGTACTGAAATGGTTCAAGGTTTAGAGAATCGGAGACAAGTGAAAGGCGAGTGGTCCCTTGAACAAAATTTATCCTAACCTCAATGGAGACTATGAAAACCAAAAACCCTGCTACTACAAACAACTCCATCCTCTTCATGATCTAACCAATGTGCTTAAATTTCAAAGGTTAGCTGCATTGTAGGTGCTGTTTTCTCATATAACCTGCTAATTATATAGACCTCTTTGGGGTTAGGAGAAGAGGAAACTGTTCATTTGATGTGACTTGGAAACTATGAGTTTTTATCTATCAACATATACTAAGATCGATCATAGTGTAATCGCGTGATTACAGTACTATATAATATATTATTTTATTTTTTTAGAAAATTTTGAAGGAATATCAAATGATCTCAGGACAAAAGTATGAGGAGATTAATTTATGCTCGTGAACTACAAGTTTTTATCATCTATGTTTTCCTTTAACCCGGTATTGTGGGACATGACAACAAGACTCTTTATGGAATGATACCTCATGTAAAACAAAAAGTGCATCTCATCACAATTCCAGATACCCACGAATTAGTTCTTGTAACATTTTATCTAATTAATAATGTGAAGCATCAAATGTGTTGTTACCTATCCCCTTTGTACCAACAAAATTATACCATAATAACTGGTCATAGACTCAAATTCAGTACATTTGCATGCAATACTACATGAACTTAGAGCACCAACAGATAGTCTTTTTTGCAAATAGCCATTTTGATTGTAATTAAAATCATAGACTCAAATTTACATCTGCATGCAATACTACTTGATATGAGTGATCTGCTTTCCAGGGCTCAAACCCTGGGACGGGCATGGGCTTTCCAGTATGCCAAGACATCAAGAGGCGCTTTTGTATTTTTTTTTTTTTTTGAATTTATGATTATATTACATAAGAGCCTAACTAGAATATGTATATTTTATAAATATATTTGTTAAATCACTTCCCTAAATTTTAATTTTGGTTTTTAAAAATACAAACACGGATAAAAAATACCAATTGAAAAGATAAATTTCTTAGAAACTAATTAGTTTCTTATTCTTCAATGACTAACATATATAATTTGCAACAATTCTTACTTAGGGATAGGAATATATTTAATTTAGAATTAAAATATTAAATTGAGTTATAATATATTCTTAATCTTATAAATGAAAACATTTTCACTAAAAAGAAGATATATAATGACATTATAATCAAAATAAACCCACTAAAAAACATTATTCATGTATACGATTGTGAAGAGTAAAACAAAAAATCAAATGTAGACCCATACTACTAACTCGATTGGTATCTATTAATACATTTGAATGTTGAGTTGATCTCAAATTATTTATGAATATATAATTGTGAAAAATAATGAATAGTAATAAAGTAATAATAAATATTTTGTAAATAATAGTGGAGTAAGAAGTACCTTACTAACCAAACATAGCCATTTGTCAAATTGTGATAAATTGACGAGAACTGCTACAAATATAAAGAAATTCACAAAGAAAAATTCACAAACTGATGTGACTTCATAGCATCTAAAAGATCTATTTTATAATAAAAATAATTTTATAATCTGACGTACTACATTAAGCCATATCAGTTTATGATTTTATGTTTATATAATCCCTTTATGGCCAGGACCGGCTCAATGCTTAGGCCATTTAAGCCATTGTTTAAAGTCCTCCACTCTATGTAAAGCCTTCAAAAATAAAAGTGATCAGATATTTTTTTGGAAAAAAAAACATCTCATTAAATAAAAATTTAAATAAATATACTTTTCAATATGTGCAAAGCCCCATAATACTAAATTTAATATTTAATAAAATGAATTATTTATATTTTTAAATAATTTTAATATTTAATATAATAAATTATTTATATTTTTAAATATATATATTTTTAAATCATGTTAAATTGAGGCACACAATTTACATTAAGGCCTCATTTTATACAAATTGATGTATTAAATATAAATTCAAAAATAATTTAATTATAAAATATATAAAATCTTATTTATTTCTATATAATAATTTATATTTTATTGTATTATATATAATTATGAATGAAATACTTAAATTTCGCCTTAGTCCTTAATATTAATATATATTGAGCCAGCCTTGTTTATGGCTAAACCATTTTCCTAATTAATTGACTATCTAAATTCAATTGATCCGAGACGAGCTGTCACATTCGGATGTCTATTTTTATATAATGGTTAATTTGTGCAAGGCTTGTCTATTTAGTCGGTTAGAAATCTTTTCTCACTATCTATTATAGTCATAACGGAGGCGCAGTGTTAAAAAGTTAACTAGTAAAATGATCCCCTTATGGTTTTTACTAAAATAAGTGGCATAATTAGTTATATAAAAACAAAGTGGCATTAAAGTTTGATAAGTTAAAGAAATCAGTTCCAAGATCTACATATATAGATCAGGAGATCGAAGAGACAGGCCGGAGGTTACGAAAAACAGCCAGGGATATGTACGAACGCGGACATGACCAACGTGCATGCAGCAGCATGGGTGCATGCCTCGCTCAACGATGACCAACAATCTTATATATATACCCGCTTCTAATTGTCTACGACGTTTCTACGTACGTACCTTATTACTCGCTCTGATCTGATCCATATTCCTGTTTTTCTCCTTAATTTTCCCCCATTTCTCTGATCTCCCAACTGTTCTCTTTTTCATGATCTGATCAGCTTCATTGCTTGATCTAGTCCCCCATTCTCACAGGGTCAGGATAATATTAGATCCTGCGATATATTTTAATGGCGTCGGTACGTATGAATCCACCTTGTTCTTTGCCTTTTGATCTAATTTTCTTCTCTGATCTCTCTTTTTCATTGCATGCGGGACATTACTCGCGATTTTATACATATTAGTAGGAAATGATCTGCAATATCTGCTTAATTGGTACGCGTAGCTGTGTTTTTGCTATATGTATGTATGTAAATCATGTTGAATTAATTGCAACAAAAAATATTAAGCATGATCAGTACTATTCATTATATATATATATATGTGTTGAGAAGTTGAGAAAATATGTTGGCCAGAAACCATCAAAGTTCATGCATATAGGCGATGTATTTATATAAGAATCAGATCCATGATGGTGCTCACGATCATGACCTTATATATATGTGTGTGTGTGTATAAATCTGCAATTAATATATATGTTTTGGAATCAATATATCATGTGCATGGCATGAATGAAGCAGGCTAAGGGTCGGCGGCCTCTACCTAAGTTTGGGGAGTGGGATGTGAACAATCCGGCGTCGGCACAAGGGTTTACGGTCGTATTCACCAAAGCCAGAGATGAGAAGAAATCTAATAAGGCTACTAACACCGGGAACGCAGCAGCAGCAGCAGCCACTACTCATCCAAGCATGAGTAATCATGATAATCAATCTAAATCACAAGAAAATAATAACCATCATCCTGATCAAACGGTAATTGTAGTACGATTAACAAAGCGTCACAATGCATGATTTGTTATCTGTATATAAATATATATAAATGCAGTAGTTTTTAGTAGGAAATTAAAGTACTCTAGAAATAGTTTTATGTAGCGTTGATTATAATTTGTTATGTATTTATTTGCAGAATAAACTCCGGTTTTGCTGTTTCTGAACAACACGATCGATCGATCGACTAGCTTGCTTGCCCGTGGTAATTGATGATCACATAGGAAATATAAGTTATACATTAGGCACCTTTGTTGGATTTCATATATAATTTGTTGATTTATAGCATATTTGAGATTACGGTAGTCAATATAAAAAGTCATTCACTATTTGAGATCTATATGTCTAAAGTGTTTTTAGAATTAATTATGATAATTTTTTTTAAATATATAATTATTTGCATGAATTTTTTGATAAAAACTCCGATTTGATGCTTTTAGAACCTGTTTGGGATTACGTTTCGAGACTTTAAAAGTACTTTTAAGTAATTAAAAATACTTTTAAAGAAAAATGACATGTTTGGTAATTTTATAAAAAATACTTTAGTTGGTTAAAAAAATTAAAAATCAACTTTTTTAAAAAGCATTAAATTGAAACTTTTATCAAAAAACTCTTGCAGATAACTATATATTTTTAAAAAACTATCGTAACTAATTCTGAAAGTATTTTAGACATATAGATCACAAACAGTAAATGAATTTTTAGTAGTAAAACTTATTATATTAAGTTTTAAGCTATAAGTTTTAGAACATATTTAAGATTGTATTTCGAGACTTTAAAAATACTTTTAAACAGTTAAAAATACTTTTAAAAAAATGACATCTTTAATAACTTTATTAAAAAAGTTTTAGTCTAGGGGTGACAATATATTACACGACTTGTTAACCCAATACGAACACGACATAATAATAGTGGGTTAGAATTTAGTCTTAATTGATTTTGGTTCAAAACGGGTTAACCCGTTACGACATAATTGCTTAACGGGTTGATTATGTCGTAACGGGTTGATAGCGAGTCAAAATAGTATGACATGTTAAAAAAGTTAAAATTACAAGTATATACTTACATTTAAAAGTAAAATTATTAGAATCTTAATTTTAATATTTGTATTATTTATATTATAATTCATACTTGTAGATAGTATTATAATTTTTATAGATATTGTGATTTTAACATTTATATAAAATCATGCTAAGTTTAATTAAGTCAAACAATTTAATTTCGAACATATTCAACACATTTACATAAACAGATTGAAACATATCATATTTTGTCATGTTAATTTATTTTGTAATATTCACTAATGGGTTCTAATGAGTTGACAAAACAAAAAATATTTACTGTTTGTGATCCATGTCTAAAGCGTTTTTAGACTTAGTTACGGTACTTTTTTAAAAATATATAGTTATCTGCAGAAACTTTTTTATAAAAGTTCTAATTTTGTGCTTTTTAAAAAATGATTTTTAATTTTTTTAATCGATTAAGAACCTGTTTAGGATTGTGTTTCAAGTCTTAAAAAGTACTTTTAAGTACTTAAAAAGTACTTTTAAGTAGTTAAAAGAACTTTTAAAGAAAAAATGATGTGTTTGGTAATTTTATAAAAAAGTGTTTTAGGTGGTTAAAAAAACTAAAAATTAACTTTTTTAAAAAGTATCAAATTTGAGTTTTTATCAAAAAACTCATGCAAATAACTATATGTTTTAAAAAATTATTGTAACTAACTCTAAAAAGTGCTTTAGACATATAAATTCTAAACAGTAAATGACTTTTTAGTAGTAGAGCTTTTTATATTAAAAGTAATATTTTCCACTGCAACTCTAAACATGTACAAAAGTAGGGATGTCAAATCATGTCAATAGATCGTGTTCGTGTCATGTCAAGACATGTATATTATAATATATAGTTTAATCCTAACCCGACCCATTAAGTTTATTGTGTCGGAATCTTAAATCCTAATATGACCCGTTAACATATGTATCGTATCGTGTCAATAATGAACAATATTTTCTAATTTTCTTATATATACTTGGGGGATGAATTAATAAACAATATTTTCTAATTTTCTTTTGAGAAAATTGATCTCTCAAACTATCAATTTTGTTATCATTCTTTTACTCATTAATCTTCCAATGCCCTTCAAAATTAAACTCAAGAAAATAATCAATCGATCAATCGAGTAGCTAGTACTAGTACGCCACTATAAAAAAATAGATATATATATATATGATTAATTAATTACAATTAAAATTAGGACTATTTGTATTTTTGTCGCAATAATTATTTTAGTTATAATTAATTGATTATATATACCTATTTTTCTTGCCGTTAGCGTACTCACAAATTTTGATTTGCCGAGAGAAGAATGTAGTAGTGAGTAGTCATCGCCAATGTTGCATGCATGCTAATGATTGCCGACTTGCAAGAAGCACTTTAATTATTGCGCTTTTTTTTTAAAAGATTTTAAAAGAAAAAAAGAAAGAAAAATAAATTCTTGCTGATCTTTTGAATTATTACCAAATCAAGTCATATTAGTAATTTGTAGATTTATTGTTGTGTAATTATTTTTTTATCTAAAATATTTCCCTACTAATGCCCTTCAAAATTCCCTACTTTGAATTATGGATCGAGTAGACCAATTAACTGATTAACTGACCAAGTCATGCATAATGTAGACCAATTAACTGATTAACTGACCAAGTCATGCATAATGAAAAAGGTATTAATTCTTATAAATAACCACAACCTCCCACTATCTCCATTACCTGCATGCATGCCTACCCTCTCTCGGGTGCGTGTGCATGCTGCATGCTGCAGTAACCAACTTCAACGCGCGAGTTTTTTTACTAATTCCTTGGTATATATAAAAAGCTAGCTAGCCAATTCCAGGCTATAATTACGCTAACTCTCCCATATCAGTGATATCACACTTCCAAAAGCTGCTAATATATATTAATGGCTTCTTTCTCCATGAGTTCGATTACAGCATTAATGCTCTTGTTATTGACCCTGATCTTCTCTTATATCGGCCTTTTCCCAGTTTCCTCCTTTGAGTTCCAAGTCGGTGGCACCCAAACCCAAGGTTGGGTCGTCCCCCCGGCCAATGATACCAAGATCTACAATCACTGGGCCTCTGAAACCCGCTTCCGAGTTGGCGACACTGTCCGTAAGTAGAACTTACATGATGACACTCCCGAATTCATGCATGACATCATGTGTTTCAGAGATTAATTAAGTGCTTCAAGACAATATATATGACAATTAGTTTGGTATAATTAATACTTAAAATATATGATGTTGATGTTTAATTTGTTCTTGTGGTTTTGGTTCTTTGCGTTTTTGTTTTGGTGCAGGTTTTAAGTACGAGAAGGACTCGGTTATGGAGGTGAATGAGACTGACTACAAGAGGTGCAATTCCTCACACCCCAACTTCTTCTCCAACACCGGGAACACAGTTTTCAGTTTGGATTATCCGGGGCCTTTCTACTTCATTAGTGGAGTTTCCGGCCACTGCAAGAAGGGTCAACGCCTGATCGTAAAGGTGATGTCGGCGGAGTCCGAGCAGTCTGATCCATCTGAAGGTCACGAATCGTCCGGTTCCCGTGTTGCGGTTTCCTCGCTCGTAGTAGTCTCTGCATTATATATTCTTTCTTTGCTTTGCTTTATCATATATGGTGCTTAGTTTTTAGGTTATATATTATTATACAGTCTAGCTATCTCCAACTATATATATTCTATATGTCAGACTAGCTACCATGTCGACTTGTTTGAATTTTAAGGATATCAAGGGTCTTTGTAATTAGTTTCTTAATTTTCGAGCGTTCGAAGATTTTACGTTGGATTTAATTGATGAACATGATGTCATGATTTATGTATGGACTATATATATATATATATCTCTTTTGCGTTTTCTTTTAGTATTGGAAAGGAGAAAAACAAAAAGCTGGCCATACAAGGAATTACAAAAGTCTGAGAATGTTTCAATAGAGAATTACAAGCACATTCATTTCTGGGTTCCTAATTCCCAAAGACAACCAGTTTTTCATTCCCTCTAAAAGTTATAGCGAACTCAATTACAAAGTCAAAGCAGATATAGTAGGCTATTTGAAAAATACATTTTTTTCTTGCGTTTCTTTAATTCCCTCTGAAATATTGGCCTCTGTAATTAATGGCCCAGTAGTCGTCAAACGCAATTTACTCACCTTATAATGGTTCTTTCAATCAGGAAACCAAGAGTCAGTCTGTGAGTGAACCTTAAGCTGTAGGTTTTTAGCAATTTAATACATCAATTTGATGAAAAACCAACACTGTTCTTCTCGGGTAAAAGGAAAATAAGGGCTACATTACATTTGTTCTTCTAAATGTCGTATCGGAGGAGAGAAGCCATCCTTTCTTTCGATCTCAGTCCCACCCAGCAGGTTATAGCTCAGCCAGCAGGTGTTAGTTACCGCCCTGGAAAATTACTTATTGCATGGGAGAACATTGATCCTAAAACCTGGGAGTGAATAAAGGCTACAGATTAAAATATGCAATTATTGGGAAATCAAGGAAAAATAATTAAGATTGGAATGTTTGACATCTTTCATCACAAAATTCCCACATCTCTTAAACTTGTTGCAGCTCTTCATCATTGCTTGTTTTGTTCTTCATAGATTTTTGGCCAAACATTCGTCCAAAGGCGCTCTTCGATCTTGAAATTGTTTTAGGCCCATTGTTTGATCCGCTGCCACCATTCTTCTTGGCAAGATCATCCGATAAGGAATTGACGAGACATCCAAAACGACGCCTAAAAGTTGGATACCTTGAGATGGATTTGGTAATCCCTTGCAGCCTGCATAATCAAATAGGAGGACGAATCAAACAGCACTACTAAAAGGGAAAATAAAAGAAAACAAAATCTCAGGAACAAAGAGGGTCCTGACAGTATTTTCACTTTATTACCTTCGGGCGAATGCATCAAGTTCAGCTCGTTTATGATCGGATTCAGGTGGTGAGCCAATATTTGAGTTTTTCAACCTCACAGGATCCCCACATAACAAAACAAATTTGGAGAAACAGTCCTCTTCTACCTCTGAAAGGTTTGCAGCTTTAATCTGGTCTCTCATGATCAGAAGTGGGTGAAGAAACCAATCAAAGATAGTATCTTCTGGCCTGTTTGTGCTAGTGATCTCAGTAACATTGTCCGCTACATCAATCATGTACAAGAAGCATTTATTTATCTGCCATAAAAACTGTTTTCAAAGTATTGTAGATTAACAGTATCTTTTTTTTCACTTACCAAACAATAAACCCACAGAATTGGCTTTTGCAGAGCGCAGAAGCATCTGAAGAAGGCAATAAGCTGGTAATCCTATGCTAATAACTTGGCTACCATTATCGGACTTGGCATCTACAACGTCTTCAAGTGTTATTATTCCTTCAGAAACCATAATCTCCCCCTGGCGTTGCATCTCCTTGAATAAGCGATCAAGGAGCTACATGAATGATGAACAAACTTTAAGTCAGCGCTTAAATCATGAACTAAAAACTTGGGCGTCTACAAAAATTATAAGCGTTCAGTTATGCAAGAGAGCAGAATTTCATTCCAGACAGAAACAATCCTTCAATGTCTAAGGAAATTATACAAGATACCTCAAGTGGCTTCAACTCAACAATAGTGTGCTTGAGTGACCCTTTGCGGGAAGGAGCCTTAAGGAAAGAGTTGGGCCTTGAGAAAGAAGGCGCAAGAGAGCTGATGCGAGACAGCACATTTGTCTTTCGGAAATGTGGCCTGTTGATATCATCTTATAAAACTATGTCAAAACTGCATGAGCCCTATATCAAAACCATGAAGCATTAGAGTGCTGAACAAAACCTGGGCATAATGGATCCTTCTGACATGCCAAGAACATCATTGCTGTATTCATCATATATGGACAAGGATGCAACAATGTAGCAAAGCCCAAACCAAATGGAGGACTCCTGTAATCCAAAGGCCAAACATTCAACATATATATATTTATATATATATATATCACCAAACACACAGACTAAATGTTAAAAGCCCAAATCAAAGGGACTCCTGTAATTCAAAGACGTTACAATCAAATATATAAATTGCCTGAATGGCCACCTTTGGTGCAACTATAAAAGATTAAACAACTTGCAATTTATTCAGATTTAAACTGAAAGAGATATTAACAGCAACCAGTTGAAAATGATAATGAACTATTGCAGTTGAAAGCATTAGACAAGGAAATATAATTATTTCATTATCGGTAGAATGTAGATCTACAATGCAAGGATTATCACTAAAAGACAAAAAAACTTAGTGTCATTCTTAGTTGTAAGTGTGGTCTCATTCATGTGAACAACAAACTAGCTCAATTCAAGATGCTACTTCCAAATGCCTGTCAACAACAGAAAAATACTTAATAACAGTGTATAAACAAACTAGATAACTAAACAAGTAGGAATTAGCATTTGGAATTGAGCTAACCAAACATCAGTTTCACCTGATAAACAACCACCCCTGCATAAGAACCAAGAAAGATACTGGCTACCATGGAGCTTAACACTGCCCCAACAACAGCCAATGGCCAGAGTAGGATAGCAAGACCAGCAAAAGGTACACATATTGTCTCTGAGAAAGGGCCTTCACGACCAATTAGGTCCTGAAACAAACGGTGCCATCCCTTTAAGAGCATGTAAGGGCCTTTGCAAATAGCAATGAGTGAGATTAAGGGCAAATCAATGATGAAACCCAGAATTCCAGCTATAGCAGCAGCAGGAAGACAAAGCAATCTGCAAAAAAGTAAAAAAAAAAAAAAAACAATAAAACAACATAATTTCATGGCAGAAAGCGTTACACAAAGCTTAACTACTGTAGTTATACGGCAGATTAATTAAAACTCTACACTTAAAGCCAGTCTTATACTAAGATATGGCCAGGTGAGAAAGAGGAGGGAAAAGAAACCCACAAAGCACAAGCATGGCCACATGAAGGGACACAGCTATGGTAACTACAAATAGTAACAACAAAAGTAAAAAGTACAAGGGTCATCTGGTTATATTAACAACAACCAAAAAAATTCAAATTGCATATATTTGAACTTCTTGAAAGCTGAGTCAATTTGCTTTTAATTTTGAGTCAAAACCAAACAAACAAGTTTTTTGCTATTCGGTATCTTCTCAGTATTGCAAGCTTAACTCTTTTTATACGGTCCATTTTTTTACCCTTCCCCCTGAAGTAAGTCCTGATTCTACACTCCTGGGACCTATGACTACAATGTACTTCACACTATTTTAAGATGAAGTATGAAACAGAAAAACCATAAGTAAAGGATGGAACTAAGATTTCTCACCTCTGACTGGTCCATCCATCACAAATACAAAGTCAATGCATGGATATTACAACTATGTTTGTAAATGTGAAACGTAAGAACTCTTTAAGAGCCCATGTTCATTATATGGCTCAGAAGAATATTGATAACTTATGCCTAATAACATATTCTATTCACTAGCTTGCTGCAGCGAGAGGGACAAAACAAGAAGCAGATGTAGAGCAGAAAGGAGAAAACCTAATATCATAATAGTCCACATCTGGAGGCCCCTTTTGTCGAAGGTCATTCATATATGAGAAGTAGGAATGGTAACAAAAGTCCCCAAAATCTCTGATAGTAGTGAGGCTCCCTTCAATGGTTCCCCAAGTCCCATCCTGCAAATGTAGCAAAAGAAAGACCTCGCTTAAAGGGAACAAGAGAGTAAAAATAAAAATGAATGACTGAAATTGAATTATAGAATACATACATAAAAACAATGGAATAGTTCATTAGTCTTTCCTTCTCCCACAGCATCAAAAGTAGCAAATATTGGTGTAAGAAAGCCATACGCTGCTCCACCTATGATACTTGCAGTAATGCCAACCACTGGCCACAAAATCAAGAGCGAAGGTAGAACGCATATGCAGAGAACTAGTTTTAAAACAGGTCCTAATCGTTTAGCTCTGGCCATTAAAGAAATCCCCAATATATTAGAGAGATTATGATTAACCAAAATATATAAATAGATCAGGCAACTAGAATAGGACAGTGGATTGTCAATGAAATTGAAAGCACCTCACAATGCTAAAATATGTCCAAGCACCGTGTGCTGGCCAAAGACCCAAAATAATGGCAGAATTTCCGATTGTCATGATTAGGCATATCAGCGGGCAGAAAATGATACCTGAAAACAGAGTTTGGTGAATAGGTGGATGTGTTGACCAAAAAGTCACACCCGGCATTCATACAAATATATCTTGATTCACCAATCAAGGCTTCAGAATTCAAACATCAACCTTAACGTAGATAGCAGTTAACACTGACCTTTAATAGTGGCCAGAATCAGAAGCCCAATGAAGATAGGTAGAGAGCAAATAAAGTTCCACAAAGAAGCCAGAACCCCCTTCGAAGATTCCATCTCTGTCCCCATATTACCTCGCTCACCCAAATCTCTCTAAAGATCACTACGGCCACATCCCATGGTTAACTCCAATTCCGACCTGCAATCACAAAAGACGCCCGCTTTAGCATCTCAACTTCCAACAATAGCCTGTAACCATAAAAAATAAAATACCCAATACACAGAAAGACAATTTGCTGCAAACCCACAACAGAAACTTAAACAAAATCACTGCTTTACTGTTCTTCTGGATCAAATGACCATGAAAATAACATGTGGCTGTTTTGTTTTCTGTGATGCTTTCTCTTCTTTTTTTGAACGTCAAAAATTTTGAAAGAAGCACGCACCACAAGGGATTTTGGGATTGAAGTATTGAACCCAAAAGGCCAGAGCCGGTGAATAAGCACCGCCTCGAATATTTAAGAGCAAGGATTGATCACCCAAAATCATCCTTCTTTCCTCTCTATTAAATATATTTCTTCTCATTATTTGTGCTCACACCAAAAGAAAAGCAAGTTGGGCTCAGTTCCAATCTGTCACTGACCAGAAAAACATAAACAATTGCATAGAAACGAGCAAAAGCGTTTGGACGTTTGCAAAGCTATATCCTAACTAATTGCCCCGAAACAAAACAAATCTATTTCTTAATATTTTATTGGATGGAATCTTTATTTTTATTTTCCTTTTGAGAACTTCACTCCAATTAAAGAATTCTACACGAGGGAGACAAACAGTTGGACTCACCACAGCAAATTATTGCATAGGAAAAGCAGGGATAATTCACGGGAAATAATTCAATGCGTTATATATCCAAACCACAACAGGAGATTAGCCATATTAAATTTTAAATCTGGATACCCGATGATCAGGATGAATTCATATGCCTACTCCCATATTAAATACTACAAGTGACATGGGTACAGTTTCCATTGCTGAACCTGGCTTACGGCACTGGCCAAGAATCAACAGAATAATCCAAAGTGCGACAATGTCGTATGCTCATTTATATATCACGTGTTCGTATAAAAAATGTATTGATTTAATTATTTGTTTTTGTTATAAAACTAAAAAGAAAACTACTACTATTGTAAGAGAAATGTAAAAGAAACTCTCTGAAACTTTCTTTCTTTTCTATATTTTCTTATGAATTTCATTACAACTGAAATCCATATTTATAGGCGTTGAAGTTATTATGCAAGTTACTATGCAGATTTTAAAATAATAGTGGTGGGATCATTCACATAATTTAGTGGTGGGACAGGGGGCGGCGCCGTTTCGTTCGTTAATTCATAACACTCCCCCTTGAATGACCACCCATAAAAAATCTGCCTCGTTAAAACCTTGCCAAGGAAAAACCCAGTGGGAAGAAAAACCAATGGCGAAGGAAAAAGAGTACAGTCTCTTTATGTATCTACAAGTGCTTTAAGATTGCCTCATTAAAACCTTGCAAAGGAAAACCCAATGGGATAAAACCTTAGCGAAGAAAAAAGAGTACAATCAGCACAAGTTTTCAGGATTTTTACTCCCCCTGGAAAGTGCATGACAATAGTTTTTGAGTTTTCACATTTTAATATTCTGCACAATTTTCTTGAATGTCGCAGTTGGTGATGTCTTCGTGAATAAATCTGTCAGGTTATCACTTAATCGTATATTTGATATATCCTCCTTTGATTTGAGTGATACAAGTAGCATTATCTTCGTATAAAATTGTTGAGTCATTGATCTCAGCCAAATATACTCTCGACTTGTTTCATGAATTGTAATAATTTCTGAGTGATTTGAAGATGAAAAATAATATCTGGTTGACAAACTTAATAGAAATCTGATACCTGCAATAATACTTAAACTCCCCCTGATAATATGCGTTAGTGTTTCAAGTAATAAGCAAATATGATTTCAGTATATATAACAAGTTAAAAATTCAAACACGATCTCTAACTAAATAATGCATTAGAGAGAGTATGATAATATTTTCATCTAAAATTTTCTCCTCCTCATTCGGCGTTATTAGGGAGAACTTGTTTATATACGGCGGAAATAACATTGGAAACCATTTATGTATGAGAAAATATGTAAAAGCTTTGAGATTTAATATTATCGGTTCGGCGGAAAATCAAATCCGCTTGACATTGTAGACAAACAAGATCTTGAAGATATTTGAAAGTTTCGGGTTGTTGTTTAAATATAACCAATTTTACCATTGGTTTACTCCAGCAAAAAGATTTCGCATTCCTCATAGATTCAGTTGTTGTTCATCTAGAACGATTATGTCTGATAGAAATTCTAATGTCCCAGATTTAAACCATGAACCTTTTATACCTCAACTACTTATATTTTCTCCTGAAGCTGTAAATACCATGATAGGAGCAGAGATATATCTATCTAGTAAATCTGATCCTGAAATTGTTGCAGCATCAAGAACCCTCAGTGCTCAATATGCTGTCTCTCTTACAACCATGTCTCAGAGGCTATTGGCGAAAACAAGTGAGGTTGATCATCTTAAAAATCAAATATTTGAGTTGTATCAAACGCTTGCAACTAAAGATAGAAAAAATAAAGATTTAAAACAAGATAACAAGGAGCTGAAGAAACTTGTAGACTGGTATTCTCGTGACCTGAAAATACGAGTAGAAGAGTTGGAACGAGAGAGAGCTCAGATACAAAGTCAACAACAGCAGTTAACGGCAGAGGTTCAGCGTTTACAAGAAAATAGGGATAGTTGTAATTAATCTCGCTGGCTTTTGAAATTATGCATCCAGCATATCTTGTAAAGTGAAATTTGAAGAGATGATGGTTTGTCTTATTCTTATTTCCATTTCTATAAGAACCGTCTTTAGTTTCATTTAGTACGCATCAAATCTTCTTCTCATATCTATAATTCATCTGTATTTGTATTCTTATTGTACAAATTTCCAATGGCTCATCAATTTCCTTTTACTATTTCTCACAATTAACATATGAGGTATCCTTCACCTCAATTACAAGTTGATCCTGCATCTTCCGCAGGTGCAATGTTGCAGCAAGCAAATGATCTGGCTAATAAGTCAGATCGTGAAGCTGTTTATGAGCTGGTGACTCTCGGCACCCGATACTCCTCCTCTATTGTTGGATTTTCCAACCGATACAATCCAAAAATCTTGAGATTGAGGAGCTTAACGAGAAGGTTTCTGTACTTCAACGACTCATTCAAGAGTCTGACAAAAAAATTGCAGACTTAAAGTAGGAGAATAAGGATTTAAAATCATTACTTGCCTCTTCATTTCGACTGCCTAATCCTTTAGATAAGGATGGTATGTTGTTTTATGAAGAGCAAATGCATTTGAAAGATGAGGCTAGAAGTCTCAAATTCTTATAACTCATCTATGAATTGAATAATAAGATCTTTCCTTTTCAAATGCATTCTTTAAATTTATAGCAACCCTTGTAATCTTTTCAAGAGTTCTAACAAGGTAAATCATCAACGTAAACTGCAATAATGACGAATCCGGATTCTGATAAAACACATGAACATATAGGATTATTCTTAAATCCTTCTTTCAATAGATACTCGTTGATTCAATTATACAACATGTGTCCGGATTGCTTTAACCCATATAAAGATCTTTGAAACTTTATAAAGTACATACTCCTAAATGTACTTGGATTAGATGCTTCAAGTATCGTAATAATTTAATGATGTTTATAAATATGCAGTGACCGCATTCATTAACTGCATATCTAATCCTTTTGTAATAACCAAATCAATTAAAAATATGAATGTGATTGCATTCATACCAAGGAAATATGTTTCCTCATAATTGCTCAGGTTTCTACTGGAAATCTTGTGCGACAAATTATACCGCATAATTTCATTTCGCATTACGCTTTCGTATAAATACTCACTTATATCTGACAAATATTACACCCTTTGGTGTTTGGACAACAGGTCCAAATGCATCTCGCTTCACTAGCGAGTTTAATTCAGTTTTAATAACTGCTTTCCATTTTGGCCAATCATTTCTACGTCGACATTTTTCGACGATTTTTGGCTCACTTTTTTTCATTACTTCTGGTAATATCAAGTGTTATCATATATGTTGTCGACAACAGTTTTATTTCTATCCATAAATTTTCCAGTACTCATGAAATGTATTGAGATCTCATTGTTCCTCTCCAGGGGAAAACATTTCATGAAACACCTCTACAGGAGGTTGCTCTTCAGGAGGTTTATACTCTTCAGAAGTTTTCTCTTCAGGAATTATACTCTTCAGGAGTTTTCTCTTCAGGAGTTACCTCTTCAGGAGGTTTTCTCTTCAGGAGGATTATATTTTATACAGAAAATACGGTCTCTTCATGAGCACCGATTTTTATTTTTCTTGTGCACCAATAGGTTTTCAACACTTCAGGTGTATCTTAGACTCATTTATTGCTGTTTTAACAACTCGTCCTTCAGGGACTTCAATTCCTGCTTAAGCATTAACAGTAGTAATATATGATTTTACAACACCTTTAGTGTCAGTAAATACATCATGTAATTGATTTTCAACACTTTGCAGATAAATAATCCTCTGAACTTCTGGTTCACATTTATTTGTAAGAGGATCAAATTTAAACAGGATTTTATTATCCCAAATAATTTCTTGTCGTACTTCAGGCACCGATATTTCATTATTTCAAAACATGATGAAATATTAATAAGCTTATATATAAAAACTTAGTATAAATAAATCAAGTGCTTGGCCGTACAATAGGTACGTGACTACTGTTTAGTCATATTACATCTATGACAAACATCTTCATCTTTTTATAAAGAATTATTCTGAGGGCCTTTACCCTTCTCTGAGTTTGATCACTTCTGGTGATACGATATATTTTTATCATCTTTAGTGTTGTCGCTTTTGGGACCAACACTTCTATAATTTTTCTACCACGTCTACGCCCTTAGTTCCCGTTCACTTCTGGGAATTGTGTAAATTCGATATTATTAATAGGACGTAACTGGTATAACAAAAACTTATTATTTAGCTCAATCACTGGAAGACAAAACAAAAGGTCAGAATATTTGTTGAACTTTCACTCTCGATATTGTTACTGCAGGAGCACATTCGAGGTATGAAAAATAATGTCTTCTTTTATATATCATCATCAGTGATATTTTCACTATATAATTTTAATATTGAGCTGATTTTAAAGAGTGCAGAATATTCAATACCACTCTTAAAATCTTGCAACTTCAGGTGCAATAAATCATAATGATTTTTTGAGAGGATTTCATCTTCTGGTGCTTATATCACTCTCTTAATTCATTTCACACAGTAAAATGATTTTTCATCATGAGATACACAGCACAATCCTTCAAGGACACATGGTTTTCTTCTATGATTGTATCTTTCAAGTTCATCATCATATCCAAATAGATCTCATCAAGGATTTGAAGTAGAAGACCACTAGTTTCAGTATCGGTAGAACCTCGTGCTGATAACGTGTTATAAAACTAAAAAGAAAACTACTACTATTGTAAGAGAAATGTAAAAAAAACTCTCTGAAACTTTCTTCCTTTTCTATATTTTCTTATTAATTTCATTACAACTAGGGGTGTAAAAAGACCGAACCGGACCGGCGGACCGGACCGGACCGGACCGGTTGTCCCGGACCGGGACCGGACCGGACCGGACCGGTTGTCCCGGACCGGGACCGGACCGGACCGGTTGGAGTTCGGTCCGGTCCGGTCCAAAAAATATATGGACCGGAAAATTCCGGTCCGATCCCGGTCCAGGGAGTTCATCCCCCTGGACCGGACCGGACCGGACCGAATCCCTTTTTTTTTTTTAAATATATGTATATAAAAATAATAATATAAAAATTTTAATATTAATATTAATATTAATATATAATATATACTCTTATAATATTAACATATAAATAATAAGTGTGTTATTATTATTTAATATATTATTACTAATTTATTACTATTTACTAACATATAAATATATAATATACTAATATAAATTGTAATAATGTTATTACTTATTAGTTATAGTTTATTAACATATACTAATGTAATAATATTATTAGACTATTAGATTATTAGTTATAGTTTACTAATATACTTAATATTTAATATTAACTAATATATTAATAGATAATATATACTCTTATATATTAATATATAAATAATAAGTGTATTATTATTATTTAATATATTATTAATAATTTATCACTATTTACTAACATATAAATATATAATATACTAATGTAAATTGTAATAATGTTATTACTTATTAGTTATAGTTTATTAACATATACTAATGTGAAAATGTTATTAGACTATTAGTTATAATTTACTAACATACTTAATATATAATATATATTAACATATTAATATATAATATATACTAACATATTAATATATAATATATACTTTTATAATATTAACATATTATAATTTATAGTAATTAAATTTGGACCAAAAAAATATTTGATTATTGTAGAATTATATATTAAATTTAGCCCATTAAATCATATGGGGCACCCCTGGACCGGACCGGACCGCCCCTGGACCGGTATGGACCGGACCGATATGGACCGAACTCCTGTTCGGTCCGGTCCAGGGTGAGAGAATTTTTGGACCGAATGAAATCGGTCCAAAAATTTTCTGGACCGGACCGGACCGGACCGGACCATTTACACCCCTAATTACAACTGAAACTCATATTTATAGGTGTTGAAGTTACTATGCAAGTTACTATGTAAATCACTATACAAATTACTATGCAGATTTTAAAATAATAGTGATGGGTTCATTCATATAATTTAGTGGTGAGACAGGGACGACACTGTTTCGTTCGTTAATTCATAACTGTTTTTCTATTATAAGAGTGATGCTTTTTCCTTTTTCAAATTTTTGTGCGTAGGCTTGATTGTGATTTCTTAATTAATATAATTGTTACCCTTCCTCGTGGCATTATCTGTCTCCGCGTGGAAATTACGCAGCAGTAGTGTGTTATTATCTCATATTTTATATCTTAGAATAACAATAAAAATTCTAAGAGAAAAAACTAAGCTCTTCCACTGCGGCAAGAAAGCAGACAAAATAAAGAAAAATGAGATAGGCCGGCCAAGTTTTAAGTATTACGAGCACTCTATTGAGAGTAGTTAATTTTATTTTTTTTAAAATTTTATTTTTTGTACAATTTTTTTAAAAATTTAATCATATTTAATCAAAAGCTATTAAAAAAATTATAAAAAAAAAATCAAAAAATACATTTTATTTTTAAAAGTAAATAGTAAAATTAAATTTTTCTTTAAATGTAGAGAAAATTTTAATTTTACTATTTACTTTTAAAAATAAAAATGTATTTTTTGACTTTTTTCTACAATTCTTTTACTGGCTTTTAATTAAATATGATCAAATTTTTTAAAAAATTATGCAAAAAATATAATTTTAAAGAAAAATTAACTATCCCATTGAGAATATTCATCTTTTTAATTAGGTATGGTAACATGTCTGCCGATGGCTTTTGTTGGTCAAGAAAAAAATAAAAGGGAAACAGATCAGATGTTGAGTTATCACTCGCTGTACAGTTCCCAATCATTTGTGCATATGGATAACAGATCAAATGTGTGCTGTTTTATGGGGGGCGCACGGAACAAGATCAAAAGTTGAAACAAATCAAAAAAAAAAAAAACAGAGTATTCATGGTCATAAAAAAAGCAGTTTCACAGATGCAGTGTGGTATGTGCATGGTGTACCCCATATTTGAGCAGTTTGAGAGCATCCTAGTCATATTTCAATGGTAGGAAGCAAGAAGCAAGCAGCAGGCAGCACAATTAAGAGGTGCTTGTCTCAATTATGTGGTCTCATTCTGTTCAATCTGTCAGAAATCTTGAATTGGCTACCATATTCGAAACTTGGGAAACAAAACAAATACTCCAGTCAGACCAGTTATGCCGATGGTTGCTCTGGTATACCATGTTCTATTGTTTTTTCGTCAAACATACTTGTATTTAGAAGTGTTAATTTTGTCAGCGAGTTTTTATAAATCCAAATCATTTCTAATGTTTCTTTCAGCAACAACTGTGATTTCTCATCTGATGTTTCTGCAATACGGCATGTACAGCTCATTGTAGGGGTAGCTCATGCCCCAGATGGAAAGCACAAAAATAGTAACAATTCAAGCGTAATGAGTTAAATAGTTTAACAAAATATAGAGACATGTGGAGTAATTGTCTGAGAAAATATTGGGGACCCAATCAAACATCTTCAAAAAATAGTTCTGTAGAAAAGTTTCATTCCAGGAACCAGGATGACTGAAACCGTTTGTGACATTGATTATGAAAGTGAACGTGGTTTTTTATCATAAGCCCTTTTTTATTCAGAAGCAAGAGGGTTGAGTTTTATTCATAATTCCAACCACTGATAGGCTCCCCATATTGTTGTCGTTTGTTCTGAATTTCTGCATAAGAGACTGTGCTTAAGCAGCGAACAACAGTATCAGAGCTCTTCCTTAAAAAGGTTGGTTCAGAGTTTATTACATGTCCACATAAGCCAAAATATGGGGGAAAAGAAAAACATTGTACAGAGATCATCTTCACAAATCACTTAGGGTTTCCTTCTGTATGTGAAATATTGTAAATTTCCTTTCTGACAAATGGTTTACTTCTCCTAGGAACGTCTGCTAAGGTAGAGAATTCTGTCAAAGTTTTTCTAATATGGGTGGTTTTCTTTTTATCTGGAGGCCGAGGACGTAGGACACTTAAATCAACAGTTGCATTATGAATCTGAGAGGATTGTAGGACTGCATCATAAGCCTTTGAAGAGAGGTTAAGGCCCTCATTCTGAGCCCTCAAATATAACTCATATGCAATCCTTGGTTTTCCATCCTTTGCCAGAGCCTCGATCAGCATTTCGTAACTAATCTCATTTGGGGAGATGTTCTCAACTTTCATGCGATGAAACCATTCATATGCTACACTGCTCCTGCCGTTGCGTGCACACCCGCTAATTATTGCATTGTAGGTCACAACAGTTGGGTCTATACCCATTGAAACCATTTCCTTGATGATGGCATCAACCAAATTAAACTTTCCTTGCCCAGTGAAAACCGAAGCCATGATTGTGTAGGCATACAGGTTTGGTTCAACACCTACCTTGATCATATGGTCCCACACCTGCCGGGCCTCATCATAGAGCTTCTTCTTCTCTAGTGCACTAAGCAAGGCACCATAGGAGATTATTGTAGGTTTTGCACCTTGTTCAACCATCCTCTTAAATATTTGCACCGCAGCAGAAGTTTCTGAAGCCTTGGAACAGGCAATAAGTACTGCATTCCATTCCCTACTTCCGGGTTTAAGACCTTTCTCTTCCATCTTGTTGAGCAACCTAACACCCCATCTCCATATTCCTCTTCTCTTAGCTGCGGCAAGAAGAATATTGAAGTGAGAAACTACCAGTTCCTGTGACATGCTATTTGGTTTGGGCCCCTTGTCCAATAACTCCTCGTAGATCTCCAAAGCCGCCCACCACTTCTTAGCCTTCCCCATCAACCAAATTGCATGGTTGCAGACAGATAAGCTAATTTCAGAATATCTTTCTCTTATCCTATTATACAATTCCTTCACAACAATGTAATGCTCTTCACGGGTACAAGCCCACAAAAGGCGTTCCTGTTCTTCCCGACCAGGTGGAAGCCCAGCACTATCCATATCTCTGAGAAGTTTCAACACATTGGTACTCAAGTTCTCACTACTCACAAGCCATCGCCGCATTACTTGGTAGCAAACACGAAGAGTAAACTTCTCAAGTTTAACAAATTCACCGTCCCAATCTTCACCAGCACCTTTCTTTATGTCACCTTTATGATATTTTTCCCTGAAATCAATAAAAAAACTTAAAGCTCCATGCCCATCTTCCATTTTTCGATAAGCTAATAAAGCTGTAGAATAGGAAACCGGAGAAGGGTTGAAGCCCTTCCTCTGAATCTCTTCAAGAATATTAAGGGCATCAGCGCCTCTTCCTTGCTCTAAGTAGATTGACATTAAGGTGTTGTAAGTAACAACATTAGGAAGAACCCCTTCCTGCGCCATATCATTCAAGACTTTCTCCATTTCTCCAAACTCTTCAGACTGTTTGACAGCACCCAATAAACTATTATATATGAAAAGATTAGGGCCAATCAATCCATTAGTTTCAAGCTTCTTTTTCTTAAGCCAATCAACAACAGCCAGTGCAGAATTCATTCTCTTGTCCTTACCAAAACCTCTGATCATGGATGAGTATACTTGAAGGGGCAACTCACCCTTGTCCTTTAGAATCTCTTCCACATCATCCGCAGTTTTCGCAAATCGTAAGCTCCATGCTAGTGAACGGACATCAACTTTTGAACTCTTCCCTTCCCCATCTTCTTCTACACTCTCGATGTTATCATCTCCCATTTTATGATCATTATTATCATCCATTTCACCCAAATTAATATAATCCCCATCCTTGCTCTCAACTTTCCCTGAAAACCCATTAACAAAATCCGATCCTTCTCTAGGAAATTCATTCCCAATTGCTTGGTGCTCCATTGCCCAAGCCAATGCAATCAAGGCACCGAAAGGACTTTTCTTAGGCACACGAAAGAGTTCAACTTTAAGTTTAGAATACCCACATCCCAAATCGAACTCTGAGCTCCCACAGCAAGCCCCACGCCGAACAACTCCCTCGTTATTTGAAAGCATCAAGAGACCAGCACTTCTACTATGACAAACAGGGAAACCAACGCCCCTCATCTTTCTCTTTCTCCTCCTAGTTTCAATTCTATGAGAACCCAGTTCAATTCCCGATTGAGATACCACCCAAAGGTCACCCTTTGATGGCAAAGTGGTTAAGGATTGCATTTTAGTATACAATTTACAAGTAAAGACAAAAACTAAGAACTGGAAATTCTATAAAACATAAGAAGGAATAGTATTTTCTCCTATGACAATTTTTTTCTGGAAAAGTTTCTGGCCTACAAAGAGGAGAGAGAAACAACAGGCAAATAGCAAGCGAGGTTTGGTTGTGACTTACAGTTCAATTGAGTTTGGATGGGGCGGTTCGTACCTCGAAGATAAAGGCGAGAGAGAGGGAGAGAGAGAGAGAGAGAGAGAGAGAGAGATGCAAGGTTAAGGCTTGCAGGCAGAATTATGTGGATGCCTGAACTGGGTTTTAGGCACTTCTCGTTTTCTCTGAAGCGCTGTGGTCATCTCTCAGCCATTCATTCAAGTGCACCCAGAATGAGCGGTCAAGTTAAGCATTCTAATTTGGCCATTTTTTTTTAAGTATAAATTTATACGTATATCAAAAAATTTTTATTATATTTAATCAAAAATTAAAAAAAAAATACAAATATTTTTTATCTTTAAAAATAAATAATAAATCTTTAAATTTAAACAACTCAAATTTAGATTGTATCTATTATTTTTGAAGATAAAAAATAGTTATTCTCTTTTCATTTTTTTTTTATTTTTAATTAAATATGATAAAAAAAGTTTTATATGTGTATACATTTATATATTTTTTTAAAAAAATTTGACCATTCCCATAAAAGTGCTCTAATAACGCGAACGTGATTCAGTGCAGCTGCTAGCCTGCTGGCCCTGCCATGCCTGAAAACCTGAAAATTAATAAATGTGTTAAAAAAAAAAACAGCCTATCAAAGTGAATGATGGAACTGTGGGCCAACCAGAGAATTCTAGTTGGGCCAGAGAAATCCGAACTGAATAGTTCCGACCGACCCAAAACAGGAAACGGGGAACTTGGTGTAAACTAAATTAACTATATATGTAGTTTTGTTATAATAATTGGGCTTATTCTACAACCAGCCCAACCAATTAATTGTTTGTAATCTTGATCAATTCCCAGGTCCCAAAAAAGAGTTATTCTTGTATATATATATATTAAAAATATATATTTTATTCTCAAATTGGTAGGTAGAACATAATAACATAATTTACATCTAATCACTGGTAAGATTTGATTTATAAATTTTAAATTTTAAAAATAATATATACCATGTTTTGATCTCACTCGTATTTTATATAAAAATAATATATAAAAATTTTAAATTTTATTCCTTAAAAACAATTAATAAAAATAGAACAGAAATGCTAGTTGCAATCGAGCTGGGGAACCCCCGGTGCAACCGATGTCCACCTATGCAAATGAAACTAGAAACTACGCGTTTCATTTCTACCCTCCCTTCCATTCGTCTTGTTACGTAACAGAGCAAGACTTTAACTCAAAAAACGAAAAAGAAGAGCAAGATTGTAAGTGGTTGCAGCTTCCCACAGATGAACGTGAAGACAAAAGTAGGCTCTTCTTCTCCTCGTATTCTCATAAAAGCAGGCTCTTCTTCTCATCATCTTCTCACAAAAGTAGGTTCTTCTGTTCTTAGCTTTCAAACATCCTATTGTCGTTGTTTATAACTTCTATTCATTATTAACTTCGTTTCCTTTCCATGTCTCAGATTGGAAAAATGGTTTCGATGTCCCACAACCACTCTATTTGAGCATCTTCATGTTATTGTGTCGCGGCGACTGCGAGGCCGAGAGAATAAACTGTGACAGACTCATTTTACAGACCAAGAAAAAAGGAGAAAGAAAAGTCAGAAGGAAAAAAGAAAAAAGAGAGAGAGTGAATCTTGTTGGGATCGGCGGAAGCTCACAAATAATATGGAGACCAGAATTTAACGTGGTTCGGCCAATTTAGCCTACGTCCACACACACAAAGAGGAGAATTTGTATTAAACAACAAACCAATTATTTACAATGGTTTCTCTCTTCTAATCTCTCCAATGGACCTCACCTCCGACTCTCTTCCTCATTACAATCTTACATGTATTTATAGGAGAAAGAAATAGTGTGAACGTGTAAATGACGGTGGAATTCCGGCGGCCTCCATTCTTGAATTTTCCGGCAGCGCCTACCTTCCAGCTGCTACTGACGGTGCCGTCTTCTAGAAGCCTTCAGCTTCTTCATCACGTTGCGTGTTGATTTCCAACAATCTCCCCCTCAACACCAAATGGAGGATATCCTGACACATTTTAGTTCAAGGTACTTAACCTGGCTATGTTTCTACATAGCTCAAGTTTTTCATATATGACTACTTTCGTTAGCATGTCCGCTGGATTCTCCTTTGTATAGATCTTTACAAGCTTCAACAGCTGTTGCTCCATTACTTCACGTATCCAGTGATACCGAATATCGATGTGCTTTGTTCGGGAGTGGTACATCGAGTTTTTACTCAGATCAAGAGCACTTTGACTATCACAATAGATTCTGTACTCTTTTTGACTGACTCCCATTTCTTGGAGGAACCACTTTAGCTACAACATTTCCTTTCCTGCTTCTGCTATAGCAATGTACTCTGCTTCTGTTGTAGATAAAGCCACACATTTCTGCAGTTTGGACTGCCATGATACAGCTCCACCTGCAAATGTGTAAATATATCCTGATGTAGATTTTCTACCATCAAGATCACCTGCCATATCAGCATCTGTATAGCCATCCAAGACTGGGTTAGCTCCCCCGTAGCACAAACACAACTTTGATGTACCTTTAAGGTACTTGAGAATCCACTGTACTGCTTTCCAGTGTTCTTTCTCTGGATTTGAAAGAAAACGGCTCACAACTCCAACAGCATGAGTGATGTCAGGTCTGGTACAAACCATGGCGTACATTAAACTTCCTACTGCTAAGGAGTACGGTATTGTAGCCATTTCTTGAACCTTTTATGGTGATGAGGGACATAAGCTTTTGCTCAATTTGAAGTGATTAGCCAGTGGAGTACTGACTGGCTTTGCCTTCTCCATGTTGAACCTTCTTAGTATTTGTTCAACATACTTTTCCTGTGACAACCATAACTTTTTTTTTCTTCCTGTCACGAGTGATCCTCATGCCCAAAATCTGATGGGCAGGTCCTAAGTCTTTCATCTCAAAGACTTTGGAGAGATCCTTCTTTAGCTTTCTGATAATGGATAGATCTTTTCCAATAATCAGCATGTCGTCAACATAGAGCAGTAACATCACGAAATCACCTTCTGAAAATCTCCGGATGTAAACGCACTGATCTGCAGTAGTTTTCTTGTAGTCATGACTCATCATGAATGAGTCAAACTTCTTATACCACTGTCTGGGAGCCTGCTTCAAACCGTAAAGGCTCTTTTCCAACTTGCAGACCAAATGTTCCTTTCCAGGAACTTGGAAGCCTTCTGGCTGCTCCATGTAAATTTCCTCATCAAGGTTGCCGTGAAGAAATGCTGTCTTCACATCCATCTGTTCAAGCTCCAAATCAAGACTTGCTACCAATCCGAGTACCACTCGAATTGAAGTCATCTTCACAACAGGTAAAAATACCTCATCAAAGTCGATTCCTTTCTTCTGCTGGAATCCTTTGACGACCAAGCGAGCTTTGTGCTTCACCTGCTTGCCATCATTTTTCAGCTTGAACACCCATTTGTTTCTCAGTGCTCTCTTATCGTTTGGAAGTTCCATCAGCTCATAAGTCTGATTCTTCTGTAACGAGTTCATCTCATCCTGCATAGCCTGCATCTATTTGTTGCTATCTGGATGAGATATTGCCTCTTGGAAGTTTTCTGGCTCCCCCTGATCTGTAAGAAGAATATAATTTGATTCCGGATATCTTCGTGACAGAATCAACAATCGCCCTCTAGAGGATCTGTCCTGCTGAGGTTGATCACCTGACAACTGTGGAAACTCTGCAGTTTCTGATGGAGAAGGCAACTGCTCCCCCTGCTCAGTGGTGGTTTCTCCGTTGTCAGTATCCTCTTCTTCTTCTGGGGAAACTTCCTGTCTATCTTCAGTGTTTGAAACAGACTGAAGTGGTAGTGAACTCGGAGCTGGTTCTGGAGCACTTGGAGTTATTTGTTCTGATCCAAACATCTGGTCTTCATGGAACACTACGTCCCTGCTTCTGATGACCTTCTTCGCTTTTGGATCCCATAATCTGTATCCAAACTCTTCATCTCCATAGCCGATGAAAAAACATGGAGTAGACTTTTCATCAAGTTTCTGTCTTTTCTCCTTGGATACATGTGCAAATGGTTTGCACCCAAATACTCTTAAATGAGAGTATGAAATCTTGCGGCCTGACCACACCATCTCTGGAACTTCAAACTGCAGTGGAACTGACGGTGATCTGTTGATCAGGTAACAGGCTACTTTTACTACTTCACCCCAGAATGGCTTAGGCAACTTTGCCATACTCAACATGCATCTGGTTCGTTCCACAATGGTCCGGTTCATCTGTTCTGCTACACCATTGTGTTGTGGGGTATAGGGGACACTCTTCTCGTGTCTGATGCCATGTCTGGAGCAGTATTCTCTGAACTCTCGAGAAGTATATTCACCTCCATTGTCTGTCCGGAGGCATTTCAGCTTCGTGCCAGTTTCTCTTTTTACCATGGCATGAAAGTTTTTGAATTGCTCAAAAACTTGATCTTTCCTTTTTAGGAAATACACCCACACTTTTCGTGAAGCATCATCAATAAAAGTAATAAAATATTTGTTACCTCCAAGTAATTCAACTTCAAAAGGACCGCAAACATCAGAGTGTACCAAGCTCAATAACTCTGATCTTTTTCCAGCAGATGTCTGGAATGAAACTCTATGCTGTTTATCAAATAAACAGTATTCATAAGGATTGAGAGCAATACCTTTGTTTACTGTAATCAATGCTTTCTTTGCAAGCATAAACACCCATTTTTCTCCCATGTGGCCAAGTCTCCGATACCACAAGTTTGGTGATGTATCATCTTCAGCTACATTGAGACTGTTTGCACATATCTTAGCACTTGATTTGTATAAAGTGCCACAGACATGTCCCCGTGCAACGACCATTGCTCATTTCTTTAATTTCCAAGCATTGTTGCTGAAGATGCTCTCGTAACCCTGTTGATCAAGGGTTCTTATAGAAATTAGGTTGAGTCGAAGATCAGGTACGTGCCGAACGTCATTTAGCACCATAGTACAGCCAATACTGGTTTTTATTCTGACATCTCCAATGCCCACGATCTTTGAGAAACTCGAATTTCCCATCTTGACTGTACCAAAGTCTCCTGCCTTGTAAGTACTGAAGAAATCCTTACAATGAGTGGCATTATAGGATGCTGCTGTATCTATTACCCACTCGGCTTCCTCGCTTGAAACGTGCAAGCAAGATTCTTCACCAGCGGAAAGGAGTACACAATCTCCAGAAAGCGTTACTGCAACTTCGCCTTCTTCGTGCTTTGACTGATTGATTGGCTGATTTTGCTCCTTCTGCAGCTTTCGGCATTCTCTTTTAAAGTGGCCTTCAATACCACAATAAAAGCATTTTCCCTTCGTTCGCTGTTTACCGCGACTTTGGGATCTCTCTTTACTTTGACTTCTGTTCCTTTCTCGATTTCTACCTCTACTATTTCTCTGATGCCTTCCTTCTGTTACAAAGGCATCTGTCTCGTCTCCTCTAATCTCCTTTCGTCTAGCCTCTTCATTAAATAAGGCGTCTATCACCATTAACATGACGAGCTTTCCATCTGGAGCAGAATTACTAAGTGAGACCACTAGCGTTTCCCAGCTATTTGGTAGGGAACTGAGAAGTAGTAGAGACTGCTCTTCATCTCCGAGCTTAAAATCTACGGATGCAAGTTGATTTACAAGATTCTGAAACTCGTTGGTGTGTGCGGCCACTGAGATGCCGCTTTTGAGTTTCAAGTTGACAAGGCGTCTCATTAGTAATGCCTTATTCCAAGTAGTTTTTGCCTGGTACATGCTTTCCAGCTTTTTCCATAGCTGATAGGCATCCGTTTCCTGTGCAATATGATGAAAAACACTATGGTCAATCCACTGCCGGATCTGACCAATAGTTTTCTTATTCAACTTATGCTAGTCTTTTTCCGCTACATCATCTGGCTTTACACTTTTCTCTTCAATTGGATCGAAGAGATCTTTACAATTCAAGAGATCTTCCATTCGAGGTCTCCATAGTGCGTAATTTGTAGATATTAACTTGATCATCGCACTTACTCCCGAGTCCTCCATCAGTTCGGCTTTAATCTTTGATTTGAGTGACCGTTTCTCAATGTTTGGAGTTGAATCTCAACAAACGGAGCTCACCGTTGCGTCTGGAACGGTGGAAAACCTTGGAAACGACTCTTGTCTCGTTCCAAAATGATCAAATTGTGCCGAAAACCTGAAAAATAAGAAAAATAGAATATTCCTTTGTCTGTCGGAATATTTCCCACCATCTACCGGAATATTCTCTCCGATCACCGGAATATTCTCTCAGTCACTGGAATATTTCTGTACCAGAATATTCTTGCCGGCGACGGAATATTTCTTTCCGGTGACAGAATATTCTTCCGGCGACAAAATATACCGACGGAATATTTTTTATCCGTTGGGTTACTACAGCAGGTCGGAAACCGGGTCAAACCGGTTCGGGTCGGATCATCCGGATTTAACGGGTCGGAACTTGTCTTCTTCACTGCACGCGCGTGTGGCGCGTGGATCCCGTGGCCGTCGCCGAGTCGGCGCGTGTGGAGCGTGTAGTTTCGTCCGGTGTTCGTTTGAGACAAAATTTTTACCAAAATTTTCGTCTTGACCTGAGAAATCTGATGGTATCCTCCAAACTTGATTTCGATCAAGTTTAAAAATGGGTCTTTTACGAAAATTCACAAATCCGACCTCCTACCGGCTCTGATACCACTTGTTGGGATCGGCGGAAGCTCACAAATAATATGGAGACCAGAATTTAACGTGGTTCGGCCAATTTAGCCTACGTCCACACACACAAAGAGGAGAATTTGTATTAAACAACAAACCAATTATTTACAATAGTTTCTCTCTTCTAATCTCTCCAATGGACCTCACCTTCGACTCTCTTCCTCATTACAATCTTACATGTATTTATAGGAGAAAGAAATAGTGTGAACGTGTAAATGACGGTGGAATTCCGGCGGCCTCCATTCTTGAATTTTCCGGCGGCGCCTACCTTCTAGCTGTTACTGACGGTGCCATCTTCCAGAAGCCTCCAACTTTTTCATCACGTTGCGTGTTGATTTCCAACAAATCTATGGAAATTTTAATTTTAATTTTAATTTTATTATTATTATTTTGTTTAAGACCTGAATTATCAAATTTGGGTCAAAACCATTATCAATTTCGTCGATGTCAAAATCTTTGAAATAAGGAAAAACTTTAGGAACCCTTGAGAGGGAAATGTTCCAATTTGAGCAGAAGAAGATGAGACAAGCTCCATCTTAAAGTGTCGACAGAAGTGAAGCGAAGAGATGGAGTTGGAGTTAGAAGAAAAGTGTTCTGTCGAAGAGGCTTCTGAAAATAAAAGTAAATTAAAGGGAGAAGTGTAAACGGTGTCGTGGGACAAATAAAACACTGGAAGTGAAGTGCACCGTTTGATGCCACCTCAGCTGATTTCTCAAGGTTCCTTCAACTCCAATTGTCTGTAGCAGCACTCGCCAAATAGAAGAGGAAGGCATTGCATTAAATAATTATAGTCTAGCCCATGCATGGAACTGATCATACATATAATAATTATTGAGATGGAGGTTGCCTCGATGCGCGTGAAATCTGTGGCTATATAGTACATATGATCTTCTGATTCAGCATGCCAATAAGACGAAGCAAATCTTGTGGGATGCGTGAAAGAATCAATCTTGTTCTCCCTTTCTTCTTACCCTTGTAATATGCGTTAGCCTGCCTGTCTGCCTGCCTGCCTCCCATGGTTAGATATCATCATCTTCCATATTTTCACGTGCTACTGCTCCCAATTTCCCCCCTTTTCTTTTTACTCAAACCATCAGTTAGCGATGATCTAAATTCAAGTACCAAACTCTTCTTTTATCTTATAAACGATAATCTTTGACCAAAACAAATTAACTTCTTCAGGTTGAGGCAAGAACATATGTATATATATATGTATTGAAAAACGGCTAGCTTTGAATAATTAGAGCTTGGCAATGCCAATGTAAATCCAAACTTTAAGTAGATGTGAGAAGAATGCTCTACATTGGACTAGTTAGCCAAAAGTCCAAAGTTCAACATTTAACTTACAGTAATTATTGAGTGCTCTTCAAACTTAGAGTTACTGTTCACATGTTAAAAGATTATTTTATAAATTTTTACATTAGATTGTTTCCTGATTAATTGCTTCCGTCTATTAAATATTATCATTAGTCCAATATATCTGTTTTATGCATTCACCTGACATGATCCTATTGTATTTTTGGTTCATGTTTTAAATAATTATTTTATAAATTTTCACGTTGTATTGTTTTTTGATTAATAATCTCATGAAATGGATTTTTTAAACAATAATAAAAGTACTACAAATTATTAATTAATATTTTTTTCTATAACTAAAATAAATATTTTATTTAACTATTAATTAATATATGAAGTGTATTTATAAAATATAAAAAAAATTATCAAATATTATTAAAATATTTAATATTATATTATTATTTTACCTTTAAGGCGGTTAGTCTAATGTGAATTCATCTAGCTAACTAAAACTCGATAGAATTTTGTTACATACAGAGAATTTCGTACAAAAAATACGTAAGAACAAATTTTTAATTCTACATCAACTACAATTAAAAAATAAATAAATAAAGTTAACTAGTTGTCTAACACAAATAAAACTGAAAATTAAAAAAATTGAAATGTAAAATATAATTAGACACAAACAACAACTCATTTCGAATGTAAAATTTTTTGTAAGTATTATCTTTTATAAAGTATTATTAGAATATTATTTTTTAATATTATTATTTTCTTGAGATTTGAAAAAATTAATTAATTAATTATATTTTATATTAAAATTTTAAAAAATTATAACTAAAATGAGATGAATTCTAACTAAACTTCAGACTTAATAATGGCCAATGCTCTGCCTGGATAACGAAAGCGCGGCAAAACATGAGCACAGGGCCCATTCCCACGCACCTTTTCTTCGTACAAATATGCTTAAACTGGTTTTCTTTTCAGAAACACCCACGATCGGCGATCCTATCTATCTCTAAGGGGCCATTACTCGAACATGTGGGGTGTCCACTGCATAAAAGCTAATAGAAAATTTGAAACTGATTGCCTTTTTCCATATATTTCTCCCTCTGCAAGTGCTATGTCGCCTGGAACTTGTAAATTTTAATGGGTCACTTTACACGAATTGTCCAATTCCGATGGCCAGATAATTAGTAGGAGGCTATATTCTAGTAATTTAAGTGTAAGTCTAGAGAATCTTTCACTGTTAGTTGGCTACTGATCCCTTAATTTCGGCATATAATTTTATCTTTAATATAAAGATGAGGACTTTTAGAGTTTTGGACATGGTGAGAGGTAGAGACACTGTATTTTTCGAACTGTCTCCCACATGGGTTGATGCCCAAAAGATTGGTCAATCATCCATACAAATATATATATATATATATATATTTATATAGCAAACCCAAAAGAGAAATAAATCATGTATAAGCTCCACCTAACCATGCATAATATTAAACCAAAATCACAAGTTTACGAGTCCGGACAAAAAAGCTTGGTGTGTTTGTTTAATGTAACATATATTCCATGGGGACAGTTGAGTAGGGGTGTCAAATCGTGTTAACGGGTCGTGTTCGTGTCGTGTCAAGACATATATATTATACTATATAGGTCAACCCTAACCCGATCCGTTAAGCTTATCGTGTCAAAATCTCAAACCCTAACCCGACCCGTTAACATAACGTGTCGTATCGTGTCAACCCGTTATGACCCGTTAGTAAATATTACAAAATATATTAATACGACATAATATGATTCGTTTTAACCTGTTTATATAAATGAGTTGAATATGTCCAAAATTAACCCGTTTGACTTAATTAAATTTAGTATAATTTTATATAAATATTAAAATCACAAATCTATAAAACTAATAACACTAATTATAAGTCTAAATTACATTCTAAACAATAAAATATCAAAATTAAAATTCTAACAATCTTACTTTTAAGTATAAGAATATAATTGTAATTTTAACTTTCTTAGCGTGTCATAACGTGTCATAACGGGTTAAAGCAGGTCAACCCGCTATCAACCCGTTAAGCAATCGTGTCATAACGGGTCAACCCGTTTTGACCCTAAACCCATTAAGACTAAACCCTAACCCGCTATTATCGTGTCGTGTTCGTGTTGGGTTAACGGGTCGTGTAAGAAATTGCCACCCCTACAGTTGAGGGCTATGACCTTTTGGAAAAAGAAAAGGAAAAAAAGAAGCAGCTATTTTTATCAATTTGGGGTCTGTTTGAACTTTGAATTATATATCAATCTTAGCTACCTATGATGGAAGGTGTTTTCTTTTACTCTAAGTAAAGGGTAGGTCCTTTAAAAATAGAAGTGAAGGATAGTGTGAGTAGAGAAAGAATAATGCTAGATACAAGTCTTAAATAAACAAGTTTTATACAAATTTTTTATAAAAAAAAAAAAAAAGATCCTACTAATAAAAAAGGAAAATACTCTAATAGCAGTCACAAAGAGATTATATGAAAATAATCTTACAAATTGACGTGATTTGATGTAGTTCATCAGATTATAAAATATTTTTATTATAAAATAATTCTAATGAATTAGATTAAGCTATATTGATATATAAAATTATTGTTATATGGTCCTTTATAAATGTAGCAATACTGAATTGAAATTTATACAAATGGTTTCTCTACTAGCCTCAGACAAGCGTAAATGGAGGAGGAGATTTACCCTTGAGGTTAAAAGGTTAGTACTTTTAATCTGTTATTTGGTTTTCACAAGCCTTAAATTTGACAATACGGTTCTTAAACAGAGTCCAAGATTAGCTAGTTAGAAGCTAGCCATCAAAAGAAGCATAAAATATTTATGAAAAAGACCAACTGACCAATCAATTCGATTGAGTTTGGCCCGCTAATCAAGCAAGCGTGTAGTGAAGCACCCACCCCCATGTGCCTTAGCGCCCCTCCCCCTCCCCTCAATTACCACACGAAACTGTGCCCATTTTGTTCACTAACATGTGTCACAAACTCATTGTCTCATTACCAATATAAGCCTTAATTTTATGGCCAAAACTAAAGGCGACTTATATTTTATATGCATGCCTTAATGCACGCTCTCTACTCCTATTTATATAACTACCCAACCTCCAAGCACTTTGTCTTCTCCATTGAGTTTGAGTTTTGAGAGAGAGATCAGAGGGCCAAAAGAGAGAGGAAAGATGATGATCAAGTTGAGGTCAAAGAGGTTTTGCAGAAGCAGCTCAAAGCTCAGTGGTGGTAGTGGAAATGGCAACAAAATCAAAGCAGGAGAAAAAGGGTGCTGTGGAGGCATAAGTGAAATTAAATGGGAACTTCGACCTGGTGGCATGCTTGTCCAAAAGAGAGACACTGGGGAAAGTGTGGGAGAGGGAATGATCACAGTTAGAGTCTCTTCAACTGTCTCAAAATGGCATGATATCTCCATTGAAGCCACTTCAACTTTTGGTAATTAAGCCTTCTCATGCATATCTTGTACTTGCTTACATTTAGGGACCCTTTGGATACAGACTATTCACAAATTATTTCAACTTATCTCATCTCACTATCAGTTGGTTATATCAAGGATTATATGATTCTTAAATATAAGAAATAAACATTATGAGCATGTATAGGAGATGTTCTTTTTCTTGTGGGGGAAGTAATTAAATTTTCCCTTTGAATATATATTCAGGAGAATTGAAGATGATACTGTCATTGGTGAGTGGTTTGGAGGCAGGAGAGCAAAGGCTACTGTTCAAAGGGAAAGAGAGAGAGGATGGTGAATACTTACACATGGTTGGGGTTAGAGACAAGGACAAGGTGCTGCTGCTACAAGATCCAGCTACTAAGGAGAGGAAACTCTATGCCTTGCCAGGAGACCAACCAATTGGGGCTCCCTTTCATACCATTAGTGTATGAATGAAAAAAACTTAATTAAAAATATTGTTCAGTACTACTAACCATTATATATATATATTAAAAAAAAAATCAATTCTAAAACATGGTGATCATGAGTCCTCCTCCATTTGGCTAGTAGATTAGGGACTGCTGCTTGTATCCTTTTTTTGTGTCCTTGTGTGTGAGTGAGCAATTCTAAATGCTAGCTTTAAGCTAATATATGTATACGGGTTCTTTTTATATTAAGTCCCGTTTGGATATTGAAATTATTATTTCATTTCAATTATTCTAATTTTTTTTTAAATTTTATATAAAATATAAAATATAATAATTAAATAATTTTATTCTTTTTAAATTTTAAAACAATAATATTATTATTAAAAAATAATAATTTCTTTAACTTTTAACTTTCATATCAAATCCTCTCTTCTAATCTGATTATCAAAACAGGACCGGTCCTAAATGATCATTCGCTCACTTATTTTCCTGGCCTTTTCCCTCATTATATACCACCCATGCGTGCACGCCAACTCACAGAATTTTGAGGAATAAAGGCTAAAGCAGTACTAAAGTCAGTTTATTTTTATGGCTAAAAGCTGGCATTTTTATGGGTTCAGGGTTCCACAGTATGAATAGATTGCTTCAGCCAAAAGGGAGTTCCATTGATAATTCATTCGAAGAAAATATCCTAGAGAATCAAAGATTTTAGGTTCTCAAAGTGCGGGGCAAAGGGGTCCAACACTCCAATGACAGGTCTCAAATCCTTCTTTTCTTTTTCAAGAAAAAATTTGAACATTATCATTCGTAGACCCCTTATACCTACTCATGCACTGCTTTACATTTTTTTTCTAGTCAAATTAAGCATTCATAAATAAATTAATAAATTACAAGGTCTAAATTTCAATAAAATAAAAATTTCTTACAATCATCTCAAAACTAATAGATACTTCATGAAAAAAAGAAAAAAGAGATTCTGGAACTAAAAGTATATATAGTTCTCACCCATGTCCTACTAAGGAATGCTGCACGAAGTGATTTTAGATAGTCTAATAAATAGACTATGAAATTGCGATAGAAAGCTGCAAAAAAAGAGGTTGTGCTACATTTAATTGGTCTGGATTGGCTGGAAGAAATTTTCATTTCTATTTTCACTTGATCCTCGATTAGAAAAAGTAAAAACATAGAATAGTAATAGAAAATAGTGTCAAATTGCCAACGAAGGACAAACATAGGCCGTCGCAGCACGTGTAAGGCACATGCCACTCTTAGAGTGGAATGAAGAGTTAAATCTGAAAAATTCGATGTCTCTAATGTCAAAAGTTGTTTCAGGATGTGGCAGCATGTGGATTTCACACATGGCATAAATCACACATGCGACATACACATTGCAGAGATGAGCAAATTTCTTTGACGAACTTGAAAATCGGCGAGTGGAGAAGTAGAAAAGGAGGCGCGTGTTGGTCGAAAATCACCGAAAAGCAGATGCACACCCTTGATAATGCTATGCAAACTTACAATTAATAAAAACTAATACAATTCATTAAAAAAAAAATATATGGAATTTGTAGGTAACTATTTATGATATATGAAAAACAGTAAATTTTGGGAATAGAGAAAGAAAATAAAGATGAAAAACACATTAGAAAGGAATATAATACACATTCAATAATTTTCATAACTTTTTATATAAATAAATGAAATTTTTGTAAAATAACTTATGAAACTAACAGTGCTTTGCAAATACCCTTGACTTATATATAATTATATAAAATATTATAAAAGTAATTATATGTGTATCATTATTCTAGATATAATAGCACTTAAATTTAATTTGGATCTCGAATTACATGGCCACATAATAATAACAAGAAGCCCATAATTAGAGCGAGAAAGCCCAATACAAGAATAATATTGAAGCTTAAATACAACGCCATGGACTAAAAATCTCTCTAGCTCGGGTAAGTTCCAGATGAAAGGGATATTGATAGACAATTACCTATAATTCTGTTTCAAGAGTTCCAGATCGAGATGGACTGATTGAGCAATTGTGGGCAGATACGTCATACGAGCATCTACTTTACCACAATTCCTTACCATCAAATGGATAGATTTACTCGGAGCCAGCATGTATTGCCTTTCTGTTACTCGTTTTCCAAAGATAATATAGCTAGGGAAATCAGAAAAAAAGGTACTGCTATATCTATAAATAAATTATATAAAATTAATTATATAATTTATCTGACTTGATATGATCTATTATATCTACTTTATAATAAAAATAATTTTATAATTTAAAAAATCATATCAAGTTATATTAGTTTATAGAATTATTTTATATTAATCTATTTGTAACTAAAATATTTCTCAAAAAGAAAAAGATTACAGTAATCTGTATTCAAATACATTTGTACCAGCCATGGTCATCCTCAATATATGCCAATTATTGAGCCTATTATTGAGGATATCCATAAAAAAGTCATCGTCCAAGAAAATGAAAGATTTCTAATTTAGACCGAGTTTATGAAATGAAATAATGATCTATTTAACCACTTGCTTCAGATATCTAGAATGACCCCCTTTCTCCTTCTTATCAACAAGAGAAGACAGCCTCTCACTTCCATGTTCCTTTGAAAAGTTGGGGAAAAAAAAAAAAAAAAAGACTCCCAAACAAAGCACTCCACATCTTTCTCTGAGTTGACTGACTTAAAGCATTCCAACTTCCAACACCAAAGGAGTCTGTTCTCTCAATCTGTGGTATGAAGAAATCTCCTAAAGTCTAATAAATTACAGCATATGTGGTTCCATCTCTTATTTTCTAACATCTTTGATCCAATATGATGCTTTCCTTTTCCCGATCACAGAGTATAGGTTGGTGATGACTTTCTGCCTGAGAAGATGGTTTTAATTATTTTGTGTTGACAGAAGATAGAGAGCACAACAGAACATACCCAACAAAGGCTTTGTGTTTGTGCTGTTTGTGCTCTCTCTTCTTCTGTCACCATAATTTTCTGCTGTTTCGAACATTATCATCCTTATTGCCTCGGGGTTTTCTGTTAAGGTAAGATGCATGAATACGTATCGTCGTATAGGACATATTTCTATAATTGCTTCTTGCTATAAGGTTCAGATGTCACAAATTGTACTATTTCCTTTCTTTATTTTTTAATTTCTTTGAACTATGAAATTTGTGTCTGATCTTTGGAGCCTGACTTTTATTTTGTTGCAGTTGTTTGTGCCAAAGTAATTTCTCTGTAGTTAGCTTCTTAAATATTGAATAAAATTATGATAACACAATGTGAGATCCCATAATATCTTTACATTAAATACTATCGAATCTACATGTTGTAACTATCTGTATTCTATTACTAAATTCAGAAGATATAATTGAAGGAGATTCTAATATTAATCCTGTTTAGACATGTTTATGTCGACTGTCTTGTTCAAAAAAACATGACAAAGCCAAGCGGTTATTTAAGGTGAAAACAACATGTTGAGAATATCCCATTGCTATTTCTTCTCCTTCGCGTTGTTTGCTTTTATAGCATAGCGAAGGATTATTGAGAAACTTGGTATATTGATCACACATATTTACATTTACAGTCACTGTATTATATACAAAATAATCGATGTAATTGCAGAAATGAAATAGGAAAGAATCAGCCATCAGAGGGTCAACTCCATGGATTATGAATGCTTGATCTTTGGCTAAATATTGCATTGTCCTTGATTCCGGGGTCACGTTCTATCATGATTTGTGGAAGAGAACATATTGGCTTGATTTCAATGGTGCGAATTTTATCTTCATTATGCTCCCTCAAGTTCAATGGTACTGGAAGAACATTGAGCTTGTGCCAAAGTAACCCAAACCTAGAAGCAACAAGTGGTTTAGTGAGAATGTTAGCGGGTTGATCCTTTCCTAAAATGAGCTGAATCCTGATGACATTGGGCAACTTGTTCACGAACGAAATGAAAATTTATGGCAATGTGCTTTGTTCGTGAATGAAAAATATGATTGATTGAAAGATACACGACTCCAATATTATTGCACTACAACATGAGTGCTTGATTCAATAAAATATCAAGTTCCTATAAACCAAAGAAGTTTTGTTGTGGAGTTGGCTAGTGCATGGTATCCGACTTTCGTGCTAGAGCGAGCTACTGTATACTATTTAAAAGAGCTTCAAGAAATTAAGTTTGATCCACAAAAGATGAGATGGTCACTTGTTGCTCAAGAATCGTCATGACAACCTACCTGATCTGTATTTGAAAAATGCTTGTAGAGATAGCGATATTTATTGTGTAAACATGCGGTAGCCACTAAACGAGCCTCGTGGCACTAGATAGAGCCATTGGTGTTGTATTTGAGTCGATAAATTAACTTGTTGCTAATTATATTTATGTCGGATACAAGTAGTAAGCTTATAAATTTTATTTTGTATCGGCCAATACGATCGAAATATGTTGTACCAACCAGATAGTTAGTATAAAAAAGACCATTGTTTTGTACCAATACAAATTCCGATTGTTACCGGTCGATATATTGAATTTTGACCGAAATGAGAATTTCGACTGGTACATATTTTGAGTTACTTCTTTTTGTTTCTTCCTTTGTCTTCTTTGATTTTTGGCTTCAACACTACATATGAGATAGAGAGATAGAGAAGGACTGGATATGGTCGTGACTGAAAACGGGGGCTTGTAAGATGGAGAAACTGATGCATGGGATTAGAATGAGGGAGAGAGGTAGTTTCCTAGCAAAACTCATAGAGAAACGAAAAGAGAGACGTATGCGTGTTGGGAGGAGATAAATATGGGGAGGAGAGAGAGAGAGGACGTATGCGGCAAAAAGCATACAAAAGGAGGAATAAAGAATTGCAAATATTGAAGAAATCAAGTGCAAGATTTGTTTTTTTTTTTAATGTGCGTTTGTTTTTTTTTTTCCCTTCTATTTGCAGATATAAAAGATATATTATATTTATTTGAACAACAAAATGAATAACAATTTTATCTTTTTATAGTTTATGCGTGTGTATATATAATTGATTTATGTGTAAACTATTTCAAATGGTACACAAAACATTATCAATTTCGAAATATACGTTTCAGTGCCTTGATCGAAACGGTCATCTAAATGATATTCAAAAACTTTGATAAGTAGAACGAGAGATCATGTTTGATTTTGTGAAAGTGAAGCAAACTCCTCACTCATAGCATGTCTTCAAGTTAGGTCTTTGTTGACTATTGTAAAACTTGTTGGTTGGGTGAGAACAAAGGATGCCATGGCAGTAAGAGCTCGAGATGGGAAGGGAATGGGATCATCGATTCTTCGTTTGGGGCATCTAATATTGTTTTGGGGACAATTTCTCATTGGGGGAGTTGTTGATGTAGGGGAGGCTATTGGTGCATATGGTGGACACTCTGAAAATAAAGTTACACCTGAAGGCTTGGAAGCAAATGGAGAAGATGATGATGGCACAGTAAAATTATGTGAGGTAGGCAGTGAAGAGGAGGGTCCCACATTAGGTACTTGCAAAAATAAAGGAAGTGAAGTAATATGAGGAATGTGGTTAGTGGGCTCAACAAGTGGTGATGTGGTCTGGGGTTTGCTGATAGGGAATCGAGGCATCATCCAACTTAACATAATGTGAAACATATGTTCGGCTTGTGGGTTGATGAAGACATTTGTACCCTTTATGAGATGACCTATAACCAATAAAAATGCATATTTTGAAGTATAAGATTTATAGTCTTTAAGTAGGGCCAGCAAGCAAAGCCAAAGGTTCTCATGAAGGTGTAATTAGGTTTCACATTGAAGAGATATTCAAAAAGAGATTTTTTTTTTGTTGAGAATTGGAAAAAGAAGAGTATTGATCAAAACACATGTTATTTAAAAAGCATGTGGCCAATACTCTTTAAGAACGAAAGCATGAGCCATGAGGGCAGATTAGTTTCTACTAAATGGTGTTGTTTTCATTTAATCAACCCATTCTATTTATGAGTGTGAGGGTAAATTAAAACGATGGGTAATTACTTGATTTTTGAAAAATTAGTTGAGACATTGAAATTCACCACCCTATCAGCTTGCACATATTTAATCTTTCAATCAAAACTGGTGTTCAACAAAATTTTGAAAATAACTAAAGATGGATTCAACGTCAGATTTTCAAACTAAAGGAAATAACCAAGTGAATTTGTTGTAATCATTAAGAAAGATAACACACTATCAATACTCATCAACAGAAGATACCGGTGATCGTCCCCATGCATACATCCAAAAAAATGAGATCTAAAGGATTTTGAGAAGTAGATGGAGATAATTAAAATGGAAGCTTGTGACTTTAATTTGAATGTTGGCATGAATTACAAATAGAAAAAGATTTATTGCTAGTGACTGTCTTATTTATGTCAACTGTCTTGTTAAAAAAAATGACCATGCCAAGTGATTATGTAAGGTGAAAACGATAGGTTGAGAGTATCTTATTACTATTTCTTCTTTTTGGCATTGTTCACTTTTATAGTAGAGTAAAGATTATTGAGAAACTTGGTATATATATTGATCACATAGATTTACATTTAAATTCATTGTATTATATATAAAACAATAAATTATAGGGATAAAGATTGGACAAACGCCAACTGATAACCTGTAGTGTTTGGTTCCTGTTATGTGCTACACAATATCTATGAGTTGAGGAATGAAGAAATAGATCTAAAATTAAAAGAAATGAAAATTGTACTTTTTGTTTATCATGACATATCAATTAGCATTTGTCACTGGAATTTGTTACTAGCATTACTCTATATAAAATAATCAATGTAATTGCATAAGTGAACTAGAAAAGAATGAGCCATCAGTGAGTCAACTCCATAGATTATGGATACTTGATCTATGGCTGAATATTGTATTGTGTTTGATCCTAAGATGTTCTATCATGAGTTGTGGAATAGGAAATCTTGGCTTGATTGCAGTGGTGTGAATATTATCTTCATTACAGTGCATGGTGATCATCCTCACAACTATCATATCTCCTACCTCAGTTACAATTTTATTATAAAGAATAGTTCTTCTTACAGTCTATATTTGTGGATTGTATTGCAGGAATTGATAAATGAAATTAGTTATTTAGATTTTTAGAGTTTTTTATTTATAAATAAGGGTATTTTAGTCAATTTTATTCTAAAATTAAAACATTTTTATATGTTCATTGTTTGGACTGCAACGAAGTCCAATTTTATGGACTGTAAGTAGTAATGCCCTATTACAAAGTATTTGACGAAATACCAATATTCACTATGACTACAAACGAATTTTCTGAGAATAAAATATAAATCTTCTCAAATTTCTGTCCCAATTTGAACGCCTTTAGATACACTTTACTCATTTGTTCAATCAACAATTGCTCGAAATGGAATCATTTAAAATAAAAACAGACAAGAATATCCTTGGCTTCTTAACAATGTCTTATATATATATATATATATATACATATATATTAAGTCTATAATATTCTAATGGAAGGTCCAAATCACATGATTACTCTAAAAAGTTTAGTTAATTATACAATTGGAACCTCATTAAAACATTATAAAAAGTAAAAACTTCTTTTTCTCAAGCAATATGAGATCTCATATACCACTTACCCTTATCAGAGCATCACAATCTACTCCCCTTAAATTCTCGACGCCTTCATTGGGCTTATATGTGGCAGGTGGTACGGCTCAAGTTCCACATTTCTAATTAGAATAGACTTCAATACCATTTGTAGTGCCCCAATGGAAGGTCTAAACAACTCCTATACTCTAAAATGATTAGTTAATGATACAATTTAAACCTCATTAAAATCTTATAAAGAACAAAAACTTTTCATTTTCAAGTAATATGAGATCTCATACACTACCTACCTTTATTAGAATATCACACACTCTGCCAATAGGATTATTGTATAGTAACTCCACTTGTACACCCTAACCTAACTCCCAAATATTATGCAAACTAAACGTAATTAAATTGATGGGAAAATTAAGCAAGCAGGAATACATGAATGGATCATCCATTATTCCAAAGTAGTCACTCCTTACAACTCAATCTCTGTGCCTCTACATCTTGTTTTTTTGTTTTATTTTTATTCCTTTGAATTTGTTTTGGCACTGACATTACCTAATTAGTGCCCCTACTATCACAAGAAAAAAGAGCTCTCAAGCAGTAGTAATATTATGTTCAAGAGTCGATGCCTTCTCTAACTTCTCTTCACGAAACGACCCTGCAGAAAGTATTTTTCAGAGATCATCAATCACTGAGATGAAATTGATGAATCATTGGCAACAAATAGACAAGATCATAACATATTCAGATCAATAAAAATGTCTAATGTTTCTTGATTTATAAGAAACTTAGAGCCTATTTGGGATTTTATTTGGAATTTTAAAAATTACTTTTAAACCGTTAAAAGTATTTTTTTAAAAAATAACATGTTTGATCGTTTTTTAAAAAATAATTTAATCAGTTTAAAAAAGCTAAAAGACAAATTTTTCAAAAAGTGCTAAATTTAAACTTCTATCAAAAAATTCATGCAGATAAATATATATTTTGAATAAATATTATAACTAAATTTAAAAATATTTTAGATACTATTTATAAATAATAAACAACTTTTAAAATATAGAACTTATTATTTAAGTTATAAGTTAATAAATTATAAAATTATGGATTACATTTCTCATTATAATCTTAAACATGCACTTAGTTTTAATAGCTTTTGTTGATCTTGTTCTGTCCCAAGAAATCTAACTCTTATCTCTTGTTAGAAGTTGGAGCGTTTGGTTCTTTGAAATACAGGTTGAAGGAATAATCAACAATTAGTTGGAGTCTCAAAGATAAGAACAATAAGATTGAGCAAAGTCCTTAGACACCTCATACAGAGTTTGGTTTGACCAGTTGTCCATAACTAAATCAAACAGTACTTTTCAGTTATCACGACCAAAAATTAAAGTAGGATAGGATAAGATTATTGAAAAAATTGAGTTGGAAAAAAGACTTGTCAAAAAAGGTAGCTTTGAAATTAATAGCGGTGTGGGCCGTGTGACATCGATCGATTGAAAGCGAAGCATCAGACAGAATGGGACATCCTCTAGAAAGATCAAATTAGGTTTAATGAATTCAGAATTTCATGTTGATTGCCCTTTAAAATTAGCCTCAGCAATGGCAAGAATTAGCTAGTTTCGGCATTCAAATATGACACACATATTATTTATTATTTTTGTAAAATAATATTAATTTATAAAAATATTCTTTCTTTTAAAATATTATATTATAAAATATATTGTAGTTATTATTTTTCTTCAGCATCATGTCCTATTTTCTCAATTAATATGTTGACGTGACAATTGACATATTACATATCGAAAATTATGATTAAGGTCTGATTTGAATTTTAAATTTATTATAATTCATCTTTATTTTATTATTATATTTTTTTAAATATTTTTATAAATACAAATTCTTATTTATTTTTTTTAAATTTTAATACCTTTTTTTTTAATTTTAATTTAATTTTTTCAAATTTTAAAATAAATTTAATATTAAAATATAAATTTATTTTATTTTAAATCATCTGATTTCATTTCAAAAATTTAAAAGAGACATAAATTCCTGTTCACACTTAACAGGCACTTCAACTTCTTAACGGGGAAACACTACTTTAGGATGGCCACCGACATTTTGTGTCGGCTTGTTTTTGGAAAATAGTCTAGCCTATAGTGATTACCTGTTTCATGCCATTCATTAAACTATAATTTGTTGTATAATTACTTTGTTAATATGGTATTACTCATTTTATTTTTTATTTTTAAAATATCTTTATAAAATCCGTTATACGGTCATTTATGGCAATCTTCGTGCATTTAAAAAAAAAACTATTCTAAGTAATTAATAAATATATATGTAAGATATCATTATAAATTTTTTAATATATAAAAAGATAATAAGATTTATTTTTTTATTATAATTTTAAGTAATATCAAAATAGAGATCTTCAAATTAAATCCTAAGTACTCCACATTTTTTTAAGACAGACAATGATTTCAGATTAAAAGAAAAGAAAGAGGGTGAAGGGTTATAATAATATATATACCTTCATACGGGGTCGCTTCTCAGCATTAAGCTTTCGAACTTCATATCGGATACGCTTAGAGAAGAGTCTGTTCTGCCTCTTCTCCTTGTATCTCAACACGCTTGCTTCTCTGTGCCTCGTCTTCCAACCATCTTTGCCTTCCGCTTCCTCCTCCACTTTCACGCTACCATTATCAGTACTACTTCTACAACCCATGATTTCTGGAACCGCCCATATATTTCCAACGCTGCCCCATCCTTCCCCTACAATCTGCCCATTCCACAATATGTCACAACCCAACAAATTCAGTGCAGTTCCAAGACCGACCAACTATATATACAAACTTTTTTGACTAAGACAGAATATAATATAATAGAATGGAATGATAGATATTATATTGTTTAGGTTTGGATCATCTTTAAGACAGAAAGATCAAAAAAACTCTTGATTCGACAATTATACCATTTTTTTAATTAGCTTTAATCTATAATTGGAAGGCGTGATGGTCAATGCCCATTGCAGTCTGCACCTTTTATTGGCCCTAGAAAGACTCCCAATGATAAGTTTCCACTCTTTTTACATTCCATTCCTCCGCCCAAAACTATTCCATCCAAAAGGAAACAACAATCTAACCAAAGCCCGCCCTATCCGGCTATTCGAGTGAAGGAAAAAAAAAAGGAATGGGGATTGTAGATCTTCCTGCAATCTGCTTAGGTTACACTCATGACTTTATACTGTTACTTTACACCATATTTATATTTTATTCAAAAGAAATATCGTGTGTGGTGTAGTATTCAAGAGTAAAATCTTTCTCTGGATCACTGCAGTCTGCAGTACTGTAAAGCTGAAAATATCAGTCATTCCAAGCAACAAAAAGTGTTGGTGAAACTGAGCCATAGCCACAGCTGGGTATGGTGCGCTGGGGCCACCAAAAGCTAGCTAAACAGTGATGGGCAAAATCTAGTTTATTAATGCCACAATGATATAGCTATGATCTTGATTCTTCATCCAGGTTAACAATTTAAACATAGGTTTTAGAATAATGAAAATTGTTGAGATAATAAAAAGAATATAGAACTGTACTTAGCTAAGATGATCTTACATTGGCAGTGTCATGGGCAAAAAACCGATCCTCGTGCAAGTCGGGCACAGTCTGTGGGGAGGACTCTCCGGCAATGAATAGCGGGCCCTTTCCAGACCAAGCATTTAAGATGCCCTGATAATCAAGCTTCAACGACAGCAACCCGGCCTGCATCTTCGTCCTCTTTAATGCAGTACAAGGCGGCCATACGTCCGGCACCGTGCAGCTGCTCACCTCTTCCGGCTCCTTCTTCTCCACAAGTACCTCCGAGTAACACACCCACTTCTCCTCCTCACTTGGTTCTCTCTCTTTGTTCCTCATGGCCGTCCGTACCAGCTTCGAGCTCGTGTTAATGCTACAGTAATTTCCACCGACATCAACGTGAGTACCCTCCTGATTCCTATCATTTCCCCCGTAGCCGGCGTACGTTATAAGTGACGACGGGGAAAAGAGCGAGTCCTCCTCGGAAGACGTCGAAGCCTCAGCAAGGAGGCTGTTAAGGGTGGCGCCGTGTTCGGTACTGTCGAAGAGGAAGGCCACGTTCTCGTCGTGAATGTCTTTGTCGTCGGCCACTAGGTTTTCCGGGCGTAGAGGAAACAGGTTCAGCTGGTGCTGGCTACTGTGATCACGGCTGTGCGGCGTCATTTGGGAAGAGGTCGGCGATGAGTTTTCTGAGGAAAGTTTCATGCGGAGACTGAGGAACTTGGGCTTCCTGGTCTTGGTTCTTCTTTTGCGTGCTGGTTTTTTAAGCGATGCTCTGGCTTTCTCTTTCTTGGTCCGAGACCTGGTTTTCATATCCAGAGGACTGTTGTTGTTGCACATGATCTCTCGGATCATAGACAAGGCTCTCTCTGCAGGTTTCCTCAGTCTGATCTCTCTTCGGCCTGGCTGAAGCTGAGGAATGAAGAAATTGTGAGAACAAGTGAAAACTATTTTTGTGGGGGCAGGAGTTGGACCCATTGAGAAGAGAGAGGAATTGGAGTCAGCTATCTTGTATTGAGGGATGATAGTGATAGAATGCTTTTATCGACACGTGGGCCGAGAGGATTGGGATTTGGGCGAGGGGCTGGATTGTGTTGTTATCCAGATATCGTTTGCAAATTGCAATTGCCATCATGGATTGATGGATTGGGTATTTCGACTCTCGAGTTCAAGCCTATTATTATTATTATTTTAATTATTTTTTCTTTTTTGGCAGTTAAAAGCTGCACTTGCTGTTTATACTTTATTCGTTGTGAATCTGTGTAATGTTAATTCACGTGATGGTTGCCTTATTTTAAATTCTGATTTAAAAAATTAAATTTTAATTAAATTTTATTATTTAAATTATATACTTTACACATCCATTTAAAATATAATAATTCAAGCTGCAAGTATGCTTTCAAATAAGAGCATTGTGTTTGTCTTTCAAATAAATAATACTCTCGGATTGTGAGTCATGCCAAAGTTCAAACACCTCACTTCTGCTTAATTTTGGTTGGTCCGACGATAAAAACTAAAGGCTCCTTAAGAAATTTTACGGCAAAATTTTCACTGTTCTACTGAGTTGGAGACTAATCTGTAGGGGACTGTCGCCATCATTCGACTAGATCCATCTACTTAACACACATGGGTTTCCATTTTGTTGACAAGAAATCCACCAATCAGCATGAACTTTACTAGGGAAAGTGTAGGGTGGGACCCGAGTCTTTATCGCTTTTGTCTTTACCTTTATGTACTGCTGGCAGCCCCCGTGTACCAAGTTGACGGAAAAAAATTTAAAAAAAAAATACTTAAAATTCTTATTTTTGTTATAAAATTAATATATATATATTTATTATAAGAAATTTTATAAAAAAAATATATAAGAAAATATTTAAAATTCTTCATTACTCAATAACTGAATTTTCTTTCTCTATTTCTCTCTTCTTTTTTCTCTTATTTCTTTTTTTCTTCATTTATTTTGATTTTTGTGTACATATAAAATGACCTAAACGCTCTTATAGAGAGTTTGAGACGTGTGTGGCTATTTATAATGCTCATTCACAATTATTTTTGAGATAACAAGAGAAAAAATGGATTTTGAGAGGGGGGGAATGCCACCCCTCTTTTTTTATTTTCATGACACTCCACTTGAGTGACCATTTATAAAAAATCTGTCTCGTTAAAATCTTACAAAAGAAAATTTTAGTGGAAAGAAAAATTAATGGCGAAAAAAAATAGTACAATATTCATGTGTACCGCCAAGTGTTTTAGGTTTGTCTGATTAAAATCTTACAAAAGAAAACCTAATGGGACAAAACCTTAACGAAAAAAAAAGAGTACAATCAACACAAGTTTTCAAGACATTTACTCCCCTTAAAAAGTGCATAACGAAGATACGAAAAACTCCATATCTCTATTCAGTATTATCCGCTTTGGCATTTCAGGGCCTCACGAGTTAAAAACGCGTCAGATAAGGTAAAGGGAGCCCCACATATAAGGCACTTGACAACACCACACAAGAGCGATGCGTGATTCTTCAAAAGTTCACAACTGCATAACGATAGATTTTTAAATTTTCGCATTCCAATATTATGCATAATTTTGTTGAATATCGCAGTTGATAATACTTTTTTGAATAAATCTATTAGATTATCATTTTTTTTAATATGTTGAATCACTGGTTTCAGTCAAATATACTCTCGACTTGTTTTATGAATTGCAATTATCTTTGAGTGATTTGAAAATATAACAGATAGTATTTGCTTGATAAACTTAGTAGAAATTTAAGATCTGTAGTAATATTTAAACTTCTCCTGAGAATATGTGTCAGTGTTTTAAGTAATAAACAAATATAATTTCAGCATATATAATAGGGTTAAAAATTCAAACACGATTTTCATCTAAATAATGTATTAGAGAGAACATGTCAATATTCTGGTCTAAAATTTCTCCCTCTGTCAGCGTTATTAGGGAGAATATGTTCATGCATAACGAAAAGAATATTGGAAATCGCTCATGTTTGACAAAAGCTACAAAAATTTGAGGTATAATTCTATCAGTTTGGCAAAAATTCAAATCCAATTGATATTGTTGACAAATTAGAGCTTTGGGTTACAGTTTAAAGATGATCATTTTCATCCATCAGATACTCAAGCAAGATTTCATATGGCTCATTGACCCATTTATCCAAAACAATTCTATGGCTGAGAGAAGTTATTTTGTTAATGTCTCATATTTGAACCAAGAACCATTTACACTTTAACCACTCATCTTTACTCCTGAGACTGTCAACACCAAGATAGGAGCAGAGATACATCTTTCTAGTAAAACTGATCCTAAAATTGTTGCAGTATCAAGAATCCTTAGTGCTCAATATGCTGCCTCTATTACAACTATGTCTCGGAGGCTACTGGCGAGAGCGAATGAAGTTGATCATCTTAATAATCAAATATCTGAATTGTATCAAAAATTTGCAATTAAAGATAGGAAGAATAAAAAGTTAAGTTAAGAAAACAATGAGTTGAAAAATTTTACAAAATGGTATTCTCGTGACCTGAAATTACGAATAGAAGAGCTGGAATGAGAGAGAACTAAAATATAAAGTTAATAATAGCAGCTGACAGCAGCGGTTCAATGTTTACGAAAAAAATATTGATAACTGCAATTAATCTCGCTGGCTTTTGTAAATATGTATCCAACATATCTTGTATTATTGATTAAGTGAGATTTGAAAAAATGATGATTTGTCTTGTTCTTATTTTCATCTCTATAAGAATAAGTTCCAGTTTTATCTAATTCAAATCAAATCTTATTTTCATCTCTGCAACTCATCTACATTTTCATTCTACAAATTTTCAATATTTTTCACAATCAATAGATGTGGTATCATTTACCTCAGTTACAAGTTATTCCTGTATCTTCCATGAGTGCTATGTTGCAACAAATAAATGATGTGGCTAATGAGTCAGATCGTGAAGCCGTTTATGAGTTGGTAACTTTCGAAACTCGATATTCCTCATATATTGTCGGGTTTTCCAACCGGTTACAATAAAAAATTGTGAGATTGAGGAGCTTAACGAGAATATTTCCGTACTTCAACGACTTATTCAAAAGTCTAACAGAAAAATAGTAGATTTAAAATAATAGAATAAGAATTTAAAATCGTTACTTGCTTCTTCATTTCGACAGCCTAATTTTTTAAATAAGGATGTTATATTACTTTATAAAAAGCAAATGCATTTGAGAGATGAGGTTAGAAGTCTCAAATTTTTGTAACTCATTCAGCACTTGAATAATAATATATTTCTTTTTCAAATCCATAGCAGTTATTGTGATCTTTTTAGGAATTTTAATAAGGTAAATTATAAACGTAAACTGTAATCATGACAAATTCGAGTACTGATAAAAATACATGGGCATATAGAATTATTTTTAAATATTTCTTTCAATAGATATTCGATTATACCACATGCGTCCGAATTGGTTTAACCCATATAAAGAATTTTGAAATTTTGATAAAGTACATAATCCTATATGTACTGGGATTAGATATTTCAAACATTATATATCTTTCAGGAATTTTTATATATATGTTATGATCTAAGATGCAGTGACCACATCCATCAACTGCATATCTAATCTTTTTGTAATTTAAATGTGATTACATTCATAACGAGGAAATATGTTTTCTCATAACTAATTTCGGGTTTCCGCAGGAAATCTTGTGCGACAAATTGTGCTATATACTACACAATTTCATTTTCTCTCATTATACTTTCGTATAAATACCTACTTATATCCAATAGGCATTACATAATTTGGTGTTTAGACAATAAATCCAAATATATCTAACTTCACTAGCAAATTTAACTCAGTTTTAATAGTTACTTTCCATTTTGACCAATAATTTTTACGTCGATATTCTTCAATGATTTTTAACTCACTTTTTTTATTATTTCTGGTAACGTCAAGAGCCATCTTATATGAAAATATGTTGTCGACAACAATTTTATTTATATCTATAATTTCTCCAGTACTCGTGAAATGTATTGATATCTCATTATTTTCAAGTATACGTTCTTCTTCAGGGGAAAACATTTCATGAAATGTCTCTTCAAGAATTTTCTCTTCAAGAGGATTATTCTTTTTAGGAGGTTTGTACTTTTCATTTGCATTTTATATAGAAAGTTTAGATAGATCGTATTGTTTATTTTATAGGTACGGTCTTTTTAGGAGCACCAATTTCTTTTCCTTTTGCTTTTCTCTTTTGCACCAATAAGTCTTCAACGCTTCAGGCGTGTCTTAAATTCATCTTTTGCTTCTTTAACAACTTTTCCTTCAGGGATTTCAATTTTTGCTTAAATATTAACAGCAGTAATATATGATTTTACTACACTTTTAGTGTTAGTAAATATATCTAGTAATTGATTTACAATACTTTGCAAATAGATAATCTTCTAAACTTCTAGGTTACATTCATTTGTAGGATAATCAAATCTAGACAGAACTTTATTATCTCAAATAATTTTTTGTCGTATTTCAGACATCGACTTTTCAATTTTTCAAAACATGATAAAATATTAACAAGTTTATATATAAAAGTTTAGTATAAGTGAATCAAGTGCTTGGTCGTACAATATATTTGTGGCTAATATTCAGTCATACTATATTTATGACAAACATTTTCATCTTTTTATGAAAAATTATTATGAGGACTTTTACCTTTTTCTGATTTGGATCACTTCTGGTGATACGGTATATTATTATCCTCTTTAGTGTTGTTGCTTCTGGAGCTTACACTTTTATAATTTTTCTAACATGTATACGTCTTTGGTTCCTTTAAAAGGATGCATCATTCACTTTTGGGAATGATATAAATATAATATCATTTACTTCAGGAAATGATGTGAAACTAATAAGACGTAACTGATAATTTATTAACAAAAACTCATTATTTAACTCAATCACTTAGAATATAAAATAAAAATTCAGAATATTTGTTGAACTTTCACTCTCAATATTGTTACTGCAGAAGCACATTCGATACATGAAAAATAGTATATGTCTTCTTTAACATATCATCATCAGTGATATTCTCACTGTATAATTTTAATATTGAGCTGATTTTAAATAGTACAGAGTTATATTTATTACCAATTTTTAAATCTTGCAATTTTATGTGTCATAAGTCATAATGAGCTTTTGAGATGATTACATCTTCTGGTGCTCATATTTCTCCATTAAATCATTTCACAAAATAAGAAGATTTTTTACCGTGAGATACACAGCACGGTTCTGCAGAGACACATGATTTTCTTATTTGAATGTATCTACCTAGTTCATCATATCCAAATGGATTTTATCAATAATTCTGGATAAATAATTTTTTTTTTTTAGAAATGTCAATAGTAATAAATTTCAATGTTATAAGATTTGACATTTTATATATATAAATCACAAAAATAAATATGTGGATCTAAAAAATATATTCACATAATTATAAGAATAAAAGTAAAATTTTATCAAGTAATATTCAACAATATTAACTTTTATATTCATCTCAATGATTGCAAATAATATATTGAAAAACTTACTTGAAGTAGAAGACCACTAACTTTAGTATAGAAGAAAACATTTATTGTAAGAGATTTTATAAGAGAAAATATTTATAACTTTTTATTATTCAATAACTGATTTTTTTTTCTTCCTTTATCTCATCTTTCTCTATTTTTTTTTTCATTTCTTTGAATTCCTGTGTAGATATAAACTGTCCCAAATTCTCTATTATAAAGAGTTTGAGAAATGTGTAGATAGTCATTCACAATTATTTTAGGCACAAGAAGAGAAAGGGAAGGGGGGATGCAACCCCCTCCTTTTTGACTTTTATGACAATTTTTAAGATTCTTATTTATCTCGATTTTGGATTTTATTTTTTTATTCTTTTTAACATAATTTTTATATAAATATTTTTAAATAATATTATATTTAAAATACTTAAGTAAATGTTTTTAATATTTTAATATACATAAATGTTTTTAATATTTTAATATACTTTTTAAAAATATAAAAAAATCACAATATTATTTACAAATATTTATATAAAGATATTATAAAAAATATAAAATAGAGGTAAATAAAAATTCTAAAATCAGAAATTTTTGACAATGCTAAAAAAATATCCTAATTTAAAAAGATAAAAAGGTTCCTCCTCGTTTTGTTCTTTTTTAAATGATGATGACGGCATGCTTGCTTTCAGGTCTTCTAGAACGAAAATAATTAACATGGGGTGCATTCCGAGAATTGAACTCGGGACCTCTCGCACCCTTAGCGAGAGTCATACCACTTGACCAAATACCATTGGGAGACTTTCTAGAAGATTTGGGGAAGGTGTCGGTGAAATTGAATTGATCATAGAATTGTGCAAACGTTGCAGTGAAATCAATTATTGAAAAACAAATTTTTATTTTTATTATTAATAATAAATGAATGTGCGAAATCTACGTGAATATAAATATCCATTTTCCCGCACATTATGGCAGTGGGAGCGGGACATTATGTTGTGTTGAACAGAGTTCATGCGTTTCACGGTTGTAATTATTTGGACCGTCTGGATCTCTTTTAACACTCCATATGAACAAACTGGGCTGAACTTTCGGTCCCGAGTTCAAGGTGACCTAATCCCTCCTGATCCACAAACATTCACGTGCGAGTCAGCGACCTTAATGGGCCTCTTCCAATAAACCGAAGAGTAAAAAAAAAAAGGAGTAATTCTACATTATTTCTACACCATATATTATATTTATTTTTTATTTTATTCTTGATTGAATTCTTCTATTCATCACCCTATACCATATATTTAGTAAAGAAAAAAAAAATTAAGTGTAGTGTGTGGTCATGCAAGGATGATGTAATATAATTTTTCAAAAAATTAGAAAGAAGAGTTTTGCTAGGAAAAAAAATAATGTTATTCATCATTTCATTTTTTATTATGCTTTCATTATCTTATAATATGGTATTAAATAATTGAAAATTATTTATTATATTTTATTTATTAACATATATATAATATAATATTACATCATAAGATAATAAAAAGATGATAAAAAAGAGGATGATAAATAAATTTATTCAGAAAACTGTATTATTTTTATTTGTTATTTTCTTCTCTTACCAAATGTGAAGTATATAGATGATGAGTAGAAAAACTTAATTAGTTTAAAAAGAATAAAATCAAGTATTTTTTTTTTGTTTGTTTGTTTACAAAACATAAAAATAAAATAAGAAATGTAGTATGTAGTGTGTAGTGTGTGGGGATGATGAGTACATTGAGTAGTAAAGCTCTTTGGTAGGTAAAATACTAATAAAGACAAAAGAATATGCCTCATGACCCCGGTTTTCAAAAAGAAAGCATAAATAAAATATTATATATATATATATATATATATGATTTTAATTTATCTGTGTTTGGTTGGGGAGTTGGTAATTAAGATATTCCAAAAAGTCATAAAGTGGTACTGCAGGATAGGTATGATCTTTATTTGGCATCCAAGAAAAAAGTAGAGCTAGAGATGGCATGGAATGTTCCATTAATATTATATTATTATGCCATTTTTGAGTCTCACACTAAGTCCTTTAATTGGACGTTATATATATAATATCATATTATTATTATTATTATTATTATTATAATAAACAATTGTCATGCATGTAAGAATTTCCAATTTGGGAAATTAGCTTGTGCATAAAATGACAAGTACTATAGTATTAGTGGCTCCAGTCCTACTTTGTTCTTTATTAGTTTAATTTTACATGATCGATCATGAAACAAAAACCTAGCTCTTTGTGTGTGTGTGTGTGTGTGTGTTGTGGTTATAAGAATGCTGATATTATAACTTATTCTTCCGCCAATTAATCAAATTAATATTGTGATGTATTACTTTTTTAAAAAAATGTATACAATATCTAAAAACTTGAATTTCAAATTTGATTTACATAATCATATATATATATATATATGCATCATCCATTTAAAATAGAATTAATGTAAATAAAATATAAAAAAATATTGTACGTACGTGTATTATATATTGACGTGTTTAACTAATAACTTCTATATATTATCATATTATAGACTGATTGATTGCTCAGCTAGCTAGCTAGAATCGATGCCTCAGTGCCTAGTGGACAACTCGAGCGATTCTAACCAAGCAAATCAAAGCTGGGAGACAAGGAACTAGGACTAGGATATGTTATTTCCTGAGGAACTCGCCTAGGTAACTCCCTTACCCCATTCTCTGGTTGTTTCTCCTGCGGCTTCAATCAAAAAAGTCCCCTTTAATAATTGGAAGCGCAGGATTAGGGATAAATCTCATAGTTTCCCTAAATCGTTCCTCATCTCACCGCCCAAGTTGAGAGTAAAAAAAATCCTAAAGAAACGTTTAGTGAGTCCAAATAAAAAAGCTTTCAAAAGTTCTAAAAACTTCAAACAAACCTTAATGTAGAGGCTGTGCAGCAGCTTTGCTAGTCCCAATGAATTCCATCATTTGGAACTGTTGAGAGTTAGGGAATCCCCAAATAGTTCGCGAGCTCCACTTAATAGTGCGAGAAAAATACTCCGATTTAGTCTTCCTTATTAAAACTAAGTATAGGAGAAACAAAGTGAAGACTATTCATAATAATCTTGGTTTTTCATTTAGCTTTATTGTTGACATTGCCGCACTCTAGACCAAAAAATTTGCATTCGAACTGGACACTTACTCTCTGAGGTACATTTCACTTAAATTACCTTATGGTTTCTCTAATACTTATGCCTTGGTAATCGGCTTCTACTGAAATCCAGTGACGGCAAAAAGGAAAGAAGGTTGGAATCTACTGAAAATCCTGAAACTCGACCCCAGTATTCCTTGGCTTTGCATGGGCGACTTTAATAAAATTATTTCGCAAGATGAGACTACTAGCATGTGCTCGAAACCCCTTTGGCAAATGGAAGACTTCAAAGTCACTCTTTTGGACTTTGATTTAGGGGATCTTGGTTTCGAAGGTACAAAATTTACTTGGTGTAACAATAGACTTGAAGCGGACTTCACAAAAACTAGATTGGACAGAGTGTTGGCTAACAGTGCCTGGAGCAATTTCTTCTTAATCAATTCCGTTCTTGTCATGCCCGTACAATGCTTGGACCACAAACCTTTATTTATCAAGAGTTCCGAATTTGAACCTAGACAACTTGCTGCCAGAAAATTGTTCAGATTTGAAGCAGTTAGGTCTAAACATCCTAAATGTGTGGAAGTGATTAAACAAACTTGGAAGGGAGCCAATCAAATGGGGTCCAATGTCGAGATTACTATAAAAGGCATAGCAAGATGTGGTTTTCAGTTGAAAGAATGGTACAAATCTGAGCAGAGTCTAAAGCAGAAAGGGATCACTAAGAAAAGAGAAAATCTACATACCCTATAGTTAGACGGTTCAGAAAATAATCTTGAGAAGATAAAGCAACTCCAGAAGAGATGGATGATATTCTAGAAGAAGAAAATGGCATTTGGAAAAAAAAGAGCCAAACAAAGATGGTTACAGGAAGGAGACAGAAATAACACTTATTTCCACAAGTGCGCCACTCAAAGAAAACAAAAGAACAAAATCCTGAAAATCAACGATGAGAGAGGAAATATTTGGGATACTCTCGAAGACATAGCCAAGGAATTCCAAACCTTCTATACACAGCTCTTCTCCACGACTAATTCAATTGATATTAACTCTTATCTGGAACCAATTCCTACTAGGGTCACGAGTGATCTGAATCAAGCCTTAACCAATGCCTACAGTAAGGAGGAAGTGGAGTTAGCCATCACAAGTATGAATCCCCTTGGCTCGCCTAGCCTGGACGGCCTTATCGACTGTTGAATCCAAGGTTTCAAATTTTGTATCTACGTGTATATTTTGATGATAACAAATAAAGTCAAGTCTCAATCTCAAATTATTTACGCAATGGAGCAAAACGCACATCAAGCATAAAATAACAAGTCTACAAATTAAACTCATAGATTATTTTTGTACATCTTTTGATAAAATTCGAAATTGGATTAAGGTTCCAAATTAATTTTTTTTCTCATAAAATATCAAATTACTTTTTTCATATATACAAGACATTTTTAAATGTCTTAATTTTGAAAATTATGTTTTTCACATGTGCATAACATCATCAAACAAAATAATTTCGAAAATTATATATTTTTTTTATAAAAATTTGAATTTATAGATGATTGATTATCATATTGGACATGTGCATATTTTGTTTGAAAGTCTTGAAGGGAGGTGGTGTGTTTTTTTGACAAATGCAAAAGGTAGATGATTTTGTTTGAAAATCTTAAAAGGTGGTTGTGTATTTGTTTGACATATGTAAAAAGAAAATGATTTGGTTTGAAAAATAAATCATGCTTATTTTGTCATTTATGAAAAGTAAAAGATTAGATTTGATTTTTTTTAAAAATGAATGGAGTTGTCTTTGACAAATGTAAAAAGAAAATATTTTTATTTTAATTTTGTGAAAAGTGAATAGTACTCTTATTTGACATGTGAATCTTTTTAAATTTGAAATTGAAGACTCATTTGCCTATAAATAGCTCACTTGAGTTTTGCAAAAATTAGAACAAGAGCTTACATATTTATTACTAAATTTTGTATCATTCTTTCAAAACTCTCATTCTCTCTTTTCTAAAATTTTGAGTCTTAATTCTTATTTTTTTTTTAGAAAGATATAGATTGCGCTGTATTATTTCTATCTCACTCATTGAGGAGTATACTTTGATAGTCTACCCACTATCAACTCTTGTATTTTTAAGATGGTGTGTATAACTTTTGTGTGTGTAGAAGGTGTTCTACACGGTGAATAGTTAAATTACTAAGTATGAGGTGATTGGAAGTGTAGATGGTGTTTTACACGAATTCTTTGGAGCGGTACTACTCAAAAATGTAATAGGTTTCTATCTCCACTTAAAGGAGATTGACTAGTAAATTCGGGATCCTCAAGGGGTAGCTTGAGGCGAGAACGTAAACAGTGGGACTGAACCTCGTAAAAATACTGAGTTTGCTTTTTCTTACCCTACTTTTTACATTTCTTACTGTTTTATATTTTGTTTATATTTTATATTGTGTATTTGAATTATAAGTATTAATTTTATAATATCACTCAATTCACCTCCCCTTTTGTGTTATTCATCTGGGCAACACCGGCCATCTTCTATCAGGACCATTGGAACATTGTTGGCAAAATGATTGTTATCACAGTACTTGATATCCTCCATTCTAGAACCAATACCACGGGTATAAACCAAACCTTCATCACCTTAATCCCCAAGAAGAACAACCCTCGAATGGTTTCAGACTATAGACCCATCAACTTATGCAATGCACTCTACAAGATTGTAGCAAAAGTCATCTCCAACTGGCTCAAACAGATCCTACCTCATCTGATCTCTTCAACACAAAGTGCATTCGTACCTGGTCGACTCATCTTGGATAATATTTTGGTAGCCTATGAACTTCTCCACTATATGCAAAACAAAATTAAGAGAAAAAAAAGGTTATATGGCACTAAAATTGGATATGAGTAAGGCGTACGATAGAGTTGAATGGAGCTTCCTAAGAGCAACAATGTTAAAACTAGGCTTTGACACTTCCGTGGTCGAGCTCATTATGCAGTGTGTTGAGACGGTCTCTTATTCGATTCTTGTCAACGGAAGTCCCCAGAGCCCTATCCTACCTTCACGAGGCATCAGACAGGGAGATCTTCTATCCTCTTATCTCTTTATTTTATGCTCTGAAATCCTTAATCAATCTCTTAATCAACCTAACAAAGAGCCAAATCTCCGGTCTCCCGGTGTCTAAAGGCTCTTTTACCATTAACCATTTATTTTTTACTGATGACAGTTTACTCTTTTGCAGAACGTTTCCTTCTGAATGGAACAAATTTTAGGGTCTTCTAGGAGATTACGAGAAAGCATTGGGACAAAGATTGAACCTTGAAAAGACATTCATCATGTTTAGTAAGAACACCAAGGTGGAAATCCAGCACACCATCCTGTCAACGACGGGAATCAAAACGACTGGACCCTTCGAAAAGTATTTGAGCCTTCCCCCCTTTATAGGTCGGCATCGGAAAAGGGCTTTCAATCCAATCTTGGATAAAATTAAATCCCAGATGAGCAACTGAAAAACCAACTTCCTATCTCTAGCTAGTAAAGAAATACTTCTAAAAGTAGTTATTCAAGCTATTCCCATATACAATTTGGGAATTTTCAAGATTCCAAAAGGCACCCTCAAGAGTATCGACAAACTTATGCAAGACTTCTGGTGGGGACAAAAGGATGATCGCTCTAAAATCCACTGGCTCTAAAATCACTCTAAAATTTTTGGTGACTTCCCACTTTCCCCCGAGAGCTTTAAACTTGAAATACACAATTTTTCCTTTCTGTAAAGTTACATTTCTGAACTTGTATGTAAAGTTACATTTACATTTCTATCCTTCTGCTTTAGTCTTATAGAAGTATAAATACTTCTTTTAATTGTAAATCATTACTTTCTTTTGACTGAAATAATACAGAGTAAATTTCTCAAATATCTCTCTGTTCTCGAACTCTAGCCGAACCTCAGCACAAGTTCGTTCATCAGCTTGTTCCAGAATCCATCGCAGAACTCATGTTTCGTCTATATATATATATATATATATATATATATATAATATGATTCCTGTTATCGTCAATGCTTTGTGAATATATGCTTTCAAGTTCATCGATCGCCATATTGGAATGCTGCATGCACGTGATTAAGCCGTAAGTGTACAGGATCTGAACCCAATGACTAAATAAGCTAGACTTTTAGAGATGAGAGAGAGAGAGAACTTTTTTCCGTGCAGGCATGTATGTATACCAAACTACTAATTGACAATAATTACGATGTCTTTGAAAAATTAGCAACGGTATATACTGATCATGCATGCATGCAAATTAAAGGGGCAAATTAAGTACCAAAAAGCATGCATGGTTAACTATATACGGAGTAAATTGAGGACCTTTGTTCTTGGATCTTGACGATCCATTCATCGTATAATTAAGTCCTTCATCATTTTGTTTTCTCCTTAATTCTACCGCAGTCAGAGGAAACATAAAGTAAAATGTTGTTCAGAAACTTTGAAAACATGCAATAGCCCCTAATTAAATATTAGATTATATATATATATATATATAAGAATAAGCGCCGGATGAGGTTTTTCTAGTTTTTCATGCGAGAGCTTCCATACACCTAACTTCCATTTTACAAAGAAAGTTAGGAGCCATGAAATGAAATTCCTTCAAGTAGGGAAGATTTCGGGGACTGAGGGTCACCTTTTTCCACCCCTCACGACCCCAAAGTCAGGCCAATTAGGTTTGGCAAACAGTAAACATTTTCTTTCGGAGCTTTTTTGTCCGGTTAATTTGTAATTAAATAAGTCATCATTTTATCCAAATCATCAAACGATAGATGAGTTATTAATGCAGTCCGTCGTACTTAAGCGAGAGATTCATCTACTACTACATGATCATCTGGAAGACACCGTCTTCCTTTTACGTCTCATTTTAAGATTTATAATAAAGAATATTAAATATAGTCTTAGAATATGTAATTACGTCCCGTATATATATATATATTTTTTAAAAAGACTAAGATTCACTATTAAAAAACTCTTTATTTTTTTAAGCAAATCTCATATAATTTACGTCCCATCTTCTAAAAAGAAGTTTGGCTTGCACATGATCTTAAAACTGTAAATATCAATTTTTTTAAAATCTTATAATGCGATTATATATCTTATTACAAAATGTTATATTCTTAACCAACACTATAAGAAAAATAGGTAATAATGATTCAATATTAGTGACGAAAGGAATTATTAGCGACTAAAATAGATTATTAGCGATTAAAATATACTATATCGACTAATAAAAATGTAACAAATAAGTAGTTTTCTTATAGTGTAATTTATTTTTGTAAACACTTTGAATGGCATAACACTTACTAATAGAACGAAAAAATATATATATATATATCGAACTATATAATCATGTTCATAGAGATTAGCTAATAACTATTATATACATATATATTATCAAGACTAGATAATAAATAATTAATTATCACATGTACATTAACCTCAATAAATTACATTATGAATAATTCAATCAAACCTTAATTCTAACAAAATGTCGGGCACAATCATGAGTAAAATTAATCAATTGATTGTGTAGTACCTGATCTACTTAATTAGTCTTATAAAATCGTTGACCCATGGTTTAGGTCAACAATATGCCATCAACCACATGTTCATAGATATCATTAATTAAAGATGGATTTTTTTATTTGTTGGGTGCTAATTAAGTACTAATTTATGTGATCACTCATTAGTACTGAAGAAGATCATTTTTTAAGATTCAACTAGTACTACTCCACCATATAACCTAATTAGATTCATGGAAAAACTCAAATGTGGTAACATTTATTAAGAAAACTCTACACTCCACACTTTTATTTAATTTTTTTTATTATATAAGATGTGTCATATTTTAATTAATAAGATAAAAATAAGGCGAAGGATGTATTATAATATTATTAATTTATTATTCTTCTTAATGATATCAGAGCATATTTTTCATTGGTTTCATCAAAATAAATCATCAAAATTTGATGAAAAATATAAATTTATACAAATATCAATTTTTTTTTATCATATTTAATAAAAAATAGGAGAATAGCATAAAAGTAATTAAATTTGATGATTTACTATTTAAAAATAAAGTAAAAAGCATTTTTTTGATATTTTTCACATTTTTTTTCTTAATTTTGAATAAATATGATAATTATTTTTTGATATGTATATAAATTTGTATTTTTTATTAAATTTTAATGATTTATTTTAATAAAATCAATAAAGATGCCCTTAGTTGTCGAGATTTGATGGTAAAGCTCAATATGTAATGGTACTGCCGTAGTACTGAATAATTATTCGGACAATATTCGAAGCCAGCCAAAGCTATCATTAGTAATGTGTCCGAAAACGACGAACACGTACAGTATGAAGAAATAAAGGCCCGCAAGGGCCCCACGAGAAAAACGTAGAGTCAACCAATTTGACTTGGAGGGTTTGAATTGATGAGGGCATGATCAACGGTTTCAAAGTACCGGATGCATAACTGAAAAAGAAAATTAAAATCAAAAGACCCTGAAATTACGATAATGAGAGCACCCCACATGCTCAACCTGCCTAATCACGCCATTACTCCCGGCTTTTTACTCCTTTATAATCCACCATGTCTGCACCACATGACTCACTCCCCCCACTACTCATCTCTAATTTCCTACTTCTCCCCAAGATCAGAAAATGGCCCATCTTTCCATTTTCTTTCTTAGTTTCTTCTATTTTCTAAGCAGCTTTAATCCAGGTTTCGTTTTCTCCTTTCCTGTACAAGACCCTGATCTTGTCGTCCAAGAAGTGCACAGGTAGTTAAGATTTCACTTTATATATTAATTAAGGATATAATTTAGTGATCATCTGTACTAGTATGATTTATGCATGCTGAAATTGTGTCACTTTCTTTTTGGGGGGTATATATATATATAGGAGCATCAATGCCTCGAGGAGGAACTTGGCCTATCTCTCAGGCTGCGGGACCGGAAACCCCATTGATGATTGCTGGAGGTGCGACCCCAACTGGGAGAAGAACCGCCAGAGGTTAGCCGACTGTGCCATCGGGTTCGGTAAGAATGCCATCGGAGGAAGAAATGGTCGCATCTATGTGGTAACTGACTCCGGCAACGATGACCCCGTGAATCCCAAGCCCGGTACTCTACGACACGCCGTTATACAAGATGAGCCTTTGTGGATCATTTTCCAAAGGGATATGGTGATTAAGCTGGAGCAAGAGCTTGTCATGAACTCCTTCAAAACCATCGATGGTAGAGGTGCCAGTGTCCACATTGCCGGTGGGCCATGCATTACCATACATTATGTCTCTAACATCATCATCCATGGCATCAACATCCATGACTGTAAGCAAGGAGGGAATGCCAATATAAGGAACTCCCCTCACCATTCTGGTTGGTGGACAAAATCGGACGGTGATGGAGTGTCCATCTTTGGCGGGAGGCATATATGGGTGGACCATTGCTCGCTGTCTAACTGCCATGATGGCCTCATCGATGCCATCCATGGATCCACTGCCATCACCATCTCCAACAACTACATGACTCATCATGACAAGGTCATGCTTTTAGGCCACAATGACGCGTACACACAAGACAAGAGCATGCAAGTTACTATAGCCTTTAATCACTTTGGAGAAGGGCTGGTACAGAGAATGCCTAGGTACGTATATATTATGCAGAAAAATTTTCACTACATATAGTCATAAAGTTGAAAATATCACGTGATCATTTTGATAAAGAGTGAAGTTTATTATTAAATTTTTTTTTTTTTTTTTATGTAAATCTCGTATTTTACTTACATTTTTCAAAACATTTATACAACGCTTACACATGATCACGACAGATGATTTCTCATATTCAAAAGTGGTAAATTTTACTTTATTCATAAGTAGATATATAGACATATATAGTATTTGATCATCAGGGTCTAATTATTTGCTTACATGAACATGAATGCAGGTGCAGATTTGGGTATTTTCATGTGGTGAACAATGATTATACTCACTGGGAAATGTATGCGATTGGAGGGAGCGCTGCGCCTACAATTTACAGCCAAGGGAACAGATTTCTGGCACCCAATACGAGGTTTAGAAAAGAGGTGACAAAGCATGAGGATGCACCAGAGAGTGAATGGAGGCACTGGAACTGGAGGTCGGAAGGGGATTTGATGTTGAATGGGGCATACTTTCTGCAGTCTGGGGCAGGAGCATCATCCAGCTATGCCAGGGCAAATAGCCTTAGTGCAAGACCATCTTCTCTGGTGGGCTCAATCACCAGGACTTCTGGTGCACTTGTGTGTAGGAAGGGTTCCCGCTGCTAGCTAGCTAGCTAAATGATCGCGTGCGCGGGCATGAGATGATCCCGGCGCCGCCCCTAGATATCATAATATCTTTTATAAGTTCAATCAGTTGAAATTAATGACTGCGGGAAACAAGATCAAAGTGAAGAATGAAGGATGAGATTAAGAATATAATTAATCTCTCTAGATATAGCTTGTTTGCCAGCAGTTCGATCGCCCTATATATATATTTATATAGCCACGTTAATTAAGGAGTACTAGTAAGAATTATGTTAGAATCCTGCTTTATAAAACATCATGAATCGATGCTATTGACAATTCCTGTCTAATGACACGGAAGTACTTATAAAGTGCCGATTTAGTTGACGTTTCATGTCATGCATGTTTCAAATTAATTAACCCGACTCCTCTGCACTTCCCAGAAGTGCCCCATCCTCATAATTTTGATCTGTGGAATCTTCCAACTTTTCTGGGCGTTCTCATCATGATCTCTTGCCAGTGGATGCGTCATGCATGCGTGCATCGGACGACTGATCAAGAGTGGTGAAGACCAACTTTGTTATGAGAAAAACATGTCTTCATAGTACAGTAGCAGCGGAGTTTTAGGAACATTTCTAACTTACGAGTTATGAGGGCAAAAATTCTGTTTTATTGAATTAATCTCGAATCTATATATTATAGACGTGGATCATATATTCCATTTTGATTTTCATGACTGAAATAATCATTTCGAATATTATAAAACAATCAAAAAGGAAGAAGTTAGTGAATGTGAGTACCACTACAAAAAATATTGTATATTTATAATCAGTTTATTCAAATAAAATGATTATTTAGAATTAACCTTTTGAGGATAAGGTTAATTATAAATAAAATATTTATAATTATAAATAATTATAATTATTTAATTATAAATAAAAAAGATTATTTAATTATAGTTATTTATAATTATAAAATAAAATATTGCCGCGGAAGTTATAATTAACATTAATTATAAATAATCTTTTCGTATAATTAATAAAGGACCACAAAATTTTATTTATTTTTTTATATTTTTGTAGCTAGTACTACTTAAGACGTTGGCTGGTTCAAGGGATAATTAAGGTTTTTCAAACACGAGTGCATGGTTTGGGATATTATTATATTATATATAGGATATTATATGGTACTTCTTCTTTATATATATATATATATATATATGTTTTATATGGTACTGTTGATGATTATCAATGGGCTCAATGGATTATTGATCAGAAAAAACGACATTATATAATAACGTACGTAAGTCGAAGTATTCTAGTCAGCAATATTAATGAACATTGCTCCAATTAATTAGGAACTTAAGTCCGCCGAACTCCCACTAAGATCAAAAGCAAGGTACGATCGATTGATCATGATTACTACGAAATATATATATATATATATACATACATTAAGTAGAGAATAAACAAATATATATACTAGATAAAAATAACATGTAAAACATATTTCTTTAATTTAATTTTTAATAAAAATTTAATGATTATTCATAATTAAGTAGATAATAAATAATTATACATTTCCATATATTATAAAAAAATTAATAAAAACAATAAGATGGTCTCATAAATAAACATAACATATAATTTTATCAAATTTATTTGAGATAATTTTGATTAAAATTTTAATAAAATGTTAGTTCAAGATATGATATTTTTTTAATTTCAAAATGATAATTTAATATTTTTATTATTTTGTACGGCCTCAAAAAAAAGGACATTAAAATATCTATATTTTTTTAGTTATTTGATTATTTTTAAGAAATAATATGAGTTTTTTGAAAAAATAAATTATATAGTTTATAATTTATATAAGAATGTTTCGTTATAATTTATAATTTATAATTTATATAAATTTATTTAATCATATATATTTCAATTAAATATCAAACATATAATATCAAATATATTTATTGCTTATTATTACCAATTTAATATAATTATAATAAATTGTATATACCATATATTAACTATATATATCTTATATATAGTTAATTTAATAAATAATACATTCATTTTAAAATTATAAATTATTTTTAAAAAAACTAATTTATTAATCATATAATAAAAATACAAATTTTTATGAATAAAATTAAACTCGTATAAATTGTTATGAATAGTTTATTTCTATATATATTGTTATATTTATATTCTATACTATTATTGTGTCATTCTATACTATTATTATTGTTTTATATTTATTTTACATAAAATAAAATTAAAAAAATGTCTTAAGTAGGAATTCTAAAATAGAAATTTCTAGCATTATTTTATAGGTTTAATGAATTGTGTTTAAAGTATTAAGTGATATTAAATAGATGTTAAATGAGTTTTAAATGAAAAATTTACTATTGTAGAAATTTGAAGATGTGAAATTAATTTTAATGCCAAAAACATTATTTCAGTGAATAAATTTAATAAATTGTGTTTAAAACGGTAATTCTCATTAGATGTAGTATTATTTTAACAGAAACTGACGGAAAATGTTAACTTTAACAGAGAAATAAAAATTTTTGTTAGATAGCCACTTTATATATATAAAGATATAGATAACAAAGTGGTTTAATTAGCAGGCATGAGTAATGGGTGATCATAAAAAAGAAAAAAAAAACGTTTGAATATAGTTAATCACTAGTTCCGCTCAATTTCACCTCCAAAAGGTATTTTTTGAAACGTATATCTCTAAAAATATTTTGAGATAGACTTTATAAGACAAAATAGATATAAAATTTTTTGCCTCATAAAACACAATCTCTTGTAGTTTAATAATTAAAGACGTGTGCATGTCGGAATAAACTTTTTTTCCCACCTTTATCCTGTCGTCAATAATTTGCAGAATTGCCAGCTGACCGCTCGAGGATCACCTAATTAATTAACTTCAGAGGATCCTCTCTCTCTCTCTCTCTCTCTCTCTCTCTCTCTCTCTCTAATAATCAATATTTGACTTAAGAGAGGGTGGGTCTGATGCTCCCATGCAGTACGCACGCAGGAAAACATATAATAATTTCAAGATACATATATGAAATCGAGTCGCTCAAATCACGGTCTTTAACTCAAGTCCACAAGTCTTAATTTTCATCCCAAAGTAATTCAATCTCTTCCTCAAGCTCTATTTCCTCATGAGAGTTACAAAGTCGATTATGGAGATTTTGGGAAAAGAAGAAGAGTTTTTTTAGGGTTTTTCGATCGTGAGGCTTCACCATGATCACCACGGCCAATAACAAGAAATGGAAAAGGCTTCGTCCATTAATGCACTTCATTCTCAACATTATAGTATTGGTTTTATATCTAGATTAACTAATAAGGGATGCTTTTAGAAACTCAAAAGATGAGTTAGAGGAAAACTTGTCTGCTAGAATTTACTTCGGCGCATTCGACTAAAAAATCCAAAAAGAGCAGCCCAAGTTGCTAACCCCGAAACGGCTTCGTATATACTTTTTCTTTACACCCCAACTTTCCTCTTCTTTAAAGTGAGTTGAAACAAAGTAAGTTAAAGATAAAAATTAAAAATTAAATAAAATATTATTTTTTAATATTATTATTATTTTAAAATTTAAAAAAAATTAAATTATTGATTATATTTTGTATGAAAATAGTAAAAGCTCATTTAATTATCAACCATTGGCAGAAACAATATTGCATGCCCTTTCACGCCCCTTCGCACAACTGGGGATTGGCTATTGGCCACTCTTTGATATCTTCATTTGTAAAATCTTCAATTGCAGCTTACACGATAACTGCAACACAGTCCTTGAAAGAAAACCAAGCATTAGTAATTAGTTTCATCTGATCAGAAGTTTGAACTGGGCTTCTTCTATTAGGAATCTTGTTGTAATTCACTTAATGTACTTAAGAAGGAAGATCGAAATGGATAAAATTTATTATACTAGAAAACAGAGATGCATAACATGATGAGGTGTTTGATAAAAGGTAGGAAAGAGTCATAGAATTTTCATAGCCATGAGAGTGCTTTGAGGGAGATGCTGGCCGGCGAGTCCAACAGAGGAGGAAAGGGAGGAGCAACGTGCAACTTTTCAAGCTTCAAGTGGGTACTGAAATCATCGTTGTTTGAAAGTAAGGTATGGAAGTCGATGATAGAGAGTGCTTGGTATTTGAGATGATGAGGGGAGTGTAGAGTCTTGACTAGTTTTGCATTGTCGTCCTCACCATCGTCAAAGGAAGGATGTAGTTACACTATAACATATATGGCTTTTTGCGCGGCAAAAAGCCCATTTTTTTTTGTCACAAATGGTTTTTTTGCCGCAAAGATAAGGTATTTGGTAATAAAATTTTGGTACAAAAACTTACTTTTTGCAATAAATTTTTTTTGCAGCAAAAATCTAATTTTTTGTGGCAAAAACATATCTCACATAATGTTTTAGTGGTTATAAAACCATATTTGCCACAAAAAATTATTGTCGCAAATAATTATTTGCCATGAGAAAAATAGTCACAATAAGTAACTTTTTGCAAAAAAAAATCTGTAGCAAATTTAAGTGTTGTGTTAAAACTATTTACGGCGAGTCAAGTCGTCGCAAATAGGTTATATTTACAGGAAAAGACTATTTGCAGCAACTTCAACTCACTGCAAATATCATTTTACAAAAATTTTAAAAAAAAATTACTGGTAAACCAGTTTCACTGGTTTCACTGGTATTTTGTAAATAATAAATTTTGCAAATACACTTAATATATTAAATGCAAATTTTAGTAAACAATAAGTTTTTTTTAATTTTTATAAATAATAATACACTTAAATTAAATTGCTGAGTAAAGGACAAATACATAATATATTTGTAGCAAATGAAATAAATAAGCAATAGGAACATTCAGCAATCCATTTTTTGTGAACTGAAGTGTTATGAATGTATGTCCATTTCATCCAATCTTTGTTCCTATTAGTGAGCCCCATCATTTTCAGCCTTAAATATATGTTTTCAGTACATAATAGTTTGTTACATAAGAGACAAGATAACTCTCAAATTGAACCATAACTCTCCAAAGTCCAAATTGAATATTACAATCTACCAAAATTAGGAAACCTTAACTAACAGGAAACCTCAATTAAAAAATTACCAAAATAAGTCCATACAAATTACCTCAATAACTAAATACTTTTAAATGCTGCACAAGGCTGGAATTGAGAGAGGCTAGTTTGATGTGAGTAATACCTTGGAACTGATGTGAAATATGGAAATTAAAAATAGAACAGTATGAAAAAATATAAATGGATCAAAATATAGTTTTAGTTATGAAATAACACAAGTTTACCATAAAAATAGAACGTGCAACATCATAAACAAAATCAAACACACCTTTTGGAAATGAAATAACACCAATAGGCCCACAATCCACCTCATCAGTCCACAAAATAATTTTCAAACAAAACATAAACATCCACTAGTTAGTAAATACTACCATCAACTTAGGGTTCTATTCAAAGAAAAATAAAAAACAAAAATGCATTAAAGAATCGGTCTATGATGAATATCACAAATCAACTACAAGAGTACACATGTAGCTCAGGCCAGTAGTATTAAATTAGAGTCTCAAATAACAGAGTAACTGATGTATTCATTTTATTAAGTAATTATTGACCTAAAACACTTGAACAAGCAAGTGTTTTAAAAACTTGTTCAAGTGTTTTAAAAGGTCAGATGCTCACCTGCTACGATAATTTTGGCCTCTATCATTGTTGTAATACATCAATAGAATACACTTAAATATTATTGTTGCTTGTCAAACCAAGGTATTTGAAAGAAACACCAACCTAAGAAACTATTGTAATGCTCCGGAACACACAAGCATACTATCATTATGTATAAAAAAGACTAAGCATACAAAAAAAATCATAAAAAAGGAAAAGAAATGAAAACTCGTAAGAAGCATTCACACTAAATTATATTATGTGCTTAAGTATTCTATCTAAAGACATGATGGAGAGAAGGAAATTTGCAACGATGACAATGACAAATTACCTCCTTAAAATACATGCAAAACATAAATATAAAAGACCATAAAAGAAAAGGAAAAATATGCAATTCACCAAAAGTGAAAGCGTGTAGCTGCAAATTTGAGTAGAATACTTAAGCAATTTTGTGTGATAGTTTTTTCCACATACCACAAATATAAACAAAACCATAAGAGACAACAACAGGAAATTATGCCACATGCTCCAAAAAATTTTACTTATATGAATAACTTTCATCCTATTAATTATGGCATGCATAACTTACCAATCAAGAATCAAGATTAAAACTATAACATATTTTTTTTCCTAATCAAGTTCACTTAAATCCATGGACCATCCCTATACTTGCAGCTACAACGCATTTTTTTTTTATAACTTTGGTTTTGAATAAGCACCATTTGTTGATTCTATTTACAAAAGAAACAATCAATATCCACACCATTAGGCTGAATATACAAAGCAATAAAATCTAAGCAAATCATGATAGATTCACAAAAAAACAAAATCACAAGTACTCAAGCACTCCAAAAATCCAAACATATAATATGGTCCGCACATACTTAATACATAATCAACTAAGTGCAGCCAACATAAACAACTATCCAATACATATAACTCCACAAATATACTAGAAAACCAACAATTATAATATTATTGTGTTTGAGTACTTCTTTATTTATCTTCATCCCTTTAATTCTACCATGCAAGTTAATATCAAAATAATCTATTCAAGAAGTCATTATAAATGGTAATTTGCCAGCAAAACAAGCAAACAAGTTCATAGAGTTAAGGGTCTTTCTCTTATTTCTCTAAATATTCATCTAATCTTTTATGGTATGAATTTTGGTGTATTACAGAAATAATCCACATGAAATACTTCAAAAAAAATCTATAAAACAACCTTGGAAAAGTATCTGGTACAGTAAAATATCCCCCCAAAGAATAATGCTCAAGAGCTTCTCCATTTATTTGCCTCCTTTTAACTTTATTGTACAAGTTAACATCAAAAAATCTTAATCAAGAAACTAGTATAAAAAATACTAGCATTAGAGTATTGTATAAATTATCTGCATGAAATGCTTCAATACCTATCATTGTGAACAATCCCTAGAGATAAGTAAGCCATTTGATATAGGGAGGCCTTTTAGGTGAATGAGCTTTAATTGGTAGATAGAAAACTAAACTTATGAAAGAATCTCAATAAAAGGCGTTAGATTAAAAAACAAAAAGGTTAAAGAATCATAAATTCAAAAGAACCACCTACTCTAGATTGTAACCTCGGGCAAGCACAGGACGCAAAGTCATGAGCAAGGCAAAAAATAGCTATTGTAGTATACATACTCAACTCTTACTTGTGAAATAGTAGTAGGAGAAGCAGAAGGATGAGGCAGATTGACAAAATAACCAACAGCACTGTCATGGTTGCATCTTTCCACCTCACAAATACACCCTTCAACATAATTACTCAAAGGAACTAAATGCTGGCTACTGACGTCTAACTAAATTGTCACAACAACAAATACCAGTACCACCACTATCACAATTAATCGACTAATTTCTCCACTTCCTGTTTTCCTCTCTTGATGGATTCTTAAGAGTATACCACCATAGATACTAATTTTGTCAAGAGTTGGATACCAACCATACCCAGACTTTTTCATCAAATAAGAACTCCAAAATAAAAGTGTGCATACCAAGCCCTTGATATATTAGCCTTCATGTAAGTAATGTACAAAATGCTAGTCCAAAGGCAGAGAGCTGTCTCTTCGAAAATGTACCACCTAAGGTTTTCAGACAAAAAGTAGAGGCTTTTAGCTAGAAAAATATATTAGACATGCATGTAAACAAAATTGAGTTAGAATATAAACTAAATAACTAAATTCACTTCTTCTTGTAAGTTTGGAAGATCCAAGACTAGTATCTATGTAATACAATGCATACCTCCACGACACATACAAAGCATTTTCTATTCTATCACGTGTGCCAACTGTAAAAACTCCAAGACCTAGTGAGTTAGCAAATAAAGACGGCAATGTTCTAGCAACTTTATCTCAAGAATAACCATACAACCAAACATTTTCCTGATAATATTTTTAACAAATTAATTGTGCAATTAATTTGATAAAAAGAACATAATGAACTCAAATAGATAATAATCGAGGCTAGATTCTAACATGAGCTGTATATATCCATTTACAAAATTAAAATATCATTTTGATCCCTATGTTGATCTACTAAGGGAAGACAGATAAAACTAATTATGCTAAAACAACCTGAGAGGGCATTTTTCCTGTCTTTCTCTTTTGGGTTCCTTATTGTCCTAAATTACATCTTTTCGAAATTAGCACATAGTTCAAAAGAAATTGAACCTATCAGCAAAAGGATAAGATATCACAGACAATCAAATATTATACCTTGAAGAATTCATTAGTGATTATGCATAGAATATTCATATCTAAAGGCAGGCTTTAAACATATCAAATGATCCATTATTTTAGTAAAAAAAAAAAAACACATGAATCATGCTAAAATAAAATAAAATAGTTGATAAACACACGAAACAGCCTGCTAAAATAAAATAAAGTAAATAAAATACTAAAAATTTCAATACAACACTATAATCCACTGGTAAAAATCCTAATCCCCTATTTTCAAAAAAACCTAACAGAAAAATCTCTCAAGTAAGATAAAATCATACCCATAAATACACGAATTTATGAAAACAAAATTAAAAGGATAAGTAATAAAGAGAGAAATGGATAGAAAGAAGAACGGATAGAGAGAGAAAGTGCACGAGAGAGTGAGAGACGAACGGAGAGGGAGAAAATTAGAGAGACACACTTGCTAAGAGAGACGGCGATGGAGATGGCGACGATGACACGACAGTAATGAAAGAGTGGCACAATCACAGAGACACAGAGAGAGAGAGAGAGAGAGAGAGAGAGAGAGAGAGAGAGATTAGGTTTTGGGAAGAGGAGAATGTCGTCGTGGGAAGTGGGTAAATCGTGAATGAGAGATATTGAATGGGGGGTTATCGCGTTTGTTTTAAATTTTAAAAGAATATTTGTGGCGCTTTCATAGCGCTACAAATAGCTTTAAAAATCGCCACAAAAAATAAATTTGCCCACAAGTTTTTAATTTCCATCATTAAAAAAAGTAAATTTAAAAAATTTACAAATTTATTTGTTGTGACAACACTTTGTGGCAAAAACACAATTTTTTTCGTGGAAAAATAAGTATTTTCCACAAGTTTTCTTTCATCGCAAAAAATATATTTAACAAATTTATAAATTTATTTGCCGCGACAATACTTTATGGCAAAAACACAATTTTTTGTCACAAAATAAGTATTTGCTACAAGTTTTCCTTCGTCACAAAAAATAAATTTAACAAATTTGTAAGTTTAATTGCCGTAATAATATTTTTGTGACAATAACACACTTTTTTTGCCACAAAATAAATATTTTCCACAAAGTTTAATTTGTTAATGTAATTTGGTGGCAAAAGGTTCTTTTTTTTTTCTACAACCAGTTTTCGTGGTAATAAGCTACTATTTGTCACAAATTTATGTCGCGAAAAAATATTTTGTAGGAAAAGTCCACATATGTTGTAGTGTTGATGTGGTGCATATACAAGAAGGCTATGGTGGAAAGCCTATGTATCACTTAATTAGTGGTGAACTGTTAATTGGGAAACATTAGACATTCGACCGATGCTAAGGATTTCTCTAAGCTGAACCCTACTCCTATATCACAGAAACCCATGGTTGTTGTCTAGCTCCTTGCCTCCTCGCCTCCTTGCCTTTGTAGTTAGTTGCTTCTTCTTCATCTTCTTCTTCTCGCTAAAAGAAATATGGATTTTTGCCATTAGTTCTTTTTCCGCAATATATGTTTATGGCAAAAAGTGGTTTATTGACATCAAAAATGCTCGTGGGTATAAAATTCTACTTATTGTCATGAATTTTTTTGTTGTGGATAAAAAGCAATGAGAAAAAATCATTTACCACGAAAAAGTAAGCCATTGCCACAAAGGTTAATTTCGTAAAATACAAAAGACACCAAAATTATAATGTTCCCAGCTCAAAATTTTTTTTCCACGAGTTTAACTTATTTTGCCACAAGTCTTAGTTGCCAAAAAAGTAGTTAATTAACCGTATGAGCTTCTATTCGTAATTTCTTAATTGCCACGATTGAATTTTGCCACAAATACTCTACTATAAAATCACAAAAGCAGATATCCAATCCCCACCTAAATTCGAACAATTTCTCTCTTTTTCGACATTTTACCCACTTCCGTCTCCCTCTAAACCCTAGGCGACATCCATCACTTCCGTTGACCACCACCAATACCTCGCCAAACCCAGCCCCCCATAGTGCCCTTCTCTCCCTATTCTTCTTCCCCAAGACAAGCCTCATTCCCTTTGGGTTTCGTTTGTCATCAACGGCATTGACTGCCCATCGCCGGCTTCCTTCAATCACCCCCCCTCCCCTCGAAGCCCCCAACCTTGTTCACTGCGATTTTGGATTCCTAAAGCCGAGTCTCCAACCACTCTGTTTTATTTTCGAGTTCCCGAGGACCCCCAAAGTCTCCAACTCCTCTGCACTCTGATTTCGTGTTTGGGATGCGATTTCGACTTTTTCTGCGGTGATGCTAACTACTTCTTTTGATTTCTTCTTTTCGAGTTCCTTTGTGTTTGCAACATCTTTTTTTCCTTTAGGGTTTAGTTATATTAGCTTTAACTGTGTGCATTTTGCTACAAAATTAATGGAGTTTTTTCTTCTAGGATTTCGAATTCTTCTGCGGTGATGCTGACTACTTCGTTATATTTTGGTTTCAGTTTATTTTGGAATGTTGGTGTTAACTGTGAGCAGTGCGGTTCTCCTTCATTTATTCATCTAAGGAAAAAGCCTTTTGTTTTATACTCTATGTAATTTTCTGTTGATGAATTTGTGTGAGGTCCACGAAGTAGTATAAACCCTTGCATTTTGTGACACTAGTGCATTTTTTTATTCTATTTCATTGTTAATCAAGTGCGTCCATATTTAGTTTACTTTTAGCTTGACAATTTACATATACTCATTATTTCTAATTTTCTAGCACTTTATTAAGTGGTTTTATTTTTGTTTAGGTCCTTAGGATCTCTCAAGTAGAGTTTTGATAGTTTTATGCTAACTTTTTCCTGTGTCTATGAATAACTTGGTTAATGATTTTGTTGTAGGTTTTTTTCTGTATCTTTGTTCAGCATCTTGAGATAAACTTTGCTTTTTTTTCCTACATTGCCAACAAATTCCAAGTTGGATGCAAAAAAATACTTAAATTAGAGGAATTGAGGTTTGAATATTGCTGAATGTTGTTTGCTACCTAGAAAGAAATCTTCCAAGAAAAAATTTGGAATGTTGGTTGTGGTTTTGTGAATCCATGAATTGTAACTTATAAAATTTTGTGGTCTTGTTAACTATGAGCCATACTTGATCAGCTTCATAGGAGTATCCATCTCAAATTACAATAGAACTTGCAGAAAAGTCAAGTTTCTGTTAGGGACCACAGATACATGTCATGCTGTAATAGATAATTATATGCACATTTGCATGCTATATGGGTCTTTTTTAGTTAAATTTTATTCACTAATCCATCTTTACATTCTCATTTACTCTTCCTAGCAAGACTTTCTTGGTTGTCTTGAAATAAATCATTGCCCATCCAATCCCATCCCCACTCCCATTGTGTTCCTTCTTCTGTCTCAGGATGCTTGTTATGCTATTGGTTTTAAGGTTAGAATATTAACCACCTTTTGTAAGAACTTTATAGGATTTTATTTATTTGATGTTAGAGTTTTAATATAGCATCTTTGCTTTTGTATGTGTTGCCCAGATGACTAACACAAGAAGGGGGTGAATTGAGTTGTATTAAAAAAAATAACAATTATAAATCAAATATATAATATAAAATATAAACAAAATATGAAACAACAATAAATATAAAGAGTAAGAGTAAGAGAGAAGCAAACTCAGTATGTTAACGAGATTCGGCCCCACTGCCTACATCCTCGCCTCAAGCTACCCCTTGAGGATCCCCAAATCCACTATTCAATCTCCTTTAGGTGGAGATAAAAACCTATTACACCTTTGAGCAGCACCGCTCCAAAGAATCCGTGCAGAATACCCTCTACACTTCTAATCACCTCACACTTGGTGATTTAACTATTTCTCGTGTAGAACACCTTCTACACTTCCAATCATCTCACACTTGGTGATTTAACTATTCCCCGTGTAGAACACCTTCTACACACACAAGGATTATACACACCATTTTACTGATACAAGAATTGATAGTGGGTAAGCTATCAAAAAACACTCCTCAATGAGTGAAATAAAAACAATACAGCACAAACTATATCTCTCAAAATAAATAAGGGTTAAGACTCAATGCTTAGAGAAGAGAGAATGAAAACTTTGAATGAATGTTGTATGCTCTTGGTGTTGTGAATGTGAAGCTCTCAAATGATCTATTTATAGGCATATGAGACTTCATATTCAAATTTAAAAAGATTCACATGTCAAAGACATCATCATTCACTTTTCAAAAATTTCAAACCTAATCTTTTTACTTTTTGCATGTGACAAAAGGAGCACACTTTACTTTTCAAAAATTTCAAATCTAATCTTTTATTTTTTGCATATGATAAAAGGAGCACACTTTACTTTTCAAAATTTTCAAACAAAGACATCTACCTTTTGCATAAGTCAAGAAAAGCATCTATTACTTTTGAAAATATTCAAATAAAACATGCACATGTGAAAGATGACAATCAACCATCTTAATATTTTCAAAATTCAAACATTTAATCATGGCATGCACATGTGAAAGATGACAATCAATCATCTTAATATTTTCAAAATTCAAACATTTAATCATGTCATGCACATGTGAAAGATGACAATCAATCATCTTTCAAAATTTTCAAATTTAATTTTCAAAATATTCATGCACATGTGGAAAATGTATTTTAATGCTTTATGATAAAATATTAATTTTGAGTCTTAATCCTAATTTCAAATTTTTAAGAGATTTACAAAATTACTCTATGATTTTAATGTGAACTTGTTCCCTTCTTGCTTATGTTTGCTTTCTTGATGTGCTTGATTATATTGTGTGGATAGCTTGAGTTTGAGACTCTTTTATTCTTTGAATTCATTTGTTATTATCAAAATCCATGTGTAGATTTACACGAAACTTGAAATCTTGAGTTCAACAGTATGCAATGTAAATGGTAATGTCATGTGCATTCAATCCCATGCTTCAATATGTGTCGGAATTTTACCTTTAATCTTGCTTGAATTTGTCACTTGTCATCTTACCCTAATCATTTCTAAATACGGAAGAACTTAGATGGACTTGATTGCAGGCCAAGTTGGAGCAATTCAATTGGGGATCAGTAGGGCCTTGCAAAATTGGGAACCTGATATGCACCCTGAACTCAAAGCTGGTACAATCTCCACGTGCCATAATTTTCATATGATCCGATTTTCATTTGAAATCATAAGTTCTTTCCTCTTTTCCTAGCTAGGATCCACCACATTATGTGGAAATCCATTTTTATAAGTCACAACTTTGGTTTAGTTTCATTCACATTAGGCTAACTTTGATTTAGTTTCATTTTTTTGTTTGATTTTTTTTTTCTAAAACCTTTTAGCATTTGCCATGAATGGAACTCATGGCAAATAATTTTTTTTTTTTGCAGGAAATGATTATTTCCCATAACAACAATTCTTCCTAAATAAATATTTTCAAATAGCATTCGTAGCAAATTGTACTAAATACTACGAGAATTATACTTATTGTAGGAATTTTTGCCACAAATATTTATGCTTTATCAACAAATGGTTTCGCCTACAAGTTTGAACTTTCGTGAGAAAAAAAACTTTTTACGGCAAGTTTTATGTTACAAACTTCCCACAAAACGAATTTATGGCAAACAAACTGCTTCCCACAACAACTATATTTTTAGCCACTAGATCCTTATTGGAGAAAACCCAAAAATCTTGTAGTGGATCTTCTTCGTCTCTATTTTCTAGGTATACTCTCAGTCATATTGCATAGAGGCTTTTTCTCCTTCGATTCTCGCTCTCAAACTCATGCGTGCCCATAACACCATCAACGTACGTAATCTCTTCTTTTTTATTTTTTTTGGTTGTTGTTCTTCTTTTATTTTCATAAACGTTAAAATGTAGGGTTTACTTTATTTTTTGGCAGGTTACGTTTCGTGGGCATGCAAAGAGTATACAAAAAGCTTGCATCTAGACTTTTCCTAAAGTGCACTAGTACTCTAGTATTTCGTATGTATACATGATCATGATCTGGTCAACAAAAAATTAAATTTAGGTTTGATAAAAAATGAAATAATTACCAAAACAAGCAAATTAACTTATTTGAGGAAAAAAAAAGAAGTATTGCTCGAGATGTAAATTATAAGGTAATTATTATATATAAGCAATGCAGCATATGTGCGCCATGCACGGGCGCATATAAATCAGATTATATATTTAATATTTAGAATATATGCCTCATCATGCCAAATTATATTCACAAAAGATCAGCAAATTAACGAAAAATATTCTGCTTCTGATCCCAAAATGTCTCATGTATAACCCAGAAAATCGATCACTTGCATGCACGTGCATACACTTAATTTTTAAAAATAAAATTCGAAAAAGTTATTTAAACCATAAAATTATGGACCGACTCTTAAACTAGAAGATCGGGTCCCTTTAGTATTTGAACGGCTTTTTCAATGGATTGAGAAACTGACACACGTACGTACGAATTAATCATAAACACATGCTGCATGCATAAAGAGTTACTCGTTGCGAACAACAACACGATCTCAATCTCGTCGATCGCTAATTTAATTTAGAAGACGAAGAAGCCGGCGACGAGGGCTGCACCAGCGGCAGCAGAGACCTTGAGAGCGGAGGCGCTGCTTTCTGTCGTGGGTGCGGCTGCCGGAGCTTCATCAGCAGTAGGTCCACCTGCGGGTCCTTCAGTGTATTCGCTGCCTGGGGCCGGAGGAGAAGAGACGCCGGTATTGGGGGAGGAGGCATCGGAAGGAGAGTTGGCAGGTGCGGAGTTGGGAGTAGCAGAAGCCTCCGGTGAGGAGGATGGGGAGGAGCTGGAGCCGGTGGGGCTGGATGCTGATGACTTAGGAGCGGATGACTCTGAGCTTTTTGGTACTGGGGCAGAGGAAGGTGATGATGATGGAGTTGTGGGTGAGGCTTTTGGGGTTGGAGAGGCCTTGGGGGAACTCGTCGGAGCTTCCTCAGCTTGGGCTGCCATCACTCCGGCAACGGCAAAGCAAACCAAAGCCAAAACAATAAATTTACGAGCCATTTTTAGTTTAATTGTTTGTGGGTTCTGTGCGTTCTGTTAGGAGAGATGAAAGAGAAAGATGATTCTAAAGATTGCAAGTAATTCTCTAAAGATATATAGAGAATTAACACTGCACCAAAGAATGAGGGGAGGCTTTAGAGATGAGAAGGGAATATATAGGGTTAGGGGTGGGAGGAAAGTTAGGGAAATGTATGGAGGAGGGTTAAGATGGAGGGTGGCAGCTTTTTGCATTTCGATTATTAATATATGGTTGGTTAATTAGTCGGTTATAGGGTAAAGGAGAGGAGAGAGAGGAGGACTTTTGGATGACCGGCCGGATTTGGTGGTCTTGGGGATGATTTGCGCGGGTCTTTTGTATACGAGAAAGTGCCAAACTTGGGTTTTGTATCACAGCCGAAATAGATAGTACTCCAGTACTTGTAACTTAAATTTGATTATTATACAACATCATCCTCGCGGTATCTCATGACATGATCTACTACGTACGTACGTCGTTATATATACATGAGAAATTTATAAACTGTATTCAATCTAGAACTTTTGATCTTATAAATTAGAATATATTATATATATATATATTAATATTAATTAATGGATTTATCTATTGGGCTGGTTTATGATTTGGTTTGATTATCTGAGCGGCCGGCCTAGCTAGCTAGTGATACTAGATACAAATTTAGAACTTATAAATCATGTGTAATTTTATAATATATGAATTGAATATTATAATAATGATATGTGGTTTATATATGCTTATATAAATAATAATTAATATTATTAATGTTTAATTTGTAGGTACGTACGTATCTTTATCTAACGTACTACAACAATATTTATAATATTATGATGAGATCCTTAAGAGAAAAACAAATAATGAATTAGATAGCTAAAAAATAAAAAATGATGAATTCTAAAGCAAATTCAACTTTAATTTTCGAAGGCATAACAATTTTGACATCGTGAAAACGACAAAGAAAGTTCGTGCCGTTTAACACCGTATACTCAATACTGAACTGTACACAGGGCCAGGGGCCAGCGACCAGGCCCCAAGCATTTTGAAGGACCCGGACTGAAAATTGACCCGGAAATCACTTTGAGTTTGCGAGGGAGAAGAGAACGCTCCCTGTCAGACAAAAGACGGCAAACACGAGCTCCCACACACCCAAGTCACAAATTCATGGCAGAGGAACCCGCCCCGGAATCTGGATCCGGAAGCTTCTCCTCCGCCGTTAACGGCGGCAAGTCCCTAGAGGAGTGTCAGGACATGATCAGACGAAGTCTCCGAAGTATGCTCAAGACTTCTCCATTATTTTTCAAATAGAAAATATTAATCTGATACATATAGTCGGGGTTTAGGGTTTTAGGAATTTATGGCGATTTCAATCTCTTTCCTTTTTCTTCCCTCCTGCTGAATACGGGTAGCGAAAAATGGACTGGTTGTTTAACGGACTTCGTTTCTTCATTTTTTCCGTGACAGCTCCGATGGTGAAGTTTCTGAGGGAGCATTTGGAGAAAGCTGGGTGTGTGGTTGGGGAAAACTTCATCAAGGCTGTCCATTGCGACAAGCAGATCAGCGGCGGCTACGTTCGTGGCGAAGGGGTATTATTATTTTGTTATAGTTAAAATTTGCAACTATAATTGGTCCTTTTGTATTTCAGTGCAATTGGGGTTTAATTATTTTAGTTCGCTCAAATTATGGTACTGCTTTCAAATGCTATTTTTTTTTTTAATCTTTCAAATGCTAATTTATGCGTATGGTTTTTAATTTTGAAAAAAGTATGTCATTTGGTACCCCTCTTACATAGCTATTGATTGGTAATTGACTGGTATCTACTTCATCACCGAAGTAGGTATACAAGGCCAAAATGAAGTCTTATCTTCTCGGATGTGATCTTTCTGAAATTGCTTACGTAAAGAGTAGTTCCTTTACAATCCAGATTTTGGTTCACATAAAAGTTTATTATATGCTATTTCTCTGAGTGTGTAGGGGTAATGTGTTGCTATTTTTGTATGGATCTTTTGTAGATTGTGGTGTGTAGTAATCACATGAGCATTCAAGATGAGGTCAATCAAGTGGTGATACATGAGCTAATTCATGCATATGATGACTGTCGTGCTGCAAATTTGGACTGGGCTAATTGTGCTCACCATGCTTGTAGTGAGGTTTGCATTAGTTGTGATGAATTTTTTTAATCCATATGAATTTCTCATTTTTTGTAAAATTAAAAATGCGCGTGTTATCTCCGTGAAACAGATTCGGGCTGGTCATTTAAGTGGTGATTGCCACTACAAACGGGAGTTGCTGCGGGGTTTTACAAAGATAAGAGGCCATGAACAGGTGAGTTTTTCTGTTTTCATTTTAATCAAGTTCTTCAGAAAGAACCTCCATATCTGCTATTCTCTTCTCCTGTATCTGATAGCATTGAATATTTTCTTTTCATCACTTTAGCTATGTTTTCAATTGTGATTCCTGCAAAGACCAAAACACTCAGTTGTAAGATAGCAGTGGAACAGAGAGGACATAATCTTTCATTTACATGGGGAGTTAGGTGTTTCAGCATAAATCTCTTGATTTGACATCACCAGTTACAAATGGAAGTATTCCTAACTAACCCTTATCAAATAAGCATGCCACTGGATACAGTATGCTTAAGTTTAAGGTATGAGAAGCTTACCAGCTTTGTGGCAGCTCAAAGATTCATATGCCAGGCCCAAGTGTTCATTACCTTACAGCAAGTCAACTGGGTATCATATCTAAATTAGGGCATGTGAGGGTGCTCCAAGGAAACTGATTCAACTTTTGGTTAGATCCAACACCGGAGCATTTGGTGTACCTGTGAAGGATGTTTCATTATTGAAGTCAAATTTTCTTCAAGGTCTCTTAACTTAATCATATTAGAACCAGAGGTGGAATTTTATAGTTTATTACCATTCCTAGCAAGGCAGTAGTTACTGTTATGGCTCTATTTGAAATATTGGATTTCAATACACACCCTAGCAAGGCAGTGTTTTTTTTTAGGTCCACCTTTTGATACCAGGTTTCAATCATTCTCTTAGCTGAAGAATTTAGCAATGAGGATTTTAAATACCTCCTTGCTTCAGAGAATAACTTCGGCTGATTGAAAGCAACCTGCATTGCTCCTGGTACAACAATAAGAAAGAATTTTTCCTCATGTTATTGGTATAACCTAAGTGACATCTTTGCTCCCAACCTTAAGGAAATTAAAGCATCTTAACCATATGCTCTGAATACTGTTGAGGACCTAGAAGTACATTCTAATAATTCCCTTGTGTATGCATTGTGCACATGTATATTTGTTTTTTTGTTTTTTTTTTTATAAGTAAGAAGTATGTATATTTGTCATGTACTAAGTTCTTGTTTTATTTAAGCTTTCACTGTTTTGTATTACCAACCATGCTTCACCAATTGATGTGATCTGTTTTCTATAGATGTAGAGAAAAGGCAGGTCTTTTGTAGGGGGACCGCTAGTTTTTTTATTTTTTTGGGTGACCAAAAAGGGAAAAACAGTATAGGATTATTTCATGTACGGTTAATCTTTGTCTACTTGCACAACACATGCCATACACTATGTACTATAGCATATCATAGGCATTCTTATGTAATTAACTTGGTTGCGGGTTTCATTTTGAAGGACTGTGTGCGAAGAAGAGTCATGAAATCAGTAATTGCTAATCCATACTGCTCAGAAGCAGCTGCAAAGGATGCCATGGAAGCTGTCTGGGATGTTTGCTACAATGATACGCAGCCCTTTGACAGAGCTCCCTGAAACTTGCCAATCGCTATTTGCCGATGCCACACCAACTGTCCCTTCCAGTTTTCTTTTAGGAATGGTGTTGTTTCAGACACTGACTTTGAAGGGGTAGTATGCCCTTATTTTTTGAGTTGACATGACATTAGTCAATCAGAAAGCTCATTTGATTTAATGAATTTTTTCCCATCCTCTTAGATATAACTGGAGGAAGCGGATTTTACAATTTTTGAACGTTATGCATTGTACACAAATCATAAATGATTGATGTTATTCGTAATGACAAATTCAAAAATAAGAATCCAGTGAAAAATATGTTTTAATGCTGATGGAATGCTTCCATCATGCAAATGATGCATGTTATGATGATTGGGATGTGCATGTTTCAGTGCTTGTTGGAGTGACAGCTGTCTCTGCTGTGGTTGCTGGGTAAGTCATAATTCATATAAAAGAAGGTTGACAAATCTTTGGCAAGAGGAGACAAAATCAGTTAATGAAAATGTAGGGGCAACAATGAAGTTCTTCCAACTTCACATAAATGGTTCTGTTGTACCATTGGGGTTCCAAAAAAAGATCTTCAGGCAGACATACTATGGTGGTTCAATAGGCATAATTACAGCAGCTTCATTAATCTGCTGGCCTTTTCTTCATGTGTGCTAGTTTGCATTTGTGAGGTTGCCAATCTAATCATCTAGTAATTGATTGGATGACTGGCTGAGCCCAGTCTTCAGTCTTCTGAATGGTACACTTTATTTCAAATTTTCAAGAATGTGGACCACGTGGCAATATCTATTATCTTTATACTCTTTATACACTTGATAGTTTATACTTGTAGAAAGAACAAAAAGAAACCCTAACTAAGCCTCTAAGATTCTTCTTTTTATATTAGCTAGATTCATCTATTCATTATTTAAGTGCATATTTCTTTTTCCTTTATTGATTTATTTTTACATGAGTGGGTCCTTTACTAGTCTTATCTTCTTCATAAAGGTGGCCAGAGTAAGAAGTTTTGCATAGGATATAGGGAGTTGGGAGGGAATAGTATGGCGAGGGATTAACATGAAGGTGGGGGTTGTGCTTAAGATGATAATTTGCCTCTTCTTTCTTGGCCAATGCCACATGATTGCTGCCTTACCACATCTTTCAGGTAGAAACAGATTGCTCTTATTGTGTTGTTTTTACGTTTTCATTTGCATTTTTGCTTGGAACAACATTTGTTAGTTTGCAGGTGTTAAGGGGTTACCAGATTACCGGCTGAAAATGGAAAGAAAACTGGTAAATGTGCAAGAACCGGTGCCTCAGTGGTGGTCCGAGGATTATTCTCTACCTCACAGGCGGCGGCCTGTGCACAATAAGCTGGACCCCTGAGTGAGGCTTCCCTCTCTTTTCCTATGCTGTGATCTCTGTTTGTACTTGTAGTGAGTAGCTACTTGGTTGTTAGCGTTTAATATCTTTTGGTACTGGCTTGAGACATGATTGAGTAAGTGGCAACTCTACTTATGTTAGCACAACAATGAGTAAAGCAATTGGTGAAAGTTCCAGATGGTGGCATTTTAATTGCTCAGTTCTGGGCAATTGAACACATTCAAGGCTCATAAGAAGATTATTCTAGTTTGCAGTTTGGCTGAACTCATTCAAGAAATTTGGTTCGCTGAAATCTGAGGTGTGGTCTTTGATTGCTAACCTCAAGCACACCCATGAAGATTGATGCAGCCAAAGCTCTCACAGGCCTTGACTAGAGCCGGAATATTGGATATAGATACTGAACTTATTAGAATAACCTTTTGATCATCTCTATTGCATAAACATATGTTTGATTGTTAAAAAATGGGTAATACGGGTCCAGATTGTGTCAATTTCGCACAGTTTATTGTTGTCAATTCTCATGACTTGAGCCAGTAGCTAATTTCATTATTCAAATCTTGCATCATTCAATTTGACTGAGCTAGAGGCTAGATGTTGCAAGTCTCATTCACTAGTATACTTAAGTACCTAAAACCTATTTGTTAATTACTTAATTTAACCGACAAATGCCGAAAGAGGGAAATGTACTACTTTATAATGTTTCTGGGCACAGTGGCTTGGCTGCACAGGGATAAACAGTTGTACGTGGTTGCCCATGTTCCAAAAGCCAGAATGTAGATTGGGATTGCATTACCTTTTTTGTGGTACCAAATGCTATGCTTAATTATAATAGAACATCTCCTTTGGACCGTTTTTTATAATCTTTTACTGCTCTATTACCTATGTTGTCGCTGAATATATGTTAAAATAATCTTCAACCTTTCAACTTGCTGAAGTGAAAAGACGCCACGTTTGGTACTCTTGGGAGGAAAATTTGCTTTTCATGGATCCTGCCATGTGCAGCTGGGCACAAGGTGTACCAAAAAAATAAGTATTTTTTTTGGGATAAAAATCGAATGCAACTAAATTATAGAGCATGTTGTTGTAGATAGACATCAATTAAATGCTGATTCACTAGAGGTCTTTATTTTGGGCTCGAGGCATGCCCCCTTTTCTCAAGACTTCTCCTCCGTATGGTAATTTTTGTATATATATATATATATTGCGTATTTTACTGATTTAATTGATCAAAGTAGTTATTTTATATTAAAAATATTATGCAATCAATCACATTAAGGGGCTGTTTGTTTTGGATGAGTGAGTTCAACTCATCTCATCTCGTCTCGTATTTTCAACTCATTTCAACCATTCATTTTAAATTTCAATTTATCTCAATCACTTATTTTATTATTATTCATAATTCATTTCATTTCATCTCATCTCTGAATCACGCCTTCGTATAACGTAAAAATGACTACACGGTTTTTATTTCTCCAAAACCAAACTAATCTGATGGGCTTAGACCAAATTTATATTTGTGTAGGTGAATTTACAAGCTCAAATTTCGGCTCACCTGTTAGATTTGCTTTTCTTCCGGTGTGGTCCATGAAGGGGTTTTTTTTCCCCCTCAATACACGTAATTTTGAAACTAAAAGGTCTAAAGTTCTACGATATTCATTGTTATAAATTCTTTTGATTAATATTAAATCTTTTAGAATCGTCTGCACAAATTCAATATACCTTAAAATGGTATTTCCCCGATCGTTGGAAGGAAACGTGTGAATCCTTACATGTCATTTTGGCGTTCCATTTCTAATCTGTGCAGTTTAGTTTGGATTAAGAAATGAGATGAGTTTAATTTTTTTTAATATTATTATTATTTTAAAATTTTAAAAAAATTAAATTGAAATTTTAAAATATGTATCAAAATTTTAAAAAATTATATTAAAATTGATATTTTAAATAAAAAATTTAAAAATATAATAATAAATTTAAAATGAATTGACGAGATTCCTTTCCTGTAAATCCAAACCGAGCCAAAGTCGATATAAATATATCTTGAGAGAGAGAGAGAGAGAGAGATAGCAGACATATTTGACCACATTCACGCCACCTAATCATTCATTCATTACAATTTTAATTATGATCTTTATACCACTCTTCACGAAAATACAATTGTATTATTCTCTAATTCCAAAAGTCAGTTTTAAAAATTTGACATTAAAGTCGGTTATAATCATAACTAAATTATACAAAAATAATATCATAATCAAACATTTTTTTTTGTGATTTTTTAGATTTATTTTATAATAAAAAATAATTTTATAATTTTACGAATAATATAAAACTACATTAATTGATAAAATTATTTTTAAACCACTTTTAATAGAGTAGGTAAAATAAATTTTTTTATAAAATAAATGAAGAAAGTGTCAAAATCATGTTTTAATGGAGCATGAAACAGAGTAGTTAAAATGAAATCGCTATAATGACTGTTCTTCAATCCGCTACATATAGTGTGGTACTGTTCACAAAGATAAACATATTTTAATAATTTTTTGTGTCTTTGTCGCTCGTCATTGTCACCTTCATCCCGTCGTAATGCCCAAAATCATAAAATCCCCAAAATTGGAAAATTGCAGTGGTGCGAAATCTCCAAAATTGCAGTGTCCAAAATCACAGAACGAAGAGCTTCTGAAATCGCAGAGATGAGCTTCTAAAATTGCCGGAGCAATGGTCCAAAATTGCAGTGCTATTCATGAAATTGTGCTAGGGTTCGGACAAGAACACGAATAACGTGGGATAAAGAGATGTTTCTGAAGGCTATAGCATTACTTTTATATCTAGGGTTACGGGGATTGTAGAGTCATTTATTTAATTAATGTGGGTATTTAAGTCTTTCATTATTAATTCAGTTATTTGGGTCTAGTGGACTGAGTCTGATGTTAACGGGCTTAGTAGTTTGTTATGTGGGTCTCCAGTAAATAGGCTAATGCAGTTAATGGGTTAGTGTTAATTATTTTGATGTTTGTATTTAAAAGAACCGTAGTATTAATTGGAAGGGGATCTGAAAGTTATATATTTACAGATCTGGAAGTGGTGGCTCCTCGAAAGCCATATTATTTCTAATTCATCCTCGAATACCTCAGCTCTTAACAAATTGTAGTGTAATGGTTCGAAATCGTAGTGGATAGACGGGGAAGAAAAGTCGAAGATATTGCTAGGGTTTGGATGGACGGGAAAGAGGAAGAAGAAAAACCTAAAAATGAAATTTTAAATTAATATTTAAATAAATAAAAAAGAATAAAATATGAATATTTAAAGGATATACAGAAAAAATAGATTAATTGATGGATAGTAAAATGTAAAAATGAGTAATTAAAATAATAAAAAAATAAAACGAATTTTCAATCATATTTAATATATATATATATATATATATAAAATCTATTAAGAGTGTTCTAAATAATTTCATTTGTAATTAAAATATGAAAGATGTTGGGGACCGGTCCGGCTGTCTCCAAGCGTTGGGCTACTTTTTGATGAAAAATACATTAAAATAAATAAAAAATATAATAAGATAAAAAATATAATAAAAAATATAATAAAAAAATAAAATGAAGAAAATATAATAAAAAACACAATATAAAATAAAAACAATATAAAAAACATAATAAAAAAATAAAATAGAAATGAAATTTAAGAGGTATTCGGTTTGTCTACAGCCCGCCACCTTCGGTGGGCGGTGGGCGGTGGGCGACACCGCCCACCCCATCGAAACCGGCGGGTTCCAGCGAACTTATCCCTTCAACAACGATTTCTGGTGTGCTCCACAGAGGTTTAAACTCGCTCGCCATTGAAAGGATAAGTTTGTTGGAGCTCACCAATCTCGATGGGTAGACGATGTCATCCACTACCACTAGAAACAACGAACTGTATTTTACACAGAGATCGGTCGATAGGTCCGATCCCCAGGATATTTCTTAAAATATTTCTCCCTTCGTTTTCTGTTTAGTTTTAGTTAATTTTATTTTGACCGTAAAGAAAGGAAAAAACTAAAAAGAGGAGACACCTCACGTAAGAGAAAGACGCACAAACATGGATGAGATCGCAAAGATTTAACATTACACGCATTGTTTTTCACGGAGCGTGTATGGCTTCTCCGCCCCAATGACTCCCTCTTCTCCTCTTATATTCGCTCTTCGCCTTCATCATTCAATCTCACCTCCGCGCTTCCACCTATCATTCTCATCTCTCTCTCGTTCCATGTCTCCGGCAATGGAACCCCAAGAACGACCACAAGTGGAAGCATCATCGCCACGCAGCAACGACTACTCCGGCGATGGGGTTGCTCACAAATCCAAAGTCACCGTCGTCGGTAGCGGAAACTGGGGCAGTGTGGCTGCAAAGCTCCTTGCCTCCAACACCCTTAGGCTCGGCTCTTTCCATGGTATTTGCGCTTTCTCTTTCTTGCTGATTGTTTGTGTTTCAATATGTTGTTTCGTTTTCTAATAATGCAACGTGCTTCTAAACAATATCGGATAAATGTAATTGGCCCGGTGAATTGATTTTCCAAATAGCGTACGACTTGATGTAGAGAATTTTGATTTCTTTTTCCTTTGATACTTTCGTCACTTACCATAAATGGGCGTTTGATGAAATCAAGTTTGCATTTAATTTTCGTATGAAATTCAGATGAAGTGAGGATGTGGGTGTACGAGGAAACATTAACAAATGGCGCGAAGCTCACAGATGTCATCAACAGTGTCAATGTAAATAAATCACATGACTTGCATGCGTCAATATCATCTGTGTTTCAGTATTTCTCGATTGAAATATTTGAGTATCTTTAACAGGAAAATGTTAAATATCTCCCTGGTGTTAAGCTCGGAAAAAATGTTGTTGCGGATCCAGACCTTGAAAATGCAGGTACGATGGGTTTGTTGTCTTTTACAGTGTCGTATTTTACTATAATGTCATATTCATTAACGTCTACAGTTTGATTTTTGGTTTTCGATTGATCACCTGGTTTGTTGTTCGGATGGGGGCATTTACAGTGAAGGATGCGAACATGTTGGTTTTTGTCACCCCGCATCAATTTATGGAGGGAATATGTAGGATGCTTGTTGGGAAAATAAATGGTAATGTGGAGGCAATTTCCCTTATAAAAGGAATGGAGGTCAAAATGGAAGGCCCCTGCATGATCTCTTCTCTCATCTCCCAGAAATTGGGGATTAATTGTTGTGTCCTAATGGGGGCCAACATCGCCAACGAGGTAATTAAGGAAGTTACCAATAACTCTTCATGGGATTCAAATTTCACATGCCATTTCATTGGTCATTGGCTTTTCCTGAAACTAGAGGCTGCTATGCAGATTGCCATGGAGAAGTTCAGTGAGGCAACGGTTGGATACAGAGAGAACAGGCAGATTGCAGATAAATGGGTTCAACTGTTTAGTACTCCCTATTTCCTGGTCACAGCTGTGAGCGCAATAGACACGTTGTTCAGTCAATAAGCATTAAGTTTGTAAATATTTAATAAAAGATATAAAGAACTATAATTTCAATCATTGAAGAAACCTTGACATGAATAAAGGAATTCTCTTTGAATGATCTCTAAGACTAATAGATTATAACATGGCAGAAAGATTAAAGTCAAAGTGCCATTTTCTATACCGGGTATGGATTGTTTGTAATTTTGTAATTTTTTATTTCATAAATAGGTTCAAGATGTGGAAGGGGTAGAACTATGCGGTACCCTGAAAAATGTTGTGGCCTTAGCAGCAGGTTAGTATGTAAAAATGGCTCTTTGTATTATCCTTTTGACAAATTTAATGAGCACTGGAGAACTTAATCACTTACGGTACAGGTTTTGTGGATGGCTTAGAGATGGGTAACAACACAAAAGTGAGTGAAAACAATACTGACTTATCTAGAAGGTATTTAAGCTAATTCTCATTTGCTTCACCATTCATCTCGGCTTGGCTGTTTATTTTTTGCTTAGGCCGCAATCATGAGAATTGGTCTGAGAGAGATGAAGGCATTTTCCAAGTTGTTGTTTTCATCTGTTAAGGATACCACCTTCTTTGAGAGCTGTGGTGTAGCCGACCTGATTACAACTTGCTGTAAGGAAGCTGATAGATTCCTTTAATTCTTCCTTACAGCATGATTTTGATTTTAATATAACCAAACATGTATGGCAGTGGGCGGAAGAAACAGAAAAGTTGCAGAGGCTTTTGCAAAGAATGGAGGGAAAAGGTTAATCTTGCCATTCTAATGCATAGTTTTTTTTTCATAGGTACCATTCTAATGCATTGTTGTCATCTTATAATAAAAAATATCTATGTGTGATTCTGTTCTAAATTGGCTGCAGGTCATTTGATGAGCTTGAAGCAGAGATGCTGCAGGGCCAGAAATTACAGGTTTATATTTGAAACTAACCATAATAAAGTGTTAAATTCCTCTGGACTAAGAATAAAATAAAAATAAATACAAGAGAAAAATGTTCAATGAATTGAACACTTGATCTAGATAATTGCAGCAGTTTTAGGATTAATGCACTTGAGCTAGATAATTGTAACATTTTTAACATGCATAATCTACAGATACTAACAATTAAGCACCTATAAAAAAAAAAAAAAAAAACAAGAAGAGTGCCAGAGAATAAATTAAGTTTAGCTATTGGGATCAGCTTATTAGAAAATTGTTATTTGGATTGTGACTACTTTCTACTTTTCTTCTACTGATCTATTTTTATTTGTTTCTCAAAGGGTGTCTCAACAGCTAGGGAGGTTTATGAGGTTTTAAGTCACCGCGGATGGCTAGAGTTGTTTCCGCTTTTTGCAACGGTGCATGAGATTTGCATTGGTCATCTTCCACCATCAGCCATAGTCGAACATAGTGAGCGCAGAGCCAGATCGTCTCTACTAGATGGTTCTGCCACCCAATATTGCTGACTCTACGTCGTATTTAACAATATATTTCACAAACAGAATTTATAACAGAAGTTCTGTTCAGTTTGACAGTTATGCATCAAGCTCGAAAGAGGGTGAGACTTGAACAAGCTAAAATATTATGCCGGGACAACAAAAGGCTTCACTGTTTCAGTTTGGGATTAGAATGTGAAGGAGCTTCAGGCTGTTTCCATTGAAGAGTAGAGAATTAACCACTTTCAAATTTTCTGTCATGTACTTTTTTTTCTTTTTTCTGTCTGGTACACGTGAATTGTACTGATTATATGTCATGCAGAATGCATTGTCACCAAATGTCAAATTCCTCAATAATATACTATGCAAATCATACAATAACATAAGTGGGATTGATTGGCGTTCTTGATTAAACTCCAACTTTGAAGTGAATAGCTGAATCTTATTAACCAATTCAGGGTATTATTTTCGCCAATTTCACTGACCCGAAAGAGAAATTGCGCCAAGTGAAGCACGAAAGGAATAATAGTGGTTTTGGAAGTGCCCGTTGAGGGGAAGTTAGGGAGGTTGGGGCGTTGGGACAAAGGAAGATGTGACCACAAAAACTAGTGAGTATACTTGAGAAAAGGCTCCGAGAGAGAGAGAGAGAGAGAGAGAGAGAGAGAGAGAGAGAGAGAGAGAGAGAGAGAGAGAGAGAGGAGAGAGAGAGAGAGAGAAAACCCCAAAAAAGTTGGAAATTTTGGAGATCTTATAGAAGTTGGAATCCTGCTTTTTTTGGGCACATTTTATGAGTTCTACCATTTCTCAAGTCAATATATAAACAAATCAGATCCAAGACAGGCTTCTATGTGTTTGGGGTATCAATAATTGAGCTAGCAAATAGATTTTCTTTTGAAATTATGGGTACAATTGACTGAAGGAAAATCTATGCTTGAATTGTTGGTGTAATGACTAAAAAAAATGAAATTTTAAGGAAAAGAGAGGTAATGAACTACTCACTAGGTAATTGAAAAACAGAATCCCATTGTAACGCCATACCCATTCTCATTTTCATACCATAGTTATATAGAACTGCCATAAGCCAAAGCTAACACAGCTGTAAAACCATGCTTTTAGAGAAAAAGAAAGACCCAAATAAATCCCCCACAATACCAAACCCGTGAATGAATTTTACAACTGGTTTATATGAAAAATCATCCAGTTCGTATTCTATCCAGCCGATCGACACTCTTTCGTGCTCTTTCCAGCTGGTGGTCGATGCTTTTTCGTGACTTCTCGTGGCAATCAACGCTTCTCCTAGACCTTTCCACTTGGTCAAACGAGATTCTTAATTTTTCTAGCTTATCGACATTGGTGGACAGATTTTTCATTTTTTCAGGCCTATCAGTGCTCTTCCTTGGTTTCTCTCTCCGATCAGTGCTTTTCCTTGAAACTTCATAAAAATCAGTACTCTTCCTAGGCTGCTCAAACTGGTCTGTGCTTCTCCTGGAACTGTATCTTTGGGAAGGAGACTTCTCAACAGTTGAGATAAATTTCTTGAGATGCCTAATATATTCAGGATAGAGCTCCAAATCGCAGTGGTTTCCTCCTTTAAGCCACAGTGGTTCATACTTCTCCTTGCACAGTTCCCAGAGTTGCTTACCATGGGAGCAATCAACAACTTCATCTGAAGTCCCCTACAAAAGAATAACAAACAGTCAGATTATGAAAGAAATAATCAATACCGGCATGTGGTATAATTCTCACTTATTTTTCTTAGGAGCATCCGGTAAACCCGACTTTTAATGACGAAAAATATATTCCTACTGTCCATGATTTAGAAACATTAAAAATGGTGAAACATATTTGACTAGAATCCCTGCCTTCCAAGTGAAAAATGTTGTTTGTTCTGCTCTACCACTAAAATTTCTCTCTATTGTATTAACTATACGATTAGTGTACATGCACTGAATTGAATGCATACTTAACTATTTTCCCTCGTTGAGTTGTTATTCTCTGATCCCTAGAAGTTGTTCATAAGGGACATGCCAAAAACAAAATTCTTTGAAGAAGCTAGACGTTGTGTCAGCCAGCCAAACAGTAATTTGGAACAGAAACTCAACTAAATCATACCTAAAGAAATGTCAACTAAAGCCCCTCTATGAGAACACTGATCCCACGGTTCTCTCACTGAGGGTGACTTCTTACATACTGGACCATAGCTAATAAACTACGTCTAACTTGCCAATCTTCCAAAACTGGCGATTTGTACTCACCAACATGACAGCTACCTGTAGAAATTCATGGGTAACTCATCTTATAAAACTAGTTCAACAAAAGAGGTTTGCATATTGCTTATAAGCATGTCCAAAACCTTGTCCACAGGCAATGTGAGATTTATTTCTCAACACCTTCCCTCACATGCATGCCAGTAATTTTTCTGGTCCTTGTCACGGGATAAGTAGAGTGGGTCCCCATTCGTCTTGTGACAGGTTCTGATACCATGTAAAAATTTATGGATCTAACTCATCTTATAAAACCGGTTCAACAAGAAAGGTTTGCACATTACTTATAAGCATGTCCAAGACCTTATCCACATGTAATGTGAGAATAATTTCTCAACACTACCTTCTTGTTTGAAATTTGAATTGAACCCCTAACTAGGGCTTCAAGACATGTGCAGCACCATGTTAATCAGACTTGATTGAAAAGAATAGGACCAGAGAAAAAAAAAAAAAAAAACCCATAGGATGACACAAAAGTTGAAATTGGTGATAAACTAAGATTGTATATATTCACTCCGCAGCATAAGTTGGAAAGGTAAATAATATCAAAATGTCTCAAGCACAAGCAAACAATATTTCCCCAATTTATGTTAACTTCCACTGTATCAAATTATATTTTGATGTGAAATAAGCAGCATATATAAAAGAAGAAATAAAATCCTGTCTCATACATCTAAAATTAATATGATGATGATATTTAGCATGTGCAATTATAAAACAGAAAGTTTTAGATTAGCATACTTACATGAATGATAAGAATGGGACAATTGACCAGTGGGATTTTGTCAATATTCTGCACTCAAACAACAGAAAGCAGTATCCTATTAGATTAAACCATTCATTAATGTATTGATCAAGCCTAATAAATATAAAAGGAAATCCAAACAGAATTATATTACCTTATAAATGTCAAACCAGTATGTACGCTTTACAGGATACATGACCCTTAAGCCAGAGAGTATGGGACTATGCAGAACAACAGCTCTTAATTGAGGCAGTCGAGCTGCAAGGTCCAAAGTGGGGCCACTACCAACAGATTGCCCATAAAGGATGATATCTTCCTGCTTAGTACCATAGCTTTCCTCAAGACACTTGTATGCAGCTTCAATATCAGCATATGTATTCTGCTCACTAGGCTGCAAGGCAGAAAGAGATGTTTTAAGATGATACTTCCAATATTGATCACTATTGCCACATTAGTTACAGAACAAGGTAGATACGTATAAAAAAGAAGTTACAGAACAAGGTAGTTTCGTAAACAAAAATTTTCATATTTCCAACAAACCTTTCCAGATGATTGCCCATATCCAGAATAGTCATACCTGCACAAAGTTACCCATCTGTATGAGAAAGCTGCTATTTTTATGCTTTGTCAGACACTTCGTCTCCAGATAAGACATTTGTACATAGTATAACTCATCAACAAGAATATCATAAATACATCTAATAAGAAACCCATATTTAGAAACTCGTGGACCAATCACACCATAATGTACTCGATACTATTTTTTTTTATTGGCACCGGGTGTCCGGAACAACGTCCCGAAGAAGTCTGGGGGTGCATAGATCCTCGGCAAGGAGTTTTTTACAAGTGCACCTCGGTTAATTTAATGGAAAAAGTCTCCAGTCCGATAACCCCTGAAAATTGTTTCCACCTAAAGGGATTTGAACCTTAGACTTAGGGGGAGCATACCCCTAAGTTCAAAGCCTTTACCACTTGAGCCAGCCCCTAAGAGTTTAATGTACTCGATACTTGGGTATGGGGTTGCCCGTCCACACCAGACAACATGCACAAGGTAGTAATTGTGCAGTAACACATAATTATCTAGTTAACACGCGAGTCCAGAATGGGAGGTTTAGTGTGAGCCCACAAAAGGGGAGTGAGTATATTGTTCATCACGGTCACAAAGCTCTGCCTCCCAGGCACTACCCACCATCTTTTGTTGAACTTATCAAAAAGAGCCAGAACCCACTCCCCAATTCTGGCAGTGATCAATTGATCAGCCTACGATGCAAACTGCACGATCACTACATAGTACATAGAATTACTGCGGAATTCACAAAGAGATGGCACGTGTTTACTTCGGATGCGGGAAAAGGTAGATCAAACGAAGAAAATACAACACCAAAACTACTAAATTGATTTATATCTCAATAACGCAACTCAAGTTATACGAAATTTTAATTCCAATCAAGCTAAATTAATCACTCTAGAACTAGAAATAACCAACTGAATCTCAATTTTTAGCTAATTGTCAACAATCCAAGCTTAACGTACAGAATTTTCTCTTACAAAACCAACGCAGGACCCAACCAAAATCCCCCACAAAGTTCCTAGCAAACCACGTCTTAGACCTAAAACTAGCAAAAAAAAACCAATTAGCCAAACTTAAAAATCAGCAAGAACAAAGCAAGGAGAGCCCAAAATTTTACGGCACCCAGATGCCAAAACTAACCAAGCAACGAGAAAAAAGCACTAAGAAGTTCAAATCTCGCATGAATAGACACAGGGAAAAAGACAGCAGCAAAATTCAGAGTACCCCATGAGATTAACGCGGAGGTGGATGCTCAATTCAATGAAGAGTTCGTACATCTGGCCCAGATCGGCAGCGTTGCCGTGAGAGTAAAGCAGAGTAGAGGTAGCCATGGGGTGCCGAATGTAGATGGCAACAATCTCGGTGCCACGGCGAGTCGGCAACTTGAGAACCTCGACGTTTTCGCGGTGGGGAAACGGGCTGAGAAGCAGTAGACCCGTGAGGTCGTCCTTGACCAGCTTGTACGAAGGTGGGTTCGGCGGGAAGAAGGCAAACTTGGCCGCCATGGACGACGTCACCCCACCCATCTGTGTGTTTATATGTGTGTGTGTGTGTGTGTCTCTCTCTCTCTCTCTCTCTCTCTCTCAGTTCTGTCTTGCCTGGAAGTTTCTAATCTTCGTTTTTCTTTTGTTAATACACTAAGACTGAAGCGGTTCAGATCGACATTCTACTTTGCATCTCTCTTTTTGTTTCTCTTCTCTTTTCCAGAAGATGAAACTTTTTGCAATAAGAAAAAGACAGATAAAGAAGAAAAAGCTTCGTGTTTCTACGGTGGCTGTTTGAGAGGAAGGAGAGAATTAGACTAAAATAGTCCACACTCACAGTCACACAGAGAGAGAGAGAGAGAGAGAGAGAGAGGAGGGGGGGATAGTTATCTTTGCTTGCTTGATAGCTTTTGCCTTTCTTTTTTTTTTTTCCTTTAATAATGATAGATAAAATGAGATAATTTAAAATAATAATTAAAAATAAAATAAAATATTTTTAATATTATTATTATTTTAAATTTAAGAATTAAATTATTTATCATATTTTATATATAAAAAAATTTAAAAAAAAAAATTAAGACGACTTCTCATTCCAAACATCACCAAGTTGCACTTTGGATCACACTAAGCATGGAATGATGATGGAAGTAGGGTCGGACTCAACTCATAACATACAACACACCAAAGTTTGCTTCTTTTTATTTTTATTTTTTTGAAAGGAGTTTGCTTCTTTCTTAATTCTTATTTTGGTACCGTTGAACCCGTCATGTGCATAAAGTAAGTTGTCTATTTGGAGTCTTACACGTACATTGAGGTTGATAATTCGATCCGAATTCATTAGTTTTTCGAAAAAGAAATGTAAATGTTATGGTGTAGGGAAACTGTTGAGCTGAAGAGGGAAGGGAATGGAATGGAAGGGCATGTTAGCAAAAGGATTGAGAGATTCAAGAGAGTGGAATGATATTGATGATAACAAGCCTTGTTCCTCCCAAAAACAGTATACCAAGGAAGTTAATTCTCTCTATTTATCCAATAATATTCTATTTATTTAACTACATGTGGACTCTGATGGCCATTTGGAGATTTACCAATTACCATGTTAAGACATGTTTTACTAATTTTTAAAGTCCAAGTGAAACTGAAAGCCAGCTGGGAATGTAATAAAATGTAATAGATCTGGTTTATAGCAATCCTTTGACGTCTCCTTGAAGTTCTCACAAGTAAATAAAAATGTAATAGAACTGTTCTGGACATAAAAAAATTATACAAAAATAAATTCACAAATAGACGTAACATCAAATGATGCATTAGTTCTACTTTATATTAAAATTAGTTTTATAATTAAACGTATTGAATCAAACCCGTCAGTTTATTGATTTACTTTTATGTAATTTATTTGTGGTTAAGGTATTTCTCAAAATGTAATAGGGTTCTAAAAGTGGTGAGACTCATCTTGACATTCCAGGTTGGCTTCATTAGTAAACAAAGATCCAGCTTGCAAGGTAGAACTGATGCTTCCAAGGGAATACAGAAGGGACGATAGAAGGCCAATTTCTCTGCCACAATATAAAAGCTAAAATCGCGAGTAGAAAATGTAAAAAACGACACTCTTCCTTCATTTCAATCCTCCCCTGTACTTATGAATGATGGCAAAAACAAAATCATTCTTAAAATATGGACATGAACATGAACACATACACACCAACATGATTGGGATCTTACTGGAAGAACTCCTAACCAGATATGATGCAGATAACAAAAGATTGATCCAATGAAATTAGCACCACCAGAGCAAAAAGTTTACGAGAGATGTATAAAATAAAATATTATATTGTGGTTTAGTCAAAACTAATCACTTTGATTTTCTGGTCTACCAATATCAGGTAGGACCCCCATACATAATATATATAATTATTTGTAGAGAGAGAGAGAGAGAGAGAGAGAGGCAACAAACCATGATAATAGCCACACCTCATGGACCCTAATTTAAGGACTGTGGTTAGAATCAAGGTCACAAGACAAGCACTAATGTTGTAGGTACAATGACTTAATAACAACTAATGTAGAATTAAAGGTGACTGAATAATGGGATGTCTGTGTCTTCATGTGGTCCAAAAAATTAAAATTTAATCAAATGAAAGAGAAAGATGTGGTGGGTCTCACTCACCTTAACTCTATCTTCTTGTTTTGGGATTGGAGGAGGAGACATGTCTGTTGCCCACAGCAGAACTGTTTGAAAATGACTCACATGATTTATATTATTATTATATATATATATATCTATATCTATATATATATTCGGGTGGTTCCTATGGTTCTACTTTCTGAAAACAAATGACAGAACTATGTCTAACCCACCAAAGAAAACCCGTGAGAAGGTTTTAGTACTTACCTGGGGTGATCAGAATCAGATTAACATTTCAGAAACCTGCACTGTCATTGTTCCCGATGACACGTATTGTGTGAATCTACTATGGTATGGAGAATGAGTTTGAACATTGAAGAGAATGTGAGACTCAGAAACTAACGGGATAAAACACACGTCTTGTTTGCACAGTTATTTAGATTATTCTGATTTTATATAATCCATAAGATCTACTTTATAATAAAAATAATTTTATAATCTAACAAAACACATCAAATTATATTAATTTATGAAATTATTTTTATATAATTACTTTATAACTAGAATATTTTTCATGATATTAAAAACCATCTTGCAAATAGGGGTGTCCTAACACAAGGGAAAAAAGGTTAAAAACTCTGAGGGCTGAGTTTAATATGGAAGAGCACCCAATTCTGTTAGGGTGGCAGACGCAGTTGGTGCTGTGGTACTTGTCGGCACTGAGCAGATCTAGTTTGACTGGGTCCCGTCAGTAACGACGAGGGGTTGTCTCTCTTCTATATCAAAGTTCGCTGGTGCCAAGATCGTGAGAAACGTGAGCGAACGAGCTCGGAAGAAATGTTTTCATTTTTTATTTTTTTTTCTATTGGTGATGTTCACGTGAAACAAAGGAATAAGGTGATGTTTGTTACTAAAGAGTAAAAATCACCGCTTTCAGTTTTCCGCCCGATGGAGATGGAAATCCCAAATGCGGAGTCGACTGCGATCAATGAGCCATAATTTGGAAAGCTGATACTCTGGGTCTGAGGTTTTCTTGACCCCAAAAACACAGGTTGGGCTTCTCTACATGGCCCAAACAAGTAAACAGGTTTTTTGAGGTTTTGCCAGAGATGTTCCAATCGGTTTGGTTCGGAAGAGGTCGGGCCTACTTCTACTTCTACGGCATTTTGCAAGACCTAATGGGATCGTGGCTGTCCAGAATTTACATGTTATGACAGGCATTACAATTTTTTAAAAAGAAAAAATTATTTGAAAGTATTAACAGACCACAAGCAAGCAAAGTCCTCTCGATATCCACCTTCCCCAAACTCAATAAACAAGTCATTTTCAAGTCACAAACAAATACCAATAAAAGAAAAAGAAAAAATGGCACTACCAAGGCCAGTTTTCTTCACAGCAGCATTGAATCTTCATTTTCCCACTCTTAAGTAGCTAAATAGCCCTTAGAATCACAGCCATAAATCAACATATTTCACATAGAACAAAGATCTATTCTCATACCTGATATAGTGACAGAAATTCCAAGAGTTCCAAATCAGAACAATCATCGACAAAATCCTACTCAGTGACCTGCCTTCTCGCTAGATGCTAGGTATCATGATCAAATAACGCTTATTCAACATATTTTTCTCAGCCTTACCTTTTATTTTATTGGTAACGTCTCTTTCCCAGACTTACTAAAGAAGCAACTGTATCTTTCTACACTTCCCTCTGTAATCTTCAAACTGGTAAAATTATAACAAATTTTACAACTATGCTCACTTTTATGAAGTTGACTGATGGCCCAACTAGAGTAGGGCCATTTTATTTTCCTCTCTTGATTGATCTACAATCTAATTTACTTATTATAATCTTCATTCTGAATAATTCTTCAGGACTAGAATATTACAACTGTTTGGCTGATCTTAATTCACAACAAATCTTTCGAACCGTCACAACCTTGGTTCAATGTCTTCTACAAGTTTTATGCAAAAGACGTGTACATTTAGATTATAAGCGTATATCTTTGATCTTAGAATGTCACAAAATAATCAACAGTCCACATCAAAGGGCTCAAACAGAAAAGAGTAACGAATAAAGGAGATGACTTTTTCATAGAAAACAGGGCTTCTCAAGCATAAACACTCGATTCCTGCCATTATCGTTCAAAAAACGCCTAATATATTATCCTAGTCGTGCATTTGTTACTGAAAAATAAATCACGTCCAAGCTAAAAGTAGAAAAAGTCCCAAGCTTTGCATTAACAGTTCTGAGTTCAACATAAGCAGACATGCTAAAGTGCAGCATCAGGACAGCAGGAGGAGAAATGCAGGGGTCTCTACACCTAGAGGTCTAGTTCTAATCTACAACAAAATCAACCTTTAGATCAACTGATCAGTAAAGCCACGTTCATAATTTCCAAATAAATAATTCTACAATCCAAAAAAAAAAAATAGCAATATACTCCACAACCAGGATAGATGAACATCAACCAGGATAGATGTACTATTCCACAACCAAAAAAGAAAAAATAGCAATATACTCCAAAACAGTTGAAAATTAGACAGGTTCCCGAGTAAAATGAGCACCAAAAATTCTTCATTCACAAGGAAGCCTGCGCAAAGATGACACGCACATATCGAGAAATGGTCCAAATTCTTAATATTTTACCGATTAAAAAAAAGAAAAATGTAAGAATACAAAATCAACCAATCTCTTCCAATATTTAGCCTAAAGAAGGCCAAAGTAGTCGTTTTCAGCATCAAAACACTAAATTTCAAATTAAACAAGTTAGCGAATCTGATACCGTCCTCAAAACATCATCAAGTCTCACCATAGAAAAGCACCTAAGTCTGCCTCCTGAGACGCTTCCTCAGTTTCTGGTACTTGTGCTTGTTCATCTTTCTCTTCCTCTTCTTCTTCACACTATCCGCCCAGACGGTCCCGCAATCACCAAGCGCCGCGTCCTCTGCCTCGGACGGGACCGACAAACTTGAGCAAATCGGGTTCAAGTAAAACCCAAATGGGAAGCTCGGGTAAATCCTCGAAAACTCGGAATGGGTCAAGCTCTCTGCTTTGGGTGAACCCAGAAACGGGGTTGGATCAGTGGGTTCGATGAGACGGGTCTGGGAAAAAATAAGAGATGCTGTAGGATTCGGGGCTTGTGGATTTTGCAAAGCGGCGATGAATCTTGCGGCTGGCGATTTTCTGAGGAGCTTGTGGAACCCTGAAGCCATTGAAATCGAGGAAGGAATGCCGCCGCGGGGGCACCCGTGGAAGGAGGAATGGGGGGGGGGGGGGGTGTTGATGGTGAATTGCGATGTTATGTTCTGATTAGGGGATGCCGTCGCCTTAAAGGAGACTTACGGAAGTGTTTGTTAATAGGGATCTGATTCTCATTTTCTATGATCATAAAAAATATGCGACAAAGTTAGGGCTCTGACTAATTTGAGAAATCTCATCTCATCTTAATAATCAAATTAGGCAAGGTTTAATCTTTCAAATAAGAAAAAACTAGGGAATGCTGAAAAAAAAAGGTAAATTTTCATTTTTTTATTATATTTAAAAACCATTATTAATAAATTTATCAAACATACCATTCTTTTAAAATATGCTTTTAAACTTTTAAAAATACTTCTTAAATGTTCAAACTCAAACTCATACAAGCACTTGACATCAAGCAGTTAAGAATGAGAAAGAAACTTTGAAGCCAAGAAAATAAGGCAGAGATAAGAAAGAAAAATATAATGCAACAGTGCATATATATAATATAAAATTCAATAAAGTTTGATTAAAACACACAATATTGCAGACTTTTATTCATACATAGCATCAAACCGAGAATATTATAAGTGGACAGAAAGTGGCCACTGATATCACACTGAAATCATACAACAGAAAGGATTAAAAAAACTTGGAAAAAAGGTGCCCTTCTTATTGTGAGCTAGCAGCAGCATGCGGATATAGATATAGCCAAAAGGAAATGCAGAGGCACTACTCCAGAATATTGCTTAGAATGCCCTCATCATGGCAGCAGAGGAAAGTAGTGTATTTCTCCATGCTGCGGTGACACTGAGGGCATCTCATGCCTTCCGGGATCCTTCCAGCAACATGCGAGAACTCAAAGCGTGAGCAGGGGTTAGAAATACCACGAAGCATGTCATGGTGGTTCTTGAAAGCCAAATCAAAGCCATGCAGAGCAACATTCTGCTTCCATGAATCATACTCCAACAAAGTGGGAAGCATTGTGTTTCCATGCCCATTTACTACAACGTTTGACCCTTTGCTTAGAACAGCCCAACCACCTTCTCTGTCATAGGTAAGCAGCTTCTTGATCTCCTGCATCATGGGATCGATGTGGTCGTCAGCCTTGCCTAGTTGAATCTTGGAGAACAACATGCTTTCAAGGCGTGTCCAGAAGAACCATATCATGGTTAGGTCTTGCCAACAGGTACTCAGCTTCTCTACTGTGATGGTCGCTATGTTTCGCCGGACTTTTTCCCTTTTGCTACCTTTTCCAACGTACACCATCTCTATGGGTATTTTTGCTGCCACCGAAACAGCTCGTGCTGCGTTTGTAAATTTTCGAATCCATTCAATGTCATCCCCTCCATACAAGAAAATGTATTTTCCTTCTTTAACCTATTCAATCAAAAAAGAAATTAATGCATGCACAAACCTCGAGTATTAATAAAAGAAAATTGCAAATATACTTTACTTACCCAGTTCAGTACGGTTTGGTCAATGCCATCCACTAACAGCTCAAGCCTCCAAGTCTCATCCCTCCAAAGAGCTTCTTCCCTCAAGCTAGTGAAAGGGAAGGCATTACTTCCCCAAATCCACATCATGTGGATTGCATTAGGAGATACCACTCTTCCTTGAGGGTCTAGCACCACAAGAATTGGCTTATTCCTGAAGTGCCACTTTTCCCTGATGAACCTGGTCGCCGCCTTCCCTATCAAGGAAGGGTGGTAAACCGAGTACCATGTCATGCCAGACTGCAGAGTCTCAAACTGTTTTTGGATAGGATCTGTCCACTGGATGGAACGATCCACAATTGGGATCCACACAACCTCATAATGAATGTCTTGCCTCGTTGTGCGGAGCGCCCTGGACTCACTGTAAATTTGTTCAAGAATCGCGAGCTCGTCTTGGGAGATGTCAAGGGTCGAAATGAGCAATACCACATTCTTCCTCCTAAGAGCCTCTATGTTAACCTGTTTTTACAAAATAAAAAAATAAAATAAAAAATAAAAAATTACTTCAACTAACATTTTAAATACATAATATAGTAGTAATAAATTATAGGAATCGATCATATGTTTAAAAGAGCTAGCCCACCCTTTTCTTGGAGGAACAATCTACAAGAGGCTGCAGATCATCCTTAGGGTAAATCAATGCCTTGAGAGGCTTTATGTTGTCAATGTGCGTCATCTCAAAAATACTGACAAGCGTTTGGAAATCTTCAATGTCCCTTTTCTCCTCTGCATTCAATTTTTAAATGTTTCATAAATATGCAGTTATTTAATGGCATATATATACACTTTCATGATCATCATCCACATACGCTTGGTACAAAAAAAAAAAGGCTTTTACCTATGTATTGGTAGCATGCTTCCAGCTGCTTCTTGAGATGATCTCGTATGGTTTTCAGCTTGTGAGCTAGGGTGGATAGCTCCCATGATTCTGTGCCGGATGTCACAAACCTGAAATCAACATATAGCACCATTAATTAGTATTTAGTAGTTAGGATTGCAATTATGACTATTTTTCACTGGTTTTTATGAAGTAATATTAAAAATTTCTCAACATATTACTTCATAAAATCCAATTAATTTCAGGGATTTGAGGAAGGCATATTGAGATGGATAGTAAATTAAACATACTCGTAACCCAAGCTAGTGAAGCTAGTAATTTCAGCTGCGCAAGCCACAGTACTCCTTACGGTCCAGTAGACAGCTGTTGGAACTTGTGCCAAGGCTGAGGATAATGCAGGTACATCTTGGGTGATATAAATGGATGGCAGTTCTTTAAACTCAACGACACAACGGCTCACTTCCATTATCGCCCTAATTAGATCATTAAGTGCATCCAATCGGGGTTTTAATTTGCTTGCATGCTCAAGGAGGCTCGGGACCTGCCTCAGAAGCGCCATTGATTTGGCAAGGTTGTTGGTTGAGTAAATTTGGGCAAGGAGCCAGAATTCTCCATAGTTCAAAGCAAAAGCTGCTACGGCCAGCACTAGCTTAGCATCCCATGCAAAGGCAGATACCATGTTAAATATTGAGAGTGTCGTTTGGTGTGCATCGCCACTTGAAGCCTTATATGCTAGCTGAAAATTCATAGATTTATTTACACAAATACTAATAAATGATATATGCAAATTACTAATTTGTACGTGGGGAAGGAATATTTAAGCATATATATATGTCATGTTTCATGAATGATGCTCATGTATTTGTTAATTTGTGAGAAACATATATATGCTGATGATCTATATATATCATAAATTTGTATGACCTCGGAAGCAATTCGATCAATTGTATAAGACAGAGCATCAAGCATGACAAGGAGATTGGCCTGGTGGGTCTTGTCCTCCAAGTTTTCAATTTGTGCTTGCGTACCCTGCAATAAGATATGAAAATAAGGAAGATACAAAGTTATAAACTCATTCATTCATTCAAATAAGATAGATATAATATATATATATACATCTGTTGCATTAAGTTTGTTGATGCTTCTTTCTTTTATTTTTCCTGAACATTTGTGTGAAGGATTAGTATATTTACCGTTGTAATGATGCCTTCAACAGGTATAGTGGCACGACTAAGAATGTCCTCAACAATATAAAGAAGGGGTCTGACATCAACTTCCCGTCCATCTGGATTATGGGTTTCCTGAATTAGCTTCACCATGAGACTGTCATCGGACAATGATATCATGCTTCGATCACCTCTGATCAGTTGCTGCGAGGAACTAGGTGCGAACATGCTGCCCAGGCCTTGTTTCTGCAAAGAACCCAGTTGTTGGTTGGGCTGGAAACTACCCAATTGGCTTGGTTGCTGCAATGAACCTTGGAAAACATTGCTGGTCAAACGAGGTTGCTGTAAAGTACCAAGTTGGGTGGGCTGCTGCAAAGAACCCAATTGTTGGGTGGGCTGCTGATATGAACCCAACTGCTGGGTGGGCTGCTGCAAAGAACCCAATTGTTGAGTGGGCTGCTGATATGAACCCAACTGCTGGGTGGGCTGCTGCAAAGAACCCAATTGTTGGGTGGGCTGCTGATATGAACCCAACTGCTGGGTCGGTTGCTGAAACGAAACCTGCAATGGATTGTTAGCCCGAGTGGGTTGCTGTGCAGAACTAGCAATGTTGGATTGCTGCAAAGAACCAGTTGGCACCTTGCTCTCCATATTGTGCAAGATACAAAAAACACGAAGAAGAGTTCAAAGCTCAAGATTTAGAGGTAGAGGAAGAGGATATGGCTTGTGTGTTTGTTTCAATTTTGCGGGCTCTTTATATAACCATTAGAAAGAGAATAAAGTTCATTTGTATTAACTTCCTTGCTTTCATTTTAGTTTTCCATTGTCTGTGAAGGGGAAGCCTAGCTTTGGATGGTGGTCCCCATGTCTCAAGGCTAGCTTAGCATATTGACAAAAGTATATTGGATTGTAGAAACATTTATTTTGTCTGAAGATTAATGTTTTGACCATTGGCAACCAATAATCCCTAGAGTTAGAATATGCAGTATCATTGGGTTCAATGGATCATGGCCATCAATTGTAACCAATGAGAAACATATTGAAGGCCAATCTTGTCGTTCGCTTCCTTACTTGATTAATTTTATTTATTTTTGCTTGTATTGGTAAAGCTTTAAAGGGAAAGAAGGATTTGATTCCTTGCCTTTGTTCGTTTTTTCTTTTTGTTTTTGGTATATGTAGATTTGAAGATTTGATTAGCCAATAAAGCAAGATATTAATGGAGGAGCAAATCAAACTTTAACCCTTAAACACATACTCCCCAGCTTGCATTATGTACCTCCAAAAGGAACCGTGGGGCCAAATTGATATGCTTTTTGGTCATACGCAAGCATGGATTTGGAAACTCTGGATAACATTCTTTTGGTGTCAAAACCTGCCTTAATAACTCCAAACAATTGTGTGAAGACTTCAAATTAATTAGTGATCCCATGCCTTTTGGCCGTTTCTAATTTAGATAAGCAAAATACTACTAAATACTTTTGTTTGGCTTGCCTACTTTTCTTCATTCTGCAAACAAAAACTGAATGTCATATATTATATGCATGTCCTTTCTTTGAACTTTACAACACCTTAACAGATAGAGTCCATATTACAGTCAAATCCAGTTTGGGTTTAGACGGCCTAATAATACAAAGCCAAAAAAATAAAATAAAAAATCATTTGGAATGACTCCTTGATGTGGTATGAGCGGGTAGTCCTTATAATTTGCCAATTAATTGGGTAGGCTTATTGGGGCAGTATGGCTTCTACTTTTTGTTCATTATTCCTTTTCACATTCTTGAAATCATTTCAACCTTCCTAAGAGTTTGACACGAAACTTGCTTAAAAATCATCAAATATGCTCAGGTTTTTTCATAAGCAAAGTTGATTCTAAGCTTTGTAAGTATGGTAATCAGGTTCGTTCTAAATAAATATGTGCTTTACTCTTAGCCTGTGTTATTATGTATTTTGTCTAAGGAGGCAGAGCATCTGAGCATCCTTCTTCTTGTTCTCTCTCAGTGCTCTCTCTCATGTGCTCAAGGGGAACATCCATTCGATGATGTTAGGCAAAACAACAAAACGTAAATAAAGGAAGGTGAGTACATCTTTTAGACTAGAAAGCTTGCTATCTACATCATATAAGAAAATGTTTAAATAGTAATCCTAATAAGGATTGATGAATCTGTTGGAAATATTTTCAAAATAGTATATTATATATTATGTTTATTAATATATTTTGGGAATTTATTTTTGAAAGTTATGAATTATTTTGGAAAGATAGAAATAAGGAAAATTGATAAAGTTATTACTTTTGTATATAATATATTGGGTGCCGCTTCCCAAGGACCGCCCAGGACTTGGTTCGATCCTCCACTCCATCAAAAGAGAGATTTTTGTTGATTTAATGCTCAAGAGGCCAGAGGTGTAACTAGTCCGGTTCGGTCCGATTTTGGATAAAATTTAAACCGAATCAGTACCACCAATTTTCTATTTTTTAAAATCGGTTACGCACCAATTATCCTTTAAAATCGATAGCACTGGTTTTACCGGTTCCAGTCCGGTTTTAAATTAGTCTATATTAGTTTATCATACTATTAATATATATATATTAGTATTATTTATAATGATTAAAATAATTATATATTAGTATTTGTTACAATAAGTTTAATTTTTAATAATTATATCATTGATAGTTATAATTATTATTATTAGTATTTGTTCAAAAATAATTGTATTAGTATTATTATATCATTATTTCATGTGTAATTATTTAGTATAATAATTTATATATAGACTTAAAGTATATTACTAATAGTAATATAGTATTATACTATTAGTATTAGGCCATAAAATATAAATTGTAACTAATTTATATTATATACTAATGTATAACATATTATATATGATTAAAAAAATATTTTATATTATATATCATATTAAAAAAATTAATTTAAAATATATATATTATATTAAACCGGTCTGGTCTAGTTCTAAAAAGTTTAAAACCGGAATCAAACCGGTACCTACCGGTTTTAACATTATGAAAATCGATTCCAAATCGGTGTCTACCCAAAACCGGACCGATTCCACCAATTCGGTCCGGTTCGATCCAATTTACCAGTTCACCAGTTTTTTCTTACACCCCTACAAGAAGAGCATACGGCCAGCCATGCATTGTCATGCTTGGCTTAATGGGTGCAACTCACACCAAGGGGTGCGCACAAGGCACTGGAGGACACTTAGTAGGCGTTCATGCGTTGTCACACATGGGCAAGGGGCGCAAGGCTTGAAAAATAGGAAAATTTTATTATTATGATTTATTCATTTTGTAAAGAATAAATTTTTAATTTCTTGGTTGAATAGTAAAATCTAAAGGTGTTCGGAGTCTAATTTCGTTTATGCATAACACAATTAGTCAAACAGGACTTGTTTCGAACTTCATTATATCTTAAAGGCAAATTTACTTATAATCCGAAAGCATACCGTCATTGGCAGGGGGAAATATTGTTTTAAAGAAAGTGACATTTGTAACGCGCCTTAAAACAAACTCCCACTATTTCTTGTTTTGCAGCCAATTTGCACCAACACAATCTAGATGAGAAAGACTTGGTCGTCAAGTGTGTTGTTGCTTCTGTTGTTGTCTGAATTAAGAGATGAGAGGCTATGGGGTTTGTTATATTCTTCTATACAAGCAGCAAGAGGAACTGATTTGCCAACTTGTTAAATTAAACTTCTCTTCTTTGATTGCTTCATGCGATTATCCTTGGTAGATAATTTGAATTTGTATTATAAACGATAAGCAAACACACAGCAAGTAAAGATCTGTGAACACTTGCAGTTTTCGGTATGAAAACATATTTTCTTGAATCTTTAACAAAATCTACAACATGTCTGCAATAGAAGCATGATGCGATCTTAGTATAATGTGGTAAGTGTGTAGTACAAGTGTATGTGCCTGTTTATTCGTTGCAACATTGATACATGATAAACTTCTCCATCGTACGTCCACACTCTGAACATACCACTCTTTCCGGTGTCCTCCCAGCAGTACCCGGTAGCACAAGGCGGTTGCAGCGATGTGGGGTTTGAAGCTTCGTAAGGTGGTCTCTAATTGCTGGCACAATACCCTTTAGTTGTGCTTGCTCTTTCCACACATCATACTGCATCAAGCAATTTAAAATTGTGCTCCCTTTTGCTCTAACAATCTCAGCCGATCCTCTGCTGAGCAAGGCCCATCCACTCTCACTGCTATCAAAGCTAAGCAATGTCATAATCTCTTGCATTATACTATCGTTCTCTACATTTATTCCTAGTTTCATCTTAGATTGCCACATGCTTTCTATCCTCACCCAGAAATGCATAACAGAAGTCATGTCCTTCCAGTAGTTACTTAGTTCTTCTACACTGATGGTTTCAGTGTTCATTCTCACACGCTCTTTGGGGTTACTCTTTCCAACATAAACCATCCCCAATGAAATGCCAGTAGCTTGTGCCATATAACGTGTGGTTGTCGTAAGCTTTCGGATCCACTCTATATCGTCTCCACCATAGATGCATATGTATCTTCCTTCTGATATCTGATTGGAGCAAGGAATTTAGCATTTTAACTTTGGGGGTTAAAAAGCACAATGCACACTAAGACATTGATGTCATGTAGTGGCAACAGTCACACAAAAATTCATGTCTATGATGTGACTACTATAATTATTCAGCCAAAAAATAAAGATAGGAAATATCTCATACATGCATGTACATGTGAATCAGCCATGAATATGCAGACATGAATGATAATGATTCATTGTTATAAAGTAAGTACCCAGTTCAAAATCGTTGGATCAATGTCATTCACCAATAATTCAAGTCTCCAAGTCTCTTCCCTCCATAGAGCATCCTCCCTAGTGCTAGTGAAAGGGAAGGCCATACTCCCCCAAATCCACAACATGTGGAGCGCATTTGTATTTACAACCCGCCCCTGTGGGTCTAGCACCACAAGAATTGGCTTCTTCCTGAAATTCCAGACCACCTTTATGAACTTGATCACTGCTCGCTCGATCAAGGAAGGATGGTGCACGCTGTACCATGGCATTGTTGCTTGCAGATTCTCAAATTGCTTTTGCCTAGTCTCAGTCCAAGGGAAATCTGGATCTAAAATTGGGAGCCACACAACTTTGTATTGACTTTCCTGCTCTATTGGAATTTGTGAAACCTTCTTGTATATCTGTTCAAGAATGGTAGGTTCTTCTTGCAACATGTCGAGGTCTGATATGAGCAGTAAAACATTTTTTCGCCTTAGAACATCAATGTTAACCTGATTTTGTCATATACACATTTGTTAGGAACTGTAAGATGAGAATATATGATATACCTTCTTAATCTGTATCAGGGAGTTATGTTTGAGCAATATTAGACACAGAACTAGGGTGTGCAAGCTCGTATGGACCCTTTGAATAAAAGTGGGATCAACTATGAAAAGGTATCCCGCTTTTTTTCAAATGGCCTACACGGGGCTTGCACACCCTAAACCTACGCAGTTCATTTTCCTTTCTTTTCATTTCTTATCCCTGATTCCTATGAATTCTTGCTTATGACTAATTCATAATCACAACATTAGTGAGAAAAAGAGCTGCATTTCATTACATACCTTGACATAGGACATATGAAATTATACGAACTATTGACTGCAAAATTATGAGTGCCATTTAAGAAGCTTCATAGTTTCTGTATAATAAGAAAAAACTTCGAAAACATCATTTGCACCTCCTAGGATTTATGATAGGTCGGTACTTAACATATGTGTTTATATCTAGGCAATAACATGATTGTTCTGTTATAACATATGACATGAAAAGATGAAATACCCTTCTTTTGGTGGCTCCAACAACCACTTCAACAAGTGGTTGTTGGTCATCCTTTGGATAAATCAATTCCCTGAGAATCCTCATGTTGTCATCATGGGTCATGTCGAACAAATTCTTTAGGTTCTGAAAAGCTTCAATTTGTTTTCTTTCATCTGCACCAAATTGTGATATTGCAACATCCACCATTCAAATTATGAGGCTTATTTTCTTATTAAGAACGTGCATATGTAACATCACAATGGATCTAAACTCACCTATATGCTTGTTGCACATAGCCAACTGAGTTACGAGGTTACTATGCATGTTGCTGACCTTATGAGTCAGTGTCGATAGCTCCAAACCCTCTGTAGTTAAAACTGTGTGCCTGAAACCAAAATAAGAATCTTACCATTCATTTACTGCTTGAGAAAATCTCTTCTAAATAAGAAGTAATAACAATTTCAAAAGTGGATAAAAGTTTTAGTTTAATGGATAAAGTTTATTCACTAATAGAATAGCCGTAACAAAAGGAAAAGCTTTTATATGCTCAGTAACAGGGATGCTTTGAGAGCACTTACAGCATGCTGCCAAAAATCTCAATTGAGAAGAAAGAAATCTATCTATACACCATATTGGACAAGTTTTAAAGGCTGCCTGTTTAAATTAGCGTAACCTTTAAGTTCAATACTTGGTAATGGACTAACACGCTTATATTCTGCAAACTGGCATTTAAATGCAAGTGTATATTGGGGTTGGTTATTCGAAAAAAAAAATGCATAGAAATGTAGGATTGCAATGACAACACTCGGAAGGATTTAGAGTGTAATGGAACTAGAAAACATACGTATGTCCCAATCCCGTAAGGCCAACATTCTGGGATGCACAAGCCACGACACTTCTGATAGTCCAGTAGACAGCAATTGGTATATGTTCCAAGGCCATGGACAGTGCAGCAATATCAGTAGTCTTGTATTTGGCTGTTAGCTCACTAAACTCCACAATGCATCTTGTAATGTCCAGCATCACTTTGATAAGGTTATTTATTGCATCAAAGTTGGGTTTTAGGATGTTAGAATGCTCCAAGATCTCAAATAGTTGTCTAAGGATTGCCATTGATTTGGCAAGTTGGTTTGAGGTGTAGTTCTGAGCAACAAGCCAGAATTCACCATAGTTCAATGCAAAAGCTGATAAGGCTAGCACCAACTTTGCATCCCATGAATAATTACTTAACATATTCAACAGTGAGATTGTATTTGCATGTGCACCCCCGCTACCTGAACACTTGCAGGTTAACTGTCCAATTGTTGATATTCACACAAGTTAATGATGAATGTAAAGTGTATAGATATATATATATATATAGAGAGAGAGAGAGAGAGAGAGAGATGTTTTTAATGGTTTATACTAACATGGCAGGAAATTTGATCCAGGGCCAAAGCTTCTGAAACGCTGATGAAGCTGGCTTGATAGGTCTTGTCCTCTAAAGCTTTTGTATGTGGTTGAATACCCTACAAAGTTAAATTGGTTAGCAAAAGAGCCGAAGAGGGTAAATATTAAATACAGGGCTACACGCTATCTTGGACTGAGAGAATCTGCTTAAATCAACTGCTCATATACATAAAAAAAAATAAAGCATTCTGCGTTAGATCATCACCAGGGCAGCAATGGTATTAATGCTTGGCTTGGTATGTTTGAGTATGTCCTCAACAATACAAAGAAGAGATCTGACATCAACCTCACGCCCATCGGGAGAATGGGTTCCCTGAATCTGCTCCGACATCATATTGTCATCGGAGGATGACAACATGAGTCGGTCACCTGTCATCGGTTGCTGCACATTGGCTGGTGTTTGTGTCATGGTTTGTGTTGCCTACTCAAAGAAGGAGAGAACACTGTAAACATGAGTCGATAAACTCTAATGCTCGTCCCTTTATAGAATCATCTCAGAATGGAATAGAGTTCATTTGAATAATCGTCTTTGCTTCCAGTGAGGTTCAAATCCCAGCAACGTTAAGACAAAGCCCTTACCATGATTGTGACAATATGCATCCTCTTTTTTTTTATTAACTTTTTCGATTGGCCCAAATTAATATGTATCAGTAGTTTGTATGAACCTCTAGTCTCTAGATTACGACCCTAGAAAATCTCTAAAGAGTTAGATTCTGAAATTAAAAAAAAAAAAAAAAAAAAACAAGATATGAGTGGTTCATGCAGATTACAATACAGCTAACAGCATTATAGCAGTAGAGTCTCATACATACGATTCGTGAAGTGATCTTTACTCCTGGTGGAATAAAGGAGAATGTCCTTGCTTCATAGAATTTTTTTTTTTTCACGATAATATAGTTTGAATTGGTCAAAGTTTAAAAAAAGAAAAAGAAAAACTATATCTATTCTCTGCTTTCTCCTTTTGCCAAGTAAAAGGGTCTTAAATACCACAAATTGACTCCAATTAAAAAAAAAAAGACATACAGAGTTCGCCAGAAACAAAGTTGTGGATTAGGTTAGAAGAGGCCTATTAATTTGACAACGCTTATAAGAGACCAATCCACTCCCTCTGCATATAGGTGGAAGAAGATTCGTATCACAATGTGGCAATTTCAAAATATAATGGTTGAAGGCAGTCACTATCTGACAAGCTGCCTCTTCTTAAATTCACAAAATTCAATATACTTCACTTACCAATCTAAGCATAACTTAGCCCTGAGTGAGTTATGAAGGAAAAGCAAAGGCCAGATTCTTTTCCTTGGACACCAACAGCAGACTGCAAGAACCTTTTTTTCTTTTTTCCTTTTTTTTTTTTTTTTTAATATTTTTCCTTTCCCCCAGCAGCTGCCTTTATCTCATTTACGTCTTTTTCCCCGGATGGACAGGCCATGCCATTCTTCATGATATGAACTATGAAGAACGACTCTTCTAAAACACTTTGATCAGTATTTGAACAACAATGACGGCCCTGTTTGTATCTTACCATTTCTTGTTTGGGACGATCATGAATATTCACCAATTGAACACAGCTTGGATGATGAGCAGAACATGACTGTTAGTTCTTTTGTCATTGCAATTGATCCTCCAGCTCATCTTCTATTAACTTTTTCTCAATTATTTCCCAATTTTGACAAAGATATTCCTAGGCTTCTCCTTTATCAGATATATTATTAACCTTTGATCAATTTTAAGCCCTTATAATAAGTCTTGAGTACTTAAAATTGATTTGGCAAACTTTGTAGACAAAGTCTTAGGCTGCATTTAAATGTTGATTTGAGTAGAGTTTTTTTTTTTTTTTTTTTAATAATAGTAAATTGAGATGGTAGAGTAAATTTTGTAAAGTCCACCTAAAATAAGTTTAAATATATTTGAATGTTAAATAAGTTTAAATGTATTTATTAAAAGTTAAAAAAAATTGTGAATTCGATGTAAAAAAGTATTATAATTAAAAAAGATTGCAGATCTCACGTGTGAAGAGATTTTGAACTGAGATGAATTTAATAATTTGAAAATTAAATTTTTGGATGTTAAACTCAACTTAAAATTAGACTGAACTAAATTGATCTCAGTTGAGTCTAACAAAGAAACAGGGCCATAATGTAAATAATCTATTTTGGAATAAAAAAAAGTCTTACTACAAATACAAGATTTATCAATTTAACTTCACTCAGAACGGAGACAACTCCAAAGTCCTAATATGGAACTTTCCTATCACTACTATCTTTGATGAAGCGGGAGGCGGGAGGGGGGAGGGGGGAAGAGAAAACGAACCAAACTGGGAGTGTTAATGTGAAGCCTTTAATAACAACTTCTTAAAAAGAAAATGATCCACGCCTTCGTCGTTCTTCAGCAACATTTACCCTTATAGCTCTGCCGTCCAAATTCTGCACCATCAATGCAAGACAGAACCATTTGTCAAAATGAAAGAAACTGCAGCAAAAATCTGAGTTTTGCCGCAATAGAGACGCGGAAAAGCATGCTTAAGAGAAATAGTAATGATAACACAAGCTTGGTGATTATACAGTTCTAATTCCAAAGAGGGTTTTGAAAACATACTTTTGGCGACTAAGGAGCAATGCTACCCAGTGTGCACTATGCACCTAAATTTACACACTAATAGCTTTCTTTGCAATACCCAATTTTGACAGGTTGCTTAACCACAATACCCATGAATACTCAAAGATGTTCAAACGAGGCATAAAAAGAAAAACGACAACGTTAGATGGATTGCCTGAATGATATATTTAAGATAACCAGCATACATTCTGATATAAGCACCTATTGACCTAAAATCCATTGCTTAACAGGATTTTCTCTTTCATGATTTGCAATTGAATTCAATATCAATAAAATATCTTCTTACTTATAAAAAAAATAAAAAATGAACCGCAAATGAGAATGGAATCCAAACTTCTGAATGAAACGGGGTATAGAAGTAACCTGTCCATCAAGAGCAGCAATGGCATCATTCAATTCTGTCTCGCTGGACATTGTAACAAAACCAAACCCTCGTGAACGGCCTGTTTCCTGGTCGGAAATAACCCTGGCATTAAGTACCTTCCCATGTTCACTGAAAACCTGCTCCAGACGAGCATCATCCACTTGCCATGACAGGTTACCAACATAGATTCTGAAAGAAGGTTCATTCACCCGGGGTTGTTCTGGTCGTGACCCTCTAGGAGCAGCCTTGTTTACTGTTAAAAGCCTTCCATTTAAATCCTGCTTAACAATACATAAAGAACTCAGGTATTTGGAGATTACAATTCTAACCATTTTATATTCAACAAACATGGATATAACAAAACCTTTTCTATCCTATAGGCCTACTCATAAAACAATGATTGGGTGTCGCCAGTTTTTCAAAAGCCGACACAATCGCAGCTTTGCTCAGCTATTGGTTTCCCGCACAGCTATTACATGGCTCTTACATGACTCAATAACCTTTGCATGGTAATATTTCCATTGAGACAGATGCAAAGCGGTGAGTGTGGTGCATTAGATGACTAATATCTAGTGAAATGGTGTTTTCATAAAAAAAACATATTTCGTGAAATGGTGTACTGATAAAGATACATATTTAGTGAAATGGTATGGCGAGTAGCAGAGAAGGAAACCCATGAAATGTAATAAACAGCATCATATCAAGCTAGGCTACACATTCACCTAACGAATTCAGCATGCTTGTTTTTTTTTTTTTGCGATATTCTTGTTCAGAGTTTAATAGTTCAAAAATTACATAGTTCCTACAATAAATTAGATTTGAAGACAGAAGAGAAGAGCAACTCACATAACGGTGTAACATGTCCACAGCCTTCTCGGCTTCTTCAACAGTACTCATAGTTACAAACCCGAACCCTCTACTCCGATCCGTTTCCCTATTGTAAATTACCTATAACAAAATCAACAAAATAACATTATCCCATATCACAAAAATTACCATCTTCCAGTTTAGCTCTGTCTAAAAAAATGCAAACTTTACCTCAGAAATCTCAACAACCCCAGCTTGATTAAAGACCTCAGCGAGTTTCTCACTATCAATATCATAGGGCAAATTACCCACAAAGAGTTTCGCCTCTTCAGGTGGCTCAGGATAAAATTCTTCACTCTCTTCCAAAACCCCTTCTCCAGAGCTCTCTTCTCCACCCCCAACCTCACCTTCCCAACCATCAGCAGCAGCAGTAGCCAAGGTTCCCTCCGACCCTCCCTCTTCTTCTTCTTGTTGAGCCCAGTCTGAGGTCTGAGCCACTAGCGGGACTACACGGAAGGTTGAAGACTTGTGCTTGAGGGAGACCCATGAATGGAGAGATGGAGAGGATAAGAATGATAGGTGTGAGAGCTTGATGGGTTTTGAAGGAAGTGCGAGAAATGGGTATTGGTTTTTGGCGGTGAATAGTGTTGGTGTAGAAATTAAACAACTTTCAGCCATTGCTATAGCTTTAAAGTGCGGGATGGATGCAGGAGAGGGAGAGGGAGAGGGAGAGGGAGAGAGAGAGGGTGAGGGTGAGAGAGGATAAGGGGTAGGGAGAAAGGAGAGGGAGAGGCTCGCTCGGGGGACGATGTCCCATTCAGCGTAGGATAGTCCAAACTACAAAGACTCCAAACTCTTGCCTAGAATTTGCAGAAGAAAATAAATTTTTTTTAACGATTTTGAATATATTTTTTTTAAGATAATATGATAAGTTCATTGTTCTTGGGCTAGGCATAGACTGTAGCTACTGAAGTAGATGTGCCGATTGGTGGGCTTAATTCTTATCTTCTAATAGATGATTCAACCAACGTATAGATAGGCTCAATCATAGCCACAGGCCCACGTTTCCATCTTCCTGCAATTGCAGTCTCTCTATCCATCAATGGGCCCGAAAATGACAAAATATATGTACCAAGTAGCTATGAGAACGGGTAGACATTTTTTTTTTAATTTTTATCTGATTATATTTTAAATGAGAAATGTTTTTATAAAATAACATCATTTTATATAAACACTATATAATTATATAAAGAACGGTAAAAAAAAGTATTACTTATATCGTCCTCTACCTACAGTCTTGTCCTTCCCCTTTCTCGGCTTTTGGAAAACAAAATCAATACATGCCTTGATTACTATGTAATAGGTAACCAAAGGGAATCAGTCATTTTGTCCCTCCAGGGATTCATTTGTAGCTCAAACTTCGCCAATCGCCAGACCCCCCAACTAAAAGACAAGACTAATCATGATTTGTCTGCTCAAACGTGCAATTGGGTCTCCTAAAAAAACTCACTTTTCTAAAGGTTGTCTATAATTATATCACAGAGAGAGAGAGAGAGAGAGAGAGAAGAGGTACACAAAAAAAAGGTAATTGCCAAATGCCAAGGATAAGACAGGACTCTGTTTCGTTATAAGTGATGAAGAAGGCTATGATTTTTCTTTACTGGATTTCAAATTTGTGGTTCGAATTGCCAGGAAGATGACAATTAAGTACTGCAAACATTATTTTAAATCTAATATTTTACGAAAAACTCTGCATACAAACGTCGAGTATAGTCGGCGAGCAAACGTCGGGTACGTTTTTTATTTATTGTTTAATATTTATTTTTTTTTTAAATATAACTGACGTGATATAATATCACATCAATCATTCATCATTGTCATCTGTCTGCAAAAAAAACTGTTTTTCTAACTGAATTTTCTTTAAATTTGAAGAATGGTGATAAATAATGTTTTTTTTTTATTTTTTTTATTTACATTATGAATATTTATACAATTTCTCTCTCTCATTAGGAAGTAAAAAACAAGTTTAGGGTCATGGTGGTCCAAGGTCTGCATGCCATTCATTCAATTAATATAAGATGGAATAAAGAGGTATGAGAATGTTTCCCACAGATGAGTTAAGAGGTGATATATACTCACCAGATTTTGCATGCCATTAAACATTTGACTAAGTATTCATTAAGTGGAAAGTGTATAATATTAACAGACATGGACGTATACATACAGAGAAATTCAAAAACTGAAAAAACAAGGAAAGCATGATTGCAATATGAATCGAGATATCCAGCTAATTAGAATTTCTAGATGAACTTTGGAAGGCGGGTTGGGGGGGTCCCAAATCCATTGCACGTGCACCATGCACAGGGCTAAAACATCATAAAAGTACAGACAGAGGGACCCACTTTCGCTTTCCTTGCCTCCCCTTACTTCTCAAATGTTCTCATTGCCTCTGCATGTCTACATCCCCTTTTGTTCTCTTTAACATCTCACAAGAAGCCCAAAGATGGGTTTCATCATGCAAAATTAAAGTGTGGTTTAAAAAGTAAAATAAGATGAAATGGTTTTAAATAAAAAAAAAAAATTAAAATAAAATAAAATAATGATAAAAAAAATATAAGAAGAAATTTGGGTTCGGGTTTGTATTACAAATTTATTTAAATATACACATCAAAACTCACATAAAAGGGAAGGAAAAACATTTCATCACATCTATATGCCCCCACTCTGCTGTCCTTTTTGGGAACAAACTTGCATATTTAATGTACGTGTTCAAGCCTCTCACTACAAGGTCGGCTAGTGTTTGTAATAAGAGCACATAAACATTGAAAAATATTGTTGGAGATAGAGAGCCGCATGAAGAAGGCTTTTTTGGTGTGGGTAGGGTAAAGCTAGAATAATGTTTGACATTGAAAGCAAATTAGTAAGGCTTTTTTGGTCTTTGAAGAGGGTTAGGTGAGCCTCCTTTTGCTTTGCTGTTCATATTTCTCAGTCATGTTCTGGGAGAGACTATGATGATCATTGCACCTTTCTGACTTTTTCTTCTTTTATCTCCATGCATATGAGAGAGCATCATCACTATAAATTGAGTTTCTTAAATTCGGTCAATGGTCCTCCAAACTTCATAAAAGAAAAAAAAAAACCCAACTTCTAAAGATCTAGCCATCTTACCAAAAGAGACCATTATTTAATTTATGTATGTATGATATATGTAAATTCCAGCTCATTTTTTCAGTCTTTTTCTCTTTTATTTTTTTAAATCGGATAGAACAACGATTATCCTGTAAGTTAATTTTAATGGATAATTTATAAAAAAAGAAAGTAAGAAAATCATCCAAAACATAGAAAAAATAACTAGATCTGATGTTAAATAGAAAATTATTAAAATTCAAGAATGATAAATTCAACCCACAAGTTGGGCTGTGATAGTTGAAAATTGAAAATATCATAATTTTATCAAAAATAAAAATTTTCAATAATAGTGTCAAAATAAAATATGTAATTCAACCTAAATCTAGTTCAAAGTCACTCCCTAAATAAAACACGAAATATTACTGTATAAAAAAAAACTAAAAATAACTTAATCTTATGCTACCCTTTTCCTTTGAGCCAAACTCGCTCATCCAATATAACTTACCCTTATTATTTTTTCCTCTTTAGTTAAAAAATGTCAAAGGCATAATCTACAATAAGTATTCCAGGGATAGTCTGAGAATATGTGTATATATATACATATTTGCAAGCATAGGGAAACCAACCAGCTGAGAGCTTTGCAAGAGTTCAGAGTCATCAAACAAGAAAAGCTTCTTGAGTTTCTTCAGCAAGAGAGATGTTTTTGCCTATTATATTAGCTCTCTGGTCAGGACTAGCTTTGGCTTTTCTCCTCCTACACTTTTTTAGGAAAGAAGAGCTTCCAAACTTACCTCCTGGTAATATGGGATGGCCCCTTTTGGGGGAGACTATTGCCTTCCTCAAACCCCATAAATCAAACTCTCTAGGGATCTTCTTACAACAACATTGCTCTAGGTGATTTACCAATTTTCTTAGCTTTCTTCTTCTGTTTTCCTTTTCCTTTTCCTTTTCCTTTTTTTAATGAATTCTTATTGTAGATGTTCGTATCTCGCCAACTTTAAATAATCAATGCAGTACATAATGGTTATTTTCTATTGTTTTCATGCAGATATGGGAGGATTTTCAAGTCCCATCTATTTGGTTCACCAACCATAGTTTCCTGCGACCATGAACTCAACATGTTTGTTCTTCAGAATGAAGACAAGCTATTTCAAGCCTGCTATCCCAAGCCCATGCATGACATTCTCGGCAAACATTCTTTGCTTATGGTGTCCGGAGACATTCACAAGAAGATTAGGAGTTTTGCTGTCAGCTTTGTCGGCATGTCCAAGTCATCACCAGAGTTCCTTCATTCTGTAGAGACTCTGACAATCTCAATGATGGATTCATGGATAAACTGTAAAACAGTCTCGTTTTACAAAGAAGCTAAAGTGGTATAGTCTTTTACTTTCACCATCTTTCAGAAAATATGGTATATTTGAATTCATGATCTTGGACTTCATTTTTTTTATTTTATTCACAGTTTGCACTCAATACTATGATGAAGCATCTTTTGAGTATTAAACCAGAGGAGCCAATTGCCTCGACCATATTAGAAGACTTTGAAACTTTCATGACAGGTTTTGTGTCTCTGCCTTTAAAAATCCCTGGGAGTGCTTATTCCAAGGCTGTGAAGGTAATATATATATATATATATATATATAACTAATTTATGATTATGCTAAGCTACTTCTCAAATCTAGCTTAATTTAGTTCTTTCTCCATTTTTACTGGTTTTGTTTAGGCTAGAGCAAGACTTTCTTCCACTGTGAAAGGAATCATAACAGAGAGAGAACAAAGGAATGTGAGGGTTACAGGAGGAGACTTTTTAGATGGGATTTTGTCAAATCAAAGCCTATGCTATGACGAGAAAGTAAGCATTGTATTAGACCTCTTGCTAGCTGGCTACGAGACAACAGCAACACTTATGGCCTTGATTGTCTACTTTCTTGGGCATGCACCAAATGCTTTAGAAAAATTGAAGGTCTCTCTCTCTCTCTCTCTCTCTCTCTCTATGATGTAAAGATACCATATTTGCTATTCTAAAGAGGAGTTTAATCAACATTTATGCAGGAAGAACACCAAGGGATAAGGAAATGCAAGGAGGAAAGGGAACCCTTGAACTGGGCAGATTATAAGAAGATGGAATTCACTTCCAATGTATAAAAGCATTTTCAGAAATTAGTTTTCCACACAATCAACTTAAAGTTCTCGATACAGAACTAATTATATGCTTGAATTTGACATAGGTTATATGTGAAGCAATGAGATGTGGGAATGTAGTCAAATTTGTTCATAGGAAAGCTCTTCAAGACATTACATTTAAAGGTTCTAACATCATGTACTGCTGTTTTATACAGTTGATTTTTTTACATGTCTGTATTTCCTTGATGATGGCTGGTTTTTTTCCTTAACAGAGATCATGATTTGAAATTTTGTAGAGTTTGTCATACCCACAGGATGGAAGGTTTTCCCCATATTGACTGCAGTGCATTTTGATGCAACTCTCCATGAAAATCCCTTAGAATTCAATCCTTGGAGATGGTTTGTAAGTATCAATGCCTCCTCTAGCCCATTAACCAAGGCACCTCAGTTGCATGTGTACAATATACCTTTTTTTTATATGGAAAATTATCACATTTTATCACAAAAAGTCCACTTTCTTTGAGTAATCTTTAAATACATTAAAAGATACGTTAAATACTTTCTTTGAGTACTCTTTTTTTATATGGAAAATTATCACATTTTATCACAAAAAGTCCACTTTCCTTGAGTAATCTTTAAATACATTAAAATATATACACTTTACACTCTTAATTTTCAAGGCTTCTGTATTTTGCATCCTAATTATCAAAACTAACACGTTACACCTTCTAACTATCAAAAACTCACATTTTGCACCCTCATCCAGTTTTAATAATTAAGATGGATAAAAAAGTTGGTGACATAGCAAGCTTTGATAGTTTGAGATAATAAAGTGCAAAACTCTTAATAATTTGAGGGTGCAAAGTGTATTTCTCCCCATAATTATGATAATAAACCTTCTAAGATCATTATAGATTTTGAAAAAATTCAACAAGTATTTCATTTTTTTTAGCCTACTTTTCGGCACTCAGTTTTCTCCCTTCCATAAATGCCTGCTTTTTTGTCTCTCTGTTGTCCATAGGTGGCTAAGAATCTTTCTCCCCACGGTTTATGATAAAAATCAATAGTTCTCTACTTCTTTCTCACCAAATTTAATAATTTGCAAGTATATTTGATTTCATTAGTAAATTCACATGCATCTCATGCGCACCTCAACTAACATATATGTTAGCTATATATAAATAATATACAAATATTAGTTGAGATACACATGTGATGCACATTATATATAAGTAAAACAAAGGAAACATGTGCAGTGGACAAGTAACGAGAACTACTACAAACACAAATAGATTACAGAAAAATAAACCTACAAACTTATGTAACTTCATGTGATGTGTTAGATATATTTTACATTAAAAATAATTTTACAATCTGACATACTGCATCAAACCACATCAATTTATTGATTTCTTTCTATATAATTCCTTTGTATAATCCAGTTTTGGATCTTTGACCCCGCATTGTCAGGATGAATCAACAAGCAAAAAAGTCTCACCATTTGGAGGTGGGCCAAGGCTCTGTCCAGGTGCTGAACTTGCAAAAGTAGAAATTGCCTACTTCCTTCACCATCTTGTCCTTAATTATAGGTAAAGTGCCCCCACTAGATGACAGCATGCATGGATTAAGGATGGAAAGGTTAATCTAGCAGTAACCTGCTGAATCCCATTCAGGAATCTATATAATTGGGTTTGCTGCATTTTCTGCAGCAACCATTTTAATATTGGCACTAATCATAGCAGTTTTCATCATAGCATTTTTTTCTACAGAGACAAGCATTAATGTTAATGTTAGTCATGATTAAGGTGGAATTAGCACTCAAAATTGGTACTTCCATTTGAAGCAATCCTTTTTTGTGCTCTTTTGCTTGCATCAGGTGGAAAACAAAAGCAGATGAATCCCCACTTGCTCACCCTTATGTGCAGTTCAGGAGAGGATTGCTGCTGGAGATTGACCCAATAGAATGAATAATATTGGGAAGGGGATCTTCATTGTGTTTTCACCTCAATTATGTCCTTAAAAACTCCAAGACTCTGAGCTTATGAGCACTATTATAAGCACTAAACAAGTTGTGGGTCAATGGCATGAGAAGGGGCTTGGATCAAAAGGAACCTCCTCTGACTGATTGAAATTGAAGCCTACCATGAATATTAAACAGTGTTTAGGTAGGCTTATTGTAGATCTTGATGATTTGCTTACGAGGAAAGAGAAAGAAGAAAATTAGATGAAGCTGCAAATGTATTCAAATAATGTTTTTTTTTTAATGTAAAAACAGCATTTCCTGTAAAGAAAAACAAGGTCCTAAGTTTACTATGCTTATGACATTTTAATATATGGATAGAAAGAGTCGATTCCTTTTTTTTTTTTTTTTTAGACAATGACACCCAATTGTCAGATCACAGATGTGAAACACAATCCAGTGTGACATTTGAATAAAAGGGAAACAAACAGTCAAAAAACATGCCAATGATCCAAATTTTCCAATAATCGTAGGGAATATAATTCTTATACTTTGTTAACCAATCAAAGAACAGGAATCTTTATTCTCATCCTCAATTAATGTAGATAATATGTTGCCTTTGTACCCAAAGTTCCTTCCACTCTCATTTGTTTATTTTACAAAGGCAAGCTGATTTAATTATTTAAGGTGAAGCAAAGTTCAACTCTTTAGCCTAAAGGAATGTGAAATAACATTCTTATTCATTAAGAATTTTATTAGATTTTTTATATTTTTATAAGATTATATTTTATCAATTAGTAAACAATAATCTAGATGAAGATCTATTATTTTATTTTATTTTTCTGTATATTTTTATTTAAAAATTATAAGGTTAAGATAATTAGAACTATCTAAAACTTGAAGAAAATGCTAAATGTACTTTAAAAAAAATTAAAAAAAAAATTCCACATTTCAGTTATTAATAAGCTGAAAATCACAAAATTTGAATTTCAGAAAAAAAAAACTAACAAAATGAGTGTTATAAGTAAAAAAGTAAGTAAAACCATTAGTATATATAGCACTGCCCAAAACTTAAAAAAGTAAAGAAAATAAAAAAATACAGATGAATCACAAAATAGAACTGTACGAATATCAGGATATCACCCACTGAACTGGTTATTGCCTTATTGGGATTATGTTCCTTCCAGGTGACTAACTTCGAATTGCTTAATCTGCATTAGAACTTCTAGCTGAGGGGGAGAAATTAAAAAATGTGGCTTTTGATCTGGGAAATTTGAGGGCTTGATATTGATAGATAGTTCTTGATTTGGGCTTGTTAAAGCACCTGGTTTCTGAAAATTAGAGCCTCATATGACCCCATTTGGTTGCTCAGGAGATTTAGGACATAGATTTTAGGGTTCTTGTTATTTTGGGAAAAATGCTACAAACAACTCATACTCAATTGAACTCATTACAACTCTTCTGAATTGGTTGTGTTAATATATATATATATATATATATATATATATATGACAGAGAAGAATTTTGATTTTGTATTAGTTATTAGTTTTTTGCGGTGCAATGAGTGTGTGTAACAGTGTGTTTGTAGAGAAATGGAGACGAGAAGTTGAATGTAAATGTGAGAAATTCTATTAAAATTGTGAGAATCAAAGTTGTCTTCGAGAGAGAGACATGCTTATTTATACCAACCATGATTCCGTAAATGTTCCAGATGATTCCGTAAATGCACCAACCATGCTTATTTATACCAACATGTGGCAGAATACTAACTATTCCTATTACATGGGCTGAAACACCTAAACATACAAAATGGCCGAGATACTAAAACATATGAATTAAAAAACATGACTACATGATAAATGGACTTAAGCCTAAGCCCAAGCCCAAGCCCAAGCCCAATTCTCAGCTTTAACCTAATGAGAAGTTTCTCCCATTCTAATACATTCAACCAGATTTACTTTTATCTCATTAGCATTATAAGAAGTTTGATACATTTGAACAGTGGCAGAGCCACATTGCCATCCCTACTCTTAAAAAAAATTAAAATATATATATATATGATTTTTTAAAGAAAAAATAAAAAATATTTATTTTTTTATAATTTTGTAGGATAATATTGATTTTATTTTGTATTGGTTCCCTCTCTACAAAATATCTTGGTCTTCCTCTACAAAATTAATCTAATTTAAAAATAAAATACATCTCATATAAAATAAAATAAAATAATAATATAATGACATGTTTTTATTATAGATAAAAATAAAAATAAAAAAGAAATTGAATGATTTCTAATATATTTTTTATTAAGATGACATGTTCTTATCATATCATATATTTTTTTAATATATAAGTTGTATTAAGCGTATTTTATTTTTATTGTAGATCTTACTATTAAATTATTTTATACTATATAAAAAATTATATATAAATAAAATAAAAAATATTTAATATATTTTATTTTAATTTTATTTGACCCCTCCTAATCCAAATTTTTGACTCTGCAATGCATTTGAACCCATTCATTTTCTAGAACGGCTGGATGACAACTGTGTATGTTTCGTGCTTTCAATCATTGAGAATTAGTTAGAACGGGTACTGTAAAAAAATAACTAAAAAATATGAAAATAAATAGTAGATGTTTTTATGATAAAGAACGATCAATAGAAGAAATTAGGGATTTTTTCTTCAAAACTCTTTATTTTTGGGCTAAAGCCATTGTAATGATTGGCGATGATATGTGTGTGTTTTTATAGTTTTCTTTCTTACCCTTTTCTCGCTATTGTAGGTATTTTCTCATGTATATTCTCTTTGTGCTTAGGCTATGTCTATATATAGCAATAAATCTCTTATAGCGCGTAATAAATCAATTGATACACTGCCATTTGTAGTAATGGGATCTAGTTCACTTGCTGCTATGGCCATATTCGAGTCCAAGTACATAGAAGACCTGACTGTGAGTTGAGCATTTATTACTTTTAAAGTTGGTTATAAGTTGACTAACAGTCTAGCACAATGACTCGGTAGTAGTAATACATAAACAACTTCCATACATCTTAGACATCTATTAAGATGATTAGTGATTATCTTTTCATATTCAAATTGAAGTAATGTATTTAGAAGGTTGTATGTGAGTGTCAATATGTTAATGTTGTATATCTAGCTACTAGTAAATTGTGCCAAGACCTGCTATTGCTTCAACATTCTTAATTGAATCTGAATTTCTTTTTGTCTTAATAGTTCATTTTTTATTCTTCCTGTGGTGTAGAGGGAGGAAGAAGTAAGGTCCCGTTTGGTAATGGTATATTTATAATGACTTGGGAAGTGGAAGCAATGTTGATGTTTGTGTAATAACCAAGGTTTGTTGTTGTTCCTTACAAGTTTACACCTCTTTTTTAGAAGGAAAAGGAGATTCTTAGACTAATTCTGATGCAAGTTTCACATCTGGCACACAGGGACACAAGGAGTACCTTAGAAATCATCTGTTGCCAAATCCTTGTACCTTCGTCAATCCAAAAGCCTTTTCTTCCCCTAAGAAGACAGGTCAATGAATTACTCCTCAATCTTCAGTTATGGCTGGATTGGTCTTGAAGTCTTGGTTAGGAAGCTTTATTTTTAATCTTTTAATTATTATTTTTTATTTGCATTTCTATGTTGAAGCAAAGACAGAAGTTGACATATCTAACCCTTTGTGTTTTGCGTCTGTTCCAGATACTTTCTCTTTGGTGAAATTATTTGTTGATTATTTGATTATGTCATTGTGTTTATGTGGTTACAGAGGTTCTCATAACAAAGATTCCTCCATTGAAGGAGAAGGTTGAAGTGATTGGAGGAGGAGATGCAATGGAAGAGTGAAAATCATCCTGCACTCAGCATTACAAGGTTAATGTCTAGGCTTATTACAAAAGGAAACACAGAGATGATAAACGAAAGGAGCAGACAAGCGTAGTGGGAAGGAAAAGGGAATTTTGTATTTGCATGAAAATGCTCTTACGTACAATGCTCTAGTTTTATAGACAGATGCCAAAGAATTGAAATGAATAAACGACAAAAGGAAAAGTAATTACAGCTCATTCCATAATAACTATCAATAGGGAGAATTATTCTCCTACATCACAATCTTGTTACAATCTTCTCATTAGGTTAACCGTAGGTATATCAGGGCCTTCAGCTCGTGATTTTAACAGCCCCCTACAAGATGAAGAGTATACATTTATTACTCACATCTTAGACATGAGTTTGATGAAGGCAGAAGAGTGTAGTGGTTTAGTGAGCAAATATGCTATTTGAAGAAGAGAGGAAACATGGACAGTTGTTACTTAGCCTTCTGCAATTTTATCTCAGACTAAATAACAGTCTAGTTCGATGTGCTTAGTTCGCTCGTGGAATATCATAGTTGTGGCAATGTGTATGGCAACCATGTTGTCACAATAGAGAGTAGATGGCTTTGAGATGGAGATGCGCAAGTCATTGAGGAAGTATTGGACCCATGTTAATTCACACATCACTACTGCCATTGACCTATACTCAGACTCCGCAGATGATCTAGATACGGTAGTTTGTTTCTTCAATTTCCAATATACGACTAACTCTCATATGAAAATACAAAAACCAATTGTGGATCATCTAGTGTCAGGGCAGCTAGCCCAACTTGCATCCGAGTATGCCAACAACTCTAACTTGGAATTGGCAGAGAAAGATATACCTTGTCCAGGCATCCCCTTCACATACCGAATAATCTTCAGGACTGCATTGTAATAAGGCACACGCGGTTCTTCCATAAATTGACTAAGAAGATGCACACTGTAACTCAAATTAAGCCAAATATTAGTGAGATAGAGTAGTTTGCCAACCAGCTTGCGATATGGAGATGGGTCATTGAACTAAGCACCTTCATCTTTTCTAAGCTTCACATTTGGTTCCATTGGCAAATTAGATGGCTTTGCGCCAACATTCCAGTTTCTGAAAGAATATATAAAGCGTACTTCTGTTGGCAAAGCTGTATCCCCCCCTTTTGTGCGCCAAGGAAGAATTTAAGGCTTCCAAGATCCTTTATTTTAAATTTAGTTTCTAAGAAATTTTTGATAACAACAATAGCTTGATTTCTTGAGCTCATTAACACTATATCGTCAGAGTAGACAAGTAGAACTGTAGAGCTGTGAAGTATGTCTTTGTTAACTTAGCGAACAAGCTGTAATCAGCCTTTGATTACACAAATCCAAATTCAATTAGGGAGGAGGTCGGCTTGGCATTTCACCACCTTGATGCCTACTTCAAGCTATAGAGGCTCTTTTTCAATTTACATACCTTTATGAAATTTGAATGAGAATGCCCAGGTGGTGGACGCATGTAGATTTATTCTTCGAGTTCACCATAGAGGAATGTGTTGTTAACGTCAAGCTGTTAGAGGTCCCATCCTTTGACAGCTGCAATTGCAAGTAGAATTTGAATAGACACTAATTTTGCAACAAGGAAGAATGTGTTATGGAAGTCCACTCCTTCTCGTTGGGTAAAACCGTTTGCAACTAATCGAGCTTTAACTCTCTCCATTGTGCCATTTGACTTAAATTTATACTTGTATACCCATTTACAGTCAATTGGTCTCTTCTCAGGAGGTAGGTCCACAATGGTCCAAGTCTCATTACTTTCGTCAGCATCTAATTAATGTCTCATTGCTTCGCTCCAAGTTGGGTCTTTGATGGCTTGGTCATAGGAGGAAGATTCGGTATGTAAGGAAATTGAGATGGTGAAGGCTTTAAAATTTTGTGAGAGTGAATCATATGATAAAGAATCAGACAGAGGAAAAATTACCTTGGAATTTTATGATGTAGGTCCTTGCTGCTTGGATGTCGACTATGAGGAGTTAAATGCAACAACTTGCTGACAATGAAAGTCTTGAAAATATGTGGGTGTCTAATTTTGGAGCATATCAGTAGACGTTGGAGTGGCTTCCTTGAAATGAGATGGGTCAGCTGAAGGCATGTGAATTTCTTGGAAATGATTTGAATTTTCTTGAGAATTTTCTATTGATGAGTTGTCGGGAAACATGTCAAATGTTTGTGCTAGGAGCGAATTGTTTGGGTTTAAAGAGGTGTTGGTGTGTGTTTTGAGTGCAAAGATGTCTTCATGGAAGACCGCATCACGAGAAACAAAAATTTGGTAATTGTGGAGGTCAAGTAACTTATATCCCTTAACACCATATGGATATCCCAGAAATAGACATTTTCGAGCCCTAGGATCAAATTTGGTTCGAGCATGATTTAATGTTGAAGCAAAAACAAGGTACTTGAAGACACGCAAATGGGAATATGAAAGTTGGGTATCATACAAGACTTCAAAAGGATATTTGTATTTAAAATTTGGAGTAGGTGTGTGATTTATCAAGTATACTACTATTATTATAAACTCATTCCAATACCTCATAGAAAGACTAGATTGATATTTTAAAACTCTTGCCACATTAAAAATATGTTGATGTTTTCACTCGGCTGATACATTTTGCTAGGGCGTAGCAACACATGTGAGTTGATGGATGATAGCTCTTGTTTGATAAAAATCTGGCATATGAAATTCCTCCCACATTATCTGTGTGGATGGTTTTAATCTTGGACTCAAATTGGTTTTCAACTAGAGAGCAAAAGTTTTGAAAGACACTTCTAGCTTCAGACTTTGCTTTCAGTAAATAAATCCAAGTGCACCTATTAAATTGATCTACTCTAGTTAAGAAATATTTTGAGCCATCGTGGGCTTTTGTGGGATTAGGTCCCCATATATCAGCAAATATAAAATCAAAACAAAAATTGAAACTGTGTTGGTGGTTTGCGAAAATGGCAGCTTATGCCACTTGGCAATAGGGCATATTTCACAAGGTTAGTTTTATTTAGCCGAAACTTGTCCATCAATCTTAAGAATATTGTTCAAAACATGTTGGGGAGCTATGCCCAAGCTGATAATGCCACAAAGAATAATTATTAGTTTTTGAAATAATAGCAGAATTGATCAATTTGGAAGACATGGATTCAAAATGAAAATTTAAAGTAGTAGAACATGATGGTTGGAGTTAAAGGTGGTATGATCCATTCTGCATTTTCTCTCGTCCAATCTTCATCCAAGAGGCAAGGTCCTGGATATAGTAAGAGTCCGAAAAAAATATTAAACAACGATTAGAATTTTGAGAAAAAGATTTTGCTAAGACAAGATTAAAGGAAAAAGTCGGAACACAAATAACATTCTTCAGAATTAGATGGTTGGAAAGATGGACGTCTCCAATATGTGTGGCAGCAACTTTGGTTTCGTTTGGTAATCTTACTGAATGGTTAACCCGTGTAGCATTGTGTGTGAAAATTTTGGGGCAACAAATCATGTAATCTATGGCTCCAGTGTCAATGATCCATGGTGCGTAGTTGAAGGTGTTTGGTGTGTGTGTTTGTGTGGACAAAAAGAAAGGTGTACCAATCATGGGCAAAATATTTGGATTGGATGAAGAAGCTTGGACGTGATTAGCAGCAGGATGCGAAGCTTCAAGTTGCTGATGATGGAGCAAAGCAAAGAGATGACTGAGATGCTCTCGAGTAATAGGTGGACCATTGCTGACTTGTTCCTGTTCAAAAGAGACATGGTTAGCAAAAGATCTATTTTGGGATGAGTTTTTATAGCCTGGAGGGTAGCCATTAAGCTTGTAACATTTCTCTTTGTTGTGACCAAGGATGCAGCAATGTGAGCAAACCAATAGGTTTGGATTCGCCTTGAAGTATCGTTCTAGGAAATGGCCGGAAGTATTGCAATAAGAACAAAATAGTTTGTCTTTGCGACCAGGAGGCCGTGAAGAAAAACCCCAGGCTGCCATGGCTACTGGAGCAGGGGCGGAGTGAAGTTGAAGCCGTCGTTCTTCCTATTAGATTAAGGATAGGATATAGTTGATGGAAGGCAGAAGGTCATACAGCAAGATTTGAGCACAAATCGCATCATAGGAATCACGAAGTCCTATAAGAAACTGCATGACCTTGCTTCAGTGGTGATAATCTGAGAGAGTTTTGACCAAACCATAGGTACATAATGGCATAGGTTCATAGATATCAAGTTCATCCCAATAACATTTCAACTTATTGTAATAAACATTTACAGATTCAGTATCTTGAACAAGAAAATATATAGCTTTGGTGATTTGAAAAATTCGTGGAGTATTTTGGATCGAAAATCTCTCACGAAGGTCATTCCAAATGTTAGCAGCCGTATCAGCATAAGCAATAGTGGATTGATGTTCAACACTAACAAAGTGTTGTATCCAAAAAATAATCATGTCATTGCATCTTTCCCATGGGACAAATAATGGATCAGACGAATTAGATGGTTTGAGGGCTTTACCTTCCACAAATCCGAATTTGTTTTTGATGTTCAAGGCGCGGAGCATGGTGCGTGCCTAGGTAACATAATTCTCAATTGTGAGAAGTTCAGAGACAACAATGAAGAAGCTCCTTCCATAACACCTATCGACAAGGAGAATTATTCTCCTATATCATGATCTTGCTATAGCCTTCTCATCAGGTGGAACAGTAGGTATATCAGGGCCTTCATCTTGTGATTTTAACAAGACTCGCGTTCTATATAGAATGTTCACAGCCAAATGATGTTTCTAATGACATTAGAACATGACAATTTTCAATTTATTTCATGATAGAGATCTATGGCAATTAGGAAAGAGTTATACTATATATAATTATTTTTGATATGCATGTTATTAATATGATTGGCCAAAATAGCTATTTTATGTTTAAAAATGTGGCACAACCAATCTCATTAATAAAGTGCACAAAAAATAGGCAAAAATGATTACACATAACAAATCTTTTAAGAAAAATGGACATAAAGTATGATTCTAGTATACCTATTCCATTCTTTCAAGTCATGGTGTTTTTCCCATTATAACTATCATTGATTAATGGGGTATTGTTATTGTGTCACTTGCATAGTACTACTTTATTTGACTGCTAATACAAAATGTCTATTTTTTTCAATTTTTTATTCTTATTTCTTTGTTATTTTAAAATATTTTAAAAAAATATCAATACACTAATAATCATTTTCTTAATCATTAAATAAATAAATAAACTAAATTGTATGAAGTGTCAAAATGAGTGGGCATACTAACATTATTCTTGATTAATAATTAACTTAATTGATAAAAAATAGAATTCTTGAAGCTAATAATGTTGGGAATCTGGGCTTCCAAATTCTCCCCACGAGGATCTACTTTTAACAGAATAACAAGAAAAAATAGAAAAATAAACACAACACAAGAATTTACGTGGAAAACTCCAAAATAGGAGAAAAACCACCAGACCCAAAGAAGAAAATACACTATGTGAAAAATTGTTACAATCACACAATTTTTCTCCTCACCCCAACGACACCCACAAAAACTTTTCCCACTAGTAAAACTCTAACTTTCATCTCTCTTCTTTTTACATACAAAAAAGGACAATAGAGGAGTTTTACTAAAGTCAAAAGTTACTAGATAAGTTTCTGACTGGTGTAATTAAACCAAGGAGCCCAAGCCTTATTTTATAAGCCTTGGGACTGCCTCCTCTCCCACTCATTTCCCATGTGGGATTCAATGAGCAAAAACAAACTAACAATCTCCACATTGTGATTTTGACTGATCCCACAGCCACACTTTACCACAATGAGGATCTTCATAACTTTTGCTATCATACTCCACCATAAAAGCATAACCACTCAGAATAAACCAATTCCAAGCATTTCACTTCGGCCCATGTCGAAAATAATTTTGCTGAAAAATTATGGTGCAACTCCCACGTTTGGCTTTCCTAGAAGTTCATCAGCCATCGACATGAATTTCCACCACACACCTTGCATCAATGTCAAACCAATGCTCGTGTGCAAACTTGTGGAACAACTAACATTAATACATCCTCTATCATGGCAACTTTGGGATTAGCGACATGCCATGAGGATGTACATGTCTCATTTTAACAGACATCATCTTCTGTAAAGAGAGACACGATATTAATTTCATTATCAGTATCTCCATTTACTGATTTGGAGCCTCTTGCCGAACCTGCTCCACCTCTTGGACAATTTCTTCTGACGTGCCCAGGTTGTCCACACATCCAGCAGACTACTTTCTTATTCATGGAGTTCTTTCTCTTCCAATCGCCAGCTGTCACCATTGCTAAGTTCTCAAGTGAACCATTACTTCCATTACTTAGCCTTCTTTCTTCAGAAAAAAGTTTACTGGTAACCTCTGAAAAAATTATTTTCTCCTTCCCATGTATCAAAATAGGCTTCATATGCTCATAGGAAGATGGAAGAGACCAAATCAGCCTCAAGGCTTAATCTTCATCATCAATTTTAACTCCAATAGATTCCAGCTCAGAGACAATGCCATTGATAACACTTAAATGATCTGAAATAGTCGTACCTCCACTCATCCGCAGTGTATGAAACTGCTCCTTCAGGTACACTCGATTCGAGACACCCTTCGTCTGATACAACTCTTCGAGCTTTTCCCAGAGTTCCTTTGCCGTGAATATTCCATGCACATTTGCAAGAACATTATTGGCTAGGCACAGACAAATTGCACTTGCCGCTCTCAAATCCAAATCCTCTCAATCTTTATCGCTCATTCCAAATCTGCTCTTTGTTTCACCAGTAGTGCTTGGACCGCTACTGACTTCAGAGACTGGTCTACCTTTCAACACATTGTGTAATCCTGATTGAATCAAGATATCCTTGACTTGCACTTGCCACAAGCCAAAATTGACTCTCCCATCAAATTTCTCCACATCAAATCTGATAGAATTTGAAACTCTACATCCTGACATAACTTCGATGAATTTTACTGTAGAAATGAATAGTACCCACTAAGTAAATTTCCAGGAAAGACTGATCTTTCCTAAACAGAATTTCAAGGTTCCCAGGAAAGATTGGAGGGTCACAACGAACACACTTAAAATTTCCAATTTTCTAGACAGAACCTCCTTAGACCATACGTATTCACACTACCACACCAAAACTTCACCCTGCAAAAAAAAACTTAGTGGCTCTGATACCACTGTTGGGAATCTAGGCTTCCAAATTCCCCCCACCAGAATCTACTTTTAACAGAATAATAAGAAAAAATAGAGAAATAAATACAACACAAGAATTTACGTGAAAAATTCCAAAACAGGAGAAAAACCACCAGACCTAGAGAAGAAAATACACTATGTGAAAAATTGTTACAATCACACAATTTTTCTCCTCACCCCAACGACACCCACAAAAACTTTTCCTACTAGCAAAACTCTAACTTTCACCTCTCTTCCTTTTACATACAAAAAAGGACAATAGATGAATTTTACTAAAGTCAAAAGTTACTAGATAAGTTTCTGACTGGTGTAATTAAACCAAGGAGCCCAAGCCTTATTTTATAAGCCTTGGGACTGCCTCCTCTCCCACTCATTTCCCATGTGGGATTCAAGGAACAAAAACAAACTAATAAATAAGGTATTGATAATATTAATACGCATTAGAGAAAAAACAATATTTTTCAACAAATAATGTGGAAATATTTTGTGTTAACTAATAATCAATGATAATATTATTATCCAATATAAGATATCTTTGTGCAGGCAATAAAAATCTCAACTCAGTGGCAGAGCCACGTTGGGGCAAGGGGGTCATGGCCCCCCCTCCCCACGGGCCCCATTCCTAATTTAAAAAAAATTGAAAAAAATTATATAATATATATTTTTTTTTTAAAATGAAAATTAAAAAATATGTTTATTTTTTTATGATTTTGTAGGATACTATTAATTTTATTTTGTATTGAACCCCTTTCTAAAACTTATTTTGGTCTCCCTCCATAAAATTAGTCTAATTTAAAAATAAAATACATCTCATATAAAATAAAATAATAAAATAACATGATGACATATTTTTATTATAAATAAAAATAAAAATAAAAAAATAAATAGGATGATTTTTAATATATTTTTAATATATTTTTATTATAATGACATGTTCTTATCATGTTATATTATTTTTTAATACATTAGCTATATTAAATATATTTTATTTTTATTATAGATTTACTATTAAATTTTTTATACTGCATAAAAAATTATATTAAAATAAAATAAAAAATATTTTTTATATTTTATTTTAATTTTATCTGACTCTTCGTAACGTAAATTTTTAATTTTACCACTGTCTCAACTCGATGGATATGAAGAAAATGATAAATAATAAGATATTAAATTTGATCATATCTAAAAATATATACGGAGATTGAATTTTGTCTTTTTAGGCATAATAAAGTAAAAAATATGAAGATATTTTATTTAATAATAATAATAGTCGATACGTTGCAGGTATAAATCCTCGTGAATTCAAATGAGATAAAATTATCTTATTTCGTATCATTATTATAATTTTTTTAAATTTTAATATAAAATATAATAAATAATTTAAAATTTTTAAATTTTAATTTAATTTTTTTAGATATTAAAATAATAGTATTAAAAATTATATTTTAATAATATTTAATTTATTTTTTATTTAAAATTATTTTATTTCATCTTACCTTAACGTACAAGCGACTTATAAATAGATTTTCTTAACTGTGTCGATCCAAAGAGAAGGTGGCCGAAGGCTGAAGCAAAGCTTTAACGTGTCGACTTATGTAAACGAAACGTCACCGTGTCGTCTCCAGCTCTATCCTTAAATACAATTTATAATTAAAACAGACATAAAATTTCCGTTGTTTTCCATTCCTTTTCCTCTTCCTCCTGCTTCAAGTCTCCGACTCTCAAACCATAAACTCTTTTTCTTTTCCATCTCGGAAGAAACCCGCGCGCGCACACACAAAAGAAATCAAACAAACTCGAAGCTAATCTCTCCACTACTTCTTTTCCGCTATGTCTTACGACTACCTCTTCAAGTACATCATCATCGGCGACACAGGTTTTTATTTTCATCTTTTATTTTGTTTTTCTGTGGTTGGTGATAATTTGGGGGTGGAGGAATAATTGGGTGTTTTTTTTTAGGTGTGGGGAAGTCGTGCCTGCTCTTGCAATTCACGGACAAAAGATTCCAGCCCGTTCATGATCTCACCATCGGTGTCGAGTTCGGAGCTCGAATGGTCACCATCGACGGCCGTCCCATCAAGCTGCAGATTTGGGATACCGTAAGTCTGTTTTTGTTTCTTATGCAAAAAAAGAATAATGATAATTCTAGGCGGTTTGTTTTCCAAACTCAGTTTTACTATTTACAACTCTTTTCAGCTAATTTCAACTCTATTATTTACAACTCATCTCATCTCATAATGTTATCTTATAATGCCGAAACCCACGTTTGGCTGAGCCTAATACTAATACCACTGAGCGTTAATTTTTTTTTCCCACTTGTTTGTCTGTTTGTTTGTTTTTATGTATTGAAGAGAGGGTGTCCTAATGTGTTTATTTCCGTCGCTGGCATAACTAAAACTTAAAATTATTGTCAGAAATGAACTTAGCCGTAATTAGAAAATCTTTCTCGGTACAATATGGGCAAATTAAAGTTGGAGAAATGAGGTTTTAAGATTGGAGATACTATTTTTAGAGGTTATTTCTTTTTAATAAGCAAGCTAGGCTATTTTTCTCTCTATTTATTTTAAAATTTGGAACTACCAACTAAATAATTTCCTATGCCATGCTGTCATGTGCTCGGCAAAATTTAGCTAAATAATGTAATTGTGCTATATGATTAGGTTATTCGCTTGGCTCTTGCACGTCAGGTTGCAGACGGGGGGGATGAAACAAGCATTTGATTGAACAAGCCGTGCTCCTTGAAAAATAAAACATTTGGAGGATGAAAGAATAGTGTAACGTAGAAATTTTAAGGATCAAGAAACATTTAACTGTTTTAGATAGGCGTTATTAATTTTAGTTATAATGTCTTTTTCTAAGTAATAAAAATTGCATTGAAAAGCGCAAAAGGCCCACTCCAACTAACTATACAGGTTGTATGCGAGAGAGACCTAACTAAAAGAATAATGGATAGAAGAAAATCATGTCAATGGATCCCATCAAAGATTCAAGAGTAAACATCATATTATGTTATGTTGTTGGTTTGTAACGTTTTCTTATCATAATTTTTTGTATGAGATCATCAAGTTGTAAGTCCATATGTTCAACCTAACCTCCTAATATTCTCTCACTGATCCCTTTACTTTAGTGGTGTACTGATTATAGTCATAAACCAAGGAACTTGTGGTTTTCTTTCAGGCTGGGCAAGAATCTTTCCGGTCCATCACTAGATCTTACTACAGAGGAGCAGCTGGAGCACTTTTGGTATATGACATAACCAGGTGTGTGTGTGTGTGTGTGTGTGTGTGTGAGAGAGAGAGAGAGAGAGAGAGAGAGAGAGAGATGCTTATATGGGCACCAATAGTAGTACATGCTTGTAGGTCTGTTCATCTGGAACGGATTTTGCCAGGCCCGGTTCTGATTTTATTTTATTTTTCAATAATTTTGACATTTCACTTAAAAGGTTCAAGAAAAATCCGAATTCTCAAATTTAGAACCTGGATGAACAGGCCTACATACTTGGGTAGACTTCTAAGTATTCCTTTGTCTAGATATATAACATTTGTGTCGGTACTCTGAGGGTTAGCTCACAAGTCATGAGGTTATGTTAGGTTTGGAGGTGTAGTACTTCTATATATGTCCAATTGTCCTGCCTCCAAACCCCTGTTCTCACACAAGTTTGATTACCTTACAACTAAACAATTAATCTGTTTTCTTGTCCAGGAGAGAGACATTTAATCATCTAGCAAGCTGGCTAGAGGATGCTCGGCAGCATGCAAATCCCAACATGACAATCATGCTCATAGGGAACAAGAGTGATCTTGGACATCGGAGGGCTGTTAGCAAAGAGGAAGGCGAACAATTTGCAAAGGAAAATGGACTTTTATTCTTGGAGGCATCTGCAAGAACAGCTCAAAATGTTGAAGAGGTAATGTATAGCTCTACCAAATTCAAAAAAGGCCTCTCTTCTATACTTCTGTACTGTTATTTATATCCTTACAAGTCAAACCTTCCACTTTTTCTTTTTACAACTTAAATGTTTCATTTATTTTACAGGCTTTCATAAGGACTGCTGCAAAAATCCTTCAGAATATTCAGGAAGGTGTATTTGATGTATCCAACGAGGTAACGCTTAAGTCATTATGCTGGAGAGAAACTTTGGGATATTGGGAGTTGGGACATAATCTTGACTTGTTTTTGCTAACTATAATTCCACATACTGGTATTGTAGTTTATATCACTGCATCATGACAAATAAATGAAAAGATGACAGATGAATAACGGAGATCTGGTTAGCTAAAATCAATTTGTTAGATTAATAGGCTATTTAAGTTCGATCTCTTGTGGCTTTGTGTTGGTGAAGGCATCCAGGAATTCAAGAATTGTGAAAGACATGATTAGATGGTTTGGACTCTCTCTGTTCAGGATTAGGGAAATTTAGTTTATATGGACTTCATTCAGTGATTAAGTATAAGTCAGTATTAAGGAGCTTCTAGACATTATCTTTTTAATCTTTTTTTAAAAAACCAATTAGATATTATAATTTATTAACAACGCTTTTCTTAATAACTGCAGTCATCTGGGATCAAGGTTGGGTATGGGCGTCCCCAAGGTGCATCGGGATCGAGAGATGGAACAGTGGCTCAGGGAGGTGGATGTTGCGCTAATTGAAAACCGAAGCAGTTTCTGTATTTGATCCCTCTGTGCAATTAATTTCTTCTTTATCCTTTTCTATAAACACGCTTTCAGCTGCCACGTGACTTGCTGAGAATGTTAAGATGTATAGATCTGATTTCAGCTGTTCTTGGGACAGACTTGTTTGTTCCGTTACGAGTGCTCAAAGATGGCTTTACGAAAATCACTTGTACCAAGACAACATTGGTAATGCAATGGCTTTATCATTTCTTTTTCTTTTTCTGTTTTTTGTAAATTTGTTTGAGGATGTTGATGTTCCCCTCTTTTTTCCTTTTTTTTTTTTTCCTTTTTCAGTTCAAATATGGGTTCAGTCCCACAAATTCCTCCTAATCCCAAAATTAGGTTTGATTTAGGATGGTAAGGTTGGGTCGGTATTAGAACATCAAAGCCTGATCCCATATGCCTGATCCCATATGTGTTGAAAATAAATAAATAAAATCCTCTCCTGACCACTTTTCCTATCTGCAGCGTAAAATGCATTCCAACCAATGACATGATATGCTTTGGACATTGATCACCGCAGTAATGCCTCACCTATTGCTTTAACTACCCATGAGTGGGGAAGGTAGAGCCTTGTTCTAAAATATTGTTGATCTCCTCTCTCCAAAAAGTCCAAGAGCCATGCTATTGATCCAAAGAACACAACCAAGCCAACAATGGCTGTTGATTCATTACAATTTTCAGGAACTCAAAACTACAAACACAAGGTGCACTCAGAAAAGGTGCACAGTACCTTTGTATTCTAGTATTCGACTTGAGTAGTAGATTTCTTAACTTAACGCGTGAGTGAGTACTCACCGTTAAGAGCCACCAAATACCTGCAAAGTCAATTATGGGCAAACTTAGACGAGAAGATCATCGTGTTTAGAAATTTTCTGTATGTTAACAGACTGCACTCACCCCACCCAGGATATCTTTAGAAAGTTGGCGTTTGGCTTGTCCTGCATTATTTGTGACCGGTTGCTTCTGTGGGAAGTGGCGAATCACCTTTGCTACCTGCTGGCTAACAGGGAGCTCGGAGTTCATTCCAGCCCCTTGTTTGAGCTTTTGCTTCTGTAAATGCCAGATAAGAAAGATCCTGTCAACTTCATAATCTGGATGTCAACTTCAATCGGACTTTCTGTCTAACTTATCATGCAGAATAAGTGAAAAAAAATTATATTTGCAAGCCAGTTAGAAGATAAACTGACCACTCAATTGATATGGCAAGATTAGATTTATAATAGAAATTAATTTTAAACTTCTCTCACAAATCAAGTTTTGCAAAGTTAGTGACATGGAGGGGATGTCCTTCACACCGGCTTACAAGTTAAGAGTAAGCAAAAATGTACAAGCCGGAAACAATTGAGGAATCTCATACAAGAAAATATGTGCTGCCACAAAGTGTATCAACTACAAATTCATAAACTCCCATTACATTTGCAAAAAGTACCACCCCTTAAACGAAAATCACACTCATTTTTCATTTAAGGATGCAAGACGCTATGATGAGAAGTTATATAGCTTCATTGAAGTCGAATATTTTTGCAAAGTTCGTGAAAATTTTCATGTTTTTATTTAATGAGAAACACAACTCCATAACCATTTACCTCTCCATCCTTTGTTTTATTGGAGATGTCATTTCATTAGAAGACCACACCTTCTAGTATTGTTATGGGAAATTCCCCTTTTTAATTTTTTAAAAAAAATAGCAATAATGCATAAATAAGTGTACAAGATATAGATATTAAGAGACATCTTGGCGGCAAAATCCAGAACTTTGTGACTAAAGGAAAGAGATTGAAACACAAAGTTTTTTCATAGAGTTACAAATTCCCACAGGAGGAACAATAATATAGAGATACTGAAAATTGACAGTGTGGAGTTCTTGAATTAGGTGGTGTATAACACTGCAAGATTCTCGGTGTTGATTAACGGTAGCCCTGAATGATTCTTTTCAAACTCTCGTGGTTTGAGACAAGGCGACCCGTAATCTCCGTTGTTATTCGTTATAGTCATGGAAGCTCTAAGCAGGATGCTCTCGGCCTTAGTAGATAATGGTCTCATCAAAGGGTTCTCTATTGGAACCCCAACAAGATGTTTTACTAACATATCTCATTTGTTGTTTGTAGATAACATGCTTATCCTATGCAAAGCTGATCGAGACCATGTCTGAGTTTTGAAGGTCATGCTTCTCTACTTTGAAGCAGTGTCGGGTTTGAAAGTGAACTACGACAAATCTGAGATAGTGCCGATCGAAAATTTTCGTAATATAAGTGAGTTGGCTGGAAATCTCAGGTGCAAGATTGCCTCACTTCCTATAACTTATTTGGGACTTCCCTTGAGATTAGCTTCAAGGGCAACAGCAATCTAAGACACTGTGATAGAGAAAGTTGAGAGGAAACTAGCAGGATGGAAGATGATGTATTTTTCCAAAGGGGGTAGGGTCAATTTGATCAAGAGTATCCTACCCAATTTACCCACATACTTTTAATCCCTTTTTCTTATACCAGCAAGAGTGGCAGGTCGACTTGAGAAGTTGCAAGGAGACTTTCTATGGGGTGGTTTGGGGAGGAATTCAAGTACCACCTAGTCAAGTGGGAGAAAGTTTGTTGTCCTATATCCAGTGGCAGGTTGGGTATTCGAAATTTGAGAATACTCAACCGTGCGTTACTTGGCAAGTGGTTGTGGTGTTATCAACAGGAACCAGAGGCCATGTGGAAAAAAATGATTTAAACACAAATATGGGGGTGTCTTTTTTTTTTTTGGGGGGGGGGGGGGGGGGGGTGGTTGGAGCACAAATAAAGTTAGGGGGGCTTGTGGGGTGGGGGTTTGGAAGAACATTAGAAGTGGGTGGGGGGCCTTCCAATAGTATACGAGGATCCATTGGGTGCCGGTACTAGAGTCAGACTGTGGAAGGATGCATGGTGTGGAGGCAGGTCACTTAGGGATTTGTTCCTCACACTTTATCAGATTGCGAGTAATCAGAATCTCACTGTGGCAAAAGCAATGGGGTTAGAAAGAGGACTGATTCACTGGAGTATTACTTTTATCAGAGCGGCGCAGGACTGGGAGTTCGATAGTTTTGCGGATTTCTATAATCTCATATATGCTAAAAGACCAAACTTTCATAATGATGACGGCTTGTGGTGGACTCCTGTGGGGGAGAGGAATCTTCACCGTCCGATCCTTTTATAAGGTTCTCACACAAACATCAGAAACCTAGTTCCCCTGAAGAAAACTGTGGTGCCATCAACTACCCCCGAAAGCAACTTTTTTTGTATGGATAGCTGCGCTAAGCAAGATCCTCACTACGGACAATTTGAGAAAAAGGAGGATCATCATAGCGGACTAGTGTTGCATGTGCCGAAATGCGGGTGAATTGGTGAATCATCTACTCTTACACTGCGAAATAGCTAGGGTTCTATGGAACAATGTTTTTAGAAGATTAAATCTAGCTTGTGTCATGCCGGAAACTGTGGCAGCAGCTATGGCATGTTGAACATCTCTTCAAGGTACAAGATAGATCAAAACTGTTTAGAAAATGATTCCCCTCTGTGTCATGTGGTGCCTGTGGCAGGAGCATAACGATAGGACCTTTGAAGACAAGGAGAAATCAAGGGAGTAGCTCATTGTTTTCTTTTATAGAACTTTATGTACATGGTCCATTGCTGTGGATTTTAATGGTATGGACTTTCATGATTTCCTTATTTCTAGCATGCCGCCATGATAGACATTGGGTAATTTGTAATTGTCTTTTGCCCATTCAATTATTAATACACTTTTAGTTATCAAAAAAAAAATTGACGTTGTGGAGTGTAGGGAAGAACATGTTATGCACGACCATGTAGTTGGCTTTTGTGAGCAACTACTAACTAACCCGATGAGTTGGCGGCCTTCTCTAAATGGTCTTGTGTTTGATTCTATTGGACCGAAAGATGCCACTTGGATGGAGAGGGTTTTTTAGGAGGAGGAGGTTTTTGAGATAGTAAGGAAAATGGCTAAAGATAAGGCTCCGGAGCCGAATAGTTTCTCTATGGGTTTCTTTTAAGAATGTAAGGACATCGTTATCAAGAATTCCTTTTATAAGGCTCTCACTCAAGAGCCAAACCTTCATTTTTCTTCGAGAAGGCTTTGGAGACATAAGGCGCCTCCCAAAACAGCTTTATTCGTGTGGACAGCAACCTTGGGCAAGATTCTCACTACCGACAACTTGAGCAAATGGAGACTTATCATTGTAGATTGGTGTTACATGTGTAGGAGAGGAGATGAGTCGGTACAACACCTTCTACTACACTACGAGACTGCAAGGGCTTTGTAGAATGAGGTGTTCGGTAGAGTAGAGATGGCTTGGGGTCATACCAAAGACGGTGGTTGTTGTACTGGCCAGCTGGACAAATATAGGAGGCACGCATCAGATTAAAGTGGCGTGGAAGATTATTCCCATTTGTATCATGTAGTGCTTGTGGCAGGAGCGCAATACGCAGACATTCGAAGACAACGAGTGAGTGCTAGAGGAACTTTGAGGTTTACTTTTTAGCACTCTATGTACTTGGTCCATTGTTGTTGACTTCAATGGCTTGGACTTTCATGATTTCCTTGTCTCTATGGGGCCCTCCTAACTAGGACATGTAACTTTGTTTTCATATATTTATATTGGGCAAGGCCTATTCTTTGAGCACTAAAGAAAAATAAAAAAGAAAATCAAAAGCATCCAAAGTCGAATGTTAACATTAACTATGTCAATCTACTCATAATTTAGAACAAAATATTTCAGTAACAAAATGATCAAGCAATGGCATTAACATTTTACACAAGAAAATACCTACCTTCTCCAATCGCCGTTCTATAGAATTCAAAGCACGGGACTTATCAACTTTAGAAAGATAAAAATCTCGTTCCTTTTTGGCAGCAGAAATTTCTAGAGCTAGTTTCTGCTCCCGAACAGCACTCTTGTAAGCTGCAACAGAAACAGCTCAACTTAGGAAAATTGCTTAAGCACTATGATATATATATCACAAGACAATTTATAGAGGTGAATACCGATCTCTGCAGTAAGATCGTCCCACTTAAATTTACTTAAATACTTGATATTCCAAAGGTCATAATAGAATGACGACCTCTTTCTCCCACCTAAACAAGAACCAAAGAAGTAGACAATTGTTATCAATTCCATGCGAAAGGGAATGCTGTTACCAGGAAGTGCGTATATAACCATATGTGTGTGCATGTGTATGTGTGTGGTGAAGCTAAACAAAGTATCTAAAACCATACCAATTTGTTCGCCATTTAACATATTAGCAACTCTCTTGGCAACTCTTTTATCCGTAAATTCTACCCATCTAAGCAGCGAAAAAAATAAGTATCAAATAATTGGACGCTGCCAATAACAATGTAATAGAGCTTTGTTATGCCCAAATGAGAGATATTGAGAAGGGTACCAATCACACGTACCCTTCTGAAAATACTTGCTGTTGAAACTTGCCAGCTCGCTTACGATGTGCTTGAGCAGTAGGATCTGTTATAAAATCAAGATTCAAACATGTATGGAAAACCTAGAAATTAAAAAATAATAATAATAAATAACAAGAAGAAGAAGAAGAAGCAAACAACGAAAACCGTCCTAAAAATTTAAATGATTACTTACTTTCAGGCGTGAGATAAATCCGTTGTAATTCTCCAAATTGAGAAAGAATCTGACGAAGCGTAACGTGATCCATGTGCGGAGGAATCCGACTCAAATAGCAAACACCGCGCCTGTTAGCCGCCGCGATTTCCTTCAATAACCTCTTCTTCCTTTTATTTTTCAGACTACTTGCACCCTCAACGTCCGATTCAGAATTCCCCTCGACCGGCAAACCCAATCCATTAACCTCGTGTTCTTCTTCCTCATTTGGACGACTCTCTCCGTTAAGCTCTTGTCCATCTTCAGCCTTCCCGGCTTCTACCAAAAAACGCTTTTTCTTCTTCTTTTTATCAGTTCTTGCGCTTAAATCATTGCAAACCTCTTCTGCTTCATTGAATAACCGCTTCTTCTTTTTACTTTTATGCACATTTGGACTTCCGTCTGAGTGTGGAGAATCAGAATCGCGTTCTCTGTCATCCATTCAAGCTACAGAAAAGAAAGCTAACAATCACACTTCACAAAGGCAACATATAAAGCAACCAAACAATACAAGCAGATATAAGAGAAATGGAGAAACAGAGTTATAAGCATAAAGAATCACCAGAATCCGATGTTGGTCTCGCCTGCCGAGAATTGGTGGAGGCCGGGGAAACGGCGGCACGAGTCTGTTGGAGTGGCAGAAGAGATGAGAGTCGGGAAGTTCTGACTCCTGAGACTCCAGTCGTTTTGAGAGGCAACCTAATGGAACTCAACCTATACGCACCGTTTTGATTTCTGCTGCCTCATTAAATCAAAATTTAGAGTTTGGATAGTATATTAAAATGAGATATATTAAACGAAAATTGAATAAAATATTATTAAAATTTAATTTTTTAATATTATTATTTTTAATTTAATAAAATTTAATTTTTTATTATAATTTAATAAAATTTTAAAAGGTGAGATGAAATGTTTTTTATATTCAAATCTAACCTCAGTTCCACGTATATTTTTACAATTAATATTTCAAATTAGTATAAAATATATCAATTGTTTTAATTACTAGATTAAGACACCATAATTCGGGATTTGAATCAATATGCTCTAACATATGGAAATGAACATGGATTAAAAAAGTAAATAATTTTATTGGGAGTTTAGCAAGAAGGAATAGAATTAATAAATACTTCCTAGAGTTTAAACTTCAAATCCAGAGTATTGCTTTTTGAGGCAATTTCTGTATTGGAATGAGTATGCACCACCTGGCACACCCTTATTTTCTTATAAATATACGAGAAATAATTTGATTTAGAAGACAAATTTTAAATCTTACAAATTAAGTCTTACTATTTAATAGAATAACATACTCTACATTTAATAGAATAACATACTCTACACAAAATAGAATAACTCAAGAAAAGGCATCGAGCTCAGGCCATCGAAACAAGTTTCTCTTTTAAATTTGCAGATAAGAGCATGGAGCTGAGCACACTTTCAGCGAGCATTATGAACCTCACATGCCTACCAATTCAACATGATCTGTATTACACAAAAGATTAGGCCAGTACTAATCCTTGAAAACAAATATCCCGCTTCAATACCAAATACTGTTGGGTACAAAAAAAAAAAAATCCATGCAAGATCTTTCCTTATCATCCAACTAAGGTCTTCCGGGTCCCGTTCTTAATCTCGCCCGAAGGTTGTCGTAAGTCCGAGAAACCAGTAACAGTCGTGGATCATCTTCTGGTATCTCGCGGTCCTGAAAATGAGAAACAGTTAATGAATATGTTGAGAGATATTTAGCCATAAGAGGACAAGCAAAGTGAGGTATAGAAACAATTCCCAGAATTTTCACGCATTCCCAAGACCAAGGGACGAATTTAGGTACCTCAAACAATATATAGGTTAATTGGAAAGCGGAAACCCCACCAAAATACCCTATAATGACCAGTTTCGACTTCTGATTGTGCTGTTTTGAAAACAATCTTAACTTCGATTAACTCGCGTTGGATGTATGAAAAACTGCCTTACAACGAGCCAAGAAATTATGTCCATGTCCTCTTCCAGCTTACCGCAGTGCTCAAGTGATACTTTATGCTTACTATCCTAGCCGTGGCATGATTAATGTAACCCAATGTTCCCCTCCAAATCAAACAACAGTTTTTAGCTCATATGATTTGAAGATTTCAAATCGTTTCCAAACAATATTAAATGCTAACGATGTCCTAATTGACACATCCATGGTCATTTGCAGTCCAACGACCAAGTCTGCTTTCTTTGAAACTTGGGAGTCATATACGCAGTTTAAATAGAAGCAACAAGAAAATACACGGTTAAAAAAATATACTTTCTAGCCAAGAAACTTACTTTCAAGCCCTTGTAATACGCTTCCACAGCAGGAAGTGAGGGAGTCACTCTGCGAGCTTGCATCAGATCCCATATATAGTTGGCAGTAGTATATCCACCAGCCTGCAAGGACATATTTAATAGTTCACTTGGAAAACAGACAGCAAAAACCATTATATATCTGATCGGACGAAAAATAGAGAATATACCGACAGCCTAAACAGGGACGAAACCAAGCAATTAAATTAAATATTTGCATACCTTTTCTCCAGCCGCCAAAAGGAGGAGATCACTCCCATTTTTTGGGCTCAAGAAGAAGCCCCTGGAATTCATTTTTACCTGCATTATAGCATGGACACCAGATCGAGTAATGAAGATCACAACAATAATCAGGAACACAATCAAGAAGCTGTGCATTAAGGTTGCGTTTGGGAACAGTAGTAAAAAGGAGGTGAAAAGTAATAATAAAATATTGAATAGTAATAAGTAAATCATACCAGCGTGTCTTGGGCAAGTTGCATTCCCTTAGGAGTATGCCCAACCATGGCTCCCTCCACAAGTGTCTACAACCACACAAACTACAGTAGTTTAACATTCATAGGTTAGCCCAATGGCTTAGATGCCATATCAACAGTAAAGTGATGTCTTAGGATATTTGTCAAAAACTGACCACATATAGTTCCACTGCCGGTCCCGGAGGCTTCCCTGAATTCATGTAGTCCTCAAAAGTTTTAAGACCGCGATCAATGTCCCCTGAATGTAAATAGCACCTGCATATATATATATATACACATACTATCAGTAAAAAGATAATTTTTATTAATAACGAAGAAAGAAGGCAGGGCCCTTGTACACAGGAAATATACAAACGAACGCCTAATAACATTCTAGGACAGCACCTGCATATATATGGTAGATGAAGATGATATAAATACATTTTGTAATGAGATGGCCAAAAAGAAGGACAATAAGATATGACAGACAAGAAGCGTAAAAGAATATTACATCAAGAGCCGCCTCTGCTTCATGCGCACAGACTGCCGGGGGGGGGGGGGGGGGTGGGGGGTGGGGGAACGCCCATAAAATAAAACCAAAATGGATAGAACATCACATGATTTCAAGAGAAAAACCCAGCAATATATAAATTATTCCAGAACGCAGAGGCATGCACAAATATGAAGATAAGAAAGCTGTCAGAACATAACATAAAGAGTAAAGTCTAGCTGATAGAGAGAATATTCCAGACAGATTGTACACACCTGAACCAAAGAATAGAACAAAAGAAAACGAAAAAAAAATGCACAGTCTTCCCTCTTAGTCTTCACTTTCATTACACTATCGTTTTTGACAAAGTTTTCTCAAGCTTCTCCCTGTTTTCTTTCACTATCCGATTAGTTTTCCCATTATGTGATCTGTGTATCACTTAGTGTGGAAGCCCTGATGGGCAATTACTCGGAGGTGGCGATAGAGTGTAAGCGGTTCATTTTCTCATACGAAGGGGACCGTTGTAGTATTATTGAGAAGCAATGGAAGTTTGAGCGCAAGGCTCTCTTTGGAAAGACCACTGTGCAGTGGTTATTGAAGGTGATCGATGAGTGTGCAAAAGAGGGGAAGAATAAGGAGGTCCACTCGGCAACTAGAGAAGGCTATAGCAGCTTCATAGCCCAAAGTTGTTCTAACAATAGGGGGCGATTCCTGGAGGTCAGTGAGCACAACCAAGGGGGAAGGAAGAATGTCCTCTACTTCCCGGAAGGAGAAGGAGGTTGGGGATGGATTAAAATCAAGGAAAAATTGTAGGCATGGCTAAATAAAAAGGATGTTTATCAGGGGGAGCTCAAACCGAAAGGAGGTAGATGGGAGATAGGGAACTCTTTACGGACATACAAGGAGGTTATCTCCAAGGAGGCTCCGGCGCAGAGGAAGGAAAGGAGAGGTGGGGATTCGACCGTTTGAGACCAACGGCGTGATGGGAAGTCTCTGAAACTACAGGACACCCCGAGCCTTGATTCGGTCAGGGCTGAAGCATGGGCAATCCGCAGGATGTTGATGGAGATCCAACGGCAGCTACATGTGTTACAGAAGGATATGCATACTGTTTTACATACTGTCGGGCTATTAAGGTAAGAGATGAGCTAGAGGGCAATTAAGGCTTTTCTCATCAGGAATTTGGGCAGAATCAGAAAGGTGGGCGTAAGCCCAAGCCCACGTCTCAGTTTAAGAAAGGGAAAAAGCGCTTAACTTGGGGCCAAACATCGGGCGTTAGGGCTCATCCCAAGGGTTTCGTTCCAAAGCCCGTTAGGCCTACGAGCAGCCAATTACACATAGAGGCTGGGAATAACACTCAGGTAGTTTTGCAGGAGGGGAATCCCTTTGGGGCTGGGCCTTCATTGCAGGCCCCTTCACATGCGACTCTGTCTAGTGGTAATGTGAATGGGTCGGGCCCACTTCAGTCCGTTTTGAGATCCAAACACCATGATTGCCTCTCCAAGGTCGGATCGCAGCTCCAGAGTCTCGAATTCGTGCCGGAATCGATGCCGCCCAGTACGTCGCCCGTGGTAGAGACTCAGACGACAACATTAGAGTCAAAGGACAACCATTCAGCGGCAGAGAGATCTCAGAGGGTTCAGACGTCGTCGGGTAGCCCGCTTCTCATTCAGAAATCGCCGACGAACCATTTTTCTTCGTCTAGGGGGGATCAGACTTTGCCGACAAAGGGGCTGGTTGAGCTAAATCCTCCAGCAGACCCTTCCCTGTACCCTGAGCCAGATCTCAAACTGACAGAGGACGAGGATTATGATGATCTCATGCTTTCGGTGGGGGATGATCTGCTTCTTTCGGATTCCTCACAAGGTTTGGAGGACATTTCTGTGGATGAGGAATTTCAGAACCCAAATCCACTAAACTATTACTTTCCAGACCAATCTGATTGGGTTTTGCATACTGCCAAAGAAATTCATCAATTGGTGAGAATTAGATGTGCAAGGTATGAAGAGCAATTTATGGCCTTATTAACAGCCATGGACACGGGTTATAACCAAAATCGCAAAAAGGCTTCTAAGCAAAATAGGGAGCTAAACCGGCTTACTTGGTCCCTAAACTCGGAGGGTCCTCCTAGTAAGGGTAGGGCGAAAGGAAAGGGGCCAACATTTCCTCAATGAAGTTAAAGATTGTAGTGTGGAATGTCCGTGGACTTAATGAAGTAAACAAGCGTCTTCGGATACGTCATTTGCTTCATGAGTAGAAAGTGGATATTGTGTGCCTTCAAGAGACAAAACTGAAGTGTATTAATAGGAGTACGGTGCGAAACTTGTGGAGCGGCACTCATGTGGAATGGGTCTACTTGGTTGCAATGGAGGCATCGGGAGGAATCATTCTGTTGTGGGACCAACAGGTGGTAGAAAAAGTGGAGGACTACATCGGTAGGTACTCGCTCGCATGTATGTTCAGATGTGTGTCTGACAATTTCTTGTGGGCTTTTGTAGGTGTGTACAGGCCGAATCTTGATGTAGATAAACGCTTTCTGTGGGATGAATTAGCAGGGCTTCACAGTTGGTGGAATGTCCCATGGTGCATGGGGGGTGACTTCAATGTGATTAGATTTGCCAGTGAAAGATCCGGTAATAGACGAGTGAGACGGGCTAGCCTGAAATTCTCAGAGTGTATCTCGGACTTAAATCTGGTGGATCTCCCGCTCACTGGGGGCCCAGCTACTTGGTCCAATAATTAGACATGGGCTAGGTTGAACCGCTTCCTTATCTCTCCAGAGATGGAAAGCCATTTCCCAAACATTTGACAAAAGCGTATGGATCGTCTTTTCTTTAATCATTGGCCCATTTTGCTTGACTGTGGTGGCCTCCGAAACGGACGTCGCTATTTCAAATTCGAGAATATGTGGTTGAAGACGGAAGGCTTTGTAGAAAGGGTTAAACAGTGGTGGATCTCTTATCAGTTTGTTGGTTTCCCGAGCTTCATCTTCGTCAACAAATTGAAAGCGTTAAAGAGGGATTTGAAGATTTGGAATACTCAATCTTTCGGTAATCTTGGGGACAACAAGAACGCCCTCATAAGGGAGATACAGGAATTGGAGAGGGTTCAATTGGAACGATCACTCACTCAAGAAGAGCAAGCGCAGAAGTCTTTGCGACTAACAAATCTTGAGCAGCTGATTTTAATGGAAGAGGTCTCTTGGCGTCAAAAATCAAGAGCTTTGTGGCTTCGGGAAGGTGACCGTAACACGAAGTTCTTCCATAGGGTTGCCAATTCACATCGTAGAAATAACAACATTGAGGTGCTAAGAATTGACGGGATTGAATGTAAAGAAGAATGGGTCATTCGCAACCACATTGTTGAATTTTATGAAACTCTCCTTAAGGAATAAGAGGGATGGAGACCCAACCTTGATAGTCTAGCCTTTGATACGATTAACTCAACGGATGCAGCCTGGCTTGAGCAGGCTTTCGAGGAAGATAAGGTGTTCAAGGTAATTCGGAATATGGTCAAAGATAAAGCTCCAGGTCTGGATAGCTTTTCTATGAGTTTCTTCCAGGCGTGTTGGGAGGTGATCAAAGAAGACCTTTTGAAGGTGTTTCAGGAGTTCTGTACGTTTGGGAAATTTGATAAAAGTCTCAAAGCCACCTTTCTTACCTTAATCCCCAAAAAGGTTGGGGCTATCGAGATCAAGGACTTTCGGCCTATCAATTTAGTGAGTGGGGTTTATAAGATAATTTCGAAAGTTCTTGCCAATCGTATCAGCGAGGTTATTGGGAAGCTTATTTCTAAGCCTCAGAATGCTTTTGTCAAAAGCAAGCAAATTCTTGATGCAGTTCTTATAGCCAATGAGTGTATCGACAGCAAGCTGAAATCAAGCAGTACAAAGATCTTGTGTAAATTAGATATGAAAAAAGCTTATAATCACGTTAACTGGGATTTTCTTTTGTACTTTCTCGATAGGTGCGGTTTTGGGGTAAGATAAAGGAATTGGATTAGGTGGTGCATCTCCACTGCTAGATTCTCAGTCCTTATTAATGGCTGCCCCGAGGGTTTTTTTTCGTGTTCCCGCGGTTTGAGACAAGGTGATCCATTATCCCTTTTTTGTTCATTTTGATCATGAAAGCCCTCAGCAGAATGCTTGCAGCTTTGGTGGATATTGGCTTGGTAAGTGGATTCCCCATTGGAACCCCTTCACGGGGTTTTATTAATATATCTCATTTGTTGTTTGCAGATGACACACTTGTCCTTTACGAGGCTGAGCGAGATCAGGTTCAAGTTCTGAAGGCTCTATTCCTCTGCTTTGAAGCAGTGTCGGGTCTAAAAGTGAATTACGACAAATCCGAGATGGTGCCAATTGGGGATGTTCACAATCTGTGGGAGTTGGCAGGTAACCTTGGATGTCAGCCTTCTTCGCTCCCCATGACCTATTTGGAACTTCCATTGGGCACAGCTTCAAGGGCAGCACAGATTTGGGACACAGTGATCGAAAAAGTAGAGAGAAAGCTAGCAGAGTGGAAGAGGATGTATTTATCTAAAGGGGGACGAGTCACCTTGATAAAGAGTATTCTTTCTAATTTGCCTACTTATTTTTTATCACTTTTTCCCATCCCGGCTAATGTTGCAGGTTGTCTTGAGAAGATACAAAGAGACTTCATGTGGGGTGGCTTAGGAGAGGAATTCAAATCCCATTTGGTGAAGTGGGAGACGGTTTGTCGCCCATTATTGTGCGGCGGGCTAGGCATTCGTAATCTGAGAATGTTCAACCAGGCATTACTTAGAAAGTGGCTGTGGAGGTACCATCGGGAACCAGAGGGTCTTTGGAGAATGGTGATTGATCACAAGTATGGGGGTGCCTAGGGGGGGTGGTGCACCAACGAAGTCAAAAGGGCAAGTGGTGTGGGGTTGTGGAAAAATATCAGAAGTGGTTGGAGTGTCTTCAATTGGCACACTAAACTTCGTTTGGGCGTCGGTTCAAAAATTAGATTCTGGGAGGATGCTTGGTGCAGAGACAGGGCTCTCTCTAAAGTGTTCCCCGCTCTGTATCAGATTGCAAGTGCCAAAGATACCACTATGGCAGAAGTCGTGGAGTCGGATGGGAGAAGTTTGTTTTGGAACATTATTTTCAACCGGGCAGCACAAGATTGGGAGCAAAGCACTTTTGTGGAATTTTATAGTCTCATCTACTCTCAACGACCAAACATGCAGAATGAAGATGGCCTAAGATGGATCTATACAAGAAGATGAACCTTCACTGTTTGTTCTTTTTACAAGGCACTCACTTAAGGACCCAAGACTCAGTTTCCGTGGAGACAGATATGGCGTCACAAAGCGTCCCCGAAAGCAGCTTTCTTCGTATGGACAATTTCGTTAGAAAAGATTCTCACAACAGATAACCTGAGGAAAAGAAGGGTTATTATAGCAAATTAGTGTTGCACGTGTTGTAAAGGGGGCGAGTCGGTTAATCATCTTTTGTTACATTGCGAGACTGCTAGAGCTCTCTAGAATGAGATCTTTAAGAGATTGAACATAGCTTGGGTCATGCCTGAGACGGTGGGAGCAGCTGTGGCAAGTTGGCCCCTTATGCGAGGCAGACAGATCAAAGTTCTGTAGAGGATGATTCTCATTTGCATTCTATGGTGTCTTTGGCAAGAGCGAAATGAGCGAACATTTGAAGACAATGAGAGATCTCTTGAGGAGCTAAAAGTTTTTTTCTTTCGAACTCTATGTACATGGACCATTGCCTTAGACTTTAATGGCATGAGTCTTCATAATTTCCTTGTATCCAATGCACCGTCCTAATGGGCTTTTGTTTTGTTTTCTTTTGTAATTGGCTATTGCCCTCTTCTTTGATTAATAAAACTTTCACTTATAAAAAAAAAAACGAAAAAGCTAGCTTACAAAGATTAAAAAAACAGTGGAAATGTTAAGGATAAACGCAAAAGGAAGCTAAAGAGTGCTAAAAATTGAAATGTAAGCCAAAATCTTAATATCTTTTTTCTATAAGTAACAACAATGAAGATTCTGATATTTATTTACTCATACATGCATATAATCATTTTCTGCAACTAAGGAAGTCCACAGCTCATTTTGTAATATTACTTTGAAATTAGTGATCAAAAACATCTTACCTCATAGTTTGCATCAATATAAAGACATCAGGGGTTTTTCCATTGTTCTTCAGCATTTCCAACAAAGCTTCCATCACCTACCACAATCATTAATAACTACCTTATAGAGCATTCAACAATAAATTTTCTAAAAGCTTAAGTATTAATTGACAAAATAGGAAAAATGAAAATCCAAGGTTTCACGGTATCATAAATCACTATACTCCAAAATAACAAAGAAAATTTATGGTCGTTAAGTAAGGATATCCATATTAGGGTTTCAAACCTACAATGTTTGTTTTGGCTGGAAATGTTTTCTCATGGCTTTCTGTTGCATATTGCTTTATATGAACCATGAGGATAAAATCTTTCAAAAACATGTTGAGTTTTTCTTTTTTGTTATATGATGAAGGTAAGATATTTATGAAAGGGACCTATCAAAAAAAGATACGTATGAAAGAGAAAAATAAACAAAGCAACAAGAGCGTCAACTAAGCTGATGGTGGAAACAAGTTTTTGAACCATGTCTAGGTAAGAAACATGCCAACTGTGAAGTTTCAGCCTAATTTCACAACTAGATTTTCCTGAGCAAAGATTCCAGTACCAGTAGTAAAGCAACAAATTTCACTAGAAATCAAGGACCAAGCATTGTCTATTCATCAATACAACACCATCCACCTTGTCATATTTTAGATTAATATTATTTGTGTAAGAACAGACGTACAAACAGAGACCCAACAAAGCTCATAGGTTGGCTTAACATCTAAAATCAAGATATAATCAAAAATGTCAGCTAGTACCTCTACATTCCTGAGGTCTGCACAGGCATGAAGTGCAACATGATAAACAGTCAGTTGCCTATTTAAAAAACCTCCACGCCTGTGAACATATTCAGCAGTGGGTAGATTATACAGCTCCTCTTCTGAAACACCCATCATCAAATTTTCAGCAGTTACACTTGTTGTATCAACTGGTAGAAACTCCTTGGACCTATCAACAAACTCAATGACCTTCCCATAAAAAGAATAATATTAGAGATAACTATGCAAAATGAAAGAAAATAGAATGATTATGGCAGAAAAGCATATTTAATAATTACTTTGGTGGCAAAATCATCTGCTAGAGGTGTCTTGTTCTTGTGTGCAGCTATAAGTCCTGCATAGCAAAACTTGTTCAACCCAACACCAGCAGCAGTCATATCACGGACAATCGCATACCTATCACATCAAAGTGTGGATCATTGTTTAGAACATATTTATGCTGAAATGCCCCTCAATCAGACAAGTTATGGCAAGAAATAACATACACTCGATCTAAACGGCCTGCTGCTGCACATGCATTGAGTAGACAGACAAAAGTTTGGGCATTAGGCTTCACTTCAGATTTCTTCATTTCTTCCAAAATCTTTTATTCAAGGAGCAAACATTATCAAGGAAAAAAATCAGCCCCAATAAGTTGATAGAGGCCTAAAAATGAAATAAGGTGTTGACTGTTGAGTACAAATTAATCCTAAAATCTACCTGGATTGCCTGGTCAGAGTTTTTGCATTTCCCACATAACGAGATCAAAATGTTGAATAAATTAACCTAGAACAGACACAAAAACATTCACTGCCGTTACAAATAAAAAAATTGATTAATAACTTACAGATACGAAATCTTCAGACAAAGACAAAGAATACAAAGCACAAACACAAACTTTGGATCAAGTTAATTACTGGACTAACGAATGGCAAACAGTTTAAAAAAAATATTTTTTTTTTTTCTCACCGTTAATAGAACATCACAGCAATAAATTTCGCACTAGCAGGAAAAATAAACGTATGGAAATTAAAACATCGAATCACGTACACAACTCAAGTACCCAATTAATCTAAAAGGCATACGTACATACATGCATATACAGATAATTATTAAATCACCGGGATTACAGCAAAAAGGAAAGAAATGTAAGCATACATCAGGAAGCAAACCCATGACTTTCATTTGGTCCTTGAAGTAAAAGCCGTCCTGCATGCGGGCGCCTTTCATGGTCCCCACTATCAGTGAATGGAACACGTCCCTAGTGGGCTGCACTCCGTCCAGCATCATATCATCGTAAACATCCCTCAACAAGAAATGCCTAATATAAGATTCACAACACGCCCAGAAAGATACAAAACGAAGTCACATGCTATTGGAAACAAATAAATAAATAAATAAGTTTTACAGGAATAAGCTGTTTATGGAAATGGGGGGGTGCAAAACAAAGGTGACCTTCTTTGGGCAGTGAGGGAGCCGACGACGGTGTTGTACTCGGAAACATTATTTGCGTAGTTTCGCTTGGCGTATTCTTCTGTGGACGCCGCGAAGTACCGACGTCCCAGCTCTCGAGCCACTGACCTATGCTGCCCTGAAAAGAGAAGAACCATTCTATGAAAATCTAAAAAATAAAAATAAAAATAAAAAATGGAGTAACTGGAGATAGGGAAACACGGTTGAGTACCAGTGATAGGTCGAAGGAGGAGCTTCATTTGGACTGAACCACTGAGAAAAACGGATCACAATGTCTCTCACTTTCTCTCAATTTCTCAATCGGGGGTTTCTGAATTCTGATTGTCCCAGTAAAACCCTTCGCTCCGGGATTGTTTTCCACTACGCGGTTGGGTTTAAGCGCTACATTTTTCTAGGCTGGGCTACTCATTCAGGCCCAATATATAGGTTCTATTGGGCAATGTCATTAGCTTAATTCTTTGAATCAGGCGTCCATTGGGCCCTCTTATCTCTACTTCTCTCTCGTCGACGTTAGATAATGGGCGGAGATCTTGAGTCTTGACCCAATTTTGATTTCATCCGAAGATCGATTCAAGGGAAGTTGATTTGATCTTATCATTTCTAATAAAGTTCAAAGATTTTGTATTGTGATTACTACATGTAAATTTAAGTTTTGTAATGGATATTCAGCTGTTAATAAGTGAGTTCATAGCTGGTGCACTTGTCGAGAAACTCTTTATTAATATTATGTACACTCTCGAAATTAGTCAAAATAAATAAAATTTATTATACACATTAATTTCTTTATTTGTTCAAAAGTATGCATTAATTTCACGTTCAAAAAGTTGAACTCCCCACAAAAATAAAGAAACATTAGAGTGAGTGAGTCCCACATGATTTCACCTATAAAAGACTAGGTCATGGTGTGATGATCCACGTCCCTACATTGCAATGATATATTTGTTGGTGAAATATCATGATTATAATGAGCACACTCCTACAAACCTACCTAAAGTATTTCTCATTTGAGATTTAGGCTATGTTTGGACACTTAAATGAGATTGATTTAAAAAAATTTCATAATTTTCTTTCTAGATACGAAATATTTTTTCAATTTTAATTTTTTAATTTTTTTCATCTATCATTACCTAATCATTGTCATTTTTTCAAATTTCTAAATAAAATTTAAAAAGTAATAAAGAAATTTTAAAATTGTATCATTTCAAAAATATATATAATTTTCTTTCTATACATCATTCAAACATAAAATATTTTTTTAATTTCAACTTTTTTATCTATCATTATCTAATCATTATAACTTTTACAAACTTCTAAACAAAATTATATATATACAATTTTTTTAAAATTTTAAAACAAAAAAAGTATAGTTACTTTAAAACAAAAATCATATTAAAAGATTATATTTAAACGATATTTTAATTTTATTATATTTTTAGTTAACTTTTTCTTTTTTGTTTTAAAATTAAAAAAATATTTTAATTCAAATTATTTCACTATTATTTACAAACTATTTTATTATTTTTCATATTATTCTAGCATGTTATTCTTACCTCCCGAGTGTGCCACTGCAATAAATTGGTTCAGCTTTCAGCCCCACTTTCATGGCAAAATAGTATTGATTTAGATAGCTACCAGCAATTTGCTGGAAACACCAAGAAGCAATTCCCACAAGTGTATTTTTTACACTCTTTTTGTTTATTGAAAATATTCTAATCACAAAGAGATTACATATTATTGCTTGATTTCAATCATTTTTTTTATTTTTTATTTTTTATGTTTTTGTGTTCCACACCGATTGCATATGGAATTTCCAAAACCGCGTTCAAATACTGTAGATTAATCCAATAGGAATTGTATTTATTTCACCACAATATGTTGTGTTTCTCCCAGGTAAATTTCATTTTTCCCAACATTGAAGAAGTTTTTTCAAGTCTGCACGTATTCCATTCCAACGCTTCTATCAACCACTTTGCCTCAGGTATTTGGAAAGGAAGATATATAATAAATAGCAAGAAACATAAAACCAGAAAGCAAGAACATCTTGCTTCCGTACATGAAAACCCTTTAAACAACTCTTGGAAGAGAGTACCTAGACGACAAGCCATTAAGGTGGTCGTTATCCTTCTTGAGGCACTTCAATGAAGAAGGATTGACTTGAATGAACAGGTAGTTTCCTGCAAAGAGATCACCAAAATGAGCCTGACTCTCCTTCAATCTCCTCGCCACCTTTGCCCAAGACCATGACACTCTGCTTGCAGATAGCAGTCTAACTTTCCTCCTCAAGAACCTTCTCAAGTTTGGAACTTTGAGCCTCAATCTCCTCCTTATGGACACCCTTTTGAACCTGTACCAACCTTTCGATCTCAAAACCACTCTGTCTCTTTCTTCATCATGATCATCAAATCCAACTTCGTGTCCAAGTCTTTGGTAAGGAAACTTGGCAGTCAAAGACATGGCCATCTTTCTCAGAATCCAAACAAAGGCTACAAAAGAAAACTTTGGGAGGAAGATAGATAGCCTTTATTCTATTCTATGCAGAGACTCGAGTGGTTGGTTTTCTAATTTCTTAATTACAGATGTGGGGGTTGGTTTTCAGAAGCTGTTGGGGACATTAAATGATGATGGGAGGATGGGTAATAAGTTGGTACAGATAACTATCAATATTTCAATTTTCTGTCTACATGTGATTTGATGACAAAAGAGGTGACAATTGAACAACCTCTAAACTTAGTGCATAAGTTCAGTATTGTCGAAGCATACAAGTAAATACATGCGTGCTCGGTGCTCAATCTCTAACAATGCCAATCGAATTATTAATAGACAGACAGTCGACATCTTGTTTACTTCTTCATTACATTAATATTCTTAAACAGATCAAAAGACGACACAAGGGTCAAGGGTCCAAGCCATTCCTGAACGCTGGATCTTGACATATTTCAGGAACAGCTGCATAAAACCGAGCTGGCTTTACAGCTTTATACGCATTTATCAACGGACAACGGCATGTGGGAATTCATTCTGATCGTGAAAATACACAACCCATTAACTTCTTAAGGGAATAGGGGCATTTGAAATTACAGAAAACAGGCCACCAAGGCACCAATGAAACGGCATCGTTTAAGAAATGTAAAATTTTATGGCTTAAAATAAGTCCCCACTCTACTTGGATGGAAGAGGTATTTGGACCTTTGCCGTGGATAAGAATCTGACAGCAATAGGAGAGACATTTGCTCGATGGTTTGAAGCCCATATAGAATTAGAACCTATGTTTCGAAAATTGTCACATTGAATATCCTAAACACGACGAGGATCCACACAAAGAAAACTAGGGCTGTTTCATATGCGCAGCAAAACAGACCAGATGTGGCCAAACTAAACCTACAGACAACATATCCATCTGCACTTCTAAACTGTAAACGTAAAATCCGATTAGAGTAATTACAGGTATTGATGAAATCGACTTCCAAGCAAGATTCACAAAAACCTAACTACAAATAATTTTAATCAAGCAAATTGGAAAATTCCAAATGCCGAACGAGAAAGAATGTTGCTAGTAGAGTTTTATTCTGGTCTGAATTGGGCTCCGACACATTGGGCATGACTGGAGGTCTCTTCCACATTCGCAACATGTCTGCCATGTATAGATATAAGAATGTTAATAACTTCCTTAAATATTGATAATATGTTAAATAAAGTAGAAAATCTACCTGATGCCCACAGCCAAAGGCCATGTCCTTGGAATTACTGATGCAAATGGGGCAAAGCTGTCCAAAACCATGTAAAATGTCAATCTCAACTTAAAACCTCCAGATCTATATTGTTGTTGGACCACAATTTTCCGTGACCAAAACAATTGAAATGGTTTACAAGCAAGCCAAGCAGGGATAGACTAATTTCAAATGCTCCACTAGAACATGATAAGCCGTTTCTAAACAAAATGGATGTTTTCAATGAACAGGAGTATTGCTTATGAGTACGATACTATTTTCATTTATAAGTTCTAACAGTGTTTCCCCATCCTAGAGGAATGGCTGACCTGGAAATGTCATCAATTTTTAATTTGGTCTCGTATTGACTTGATAGCTTTCTTATGTGTTTGGTGTAAAGAACTTCCAGTATCAAGGGAATGTATATCATAAACAGTACACCATGCAGTCCTGAACAGCAGCGGTAAATGCCCTTAAGAAGCATGATAAGCTAGTTCCAGATGAGACAATTGTTGCTCTAAACTAATATAAGTATTGCCACACATTTTTTAATCTCACAGATTTCCTGCTAAGTACATGCTAGACAAAATAAATAGTAGAAGAAGCACCAAGAGTTATTTCTTTGTTCATAGTTCACTTAAGAAATGGCATTCTTCTTCCCTCTTTTTGTAACAGCAGCTTGTCATAAGAGATATTACGAATGATGAAAAATAATGCATAATGTTTTTTAAAAGCCTAAATACCTGGCTATCATAGGTGGAACTACTAGCCGGTGGAGCTGAGCTGACAGGCCTGCTGTCTGCATTATAATGAGGGACGCTCGGTTCAAATCTTGAAGGATGAGAAGGTTTCAAGTTGCTGGAAGATGCTGCACCATAGAGAGGCAGGGGGAGGGGAACCCTTTGGGGAGAAAAGCCCTTCCTACCGCTATTCCAATAGTAAAAAAAAAAAAAATTGTTTAAAAACAAAGGAATTGAAAAGGAGCCAAAAATTACAAATAGAGAGAATTATTGATTTACCCCAGTATGTTAAGCTCTATAGTTGCCTTGTACTGGGAAGGAATTTCCATCAAGGCTGTAAGAGCAAATTCTGCCTCCTTTCGGGGTGGAGCCACATTCTTCGACATTATTTCTGTAAAATTCACAAACTGAAGAAGAAAAAGAACAAAGTAACATTTTCAATCAAGCCTTCTCCAATAACGCACAGGAAAGGGAGAAAACACTAGAAAATTGGAACTTCCAAAAGTCTGCCAGAACTTACTTGAAAATTGTCAAAGTCCCTAGCAGGGATATTGTCATCAAATTTCTTCATCATATCCCAAGGTCCATCTCCAACCCCAACTAATACAATTGACAGAGGGAACTTGCTGTACCCAAATAAACATATCAGACAAAAAACCATGGGACAAACAAAACATATTGGAGTAAACAATTAGTCCATGCTCACCTTGCTTTAACAATGGCATCAACAGTATTCTGCTCCTGCGGGCTGAGCTTGCCATGCTCAGTATCAACACTTCTAGTTACCTGAGGCAACCATCGCTTCGATGAGATTACTTCAACTATCTAGAACAATATAACAAAATCACCAACCCCCACCTCTCCTTCCCAACCCCCCCAAGTGGGAAAACCCGAAAATAAATTCTTGATTATGCGCATCTAGTATAGTGATGCAGAGCAAGCTTAACTGTAGCATTGACAATAACAACAACTATTGTAGCTCTTTCTGTAAGAGTATTATATATTTTCAATACAGAATACAGTCTGGTGTACTCAAAACTTAATCCATGCAATACCTAGCCCTATGTCAAAAATCCGGACTACAGAGGTGGTAACGTTAGGTAGGTGGCAATATGGCCACCAACTAAAGAGGTGCATAAATGTCAAAATTCCAGTACGTTCGTAAAGCTACCATATAATGCCCATACAATGTGTTATAAGCGAGGAAATTACCTAATCGCTATAATTTGAAATCATAAACTCACAATCAAAAACAAAAATGCAATCATAAAACTCAAAGAAATCTATATATTTATTTACTGATTAAAAAAATTAAGTAAAACTTAGTTATACTTTTGGAAAAACTAATTTACAGAAACCACCTACATTTTCCTGCCATGCCCTTGTAAATTCAGCTCAATCGACATTTTTGCAGATCTTAGTCTCATGCTCATAGACTCAGTTAAACTATTTTAGCTTGATTTAAATTTAAAAGTTGCAATTGTGATGACAAACTAATTCTGCCAATGAAAAAAAAAATGACAAACTAAATCTTTTTTCTTTTCAGGATGAAGGCCATCTCCCATTGTACAAAATTTTGGTATGAGTAACATGTCTACCTCTGATCAGCTTGCTCAACATAAGTTATATCTAGTATGGAGGCAGAATACCTGTCCATCTGCAATTATTAATAAAACATGGTACTGGCCACCACTCTCCTCCACGATCGTCATAGCCATCTCAATTATTGGCGCAAATGAAGTTGGTCCTGCAACAAAGTAACAGTTGCATAAGAGTAAAAACGAAGTTTGTAGGTATAAGAAGTATCTCAAAATAGAACTAATTGGTGAAGTAAAAAAAATATATATATCAGTATATAAGAATTTTATTAAAACAGGTTGATGAAGTTTTTTTTTTTTTTTTTGATAGGTAATAAGAAGTTTTATTCCAGTAAATAGGCAAAAATCAAGTACAAAGGAAATGTACAAGATGAAAGCCTAGATACAAACTAGAAGAAGAGAAAGTTAAGACAAAGGTTGATGAAGTAAAATTCAAACCTGCAAGTCGTAAATGGGGGACGATTTCCTTATAGCGACTCAACACTTCCTCAAAGCCATTACAAAATCTCTCTTCTGAGTAGAAACTGAAGACATCTTTATCATGTGTTGACACTGCCAAGGCATGAATGTGGTGCTTATCACTCCCATATCCCAGTGGTGCAATGATAATTAGAACAATCATAATGGAAACATAATTATTAATGATAATAATAATAAAAATTATAACACAAATGAAAATACCATCTCCAAACCCAAAACATGGAATCAAGTTGTCCTCATCAAATGCAGCCAGGGTTTTCCCAATAATGGATATTGCTTGTTCATAGGGGTTGAGACCATCTCCTATGTGATGCAAACTCCGCCTGTTAAATGACTTTGCACCTATTCACAAAATGAAGTTCAGCAAGCTCAACAAGAGGAACCGGCATATTTGTGGCATTAGATTAGAAGTGAGACTTAACCTGTCCACTCGTTGCTCTTTGTGAAATCAATACCAACAATAAGATTAGAAGACTCAAGGCCGGCACGTGCAAGAGCTTCAGTCACCTGCAAGGAAGAAACATTGTGTTCACCTCGTTGTTACAGTAACCAAGTGTTCAGAGGCAATGTCATTCAAACATGCATCACTTACAGGTAAGTCTTATAAAGACCTATATATATCATCACCATGCCGTCCGTGATGTAACAAATTAGCATCAAGCGACCATATTAAATTTGAACGTCTAGTTGGACCTTAGGAGTCGGCATTCCACCACAAATCCAATTACTTGCATATCTAAATGAAAGCTGTAAGGTATTAATCAAGATTACAATGTTTTTCACAGATGGAGCATTTTCTAGAATCGTCTTTGATGCCATAAAGTCAAGCTCAAAACCCACCAGAACAGTGAAAAGTGAAACCAGCCCAAGGAGGAATACGATTACTGAGGTCACAAAATTTTACTGTGACATCAAAGGCATGCAGGAGGAATAATGTCTTCCACAAAATGAGGTATTTCTTTTCTTTTAATTTTTTGCAAAGCTCTAAATAAAAAAGAGGCTACCACTCTATACAGCATTAGGAAAAATATCACGGCTTCATGATTCATAAATTTAAAATCAACTAATCAGAGCTTGTATCCATAGACCAATTTCTGCGTGACATTGAGCATTTCCTAATACTATTAAATACCATAAATCCATATTAATGGGACAAACAAAATATTATATTGTTTTGGAAAGGTAATGTAATAAGGAGCAGACCTGGAAACAAAGTTGATGAATAAAATAAAACCGAATAACAAATCTAGTATATGCCCCCGTACCCGTTTTGCATGTGACCTCTCATTCCAAAAATACAAAATAAAAAGGAGATAATTCCTGGTGATGTACCTGCTCCAAGGAATTGTAATTATCAGCGATTCTCGAAAACCTACTCTCCATATTACTTCTACTATCAGAGGCCTGACCGCCACCATAGTCTTGTGGGCCATATTCTTGTGAAGGAGGATGGTATTGCTGCGACGAATATGACTGTTCGGGCGAATAGCTCTGACTCTCGTACGGGAATTCATATCCACTCCGTGAAGAAGAATTCGAACGGAGAGATGAAGCTTGCCTCCAACTTCCCTCTTTTGAACTCCCACCTCCCATCAACTTAATTCCCTACAGAAATTCCCCGAGTGTTCTCAACAATGCAAGACACCAAAAGAACCGAAACAATCAAAATAAAGCAGGATAAGTCGCTCAAATTATTTAACAAGACCCACTTCTGTCGTTCACAATGCAAAGCACCCAATCAACCAAACCAACCTATGAATACCTACAAAACAACCACCACAAACACCAAAGAAATCCTATTGTAAACCTCGCTAAAAGCTTATAAGCTGGATAAAGCATGACCTGGGTGACCCGTTCTGAGGTGGTGAAGTTTCCACGAAAATTTTAGTTACTTGGTAACCAAACAAAGAGAGCCGACTTCTGTCTATTACTTGTTCGAGTAAAGCGTTATCACCGCCTTGAAAGATGAACCTCTCCCGTAAGCTTTCTTTAAAAAAATTCCTAGTCGGCAGATAATATGCCTAATGGCTTCAAAAACAATCAACAGACAGCACATTGATGGCCTTAGTCCTGACTCCTGCTTGGATTCAAATGTTATCTCAATTTCTCTTATTTTATCTTTGTAATTTTATTAAATTTTTATTTTTTAAATATTTACATAAAATATAATAAATAATTTAATTTTTCAAATTTTAATTCAATTTTTTTAAATTTTAAAATAATAATAATATTAAAAAATAATATTTTATCAATATTTTATTTAATTTTTAACTTTCATTTAAAATTATCTCCTCTCTTTACCTTATCCAAATAAAACTTTATATAATTATTACATTTTTAAGAAGTATTCACCTATTACCATGCATGCCTGCCAATGGTATTATTACATATTACCATGCCTGCCAATGTTATTATTACATATTACCATGCATGCCAATGATGATTGAATTTAACTGAAGAAAATAACAATTTAACGAAAAAAGAAATTAAAAAAAAAAAAAAGAGTAACGAAGAAGATTGCAAAATCTCTCTTCTGAATAGAAACTGAAGACATCTTTATCATGTGTTGACGCTGCCAAGGCATGAATGTGGTGCTAATCACTCCCATATCCCAGTGGTGCAATGATAATTAGAACAATCATAATGGAAACATAATTATTAATGATAATTAATGATAAAAATAATAAAAATTATAACACAAATGAAAATACCATCTCCAAACCCAAAACATGGTATTGCAAAAACAGATTGCAAAAAAACAGTAGCTCCAATAAGATTACATAGCAATATGTTTTATTCAAAATTGAAAAGCCGCCATATTTACAGGCGATTTAGCTTAACCGACGATATATTTGGCGAAAACAGTACGAAATAAACCACATTAAGAGATTTATTTAAAAAAAGGCTTCAAACTTTGAATACTACTCTAAAACCTATCGGAAACCCTAGCTCCCCCACCCCACCCCACCCCACCCCTCCAACATAACGTAAACCGGCATTTTCAGTGCAACAATTTTTACATTGGCTGTAGAGATTTTAGAGAATACCTCGATGCGAAGAGGAAGAGAGCCCCTGAAGCATTGTGTTGGAGTTCGAACGTTAATTTGTACGTGAATTAAAGCTAGAATGGCGGATCTGATACCTATCCATTTTTGTCAATAAAGAAACGGCAAACACCTGGAAAAAGTTGTGAAGCTTTTGAATTTTGAATCCAGGATTAGTTCCCCCCAGGGCTCTGTTCAAGCGTGATCGCGCATGGAAGTTTCCCCGCTGATGCTGCAGCTATTATATAAAGCTGTTCGTACCTTTTTACGAACGGGATTTCGTGAGTGGTTCTTGGGATAGTGGAGAGTGGGAGACAAATGCATATGCGCATCTCATGGCAGAGTGGCTTCGATCATAGTTTATTGAAACAAATTTACAATCATTTTTGTACGTACGTTCAATCTATAGTTTTAGGTACAATATTATATATAATTGTAATTTATTTTATCGAATTATTTTTAAAATTTTATAATTAATGACTCCCACGTTAACATATATAATTATGCATATAAAATTATAAATATAAATAATATTTTAATTTTAATTTTAATTTCAATTTCAATTTCAATTTCGGATTGACATCATAGGATCCCGTGACATCCGGCTGTTTTTGCCATTAATTGGTACGTATCGGTACAGTTCCTCGGGTTAAATACAAAAGTTTCACGGGAAACTCACGGGGAAAGGCATCCACATTGATTCTTGCAAACGACGGTCAAAGAAAACAATTATAATTGTTGTGCATTACATATATAATTAATGAAAAATTCTTTACAATCTCCAACTTCTTTCATACATCATATTTTTATTATTATTAAATATTAATATATAAATAAAAAATAAAAAATATTAATTAATTTTTAAAAAATAAACTCAAAAAAAAAATTAATATAGTGTTTAAAAAAAATAAAAAATTTAATAAAAAATTCTTTACAATCCTCAACCTCATTTACACAACTCCCAACCTCCATAATTATTGCTTATGAGCTTTCCTTATTCTATTTTATATATATACTTGGGGATATTTCTGAGAAAGGGCTCTGAAATTGTAGACAGGTTGCAACTTTAGAAAAAAGTTTATTTGAATCCTCGTACTTTGAGGTTGCGTACAAGACCTTTAATTCAAGGTGGTAAAATGCCAAATTTTTTAAGAAAAATCGATACACTTCTGTTGATGTTAATCCTCATGACTCAGCATGCAAGACCGAATCTTCTCTAACAAATTCAAATGCGGTGTATAAATAAATATTAATATTATTTCATGTATTGTTTTCAAATAATTTATATAATAAAAAATTATATATATAAATACATATATAAATTATATTTTAAAATAATAATTAATATATATTTGTAAATAATCTAATCGAAATTAAGATAACAAAAAAGAAAATTTTAAAAAAATGTCAAGATCGATACAAGTTAATATAATCAATATTTGAAGCAGTATAAAATAGACTTTATTTTTGTATTGTTTACTATTCAAATACAATATATACTGATTATACCAATTAGTACTATACGTAATTCAAAATATTGATATAGATAATACCAATTCAAATGTAAATTAATTTATATAATAAATGAGAACCAAAACAAATTCCGTAAACTTTCTTATTATATCTTGCAACGTCAGCCTAGCATAAAAAACCAACGAATGTGCAAGTTTTTCCAACCTTCGAGGTGAGAACTGAGGTTGCGTGGCCGATGTGGTTAAGGTTGATCAGTTGTATGCGCAGCAATTTCGACTCTGTTTCCCCCTCGGGGACAAGCTTTCCTGCTTAGGTATGGGATAAAGGACTAGTGGCCCCCTAATGGAGTGCTTTAATAACGTGGAGGTAATGTTTTTCCTGGTTGTGGACCATCGATTGCCTTTTTATCTGGCTTCCTTGCTAATGTTCAAATCTAGCTCATATCCACTTCGAGCGGGGTATCCAAAGAAGTTTTATACGAGCCTTTTTAAGGTTGTATTTAGATGTTAAATTAAATTTTTTATAAATAATAATAAATTAAAATAATAAAATAATAAAATAAATTTTATAAACTCTATCTAAAATAAATTTAAATATATTAAGATATTAAGATAAGTTTAGATATATATATATATATATAAAGTTAAAACATAATGTGGATATTACGTGTAAAATAATGTTAAAATGAAAAAAATTGTGAGTCTCATGAATAAAAAAAAATTTAAATTAAGGTGAGTTTAATAATTATAAGAGTTGAGTTTTGGATCTTAGACTTAGATTTAAAATAGATTGAACTAAGTTGAACAGAATGCACTTTGACAACCATACCCTATTTATTTATTTTATTTTATTTTATTTTTGCTTTAACATGAATTGGAACTTAAGAGACTATATATAACTAGGTATGATTTAGATTTGGACGCTAGAGTATCTCAATATTGTGGTTGAATAATAATTAAATAGGTTGTCAATAGGATCACTAACAATGATTACTCTACTTCATCTTTTAAAATATATTATTAAAATTCACTTTTCTATTTTATATACACACATTTACAATATGACGTTCATCAGCTAATCTATTTTATTTCATATCATCTAAATATTGTAATTTTATTTTGTTTATTAATTTAAATATTCATTTTTACCATTGCTTCTTCTTCTCCATTCTACGGCTTCGTCTTCGTCATCGTCTTCCCCCTTGCCCAATCCTATCTCTCGCCAAATCCTAACTTTGACGGCAACTAAAATGGCAACGAAATCTTTCGCAAATGATAGGCATAGCTCTTACAAACAAAAGCTCTGAAGTCAATACCTCTTGTCTTCGCACCTAACCCCACCACTTTTCCTTTATCTGAGCTCAAATTCACCAAAATCACATTCAAATTTTTACCCAATCACACTCGAGTTTTTTATTTTTGGAATGGAATATATCCTTCTCTTCCATTTTGGCCAATATGCATTCACCTTAAGCACCATCACCTACTTTGTTTCCAACCAAAAAAAAAAAACCTACCCTCCTACACAATCACACTCCAAAATCTGCCAAGATCAAAAGAAAGGGTTCCGTGCAACAAAAAAATTAATTTAAAAATGTTTACCTTGGTGAATAGTAGACTGCTATACGTAGCAGCAACAAGAGATAACACTGTAATTGGTCTCAAAATACTAAGTTGGAGTAATGAGTCTGTTGGACATGCATTTTGGTGTAAAATCTTCAAATTTTAAAGATAAATGGATTTTACATTATCCATTATGAGTGCTCTAATGAATTATTTTTTAATAATAGTGAAATAGTCTTTACAATAATTGTGTTTCCAAATAGAACCTAGGTCACTTTGTTCTTAATCCATGTCCCTCTTTTTGAAATATTGGTTGTTACCCTTGTTCTGAGATTAGGATTATCTACATCATATATATTTTTTAGGAATATATCTATATATGAATATATATTTTTAAAGATTGGAGTAACTATTTTGAGTTAAAAGTATTAGAAGAGTAATTAAAAAAAAATCAATAATTTTGTGGGTATAAAATAATGAGTTTGATGTCTAAGAAAGATATGAGAAGTTTTGTTAAACACCCATTGCAAGTAGTATTATGCATGAGCGAAGAGACATCAAAATCTGCTCTCTCTCTACAAGATGAGTCCCTCCCTCTTCGTCCCGAATCTCCATTCCTCTTCCCCTCAACCTTCTCCCACCCAACTTTCTCTTTCTCCTCCAACAACTTCTTTTTCTTCCTCAACAACTCTTTTGTTTCAAACTAACCATTTCCTTCCTAGTACAGACAGTCTCTGTTGCCCAGATGACTAACACAAGAGGGGGGTGAATTGAGTTGTATTTAAAAAAATAACAATTATAAATCAAATATATAATATAAAATATAAACAAAATATGAAACAACAATAAATATAAATAGTAAGAGTAAGAGAGAAGCAAACTCAGTATGTTAACGAGGTTCGGCCCCACTGCCTACGTCCTCGCCTCAAGCTACCTCTTGAGGATCCCCAAATCCACTATTCAATCTCCTTTAGGTGGAGATAGAAACCTATTACACCTTTGAGCAGCACCGCTCCAAAGAATCCGTGTAGAACACCCTCTACACTTCCAATCACCTTACACTTGGTGATTTAACTATTCCCCGTATAGAACACCTTCTATACTTCCAATCACCTCACACTTGGTGATTTAACTATTCCCTGTGTAGAACACCTTCTACACACACAAGGGTTATACACACCCTTTTACAAATACAAGAGTTGATAGTAGGTAGACTATCAAAGTACACTCCTCAATGAGTGAGATAGAAACAATACAGCGCAACCTATATCTCTCTCAACAAAAACAAGAATTAAGGCTCAAAACTTTAGAAAATAGAGAATGAGAGCTTTGAAAAAATGATGCAAAACTTAGCAATAGATGTGTAAGCTCTTGTTATGTTTTTTGCAAAACTCAAGTGAGCTATTTATAGGCAAATGAGTTTTCAATTTCAAATTTGAAAAGATTCTCATGTCAAAAATATCATCATTCACTTTTTAAAAATTTCAAATCTAATCTTTTTACTTTTTGCATGTGACAAAAGGAGCACACTTTACTTTTCAAAAATTTCAAACACAATCTTTTACTTTTTGCATATGACAAAAGGAGCACACTTTACTTTTCAAAATTTTCAAATAAAGACATTTACCTTTTGCATAAGTCAAGAAAAGCATCCACTACTTTTAAAAATATTCAAATAAAACATGCACATGTGAAAGATGACAATCAAGCATCTTAATATTTTCAAAATTCAAACCTTTAATCATGTCATGCACATGTGAAAGATGACAATCAAGCATCTTAATATTTTCAAAATTCAAACCTTTAATCATGTCATGCACATGTGAAAAATGACAATCAATCATCTTTCAAAATTTTCAAAATTCAAACATTTAATCATGTCATGCACATATGAAAGATGACAATCAATCATCTTAATATTTTCAAAATTCAAACCTTTAATCATGTCATGCACATGTGAAAGATGACAATCAAGCATCTTAATATTTTCAAAATTCAAACATTTAATCATGTCATGCACATGTGAAAAATGACAATCAATCATCTTTCAAAATTTTCAAAATTCAAACATTTAATCATGTCATGCACATATGAAAGATGACAATCAATCATCTTTCAAAAATTTCAAATTTAATTTTCAAAATATCCATGCACATGTGGAAAATATATTTTAATGGTTTATGATAAAATATTAATTTTAAGCCTTAATTCTAATTTCAAATTTTTAAGAGATTTACAAAATTATTCTATAATTTTAATTTGAATTTATTCCCTTCTTGCTCATACTTGCTTCCTTGATGTGCTTGATTCTATTGTGTGGACAACTTGAGCTTGAAACTCCTTTATTCTTTGAATTCATTTGTTATCATCAAAATCCATGTGTAGATTTATATGAAACTTGAAATCTTGAATTCAACAGTCTCCCTTTTTCAAGTACCTAGATCCCACTTTTCTTTTCACTTTAATCACGTTTAATTTTGTGTTACCTGTTCCTCAAATATGTCAACAATCAAATCAAGTCTTGATCTCTTGATAGAGCAAACAAAGGCGTTGACTTGGGACGACATCACTCTGGTCCCCGCCAAGGAATTTGCCCAAAAAGTCTCAAACCAAACCATTGTCGGCAAGATCCTAACCAAAAAACCTTAAAAAAATCCATACTCACACCACCATAAAAGCTGTATGGAGTTTTGCAAACAATATGTCTATTAAAGACATGGAGGAAAACTCTTTTTTGTTCAAATTCCCAAACCCAGCAAATAAGACTCGAGTGTTTCTCCAGAGACTTTGGAATTTCAAAGGTCATCACATGGTATTAAAAGAATGGCCTCTAGGTCTTAGTATTAATGAAGTGGATCTTCTGCACTCTACTTTTTGGGCTTAGATTTACGGTTTATAGTAGGAACAAATGAATGAACAGAATGTTGTTTATATTGGTTCTGTTCTAGGCAACTTGCTGGAAATAGACTTGGAATTTCTACCTGAAAATGGTGCGACTCATTTCCTTCGTATAAGAGTTGAAATAAATACCGAAAAACCTCTCTGTGAAGGTTTTTTATTCCTTTGGCCTGAAATGGAGTCGACTAAGGTAAATTTCAAGTACGAAAGATTGTCTGATTTTTGCTATTATTGTGGGAAACTAGATCATCTGCTCGCTCAATGTCCAAGTTACAATGGTGTGGTTGGAGATCTCATATATGAACCTAATCTTCGTGCTGAAATTTATAAGATTAGGAGAGGTTTCAAGCTTGAAGAGAAACCACGTGAGGAACTGAATCCTTAAGGAATCCTTCCTACTCCCCAACGTGAACCCAACAGATTTCTACCCATCTTACCAAAACCCTCATCCCTTCCATCCTTTACCATCTGAGAAAGAAGCAATACGACCGAATCATTATTGATTCAATCCTTTTCAAACCACCGGTAGAATATCTCGGTAAAGGAAAAGCTATCCTGATTAACTTTGATCAAGGGATGAAAAAGAAGTACAATTTCTCCCAGCTTTTCTCTGCAAATTCGAACTACAGTAGCATGCCATCCCAAGAAGACCTTCAACAGTCCCTATAGGATAATCTGGAATCCGACATTGCAGAGACATCCTTGGCACTATTACCCACATGTGGCAAGCATCCATTGCAACCGACCACTCTGCTTACAACATTTAAAGATGCATTTAAGGAAGCAAATCGCGGCAGCATCTGCAGTCAACTAGATCCCTTGATACCGAACAATCTACACACCTCTACAATCTCCACCATCCATGTTATAGTGCAAGTACTACCCAATCAAACCCATTCTCTCATACTCAGAAGCAATCATCTCATCCAACTCCACGAAAAATCATTGAAGACTCAGGCATTTCACGTGGGTTAATAGAATCTTTTAGGCCTTTCAAAAATCAACCCGACCCAAACCTAGCTCTCTTTAGCCATTGGATATCCCAACTAAAAGCCCAATCTGAATTCATGGACCCCCCTAAGCCAGATAACAGCTCCAACCTTTTTGTAAACCCAACAGGAAGTGCATGTATTGCGTTTAACACCATTTTACTAAGCCCAACACCAAATCAAAATCAACTTACCTCAGAAAACTCTGCTGCTTTTCTCACACTCGAGACAAGCCAACCCGCACCAAATAGCCCTAAAACGTCTCCCCTCCTACATACAATGGAAACACCCATTAAGTCAACTTCTTCTGAACCAAACCCTAAACTCCTTAGGAAGAGAAAGACTCACTTGAATGAGTTGAGAGCATCTCCTTCAAAGAAGAAGCAACAAAATTTCTTTAATCTGTTTGAGGAAGAACCAACTGAGGTTTGTAACCCTTTGGAAGACCTGGCACAAGAAGTGCGTCTCTTCAAAGAATTTGGATCCAGAATCATTCAACCCAAAATGAAAGGTAAGAAGAAACGATAAACGAGAAAGAAATCCATTCACTAGCTTACCATTGGGAGATACGAGCCGCAACAAAATTTCAATGTTCAAAATGCTCCCGATTCGAGTAACAATTCTCCCAAATTATGACTCTTTTCCCGCTCCAACCAAATTCTGAGGTGGCAAATTCTCTGTCACTTGAGAAGCCATGAGACTTCTAGTTTGGAATTGCCAGGGTTTGGCTCGCCCCCAGGCAATCAGATCTCTTTGAGCCATCATCAGGAACCACAATCTTAATCTTATCTTTATTTTTGAATGTTTAGTTGCTATTGACTCTATTGTAATATATATATATATATAGTATCAGTATAAAATCCTTATAAAACTAAAGTTTAGACTTAATATAAAATGTTATTTGTTTTGTTGTGCAAAAGTACCTTGTTTCAATATTTGGCTTCCAGGCATTACTTTATGCTTTTTATGCTTCATGATGAATAATACAAAATCGTAAAGAGAGAGGGAGAAAGTAAGAGAAAGAGCAAATAGATTCAATGTAGTTTGTTAGTATGTCTACATCCACAAGAGTTGCAACTATTTTTTAATATATGGAAAATTATGATTACAATGTATGTATTTACTAACCCTAGTCGTATAACATATTATAAAAAATTCTAAAAATATCCTTATACTTATGCTTACTCCGCTCCCCTCACTTCACTCTGCTTCTCTGCTAAGAGTTACACTATTTATAACAAAAGTGTATCATTATAGTGACAAGAGTCAAACATTCATGAAAGAAATTCAAAAACAAGGATATAAATAAAAAAGAGTAGACAAAAAAAAAATATGAATCATCATCTGTCCCAGACACACTCGACCACCTAATTAGATTTCTTTTGACAGTTCAGAGCATAATTCGAAACTTGTGATTACAAAACACATCTTAACATTAATTTTTAATTAAAACTATAAAACCATATAAGCTAAATTATTTTATCTATTAGGCATCCCATAGGAAAAAAAAAGTTTGGATACTTTTATTTTTTGGAAGGCAATAAGGTATTTTGGTAAAAAAATTTAGTCAAATCTTTATAAAAATTGAACATTCTAATTCAAGAACAGAATAAAAATGGAGAAATTAATGGGATAATCATATGCATATTTAAATGATGAAAAATTATTGAGTGAAGCCACACTCATGACACTCACTCTCACATGTCACTGTTTACATAAATAGTGACATGTGAGAGTGAGTGTTATAAGTGTGGCTTCACTCTAGAATCATTCTTAAATAATAATGCTCTGTTTGAGAGGAGCTCTTCCAATTTGCCGAACAGCAACAAACAAAATTTCTAGATGATCCTTACAATTTGATATACTACTGAACCAACGGGCTAAAGCCCAGCATCTAAACCAACAATTATAACAAATGCCACACACAGCCAAGTCTAGAAGTAGGCCATGGCCATACTCAACACCAATCCAACAACTAAAAAAGATAGTGACTTTGGCCCATAGGCAAAGTCCAACTAACAAACTCTAGCTCCTAGTGTCAACGTTTGGGACGCGTGTGACAAAAATCTATCGTACATTGACTTCTTATTATCAATTTATCATATCCAATTATACTAATTAATACAATACAATTTTAATAAACTTTTACATTTACTAATTAAATAAGAACCATTCAAAATATTGATTATTTTAGTACGTTGTTTAATGAGTAATTACATATAATATTAGAATGTACAAATATTGCATAAATATTTTGAAAATAATGAAGCTTATTAGCCAAAAATTAATTCTTTTTTATATAAATACCATATTTATTATTTTTTTTCTAAATATTCACGTGACATTTATGTTATCACAATTACAAATATCATTTATCATGTTTAATAACTCAAAATTAATTTAAAAAATTTTAAATATAAGCCCACACACCATGCTATATATATTTTTTTATTTCTTATTTTATAAAATATTTAGCATATGAATAATGAGTAGAAGAATTAAATTATTTGAGAAGAATAAATTTTAAAAAAATAAAAAATAAAATAAAAAAAAAAGATGTGTAAGCTTTTATGTGTAGAAATTCTCAATTAATTAATTTCCAATTAAAGATTCTGGCACTCCAGCCACGTGCTTTAAATTGATACGAATCTGTCCTCGGCCGCAGAGGATGATTCATTGAAATACCCCTAAGGTCAACCACGCGTACTGCGTTCCCTGCACAGGCGCACACCCAATCTCTCTCCCCCTCTGTCTCCCGCGAAAATCCAACGGAGCATCTATCTTGCTCTCACGGGCTCACAATCGATCTCAGCCTGTCCGTAACTGGATATGCTGCATTGTTACTAGGGCTCTTAGCTTCTCCAAGATAAACAGTGATTCGGGTCGGATCTACGGGACTCCGGTTGAGGAAAATGAAGCGCAAGGGCGAGCTGAGTTCCACCTGTAAACTCCTCAAGTACGTCCTCGTGGGCCTCATTGCGCTTCTCGGGTTGGCTTGTTTGTTCTACGGGTCGTCCGTCGCTCCGGGCTCACGTAGATCTGACGACGAAGCTCACGGCTTCGACGGAAACGACCCGGTCTTCGGCGGCTTCGTTCGGAATCACGATCCCGAAGATTTGCTTGAGGACCAAGAGCACAATCCTGAGGTCCCCAAAAGCATTCCTGTGCGTAACGGATTCGTTTTTATTTTGTATCATAGTCTTTAATTTATTATTCCTTGTTCTTTAAACGTATACGAGTCAAAGTTAATTTTGTTGTGAATGATTGAGTGCTTTCACGACGGAGAAGGAGAAGAACACATTCGACTCATATCAATAAATGAACTTTTATCAATTATTGGACCTGATGTTCTTGTAAAAGGCATAAGTAAGGAAGTATTTTTTATTTTGGACTTGGCGAAAAGTATACGTTAATCAAACATTTGCTTTAGTTGTATTTTTGTTAGTAACCGACTTCTGTTTTTAGAATTCTGCAAACGATACTCTTAACTTGGTCATTGAACCTTTTAGGTTTTGATATGTTGTCAAAATTATGATCTTGCAGATCTGTGATTTGAGATTCTCGGAGTTGATCCCATGTTTAGATAGGAACCTTATCTACCAACTGAAATTGAAGCTCAACTTGATGTTAATGGAGCACTATGAACGGCACTGTCCACCTCAGGAGCGCCGATATAATTGCCTGGTCCCACCCCCAGTTGGTTATAAGGTTTGTGACTGACATTACACATGCAAACGCTTGTTTTGTTTTGGGTTCATTTAGTTTTGATTCCGACAAAATTGTTACTAGAATTTCAGGTCCCTATAAGATGGCCGGTAAGTAGGGATGAAGTGTGGAAGGCAAATATACCCCACACACATCTTGCACAAGAGAAATCGGATCAGAATTGGATGATTGTTAATGGGGATAAGATAAATTTTCCTGGTGGAGGTACCCATTTCCATTATGGAGCTGACAAGTACATAATTTCTCTTGCAAAGGTATATGCTATTATCAATGTTGTTTACTTGGGTCCATCAGTGAACTTGTAAAAAAATTCCTAATTTTTATTTTTCTCCCCTAGTTTGTTGTCTTTGTTTTATATCACCTCAATTAACAATCAATGGAGCATTATGTGACAAATTGATTTTTTTTATTTTATTTAAAAAAACATTCTTATACTAATTTATCAATATAGATGCTGAAGTTTCCGGGTGATAAACTCCACAATGGTGGAAATATCCGAAATGTTTTTGATGTGGGTTGTGGCGTTGCAAGTTTTGGAGCCTATCTTCTTCCCCTTGACATCATAGCTATGTCCCTTGCACCTAATGATGTACATGAGAATCAAATACAATTTGCACTAGAGAGGGGCATTCCAGCAACTCTTGGTGTCTTGGCTACCAAAAGACTTCCTTATCCAAGCAGATCATTTGAACTGGCTCATTGTTCACGTTGTCGAATTGATTGGCTTCAAAGAGATGGAATTCTCTTATTAGAACTCGACAGATTACTAAGACCCGGAGGGTACTTTGTATATTCTTCTCCTGAAGCGTATGCACGCGATCCAGAAAATCGAAGGATCTGGACTGATATGTACAATCTTCTAAAAAGAATGTGCTGGAGAGTTGTTGCAAAGCAAGGCCAGACTGTTATATGGGCAAAGCCACTGACCAATAGCTGTTACTTGAAGAGAGAACCTCAGACATTGCCCGTTTTGTGCAGCTCTGATGATGATCCTGATGCAACTTGGAATGTGTCCATGAAGGCTTGCATCTCGCCCTACTCTGCAAGTAAGTAGCACTAATATATGCATATAGTTGGTTAATTACTTATAAAAAAAGAAGAAGAAGATATATACATGTAGTTGGAATGAATTTGCCAATGATTTTAGTACATTTGGGTAGTGAGAAATGTTGAGAAAAATTGTGAATAGTATTAAAAAGTAATAATAGAATATTAAATAGTAGTAAAAAGTAATGGAAAGTAATAAAAAGTAGATGAAAAGTAGTAATAAAATAATGAATAGTAATAGAGTATTCTAAGAATACCTGAGAATATCTTGCTTGCCAAATGTAGCTATATTCTCAAAATCCATTTGTATAAACAGGCATAGGTTCAGTGACAGCTGTTGACATAGTGAAAGTAGTCCTCTTTGCAAAATAGAGATTTAAGTCTTGAATATTTTCATCTGCACCCTGAGAAATGGGGTTTCATTGATGAAATTTATCAAGGTCTCCTAGACATTACTCCTGTGCTTGCTGCTCTTTTATGCAAAACAAGATATAACTTGTTAATACACCTTGATTCCCCCAACATTGCTAATAAATGGTGATAATTGCTTCACTAGATACTTCCTTTTTTTTTTGTTTTTTGGGGGGGGGGGGGGTGTTATAAACATATAAGTTTATAATTGAAATGGGATAACTTTTTTCGGGGTGACTTTGTGTGGGTCTGTGGGTGGCTCAATAAGTACGGCATCTTTCCATTTTTATGATTTTCATTACGAAATTAGATAGCGAGTGCGAAATTAGATAGCGAGTGTGAGCAAGCCTTTTCTCTGGAAGTGTAACAGAAACATAATAAATCGAAAACCTATATTCATTGCCAAACCACATTTGTTGAAGTTGGGACAGGAGCAATGGCTGTGGGAGTCCATAGTTTAGAGGATCTGTTAAGTTGAGATTGATATCAGTTATCTGCCACAAAATTGAGCCTGTTCTCTCTGGGTTTTCATTGATAACAAAATGTGGAAGTGGTGCAATGGGTCCTCCATCTTGCTAAAAGTGCAAAAATGTTTTTGCATCTCATGGAGTGGGGTCGCATAGAAAGGTTCCTGTTAACAATGTTAGCATATAACTTTGGACTGGATCCCTCAGGCTTTCACTTAATTCATTTTGCTGAACGGGCTGATTGTTGTAATATCTTTTATGGGGGCCAGTTAATACCCTGCTTTTAAAACTTATCCTTGTCATGACTGTGATTTTGGGTTTCATTTACTTTGTCGTTATTATTATTATTATTTTTATCTATCTATCCATAATTTCTTATAAAACAGAGATGCATAAAGAGAAGGGGAGTGGGCTAGTTCCTTGGCCACAGAGGCTTACTGCAGCACCCCCTCGCCTGGAAGAAATAGGTGTGAGCAGGGAGGAATTCCAAGAGGACATTGTATGTTTCTAAAACTACAAGAAAATGCTGCATGATGATGTTATATCCCCCCTTTATGTGATGTTTCGGTTTGGTATCTGCATGAAACGTATTCTTCCTTATGTGAATAAGCAACCTATATAATGCAGAGAATTTGGCGTTTTAGAGTTATTGAATACTGGAAGCAGATGAAATCGGCTACACAGAAGGATTCCATCAGAAATGTTATGGACATGAACTCAAATCTTGGTGGGTTTGCTGCTGCCCTTGCTGACAAAGATGTGTGGGTGATGAATGTTGCTCCTGTCAGTGCATCTGCAAGATTAAAGATTATATATGATCGAGGCTTAATTGGAACTGTTCATGACTGGTATGTATTTATGTCTAATAATGTGTGTAAGTTCTATGACTTTTTTTTTCTTTATAAGAAGTAGATAATATTGAATTTCTGAAGTTGATGCCAACCTGTTTTTGAGATTTGACAGTTGCACGCATTGTCTTTTGACAGGTGTGAAGCATTTTCTACATATCCACGTACATATGATCTTCTGCATGCCTGGACAGTGTTTTCGGAGATTGATGAGCGTGGGTGTAGTGGCGAGGATCTACTGATTGAAATGGATCGAATACTACGACCGGATGGGATTGTCATCATTAGAGACAAACCTTCTGTCATAAACTATATTCGGAAGTTTGTGACTGCCTTGAGGTGGGATGGCTGGGTATCAGAAGTAGAACCGAGGATTGATGCTCTCTCCTTGAGCGAAGAAAGAGTTTTGATTGCAAAAAAGTTGTTGTGGGATGAGGCAATTATAGCGATATGAATCTGTTTCTGGTCAGGTATGTGCCCTGCACATTTTCTTTCTTCAAGGACATGACGCTTTAGGTCACAATGTCCAAGTCTCATGGTCGTGTCTTTGATATTCCAGTGAAGTGTATATGCCAATTCATTCATCTGCATTACTTGTGTAATTTGGTTGATTGGCGGGTGGGAGGAAATTAATAAGAAGTTAGTTTCATTTTGCAAGGAATGCGAGCTGCACTTGTGGCACTCTCTCAGCCGCCATGGAAAACGAAGCATGAGGTAACAAGAGCCACGAAGCCGATTTCAGTCGCTACGTTGGGACCAAGATTTCAATTTACCAATGTCTTCAAGTATGCGGCAGACGGATAGAATTCTTATGTGGAATGAGTAAACTATATATGCAGAAATACAGATAACCATTTACCATTCATGACAAGTACAGACAAGCATTCATGAGTAGATTAATTTTGTATTTTATTTAAAAAAAATTAACGCATAATTAATCTGAAAATGTCACCTAAGCCTACAGAATCACTGATACTCTCATGTTACTTTTAATCCTGATTTATTCGTTCAAATATCCTGAGAGGGACTACCGACTACTTGATCCAATAACGTCTTGCTCCAACTACTTAACATAAATTGTTATACTTATTAGAAATAATGTATGGCTCCTAACTAAAGACGCTATGGAACAAAGCATCTCGTGATTAAGTTAAAAGTAGTTGATCCTGAACTTTTGAGTCCTAACTTAAAGAACAATGTACTCTGAATGTTCAAATAAAAAAATATTTAGATTCTATGTGATGTATGACTAAAAAATCAAAATCATTCCACCCTATCTAAGGCCTAATTATCATTACCAATCCCCTCCTCTACCTGGGTCTTATAAAAGACCAAAAAAAAAAAAAATTAAAAAAAAAAAAACAAAATTGGATTGCAAGCATACCATCAAAAGATAACCTCTATCATGCATCCAACTGAACATCTTAAATTGATTACAAAGGAGAAACCTCAAAACTTCATTTTACAACAAAGTCCCGGCAATAAATTCTGTCGAGCAAATTAATTTGTGTGCTTCTTACTCTTCTTCTTCCTTGAAGCAATACTGCTAGGTCCAATTTCCATGGACGTTCTTTTTGTCCTGCATAGCATAAAAGCAGACAAATTCTCAGCTGCAAAAACCATTACATGGCAATCTAAACTAAATGATTTTTTTTTTTAATCGATCTATTAAAACTAAATGATTGAGATAGGGGATGAGGAAGAATCATACGGCTTGGGTAGCTCTTCTGTCTCCTTGCTGCCTTCTTCAGCTGGACCATCTGATGATAATAATTTACCATCAAGCTCAGTACCAGGGGGAGGAGCCAGGGAGATAACAATATTCTAGAAGTCAATGGACTACCAGTTGAAAAAGAAAATGGATAATTATAAAAAAAATTCTGCTATGATTCTGTTAGCAGTGAAACAACATATGCAACTATTTTTTTTTTTTTTTTATATATATATAAGTACACATGCAACAAATTTATGCAGAAGGAGATAATCAAAGCAAGCCAACTTAAACATTCATCCTTGTGACTTTTCTTAACCCGTTTGTATTCGAGACTCATCTCAACTCATCTTCATTTCATCATAACATTTTTTTAATTTTTTATACAAAACACAATTTTCTATACATCTTTTTCAAATCTCAATACACATTTTTCAAATTTCAATACACATTTTTCAAATTTTAAAATAATAATAATATTAAAAAATAAACTAAACTCATCTCAACTCATCTCATCTCCGAATCCAAACGGGGCCTAAATCTAATAATCTACTTTCAGAATTCCCAATCAAACATTTGAATAGCTGCTAAAATTCCCATCTATGACCCACCAATTTAATTGTTGAGGCACTATAATTTCAGAAACATTTCGCTCAAACTATGTGATGCATATAGAAGATTTCTACTGATATCATCTAAAACAAAGAAAGTGACGAGATGTGGACAATAAACACTATTAGAACACAACTAATTTGCATACAAACGGAAAAATGACTTTCATTGTATGAGAGCTCAAATGGGACTTGGGAGAGATCAATTGATAGGTTCTATCATTAATTAAGAAGAATTTTACATGAAATAAAATCTATTAGCTTTTGCAGCCTGGTCATTAAAACTGAATACCAACTTCCAGCATTTGATGATGACATGAGAGTTCATCAAATTTGGAGGCCATCAACATATCATCCAATCATCTCATTATTCTGGTCATAATTGTTTTCCATATTCCTATATTCATCATCACGACCTTTCGTATCATAGCATCTTGAACAAGAACTTAGTTCGAATTTACCAATAATTTTTCCTTGGTCCTAATTTACCAATAACTAAGTTCGAAATAATAATCAATTCACCGTTCAAGGCTATTTGCACAAGAACTATCTTTAACAGAATAAATGAGTGATGCATAAATGAAGAAGGAACATAATTTGAGTTTGACTGAGTCCAAACATACCCATTGCATTAACCTCATCACTTTCCTGCCCCGACTCTGAACCAGAACACCATCGATCTCCGCCATCATCAAAATCCCAGCGTTCTCCCACAGGAGGCATCCAGAAATCTACTTCTTCTGAATCAATCTCCTCCTCATCAGATAAATTTCCAACTTCAGAGATGATATCTTCAACTTCTTTGGCTTTATCCTCATTTTTTTCATTCTTCTTCTTCTTCTTTTTGATACCATCTCTGGATGGCTTTGATGCTTTTTGTGGCTTCTGCTCACCCTGCTCTTCTACCATTCCGTCCGAGGATAGCTTTTCCATTTCCATTACCTCTGCTTATAGAAACCCACTATATTTGTTAGAAATTGAATAACCACGAACATCTTAGGCCCCCTTACTGCATGTAATTCTAAGAAAACTCATAAATCCATAGGTGACGTCAAGATTCACTATGATATTTAAATGGGTTGTCAAGATTGGCTGATTATTAACAGAAAAGTATAAGTATTGAAGAATAAACACAAACCTAGTTTGTTGAGGAATCGTTTGCCATTGAGGTGCTTCCATATATGTTCCTCAGACTTATTTATGGTGTCTCCTGTCAGCTTACATATCAACTTCGAACTGAAATGAGATCAAATGGATATACCATCATTATATATAACCACCGTTTAATCGCTGAGGAAGACAAAGAAACATCTTGAATCCGAGAGTTTTTAAGCATATGGGCCGAAAGCAAACAAAACCACCCAATCAACAGCAACAAAACCAAAATCATCTGCCGTACTCCAGGTGAAAAGATATTCACCTTCACGAACCACATCAAACATAAACCTGACTTTCAAGCATTAACATTTTTCTTCTTAACCTCAGTGTGCTGATAAAAACACCAACACTTTGAACACAATCAAGTTAAAATTCACTACTAGGGTGCCCGGAAAACCAAACCAAATAGACAATATAACCATATAAGAACATGGCTTCCAAATACCTTTTTTCACAAAATAAAGCACTAAAAAGCCAAAATGCAACTTGAGACATAAATAAGGAAACTTCGGGTACCGGGAGATAGGGTCTTGCTTGAACATATTGAGAGGAGGTTTGTTTTGGGACAAAGCGAAGCCGATGAGACCCAAACGGCAGCGTTTGGAATGAGAGTAGGATTCCCTGTCTTTGGCGAGCACTTCGTGACCAGTCTCCACGCACTTGAACCGTCCATTATGGAGCTCCGTGAAGGTAGGCGCGCCCAGCAAGTTGGTCCCTTCCTTCTTCAACGACTTCTCTTCGATCTTCGCCATTGCTGCAGTACCTTAAAACCCTAGTGTATGCGCGAGAGTGGGAGAAGATAGAACAATTTTGTTCGTCCGTCTTGGGACATAAAAACGTCATCGTACCACTAATTATAAAATAAAATGCCCTTAAGCAATTTTTCTCTAAATACAGCTGCACCCCTAATATTTGATGATAATTAGTTAGTAGCATGACAAATCTCTTCTACATATTTAGATTAAAAATATTACGTTATAAAAACAATTATAAAAAAACATAAGTTGTATTTATTTAATAACAATAGTTTGTAGTTATTTTACAAAATGACTTGTAATATTAAATTAATATGTAAGTTTATAAATATATTTTCTTTAATCATAGTATAACATTTCTTTGATTAACTTAAATTAATAATTTTAATAAAAGAAAATAAAATAATTCCTTAGAACCAATATTTTGAATACCGTATCGATATTATTACCGGTCAAATCACTTAAACGAAATATTTCGATATCGATACCGTTTCGTGTATCGTTTCAGAATAGTTTATATATAAATAAATTATATATATAAATATAATTATAAATTATATTTCAAAATAATAGTCAATATATAAATAAATTATATAGATAAATATATATGTAATTAATTTAGTTTAAATTGAGGTTAAAACATAATTAAAAAAAAAATCTGGAAGGCCAAAATCCAGTATGACCAGTATCGGCCGTATCGAAAATTTTTTGAAATCAGCCGTAACGAAATACCACTTTATTTGTACCGGCCGATACGAAAAATTTCGACTGTACCGGTCAGTACGGTATAGTATTTGAAACTATACTTAAAACGTCTAGTTATGGTACCGGTTCAAACTTTGATTAAAAAAGTAAAAGTTATTTTTTTTATAACTAAAAAAATTATCTATTTATTTTTTATCATCCTATAATGTGATATTAGATAATAAATTTATAAATAAAATATAATAAATTATTTTTAATTATTTAATAATACATTATAAAATAATGAAAAATTAATAAAAATTAAGATGATTAGTATTATTAAATTATATCACTTAGAATTGTGTGTGATGTAAAGCTTTCGAATATAATTATTCTTAATTATAAATCCTAAAGAAAGCACTAAGCAGTAAAAAGAAAAAGTTTAGATATGATGCAAATACAAATCATGGTGTAGGTCAGTATTTTATTACAAAGTATTTTTTTTCTTAAAACAAATGGTGGACGCATTTTAGCAACTTTTGACGACGCTCGTTTGACTTTGATTTATACTTAAGTAATAATATTACAAAGTATTTGATGCCTTGTCGCCTCCGGACAAAATCATAACAATCGACATGAAAAAAAACTTGTTGAAATGCATGCAGAGAGAAAGTGTGAGACATCTTTGTATCATAGTGCAAAAGTCTCTTTTTTTTTTTTTCTTTTCTCGGCTAAGAGTGATCTACTAAAGCCATAAAACAGGTACAGAGTTTAGGGGAGTATGCTAAAGGAGAAATTAATATTATAGGTAAAGGTACATAAAGGTATAATTAATGGAAATGAAGGTTTTATTCAAATTTAAAGATGAGATGAGATAAATTTAAATGAATTGAGATAATTTTATTTATTATTATTATTATTATTTTAAAATCTGAAAAATATTTTTTAGAAATTAAAAAAATTATATTAAAAATTATATTTTATATAAAAATATAAAAAAATATAATAATGAATTTAAAATGAAAAAACTCACTCACGAATACAAATAAGGGCGTCTTTTAAAAAAATTGGAGATTAAGAACATGGATGATATAAGATAAGTTTTAAAAAGATAAATTTTACATAAATTTTTCCTAAAAAAGTGAGTAGGTTTTTTTTTTTTTTTTTATTAATTTCCCTAAAAGTAGGTATACTTTTTTCTGGGTGGTGTCCATTTTCATAGATGGTCCCGCTATAAGCCTATAAGTAGTTCACGCACGCGCATGGATGCATGGATTCGATATCTTTGACTTGGTATCAATTCTTTTGAAGTACTAAGATCTTGGTGAAACTGTAAAATGTCATGAAACCATGCACTTAGCTTAGGCCCTTAATATATATCAACTATTTATTCTCATCATGATCGGAGAAAAAACAAAAACAAAAGTCAATTGATTTTATTACCACAAGCCTACAAACCCCTACAAATTAAGGACTTGACAGCTCTGCATACTCGGCCTCATGAGTCGTGGCTGGCAAAGAGAAAAATAAAAGGAATGCAAGGTGCTCGGTAAAATGCCTCAAAGGGCTCGTATTGATTTTAAAAACAGAGTATTTCCTCACACATTCTGCCATTGGCATTTACAAGATATGTATATACAATTTCTCAACAGATTTTAGTCCTAGATGAATGACATGTGTCTCTGATATATATAATTCCACAAAATGTACATGGAGCCGTGTATCCTTAGCATTACTCTAAAAAAAAAAAAACTCGTGTCTCATGTTGCATGCATGTATCTTTTGCGACATATTGGTACTATTGGGGCATAATGTAAATGCAGTACTGCACATATTGCGACATATTGATATGAAAAAAATTAACCAATTAAGGAAGATATATATATATATATAGTGGGAGATTAAAGATGCCAGATTCTCATGAATATATATTTTATATGGTTCCACTTGCTTGGAAAGCACAGTTCTCTCGTGAATACGTATATTATAAAGATAGTTGTGGCTGGCTAAGCATCATCCGCGTGCCTATATAAGGAGAGTTTAATTATACAGCATATGACTCATAGCTTTTGGACCTTTTGAGGATGAAAGTTGTAAGCGTACTTTTTGGTGTTTGGATTTTAGTTTCATGGGTTCTGAGTGTGTTAGGTGAGGGAGTGAGAGGTGCATTGCCTTGTGATTTTCCTGCTATCTACAACTTTGGTGACTCAAATTCAGATACTGGTGGGATATTTGCAGCATTTTACCCAGCTGGGCCGCCATCCGGCGAGACATTTTTCCATCAGCCAGCCGGAAGAGGTTCCGATGGCCGTCTCATCATAGATTTTATTGGTAATATACATATCAAATTAGCATATATCTTGAATGGTTGTTTATCAAAGTTCGTGGAAAAGGTTATCAGAGGTTTTTTTTTTTTTTGTTTTAATATTTGTGCAGCCAAAGGCCTTGGATTGCCCTACTTGAGTGCACATCTGGATTCAATTGGAACAAGTTTCAGGCACGGTGCAAATTTTGCCACAGGAGGCTCAACCATTAGGAGGCTTAATGAATCCTTCTTTGTGAATGGAGTAAGTCCATTTTCTCTTGATATCCAGATTGTGCAATTTAGCCAGTTCAGGGCACGCACCAGCAATCTCTATAATCAAGGTAATATCAAATATATCTCCTAAAAAAAGAGATTGATTCTCTCCCATTTTGATCAACTCCTTTGTTATTGTACTTTATGTTTGGCAGCCAAGAAAGAGTCCCAAAGAAGCAATCTCCCAACACCTGAGGACTTCTCAAAGGCTCTTTATACATTTGACATTGGGCAAAATGATATAGCTGCTGGTTTTCGAACAATGAGCAATGAGCAATTTCAAGCAGTAATCCCTGACATCATTGCCCAGTTTGCTGCAGCAGTCCAAGTAAGTCATACTGGAAAAAGGGTTGTAAGTATTCTCATCTCAAATTGAATTAATAACAAGATCTTGAGTCTAAAATAATCATGTTTACGGGGTGTTGTGACTCTAAGGCCACGTTCACTTTCACAAAAATTTTAATCTCATCTAATCATTCAATTTTCAAATTCTCATACAAAACAAAATAAATAGTTCGGTTTTTTCAAATTCTGTATTTTACTAATATTTTATTCAACTTTTATTTCATCTCATCTCATTTCATCTAAAAAAACGAGATCTAAATCAACATATCTTTTTGTCAGCATCTGTACCAAGAAGGGGCAAGAGCATTTTGGATACATAACACAGGCCCCATTGGTTGCTTGGCAGTGACCCTACACTACTACCACCGCCCAATTCCTGGCATTCTTGACCAACATGGATGCGTCATAGCTCAAAATAAAATGGCTAAAAAGTTCAATAGGCAGCTTAAAAAGAGCATCATCAGCCTTAGGGAACAGCTCCCTGATGCTACTTTAACATATGTTGATGTCTTTGCAGCAAAGTATAAACTAATCGGAAATGCAAAGAATGAAGGTAATACTGAAGAATTCTACTACATACAGTTACTTTTATATATTTTTTGCATATTCTAATAATGTGATTGGCTAAAGCAATTATTTTTTATTAAAAAATGACGCAGCTGATCACATCAATAGAAGAGTACGCAAAAGTGACTGAACTAAAACTCAAAACTTTCTTTTAGCTGCTGCCAAATGATATCTACCACTGATCTTCACATGAAAATGAAGTGCCACCAAATATGTATAAACAATATAAAAGCGCATAAGGGATGGTGTTTAATTTTAATTTGTAGGATTTCTTGAGGCAAGAAACATTTGCTGTGGTTATCACGAGGATGGCAGCCATGTGTGGTGTGGGAACAAGGCAAAGATCATAAATGGAAGTGAAGTGTATGCTGGTTCTTGTAAAGATCCTTCCAGCTATATTAGCTGGGATGGTGTTCATTACACCGAGGCTGCGAATTATTGGGTTGCGAATCATATAGCCGACGGTTCATTCTCGGACCCACCATTGTCAATCTCAAATGCATGTCATAAGGGCTGATCTTTGTGATCGAGATTTGCACATCTTTCCCAATTTTTGCATTGATTGGCGTGGGAAACAGTGCCATTAACATCAGTTCATATTGACAAAGATATTGAGTTCATGTATGGAGTGAATCGTCGACAAGAGTAGCCTGCATTCGAAAAGCTTAGAGTTTCATTGATTGATTGCCAAATTAATGACATCTTTGAGAGCTTTCCTCGTTTTTACTTACTGCCAACTAACCCCAAAATTTTGATAGTTTAGACCATTTAAGATCAGATCCTAATTATCCCATAAATCCTTGCTACAAAGCCGATGATGATTTCTTAGAATTACTACGTCATCTAAAAAGTTTTAAGGGGAAGAAATATAAACAGTTGAAGTGGTTGCTATTGTATTAAATATTATTCAAACGTATATTACTTATATTTATTTATGAGAAATGATAGTTTTAGTTATGAATATGCAAATATTATATAGTGAATGTTTAGGATTACGGTAGAAAATATTACTTTTAACTTAAAGCTTATAACTTAAAACTTAATATAATAAATTCTATCATTAAAAAGTCATTTATTGTTTGAGATTCATATGTCTAAAGTACTTTTAGAGTTAATTATAGTAGTTTTTAAAAAATATATAGTTATCTATATGAGTTTTTTGATAAAAGTTCTAATTTAATGTTTTTTGAAAAAGTTGTTTTTTAGTTTTTTTTAACCGATTAAAATATTTTTTATAAAATTATCAAACATGTCATTTTCTTCTTTAAAAGTATTTTTAATTGCTTAAAATCAATTTTTAAGTCTTGAAATGCAACCACAAACATGCTCTTATTATATTAAACTTTAACTTATAAGTCTTAAGTTAAAAGTAATATTTTTCATCATAACTCCAAACATGCATGTAATCATTTTGAAAAAAATAAATAATTATAAAATATAGGAAAAAAGAATTTAACAATAAATCTCATTCTTTTTAAGTGATTACATAATATTTATGTACTCTATAATTATATATAGCATCACTCATTTGTAAGTCATGTGTAAGTCATATATCGCATGTGTAAATCATATATATTTCATGACAATATAATACTTGATTTGAAGAGAGATTTAGGAAGCATCAATGTTTTGCTAACCACCATGAAACTTGTGGACCGGAGGGCTACGTTTCTTTGACTGGGCTGGCTATTGGCTAATGAGAACCAACCACCCTTACATCCTGAGCTTAACAGACTTGAGGACTAATCGAGTAAAATAGTTTCAGGGCCCAAAGTCGATGCTGTTTGTTCTGGGCCTTAGGCTACAACCCAAAATGCAAACGACTTTTATGATCACACCTCTCTCTCTCTCTCTCTCTCTCTCTCTCCACCGATTGCGCAAAAGAAGATCTTTTTTCATCATTTTCTTGTCTGCCCTACTGCACATACCGACAACCATTGCCAACTTTAATGATAGCATCAAACACAAAAGGCATAGAGAGAGAATAGAGATCCGTCACCGACTTGTCTGCGAAGGAACTTCTTCATAGCCATAAGATCATAATAAACCTGTCTCCAATCCCTATTATTTAATTACGCGTGTTGTGCTCTTTATCCACAATCTCTGTCACTCTTTCGCCCTAAATCCAAGGATCCCACAACTTATCAATCAGAATCAAACGGATGACTTAAAATATATTGGGTAGGTAGAGAGTTTTAACGCCTTCGCTTACTTGATTTTAGGCAGGAGATTACTGTAGCTTGAATAAAATACTCGATCCAGATGTTTTGAGGAAGGTTAGGAAGAAACTACATTCATGATATTGTCTTTACATAAATAGTGTCGTAAATGAGGAGCAATGTGACTTTTCCCATCATTTTTGAGATGCTTTTGGGTTTAATGAAGGGTAGTGGCCGTTTATATTAACAGTGGCCCTGAATGCGCGCACACGCAGGCAACAACAATGGGCGACTACGGACTATGAGTCGTCAAGAACAAGTTTATCTAATGTCTTAGGTCTACAACGCTTATGAGACATGAAATTGGAAACTTTTTATTATAATATTATTGTTTAGCAATATGGTAGTGTAGAAAAGAAGAACAAGACAAAGGAAGTGGTGGTGGATCACAGCTTTTCAACAGGTGAAAAGTGAAAAGGGTCGAAGTTTTGACCATAAAATTTAACTGCTAAATAAATAGATAAAAGTATTGGTAAATCTGAGACCGCATGATTATCATGAAGATTTATTTATTTATTTATTTATTTTAAATTTGTTTACGGTATGTGAATTGCGTTGCAGTGTTAATTGAAATTTTCTCATTTTATAAATAAATAAAATAAATTTTTAAAATTTTGGGAGTTTTTAATTTATAAATAAAGATATTTTTGATTAAATTTATTTTAAAATAAGATTTTTTTTTTTATCTTTTTATTATTTAGACGGTAAAAAAAATTAATTTTATAAATTATATATAATGTTGCTTATTCAAATAAAAATAAAATAAGTTAAAATAAAAGTCGAAAATTAAATAAAATATTATTTTTTAATATTAATATTATTTAATATTTAAAAAAATTAAATTAATTATTATATTTTATATAAAAATTTAAGAAACCGATAAACTGAGATGAGGTAAATAAAAATTTTACACTATCAAATATGGCGTTGCTGATGACAACAATTGTCCTTAAAGAGTAGGTCACTGGTCCTCATAAACGAGAGAGGTCTAACCTGAGCTACAGTTGAGCTGAATTGAGAATGGAGTTTCGGAGACAATTGGGGAGTCTGTTCTTGGTTTTTTGTTTTCTTGGGGTGAGAGGTCAGAGTCTGAAAGACCAAGAACCTTGTGGGTTTCCAGCAATCTACAACTTCGGCGACTCAAACTCAGACACTGGCGGCATATCAGCAGCATTTGAACCCATTCCTGCTCCATATGGCGAGGAATTCTTTCATAAACCCTATGGAAGGGACTCAGATGGCCGCCTCCTCATAGATTTCATTGGTACAAACCTTTCTACTTACTCAAACCATAGATTCAGAACACTTTATCCTTTTCGATTGAATATAATAATTGATTTTTTTACATATATATATGTATATATGTATGTATATTTGCAGCTGAGCACCTAAGGTTGCCTTACTTGAGTGCATACTTGAATTCACTGGCAACAAATTACCGGCATGGAGCAAATTTTGCCACCGGAGGATCGACCATTAGAAGGCAAAATGAAACCATATTTGAATATGGCATCAGTCCCTTTTCTCTCGACATTCAGATCATTCAATTTAATCAGTTCAAAACACGCACCAATGATCTGTATAATCAAGGTAATTCCCATAAAATAAAAAAGAACTAAAACTGCCTCTCAACTTCTATTTTTCTTGGTACTATCGTTATTTGTTTGTGATTTCCAGCCAAGACTCCCCAGGAAAGAAGCAACCTTCCCAGACCAGAGGACTACTCCAAGGCTCTTTACACATTCGATATCGGTCAGAACGATCTCTCCGTCGGTTTTCGAAAGCTGAGCTTCGACCAACTTCGTGCGGCAATGCCAGACATTGTCAACCAGTTAGCCACAGCAGTCCAAGTGAGTTGCAATATTACAAGGATGTCAAAAACAAGAAGATTGAGAGTTTAGTTCAAATACGTTCTTTTAATATAGAAAAATGATATTTACGGTCGTGAAACATGCAACCGCCACATAATAGATTTAAAAAATATGAAAAAAATTAACTTTTTAAAAGATGGATCTTAATTTTTTTAAAGTGATTATACGGTGACTATATATAACATTACTTTTTTAACATATAGTAATTGTAATTTGATTGTGTTCAGCGCATATATCAACAAGGGGGGAGGTCATTTTGGATACACAACACAGGGCCAATTGGATGCTTACCGGTGAACCTGTTTTACATACAAAATCCACCGGCCGGTTATCTTGACCAGTATGGCTGTGTGAAGGCTCAAAATGACATGGCTGTAGAGTTCAACAGGCACCTCAAGGACAGAGTGATCAAACTAAGGGCAGAGCTGCCAAAAGCAGCAATAACATATGTGGATGTCCATGCTGCAAAGTATGGACTAATCAGCAATGCAAAGAATGAAGGTATTTTTCACTCGAGGACTTCTATAGTTACAAAGAGATCCTACAAATTGACATAGTTTTATATAATCCATTAGATCTATATTATAATAAAAAGTAATTTTACAATCTGATGAACTATATCAGTTTGTAGGATTTATTTTGTAAGATTTTTTTATGACTAAAATATTTCTCTTTTCACTATCATAATAATTTCACGTCTGTATTCCTCTCAATTCTCAAGGTTTATCATGGCATTGTTTTGAGCTCGCAATTTTTGCTACTTTTACAGGATTTGCCGATCCCCTAAAGGTCTGCTGTGGATATCACGTAAATTACAGCCATGTCTGGTGTGGGACTAGAGCACTTATAAATGGGCGTGAAATATATGGTGCTTCTTGTGGAAATCCTTCACAGTATATTAGCTGGGATGGAGTACACTATTCCCAGGCAGCTAGTCAATGGTTTGCTAATCATATCCTCAATGGTTCCCTCTCAGATCCACCAATTCCAATCGCCCAAGCCTGTCAAAGGCGTTAAGAGTGATCACAATAAAAAGGTATAAGCGTATCAGTATCAGGAATCATGAGTACTGTAGGTGTATCCCAAAAATAACATTCGAGTTCTTAGAAATTCAATCTAGGCGATGAAAGCCAGAATCTTATTATGGTCATGGATAATTAATTTCTTAAAAACGTGATGTTTGCCTCAGTTGCTGAGCAGAAAGTGAAAGAAACAAAAAGTGATCGCTAATATATGCATATGGGCAACATATTTAGTTATTATGAAGTCTGCTGTGCAACTTTCTTTTTTACCGTTATCGTGCTTGGGATTAAATAAAAGCCGAAATTAGTATGAAACCTGCATTATTTTCATTCATTGTGACTGTTAAATTGTCAAGTGGCATCGTGCTTATTGATGCTTTTTGGAACTGGAAAGACTAGAAGTTGTAGTCATTGCTCATGTGCATTCTGTCTCAATTTGACAATTCCATGGGAAGCCTGCTGGGAAATCTAAAGTTCTGGTTTTTTGGAGTGCACAATGATGACTATAATCGGGAGATTTTTAAGATTTCATTACCCATAGGTAGTGCTTACAGTACTGCGAGTGTACACTTGGGAAACAGAAGACTCAAATTCCTGGCACAAACTCATTTTTCATTGAGTCTTATTACATCTCTAAAAGAATTATATAAAAGTAATCTAACAAATCAATATAGCTTCATTTGATCGGTTGAATCTACTTTATAATAAAAATTGATATCTGATGAATCACATTAAACTACATCAATTTGTAAAATTAATTTTATATAATCTCTTTAACTAATTTTCTTTTTCCATCACATACCAAGGGAAAGTTAGTCAATTTAACCACAAAAATGGACTGTAATAAGGTTTTCGAACTATTTCATTGGCCAATGGCCGTTATCTTATGGCAAAACTTGGATTTTGCGAACTTTTCTACTCGTAATAGCCTTTAATATGCTTGAATCTATAACGAGCCAATTGCTCTGTCACGGTCGTTCCCTAGTAATTTTATGTCAGCTCCCTGCCACAGCATGTCAGACCTCTGCCCCAAGCAAGCAAGCACTACCTCATAGTCATGGGAAGCTGACTTACACCAAAACTGGTGTTCTAATCGCCATTTTAGCCCTATGATGGCAACTAAAATGCCATTGTTTTAACAATAACCCTTCGCAATGGCAACTAAAATGCCATCGTTCTAACATTACAATCGTTCTAATTGCCATTGTGTAACAATACCCCTTCGCAAGTCACACAACTCATAGGTTCTGTTAACTTTCAGATGCATCCGAGATGCAGAATGCATGTTCCATTTAGGTGTTGCCTAATCTCAAACTTATACAATATATTGACCACTCCCAAAGGGAAGTACATTGCATACACACAAATAAAAACCAAAATAGAACTACATTTTTTTTTTCTTCTAAATAATGTACACCAAAATAGAACTACATACCAACAAGTACTTCAATGAAACAAAAAGATCCCACCAGAAGGGAAACCTGACTCTTGATTGGGTAAACTTATGACGGGGAATAGCCAGAACAGCACAAGAAGTGAACGCTTGATTTGGGTCAAAGATCAACAAAGATTACAAGTGAATAACATGAAAGAGATCCTCCCTCCACTAGCAAAACGGTTCAATAGTCTCAATTGCATTTGATAAACTAAAACTTGTTCAAATCCCCAACGCCTTTATGGTGTAATGGCCGCAAACTCATGCAGCAGAGTCTCTAATCCATAACTTGCTAAGCTTATTTTGCACGACGCTGATCCAAGATTTAATCTTTTCTCCTGTTGCAAACGCATGAAATATGATGAAAAAAAGGGTAGAATTCAACTCGCTCATTCTATAATGGACTGGATGACACCAGCCCCGACAGTCTTGCCACCTTCTCTAATCGCAAACCTCATCCCTTGCTCACAAGCCACTGGCATTATAAGCTCCACCACCATCTTAATACGGTCTCCCGGCATAACCATCTTCGACTGCTCATCCTTATCGTTCATGATTCCAGTCACCTTCCCAGTCACATCCGTCGTCCTCATGTAAAACTGAGGCCGGTACCCGGAGAAAAACGGCGAGTGCCGCCCACCCTCCTCCTTCTTCAACACATAAACAAGAGCCCGGAATTTCGTGTGCGGCGTGATCGTCCCGGGTTTGGCGATCACCATCCCTCTCTGGATATCGGTCTTCTGAATCCCCCTAAGCAAGAGCCCAACATTGTCCCCAGCAAGCGCCTCGTCTAGAGTTTTCTGGAACATCTCGACCCCCGTGACCGTCGTGGTCCGTGTCTCTCTAAGCCCAACGATTTCTACTGTCTCCCCGACCTTCACCTTACCCCTCTCGACCCGACCCGTCGCCACCGTACCGCGTCCCGTGATCGAGAACACGTCCTCCACTGCTGACAAGAACGGCAAGTCGGTCTGCCTTTGCGGAATGGGAATGTAATCGTCGACGGCGTCCATGAGTTCGTATATCTTGTCCACCCATTGGTTCTCGCCTCGAGTAATCTTCGGGTTCGCCATTAGAGCCTCCAATGCCAGCAGAGCCGAGCCCGAGATGATGGGCACCTCATCGCCTGGGAACTCGTAAGAGCTCAGGAGCTCTCTCACCTCCAACTCCACAAGCTGCAAGAGTTCCTCGTCGTCGACTTGATCCTGCTTGTTCAGGAACACCACCATGTTCGGCACGCCCACCTGCTTCGCAAGCAGCACGTGCTCCTTAGTCTGCGGCATCGGGCCGTCGGCGCCGGATACGACTAGGATCGCGCCATCCATCTGGGCAGCGCCGGTGATCATGTTCTTGACGTAGTCTGCGTGGCCAGGGCAGTCGACGTGGGCGTAATGTCGATTGGCGGTTTCGTATTCGACGGTGGCGGTGTTGATGGTGATGCCGCGGGCACGTTCCTCTGGGGCAGCGTCGATCTCGTCGTACTTCTTGGGCGCACTGTTGCCCATGGAGGCCAGGGCCATGGTGAGGGCAGCGGTGAGGGTGGTCTTGCCGTGATCTACGTGACCGATGGTCCCGATGTTCACGTGGGGCTTCTTGCGCTCGAACTTACCCTTTGCAGCTTTGACCGTGACCAAAGACGATCTTTTGCAGTGGGATTTGGAGGGTTGTGCAAGGGAATGAAAGGTGATGGAGGGGTCAGTGAAAGAGGAAGAGAGTTTCGAGGTTAGGGTTCCGGGTTTTGGGTTATGGGTAAGAGAGACGTGGATGGGGAGAGAGACTGGTGGAGGGGTTGGTGGTTGTGCGAGAAGGAGTTTTGAGGATTTGGGTGTAATAGAGGAGACCATCATCGCCGCCATGGATTGAGATAGAATTGGGGGAGTATGATGAGACAGAGAGAGTGACGGAGGCGACGAGAAGAAATCAAAGAACTATAACCTTGGGAGGGTTTTTGGGGGCAGAAAACTAATGATTAATTCTTAGAAACAAATGTTTATTATACCTGTAGAAACAGTTTGTTTATAAAAGGTAGTTTAGTTATCATGCATAAAATAAGTAAATAAAAGAAATTGATTATTTTGATCAAGGTTCAATCAAACGGTCTGCTGGAAATTGGGAGGCAATAGAGTCTAAGCACCGGAGATTTGGAAATTGCGATGCATCCAGTCACCCATCCCTGTCCTCTTAGTTTCACTTGATGTCAACAAAAATGTAGCTTTAGAAGCACTTCTGATGCCGCTTCTGTTTTGTATTCTTTCTTTGTTTCTTCTTTCTTCTGCCCGTCACTATCTATCTTCTGCCAAATTGTATTTTCCAATTAAAAAGCGTCATCTTCTTCATTGCTCCAATACTATTTTGCATATAATTTGGAATTTCAATCATATCAATCAGAAGTACATGAACCATGGGAAGTTTATCCCCTTCAATGTTTATGAGGTGCGAAAGTAATGTGGAGGAAACATAAATTATGGATAGTTTTTGTCCAAAATCCGACATTCTAGCCTACCAAGTTACAGAGAGAGGACGCAGAGGTGTAAATATGCTATATAACGTGAGAAGGGAAGATAGTACAATATCATCCGAAATGGTCAAAAGAGAAACATAGCCCAGCCACATGGGGCAGGCATGTTAAGGGTCAGGTTAACAATCCTATATAAGAGCTTTCGGAATTAATTATATACGGTTATAAACAGCTTGAATTCATTGACGATGTCCTTCAGGCAGAGGAACCACCTTGTGGAATGGTACACTCCTTTGAGGCAAGGATCCATCTTCCTCGTCATCGTCAAATTCGAGTGAATACCTGCCCAAACAACACATGAACGTGCACATGACAACATAGAAGAAGAATGGAAAATACTTCCCGTTTCATTTGGTGTCGCATGCCAATCTTAGCGTTCTACTTCAGTTTACAGATTAAATAAATTACTTCTCCAAACATTTGTTTCCTTAAAAATGTTAAGAATGGTTTACTTTGTCAAATGTTTACCATTTTGGTGACTGCTGGTAAATCAAATTACCTGAGAAGCTGGTACAAAAGTCTGTGTTGAGACTCATGACCTACCCTTAAAAGAGAATTAAGAGTGCAAAAACACACTCCATTTTGATTTGCAGTAAATCATTTTGTGTTTATTTGGTCCCCAAAGTCCATTCAAGAAAGCAATTTTTCCAAAAACTCAGGATGCTAAGGATGAAATGCTTAGATGGATGTTACTTACTCATCTGTCTTCCTCTGAAAATATTTCGAATGGTTGATAGTACCACAAACATGCACAATACAATTATTAGTTAGTTCATGATAAACTTGTTTAGTCAAAGGGCAAGAACCTACAGAAGAATGGATTCATATGAAATGAACAACAACTTCTGTTATAGCAGACCAAGGGGGAAGGAAAACATTACCTTGCGGTTGTTATTGACAACAGTTGCCTTATAAAGTGCAGTTGTTCCTGGATAGACAGCCAACACTTGTCTTCCAGGAGGGAAATCCTGGGCGGTAGAAGGGTCATTTCTCTTGGGGAAAGGAATAATATTCGACATGGGCAGCTTGTACTTTCTGAGAGCAGCAAGAAAAAAGGGGGAAAATGTCACTTCCAGATTACTTATTCAATCATGCAGAAAACTGAAACAAATGACACGGGGTAGAATAAAGTTTCCACCCTCAACTATAAGGTACTTTATACATTGTACCCTCAGACCAGAAGTTAAAATCCAGCAGTCAAATCAGAGTCAATAAAAGAGAGTTACCGTTGGCCACCACCCTCATCATCATCACCCGGTTCCTCATCTAGTACTTCAAATCTGCACATAGAATTGCTTCTTCATAAGCAAGGAATAAAGTAAGTGACCTTGAAGAGTAGCATTCTTTTTACCACCTGTTGATAATTACTGGCAACACAAAATGATTGCAAGAATCCACAGAAAAAACAAACCAAGTGACTCACGAGCAGCTAGATGTCAGCTGCTGCATGAGCTCATTCAAGTCTATACATTAACCAAATCTAGCCTATCCCTAATTTCTTCCCTCCAATGAGTTCCCAGGCAGGCTCAAGTCCTATTAAGAATGCAGATATGGGGCACATGTCTCTGATCTAGAAGCTTCAATATGTTTGCCATGTTTTGAATTGGTTACAAATTCTACTTCATCGCTACAAAAGCTATCTCCACACATCAGGCCTTCATTTCAAAATAAGTTCATGACTTGAACTTTAAATTGACCTTGAGCCAGGTATTTATCAACAAGCAATTGAATTGGGTCCCAAATCAAACTTGGTGGATAACCGTATTAAGTTATCCCATGAGCTTGGGATTTCTTTATTTATTTTATCCTTTTGGGCTAGGCTCTTGCTCAAACGATACAATATTCTGATAAGCTGGCTTTTGAACAGGCAAATCGGTTAAAGATAAAATTGAGACATGAAAGATAGATATTTTTTTTTATGTCGAGGAACCTGCCCAACGTGAATGATAGATAATTAAGAAAGTTTCCATTATAAATTAGAATAGCTGCCCTAATTCCTAAAAGCTTAAATCATGGCACATGACGTCTTACTTACAGGAACTATACTTACTCTTTTGTCTCCTTATCAAAATGAATTACTTTTACAACAAACCACTCGTCCTTTTCAGACTCATCTGGTGTGACTCTTGCAGCTACCTGAAATGATAAGACAATAAACAAATAAATAAGTAAAAAAGAACACAATATGTATCTTCTGCGTGAAAGATTTTTTTCAATAAAACCAGGAATGTAGGTATAGGTGCTATCCTAAAAAAATAAATAAATAAATTGAGGATGACTATCATAGGATATACCTGTTCACCCTTTAAACTAGCCCAAGCCTCGAGTTGGCTTCGCACATTCGGGGAAATCCTTGAAATATCTGAATCAGTCTTCATTTTTCTCCTTTTCTGATCGTTGCCTTCTGGAATTTATGTAAAGTTAGCTAAATAAAACATTGTAGAGTTTCCATAACAACAAAACATTTCTTGGGATCAGCCATCAAAATATTTTGGCCTTGCATGTCATCTGTCAAAACTTGATATCATGCCATGCCCCATTTTGTTGATGCAGCTATCTATTACATTGTATTAGCTATAGTCAACAGATTCCAGGATTAGCAACAACACTTTAAAATGCTGTTGAAAGTTTAGTTCTATGCTCCATTTAACCAATTAAAACACCTGAGTTATTAGCTTGTTATGATAGGATGGAATTCCAGTCCCTCTTAGGAAGAACCAAACCAAAACCTAAATGGAATTAAGAATATAAGAAAAACTTGCTTTAAATTGAAAGTTCAAATGAAAATTGGAAAGTTCCTCCAACGAACTAACAGAATTTCAATATGATATGAACATGAATCTATTTATCTCATCAATATGTTGGAATATGTGCCTATCTACAGATCAAGTCCTTAACATCAAGTCCAGATGCAAAGCTTAAAGAAAATCTAGAGACACTCGCAAAATGGCTATATCATTGAAAGCTTTAATTTTTTTTATGAAAGCTTAATCAAAAGATCACAGCGTTCAGTCATGTTTTTGAAAGAACAAATACTATCATATACCTATCCTTCTCCGTTGTTGCCCTGAAGGTCCGGAAGGCAGAAGAGTATCAAGTTGAGTTATCAACATTGAGGAAAAGCTGCAGCCAAGTACAGTATCAAGTTATACCAAAATTATCAAAATAGCATAAAAATAATAGGAAAGAATAAAATAAGTGGAAGTTATCGAGTTCATAAAAGCTATAGAACAAATCTACATACTGTACTTCATTCTCTGACAGGTCTTTTGCATGAGTATACAAAGCTTTCAACTTTGTTAACGAACTGTCACCAGGCTTTTCAACCACCTCAGGAGCTGCATCAGGGTAAAAGAAAGATAAACCAGCTAGATAACAAAGCAGAACTAGACTGTAAAGATCACAATGTACCGCAGTGAATTTAGATGGCAGTGGCAGTAAGCAGGTGCAGGGCAGGCAACAACAATCGCAATGGTGGAATAGGTAAATGGTTTCACTTGAAGCCGCAATAGTGGCATACTGTGGTCAACCTGCTAACAGCAGTGGGTTAGGGATGGTGGAAACAGTAGTGTTGAGGGCTACATATGTGATGGTGGAATGGTTGCTCTCCACACAATGAGTAACTGTGTGATAATTGAGGAGATGGTAACTGCATTGATAGACAATTCTAGTGGTGGCATTGGTGTTGTTGATTACTCCCCGAGAAAATTTACTCATGCAAAACCATAAGAAATAGCACTCATATTCATGTAAAGCTACAACTTCGGACCTATTTTTCCATCAACTGATCAGTTAGGTAGCATGTAGACTTATCATCTGGAAGGAAGGGGGAGGGAAGGGAAGGGGAAATGGTAAGAGAAAAGGGCCATAAACAAGTGGCTATTCTTTCTGTAACTGAATGGAGAAGGGGACGAAGGAAGGGAGTTCTCAGACTCCAGGGCCCACCATTTTCTTTCCCCCAAATTGTAAGGCAATGGAGAAATAGGCAAGAGAAAGGATGCATTTCCAATCTTTAATTTTTATAGGGCACATTACATTTTTTCCGTCCATACAATTCTTTTCCGAGACAACATAACAACTAAAAGGAAGACAACCTTCCCTACTCTAAGTTACTCCCTTCCCACCCCATAATGCAACCAAATACAGCCCAATAAAGCAGCAGCTATCAGTCTAGATAATGCAATGATACCGGTGAGGCTGGTCACCATAGGTACCATCATCAATATGTTTAATAGAGTAAGTTTGTGATATTTGGGCACCAATTTTTGGTAATAACAGTGGGAGACGGTTTGTTGTCCCATCTCTAACAGTGGCTTGGGTGTCAGAAATATAAAGATTTTTAGTAGAGCACTACTTGAAAAGTGGTTGTGGAGATATAATAAGGAACTAGAAGCCTTGTGGAAGTCGGTGATTGAGTGCAAATATGGCGATCTATGGTTGAGATGGTGTACTCAAGATGTTACGGGAGACTATGGTGTGGGTTTGTGGAAGCACATGAGAAGAGGATGGGAGGTTTTTTCTCAACATACTCGACTTTAGTTGGGGGAGGGCTCCAAGATTAAATTCTAGAGAGATATTTGGTGCGGTGACAGTGTCTTACAATATTTATTTCTGTCACTCTTCCAAATTGCAAGCGCCAAAGAAGTTTTAGTGGCGGAAGTCGTGGAGACTATGGGTGGGCAAATCCATTGGAATGTCAATTTTAGCTGAGCAGCACAAAATTGGGAAATGAATAACTTTTCTTATTTCTACAGCCTTTTTTACTCCATAAAATCGAGCAATCAGCAAGAAGATGTGTTGTGTTGGAGACCCATCGGGAAATGTGTATTCTCAGTTCGCTCTTTTTATAAGGCTCTCACTCAAGAGCTGAAGAAGACTTTGGAGACACAAGGTGCCTCCTAAAGCTGGTTTTTTCGTGTAGACAGCTTCGTTAGGAAAGATCATCGCTACCGACAACTTGAGGAGACAGAGGATAATCATAGCAAATTGGTGTTGTATACGTAGATGAGGGGATGAGTTGGTAGACCATGTTCTAATACATTGCGAGGTAGCAAGAGTATTATGGAATGAGATATTTAGTAGATTAGAGTTAGCTTGGGTAATTTCAGAGACAGTGGTAGCAGTGTTGACTAGCTGGACAAATATATGGGCTAAGCAACAGGTCAAAGCAGTTTGGGAGATGATCCCTATATGCATCATGTAGTGTTTGTAGCAGGAGCGCAATGAGCAGACATTTAAAGACAATGAGAGATCACTGGAGGAGTTTAAAACTTTATTTTATAAAACTCTATGTACTTGGGCCATTGTTATTGACTTCAATCGCATGGACCTACATGATTTTCTTGTCTCTATAGTGCCCTCTTGGTTAGGGTTGTTTTTTTGTTTTCTTTTGAATATTGTACTGGGTCATTCCCCTTCTTTGATCAATAAAGCTCATTTACTTATAAAAAAAATGGCAATAACATTTTCTTTACACAGGTACTAAGAGACATAAAGGGAAGGGTGCCAATAAAAAGAGACCTTTGAATCCATATCAAAACTTCCTTTCTTTATGTTATTGACTAGTTTTATTAATGAAACTCAGAATCCAAAGAAATTTTCATATTTCACAAAACTATTCACAAAATTTCTAATGATACCAGCACCGTTGAACTACCATAAGCATATTCCACTCACCATTTCTCAAAGTACCATATCAAGTTTTGAAGTTTTCCTAATTAAATTATTTCCCAAACATTCCGATCTGGCCTGCAGAACAAGAAATGGTGCCTGCCACCTTTTCTGTATTTGACATATCCTACAATGTTGACACTTCTACTTTTGTTTTCAACAATAAGACGTGAAAAAAAAAATCCATCTCTAATTCCTTAGCCATGACTCTAGTTTGCCACCTATATATGCTTTTTACATATAGATATGTGTAAGAGTCATACCGTGTTTTAATCTACTAAGCATTGTGAATATTTCGTCCTTTCCTAGCACTATAAAATCATGCCTTTTGTTTTCATTTTCCTTCTCCTTCTTGCCTCTAAGCCTCGTCTCAATTTCCTAATCAACTAACTGCATTTTAGTACAAATCATAAAGCCCTAATGTTAAATCCTCAGGCTGGGCAGCATCTCACCAATTAGCTCAATCACAACTTCTTACAAACAACAAAGGTACATGATAAAGCTAGACCATGCTGTCAGAAACTTGGGCAACTTCACAATGGCTCAAATCCCAACCAGATAATCCAACATCAAAATTTACTTAGTAAGACCATCATTTTGTAAGATGGGAAGCCTTGGTTTTGGAACTGTTAATTGTCCATACGATGGACATGTATAAACAGACAAAAAAATTACCAATCAAATAAAAACAAAGAACAGAAACCAAATGCACAAAAAGGACACTCTTCTGCAAGAATTGATATGATCCATGGTTGAGTTAGCCTTTTGTAGCTCTTCTCAAACCAATACGTCCCTTCTGTTTTTACCATTAACTTTCTGATTGGATTCCCAAACTCAGTCCACCCACGGTTTTTGTTTCTCTCTGTCCCCTTACAAATCTCTATGAAATAACTCATTAATAGATTTTAAGCTTTTAAAGACACTAAAAAAAAAAACAAAAACGCGGTAGTTTTGATATCTTTTATACCAAATTTTTAATACAGACGATATTCTTTTTTTTTTTTCCTTTCTCAAGCATCCTCAATGAGCTAGGTGCTCATATGTCCATGGGTCCATGAAAAATATAACGTAAACAACATAGTGATCCCTGTTATCTCCATAAACCCACATTTATTTATCAGTTATGGAATCCCACCAAAGACGAGCATCTACATCCCATGGAGTCGCTCTACTGTTATCTCTTCTCACCCAAATTCCAACTACAAAGTGTGCATAAGCTACAAGGTGAACCACTGAATCCCTCTTTTTTTTAAAAAAAAAAAAAAAAGGAACCTCCAAATTATATTTATGTATTAACCGTATTACAAAGCTTATCAAAAGCTACAAGTTTTTGGATCTCTAGAGGAAAATCCTCCATCCATACTTTCTCCTCCTTTACAAGTAAAGCTATTTTTGCTAAACTGTGAGCAACACAATTGCCAAGTCTATTAACATGCAAAATCTGCCAATCCTTCCTCTGCTTTACAGCTATCTTCAAATCTTCAATTACTTGCCCATGCCATTGCCAACATTCAATCTCACTATTTACAGCTTAACTGCATTTAAAGCATCCCCTTCCAGCTTCACCTTCACAAAATTTAGCTCCACACACAATTTCATAGCCCTCCGCAGTGCATATAGTAACTGAACCCCTCATTGATCACGCTCTAGTGACCAATTTCAGGTCCAGTCTACACATTTTCAACCCGATGTTCAAATAACTCTTATTTGGACTTTCTTAAGAAATTAACACCTAGACTCAATTTGATTGAAGAAATAATAATAATAATGATCCCTCGAAAGCATATTCACATTCAAGGATTTTAAAACCATTCATTCAACGAAGCTCGTTGAATGACGAAGCTCTTATTTGAGGTATGCTGGATTTTAAAACCCAGCATACCTCAAATAGCAACAAATTTAAAACAAATATATCCTTAAATAAAACGAAGAACAAAAACAAACAAAAAAAATGGATTAAAACGCCCGTAGTAAAAAAATCAAAACAAGAACACCAGCATTTACTAATCCGACACAAACCCACTAATCCAGGATACTCAAAATCTATTTTAGAAGAACAAAAAAAGACCATCAAAACACATTTTTTCGTTTTCCAGTTTTGGGGTAAACGCGTTAAACAGAGAGACTCACTGGCTTGGAGCTTCTTGTGCATCTTGTTGATCTCGCCGAGCACTTCCTCTTGCTCTTTCCTCAACCGATCAAGCTCCTTGGAGTACTCCAATATAGCGGCAAAGTCAGGCGACGACATCGTTCGTTGTCAACGAGTTCGAGTCTTAGCTCGATTTCAGGCTACGATTTCAGTTCGATCATCTCCAACTTTGAAAGCTTTCGTCGGAGTTTGTTAGAAAAAATATCACTGTATATTATTACTAGAATTGGGAATTGTTAGATCGAGGAAAATCTCTGAGTTAAAATAATAATTGGAATGTTTATTTATTAGAAGAGAAAAGAAAATTCTTCAAAGCGACGTCGCATTCACATTTAATGTGGTAGTTTTTTACCGGTTCCACCCGGACAAAAAAAACAAAACAAAACCGTGGACAAGGCGGTTTTGTTATGAAACTTTGTCTAAAGTATTGCCACGTGGACAGAAGACAGCGGTAGTTAATGTATAACAAATAATTAACTAATAACGCCGGTTTTTTTTATTTTATTTATATCAATGTATTTATTTTTTAAACATGGGCTATTACCATGTATTCCTCGAAGCAAAGCCCGTAAAGTTAAGGAAAAATGTTCAAATTGGACTAATCCATTTATGCTAAAATAGCAAACACTAATTACATCATACCACATAAGGACCATAACTTACCATCCCTGCACTGCATCTCAAAGAATTTCCCGTTTCAGCACAGCCCTCCTTTGAAACCTTGGCCTTCTCTCAACGCAATAGCAACGACAACAATGGTGGATGACGGAGTAAATACTAAGGTTGATGCCGTATTGGAAGCAAGCACAGAGAAGATTGAGCTGAGAACGTCGGACGGCGAAGTGTTCTACGTGGACAAGCCCGTGGCAATGGAATTCTTGGTCCTCAAGTTGTCCTACGAAAACGAAGGCCGTACCTTTGAGAAACCATTTGTTCCCCTACAGAATGTCAAGAATTTGGTATGTAAACTACACTCGCGCCCTCAAGCAGGGCCGGAATTACGTGCATTCTAGGGGCTACCGGCCTCCAAATTTTAAAAATAAAAATAAAAATAAAAATAAAGATAATATATTGGTATGTAAAATTTTTCTTCCATCTACACATTTTTTACTCAAATTAGTTCCTCTCAAAGAACTAAAATTAGCCCCTTATAAAGAACGACGAAATTAGGATTTAATATTTGGGAGGCAATCGACAAAATATATTATACATGTAAATATAAGTAATGTATAATTGTATACGTGAGTATATATAAAAATAATAAGCATATGTAATAAAATTGTACATAAAAAAACTAATATCCATAAAAATCTAAATTAGGATATAAATTTGAGTTATAAACAATAATTCTAAACAAGAAACAAGAATAAATTCACATCAAAATTAAATTGAAATTCTAATATTCTAATATAAATAAAATATTTGAATATAATATAATTAATAATATATAAATAAATCAACACATCATTATCTCAAGAGTCAAGTGGCATGCATAAAAATATTAAACTGAAATTGAATTTAAAAAAAAAAAAACTAAAAAGCTGCATACGGAGAGTATATTGCAATTGCATACACATTTATCTATATACTAGTTAAGGTTGCAACGTGCAATGCATGTTTCTCTAGTTAAAAAGGAATTTATAAGAAGAAATATGTTATATTAGACAATAAATAAACTATTTTTACTTATACAATTGGAAGGTATATAAAAACGCATATTTATAGTTATAGGAAGACATCATATTAAACATGTCATGTATTGCACTTTTATGTTGTATTTGCTACATCTTGAGCATATATAATTTTAATATATGTAAATTCATTAGTTTTTTCCAATACAGGAGATCTGTAAGTAGCATTTATAAATTATAAAAGTAGTTCAAAAATTATTTTGTAAATAGCACCAATTGAATGACGTCAACATTCTGCATAATTAGAAGACTGCCTTTTGAATGACTTGATTCGCTAGAAGCAGCAATATTGGAAAATGAAAATTTATTTACATCTTGAATAATATTATATCTAAATGTTTTATTCAGAGCATATATGTCTCTAATCCTTTTACGGTGAGCTTCTTTGTCTTGCTCTGATAGTGAACTATAAGAAGTTGTTTTTCTTTTCTGACTTTCAGCACCTTTGAAATTTTATAATAAGAGTTTAATTTATTTAAATTTAAGAATATTATTGAAGTTTTAGATTCAAGGCTAGTTATATTCTAATGAATCTTACTATTTTCCATTTGTTTGTATTGATCAAAGGTACTTGTTCAGGAATCGAAGTTTGTTGAGGAAGCGTCGAAGATGAAAGGCTGGAAGAATAGGATGCTGAGGGAAAGCTTTTGTCTATAAGGAAGTATCAAATGTTATAAATATGTTAATAAAATGTCTTATTGGACTAAATGTAATATTTAACATGTTTTATAGGCAAATGTTACAAATATGTAAATAAAATTCAATGCGACACATGCATATATAAAGTACATTTATATGGCTAATTTTAATCATAGTAAGTGGAAGCTGTTCTTATGGAAAGACAAGTCATCTATAATATAGAAAATATTACGATGTTTAAGAATGAACTTAATTGAATTTGCTAGTGAAATAAAATTATTTGTACATTACATTATGACTTTTGTTTATTATTATATTGCTAAGAAAGATAACTTGTACCTTTTTGTATGGCTCAGCGTGACTGTAGTGGCATATACTTAATAGTAGAAAAAGTAGACAAGATTAAGGGAGAGTAGTTTAAATAAAGAAAAAATCATACTAATGATATAATATATTTCGAATTGATGTTAGTTATAAGAAGTAATTAGAAATGCTAGAAATATACAGCAAAGAATAGGCTAAATAAGAAAACATTACATAAAAAATGACTTGCTAATAAACATTGCACTAATATGTTATTATCATTGTTCGATTTGTTATTATTTTATTTTATTTCAAATATTATTTAGTTACTTGATATTTGTTTTTAATTAGCAAAAGATACTTGGTCCTCCTCTTTATCATTATTCTGGTTTGTTGTTAATTTATTTTATTTCAAATATTATTTTGTTACTTCATATTTGTTTTTAATTAGCAAAAGATATTTAGTCCTCCTCTTTGTTTTGTGATGAAAATATGTCATGGGATTTTCCAATAAGAATGTGTAATTTAAATCATTGAACATGTTGTTGGTATTGAATTTATGATTGAAATGATAATTTAAATGATAATAGTAACTTTAAATATATTAGTAATTTCAGTTATTTGTAGGCAATAAAGAAATTGAGTTTTAAATTTTTTTTATTAAGAATTTTAGAAGGAATATGTTGACTGAAGTTGTTATATAAGAATGTCCTTACATTATGAAACTATTGAAATTTGTTGGTATGTAAGAAGTTACTGTGATGCATATATTTGTAATAATTTGAATAATTGTTATAAATATTAATTTGGTTGCTAATTATTAAAATAGGTTGGTGATTCTGCTGTGTGTTGGAAATTTTTTTGTTTGCTATTTAATATGGACTTTAATCGATTTTAAGCATTTTGAATTCTTATGACATTACTTTTGTCATTGATTGGTTAGCTATTAATTATTTCATTTTCGGTTGTTATTATTATTGGTTTCTTCATATTTTTTGTTAGGTTTTTGTGTACTTATTCTTCATTTTAATAAAACCAGTTTATTATTTGGTTTTATTAAATTGTGAACTGATGTAAATAATATTATTATTACGAAGAAAAGAAGTTGATTTGTGAAATTGATTTTATTAATATAGGAAAATGGTTTCAAACAAATTTGATTTTACTCTTTTTCAATGTGGCTTTAAAATAATGTTGTCATTGAAAGGTACTTTTTCAATATTTTTTTTTTAATTATGTAATATAGCAAATAAAATGGGCAAACATGTACCTAATAGAAGAAAATGTGGATAAGATTAAGAGGAAGCAGTTTAAATGAAGAACAAGTCATATTGATTAGATAATATACTTTGAATTGATGTTAATTATAAGAAATAGATAGAAATGTTAGAAATATACAGCAAAGAATAAGCTAAACAAGAGAACGTTACATAAGAAATGACTTGCTAATAAATATTGCATTCCCTACTCAGTTTAATTTTTGTTGTTATTATATAATGTGCATTTTGTTTTATTTATTGCATTTTGAGTTGTGATTAAACTTTTTATACTTAATCATTGGTTAGTTACTAATTATCTTATTTTTAATTCATAATATTACTAGTTTCTTCATGGATTCTTACTATGTTTTTCTATAATAATTTAATACTTGAAAGTGGCTATTATTATTATTATCTGTAATTTTTGGTTGATGTTTTCTAAATTATGTAATATAGCAAATAAAAGTGACAGACATGTACCTAATAATAAAAAAGTGGATAAGATTAAGATAAAACAATTTAAATGAAGAACAAATCATACTGATTATATAATATACTTTGAATTCATGTTAATTATAAGAAGTAGATAGATGTGTTAGAAATATACAGGAAATAATAAGCTAAATAAGAGAATATTACATAAGAAATGACTTGCTAAAAAATATTGCATTCACTACTCAATTTATTTTTTGTTGTTATTATATAATATGCGTTTTGTTTTGTTTATTGCACTTTGACTTGTGATTAAACTTTTTTTGCTAAATCATTGGTTAGTTATTAATTATCTTATTTTTAGTTCTTAATACTACTGGTTTCCTAATGAATTCTTGCTAGATTTTTCTGTAATGATTTAATATTTGAAAGTGGCTATTATTGTCCTGTCAAATAATACTAATTGTTAGTTAAATTTTCCTCGAGTATTTAATAAAAATAAAGAAGGCGATAATTTGTTGTTGCTAATAAAATACTTTTGTGATTTATTAGTTAGTTATTATTTTGGCCATTTTGAATTATTATTTATCAATTTTTATTATGATTTTTTACTTGTGTTAATCTGGCTATTTTAATTTATACCATTTTTTGTGCAAATTTAATTTTGCATTTTTAATGTGAATGATTTTGTTACTTTATGATGAAAAAATATTTTAACTTATATTAGAATGTTATTCTATTACATGTACTTTCATATAATTGATTTGATTGTATTAGATTTTGAATTTGATTATTTTTATTTATTCCAATTTATTGTGCAATTTATTTCTGCTATTTTAATGTGAATGATTTTTTATCATGAAAGTAATATATTAATTTATTTTAGAACGATATTGTATTTAACGTGCTTTAATATAATATATTTGGTTGTATATGATTTTATTTGTAATATTTTTGTTTTGTTTTCTTATAATAAATCATTTCAGTCCAATATTATTTTCATTTTTTTTTTTGTTTTATCATCATTTTTTAATTCAAAATATGATATGTTTTAATATAATTCATGTGATTGTATTGATTTTATTTGTAATATATTAATTTTGCTTTCTTATAATAAATAATTTCATTTGACTATTATTAAGAATCATTTTTTGCGTTATATTTGACTTTATTAATTTTTTTTTTGGGTTAATATATTTTTATTCTTAATATTATATTTAATGATAATAAATATTTTATTTTGTTTTATTAGAGAATAATAATTTATTTTGCCCTATTCGAATTTATTATTTTGTTTGAGTATAGCTTTAATTATTAAAGAAGGGCAAAATGCTGTGAGGCCCAGCCCCCCAAAACGTAGATTTCCTCCTCAACCTCTACCTTTGATGTTCAGCCATTGAACCTCTAGATATTCTTCCTACAGCCTGCATCCTTCTTACCACCTCCTCACTCTGGCCCTTGATTGCAGCCTATTTTCCCACCGTCTCCTAGAAAGCCTCAGACGCCATGTCCCAAATACCTTCACAACAAACAATAATGGAATGCAAGCAATAATAACAGAGAAAATAATCAAACAGGCAGAGCAAATACCCAAACGAAGAAATTGTTAAATATATTTATTTGACAACAAATATCACCCAAAGGATATTAAAATTGCTAAATAAATTGAGCTGACAACAAATATCACATTAAAAGAAGAGAAATACATAAAAGATATTTTAGATGAAATGAAATCGTTTACAAGTACGAAATAATGAGGGACGATCGAAGTAGATCAGAGCAAAAGAAACTAATGTAAATAACTGAAAAAATAAAGGGTAATATTGGAAGTGAAAATTACTGATTTTACTATTCATAACTGTTCAAACTTTATAGTACAAACGCGATCAAAATGAAACTATGAAAGTGATTCTTACCGGTTCAAACGCGATGTGTGAATGGAAGAAGTGGCGAATGGGCTCAAAAATTCTTAATCGATTAACGATGGCTCTCCGAGACAAAACGATGGAAGTTTGGAATTCCAGGCAAGCCCTACAACTTTTAAGAATATCGAATAAGAAGATTTTTTTGATGTTCTTTAGATTTTCTCTAGGATTTTGGACAGTTTCGTGATTTTCAAATTTTAAGTTTTGAAGAGTAAAGTAATTTTTGAGGTTGTGATTTGTGAAAACCTTGATCTTTTTATTTGTAGTAGTATTTTTTTTTTCTTTTTCCATTCAGAGTTCTGTATGTGCTCTATATGGAAACATGATACCAATACCATCAATCTTTAATTAGAGACTGCGAAAATTATGGATTAGTAGTTAATAGACTATAATAGCATTAAAACTCAACAAAATATTATGACAACCGATAGGTAATAATTAATAGTCTAATGTGTAAAAAGAAATTTATACGCTGTAGGAAAGTAGTTTCAGTTTTGGGGGCTGAAGATTTCAATTTCCGTTGATTTTTGGAAAACAACGGGCAATCCTTCACCTATCTAGAGAGCGAACCCTAGCAAAAATGTTTGGGGGGCGTGAGCTGCGGCTCCCCGCCCCCCCTCTCCTCCACCCCCACCCACCCACCATACTCATCCACCCTTCCCCTCCCCCCCTCCCTGCCACCTTATTCCCGATTGTTTCTATCTATTTGTGCTGGAGGTTTTTTTGCTTTTCTTTTTGCGTTTTCGGCATCCAACCATGGTGGGTGGTCCACGGCTTCCGATGGCCTACCATCGACACGCAGCCCACTGGGGGGCTCCACTACCGTTTATCTTTCTACCGATCGATGTCCCATCCAGAAGCCTACTGCAGCCACGCGGGGTGGCTCTAGGCTCAGGGTCCTCGGCAGTGACAAGATCGACAGTCCGGACCTCCCCAGGTGGCGGCGCGTGACTCTCACGCACCTCCTCCACCTTGCTGTTGTGCCTCTTTTATCCCGAGCCCATTTTCCTATTAATCTGGGTTTTAGATTTGTGTTGCTGTTCTTATTTTATTTCCTGCTTTGTTGAGCTGTTTGTGATAATAAGTAGGAATAGTTGTAATCCTTTGTTCGACTCCATGCTCCTCCTTTGGAGGATGTGGGTTATTTTTCCTTGTTCTCTTTTAGAGAATGGAGGTTTGGGTTACCTCATAGTTCTCTTAGACAAATCACATTTTAGGGTTGGTTTTGTCGCGTGAGAGAGAAGTTTAGACAATATCCATCACTTTGTGTGTAGAGATGTTACATATCAGTGTATTAGTTAGGTTTGTAATATGAGTTTTCTCGTAGTTATTAGTCTCAAATGTAAACTTCATTTATTGAAATGAATTACGATCATTTCCTCAAAAAAAAAAATGGGGGGCTAATTTTAGAAATATTCTTATATATAGGAAAGAAATTAGATTAATCTATATACTATATTACATTTTTAAAAAAATTTAGCCCTCCTAAGCTGCATGTAGTTCCACCCCTGCTTACAAGGTACAAACGGCTAGGGGTGGTCAGCAGGTACCCGTACCCGCTGACCCGCCCGCAAACCGCCCCGCCCCCGCCTTGCGGGGCTGGTTAACCCGCACAACAGAAACCCAACGGGGTAAAACCGCCCGCATTTTGGGTTTGGGGCGGGGGCGGGGGCGGTTTGCGGGTTACCCCCGTCCCGTGTTACCCCGCCCCCGCCCCCGCATATATAAAAACCCAGAAGACTCAAAACGGCGTCGTTTTGAGTCATCTGGATTTTTTTAACTTTACTTACATAAAACGACGCCGTTTATATAAAACGACGTCGTTTTATGTAAGGACTTTAAGAATTAAGCCCCCCCTCCCCCTTTCGGTCTCCGTGTTCGAATTGTCCCTCTCTCTCTTCTCCCTCTCACTCTCTCTCTAAAACCGGCGCAAACCCTAGCCCTAATAAGCTCCTCAGGCCACCATCGTCACCGCCGCTGGCCACCGCCGCTGCCAAGTGCGAAGCATCCCTCTCTCTCGTTCCGATAGTTCTCCGGTTCCGTTCTCCCCCTCGGTCTCTCGATATTTCTCCGAATCTAGGTAATCACTAATCTCCCATTTTTTTTCGTTTTGATTCTTCAAAATTTGAAATTATATGATTGTGTTGAAAACTTGAATTTATTGAATATTTGATTATGAGTTTATGGAGTGGATTGTGTTGAGACTTGAGGGTTTGGATTATGGATGCCGATTGCTTAAGGTCCGATTGTCTGGAATTGGATTCTGGAATTTGCTTGATTTGGTAACCCGTGGTCCCGTAACATATATAATGTATATATATATTTTTGTTATGTAAATTGTAAGGATTCTAAATAGTAAATTTGCAGCCCGTAACATATATAATGTATATATATATTTTTGTTATATAAATTGTAAGGATCCTAAATTTCCAGTTATGCACAATATATTCTATTAAAAATTATTTTTAGTTGCATTGAATTATTGATTAAATGTGTCACATTTTAAACCAATTTATAGATTAATCACTTAAATAAAAATATATATTGAAACCATAAAAAATCGACTGACATACTGTAAGTATTGACACATTAAAAAAAAATTGAATTTATGATATTTAGATATTGAAATAAACTAAAAATAAACAAATAAACAAATAAAAAAATAAAATTATTATTTGAAAAATAAAATCATTATTCAGTACTAGCCATACATGTTAAGTTGTTAACTATAAGTCTATACATTTCAAAATAAAATAAATGAGAATATATATACACACATATATTTGTGATGTCATATTAAATTAATAGGCAAAATGAGTGATATAATCATATAAATTATTATAGTTTGATGCATTAGGTATTATTTGAAAGTTAGACAATTGAGTCTAATTTTGAATTGAGATTTGAGCGTATTATATTTTGGTATGACCATTTGTGTTGCATTTATTATAATTTCAGATTTGTTGTAAATGGAAAGTCCAGAGGATTCTAGTGCGAGCTCCCCGGAGGCCGCTTTGGGTACCTCCGGCCCTAACCCTAACCCTAACCCTATCCCGACCACTACCACTACTACTACCACTACCCCTAATCCTACCAGTACTCCCATTCCGGTTGAGACCCCTGACCCTACTCCTACCACTACTACTTGCCCCGCCCCCAAGCAGTCTAGCAATAAAGCCCCATCCATAATTTGGACTCATGTCACCAAGATAGAAGGTGGTGACCCTAATGATCCAAAAGCCAAATGCAACTATTGTGGCAAAATTTATGGGTGCCACTACAAGAGACATGGCACTTCCCAGATAAAATTGCACTTGGAGGAACAGTGCAAAAAATCTCCAATTTTGAAGTCTTTGGTAGAGAAGGCCCAATCTAGGCTTGAAGTTGGATTTAAAAAAATGGGTGAGGGGAGTAGTGGGGAGTTGGCATTAAAGGGGTATACAAAATATGATCCTAACGAGGCTAGGACACACCTAGCTCGCATGATTGTGATAGATGAGATGCCTTTCCAAGTGGTTGATGGGAAAGGGTTCCAAGCCTATTCTAGGTACTTGGAACCAAGATTCAATATTCCTTATCACCACACGGTGGCAAAAAATGTTAAAAAACTTTATCGATCAGAAAAAAAGAAGTTGAGGGGTTTATTGGCGGGAGAAAATGTTTGTCTCACCACTGATTGTTGGACTTCTTGTAATAATCTTAATTTTATGTGTATGACTGTTTATTGGGTTGATGGGGGTTAGACATTGTATAAGAAAATCCTCAAATTTTGTCAAACAACTGATCACAAAGGTGAGACGATAGGGAAGGCCTTAGAGGCCACTGTGAAAGAGTGGGGGTTAACTCGGGTTTGCACTTGCACGGTTGATAATGTCGGGGCTAACGATGTTGCAATGAGACATCTTAAGAGTCTCATGAATAATGTGAGTAGAACGATTTTGGGTGGGGATTATTTGCATGTGCGATGTGCAGCACATATTCTTAATTTGATTGTGGGTGATGGCTTAGATAAGCTTGGTGACTCGGTTGCTCGGGTCAGGACTGCTGTGAGATGGGTCAGATCTTCTCCTGCTAGATTGGCTAGGTTCAAAGTTGCTGCAACTTCTGTGGGTATAACATATAAAAAAGGTCTTTGCACTGATTTGTCTACAAGGTGGAACTCAACTTTTTTGATGTTGGAGGCAGCTCAGGAGTATAAGTTGGCATTTGATACATTGGGTAATGAAGACATACAATATGTCAAGTATTTTGATGAAAAGTTGGGGCATCCTTTGTCTAATGATTGGGAGGTTGTATCTATTTTTATAGAGTTTCTGAGAGTTTTTTACGATGTTACCAATGTTTTATCTGGTTCTCTATATCCCACGGCACATCAATTTTGTCAACAAATAGCCAAGGTGAAAGAAGAATTAGATGATATTGCAGCAGGTAGTAACACTACATTGCGGGAGATGTCTAGGACCATGATGGAGAAATTCGACAAATATTGGGGGGAAGAGTTTGATAAAGCCAATATCTTGTTATATGTTGCATGTGTCCTTGACCCACGATTTAAGGTTAAAGGCATGGTATTTGGGTTGACTGATGCAATTGGTAAGGATTGTGCGTCAGCTGTTGCATCTCGAGCTCAAGAAACACTTGTTAGATTATTTGATGAGTTCACTATCGTGGTAGGTGGTAGTGTTGCAGCCCCTACAGCCACAAGTATCCCCCCACCAGGTGCAGATGCTAGGCGTGGAAAAAAATGCAAAATGGACTGGGGTGACAAGATGGAGTCGACCCCCTTGGATTTTATGGGTTCCACCACAGATGCCCAGTCAGAGGTAGACAAATATTTGGCATTGGATCTTCATCCATTTGTACGAGATTTTGATATATTAGCTTGGTGGAAGATGAATGTCTCCAAATATCCCGTACTTTCAAAGGTTGCTCGTAGTATCTTGGCCATCCCGATCAGTACAGTAGCCTCAGAGTCGGCCTTCAGCACTAGAGGGCGCGTATTAGATCCTTTTCGGAGCTCATTAGATCCTATCACTGTTGAGTCCCTGATTTGCACACAGAATTGGATCACGGGTGCTGAAATTCATATTCCGGAGGTTATTGATTATGATCCGGTTGAGGCCGAGGACGAGGCTATTGATCAGTCTGGATCTGGTAAATTGTTACTCAATAAATATTTACATTATTTTGTATTTATTTAATTACATTTAATGTTACATAGATTTTACATTTAATTGTTGTAATTTGTAGCGACCGTAACGCCAACACCTGGGACACTGTCAACAGCTACCTCTGCTGCAGTATGACCTACGTCACCTACCAACCCATCACCATGGTTTGTACTTTACACAATTGTTTTTTAATTGTTATTTACATTTATAATTTTATAATATTTGTAATGTTAGTTTTTAACTTATTTTGTAATTCTTGTTTATGATTTTTGACATTTTTTAATTTCTATGACAGTATTATTTTGTATGTCAATTCAAATTGTCAAGCCCATCTTTTAAGTTAATAACTCAATTTAATTTTGGTAAGTAACTTAATATTTTTAATAAATTATTGTTTTTTTCATGTTTATAACTTTATTATTATATTTGTACTCTATTGTTTTTTAACTTATTGTTGCAGCCTTGCAGGTTAAGCTTAAGCCTTAAGATCCAACAACCCCAGAGTCCCCACCCATCCAAGTTTGCATTATGACTCTTTTATCGTGACAAAATCCAATCACCAGTGTCCAAGGACCATTATTATCAATCTTATTTTTTATAATTTTGTAAATTGTAAATTTGTAAATTTGTAATGTTAATAGTTAATAGTACAATTTGTAATTTTATATTTTGAAGGATTCATTTATATTATTGTAAATTTGTAAATTGTAATAGTTTAGTAACTAGTCTAGACTTCTAGTAGTTTCTATTTTTAAATTTTAACTTTTAACTGATTTAGACTTTTAGATTTTTAGTTATGTTTTTTTAAATTATTTTGTCATTTTAGAATTTAGTAATGATAATTATTTAGTATTTAATATATTGATATATATTATTGTAAAATTATATCAGGTTTGATGATTTTCTAAGTGGAAAATTGCTTAAAATTTTGATCTGGGCCAAAGGCTCGAAACAGACCCAGAGAGGCCCAACAGGGGCGGTGGCGGAGGGCAGGTGGATGGGGCTTACCCCGCTCCCCCCGCTGTTAGGCGGGGTACCCCGCCCCGTGCAACCGGGGGCGGGGTGCGGTTGAAATTGATGACCCCCCGCCCATGCGGGGGTGGGGGCGGTTGTTGGGGGACCCCGCCCCCGCTAGGGCGGGGATCACCCCTACAAACGGCTTGTTCTAGAGCCTAGAGGGTACTTGAGCCTCGAAAATGTCTACATACTTCATCTTGTATTGTTGGACGTAGATCATGTACCATTGGACGCAGCTGATTTCTAGTCTCATCGTCTTACAATGTTGTGACTGTGAGTTGGTAAAGGATGTAAAGTACTGCTTCCAACCTGCCTATTGCATCTTCAACATCTGGAGATGGTTGACGACTTGCCATGTTCCGTGTTCATCAAAACAGGTCATGAACTACACGCTCCACTTTTCACGCAGAAGAAGCTACTGAGAAGTGGTAGAAGTTGAAAAGCACGGTTGTCGTGTGTTGTGACTTGCGTGTTCTCCCTGTTATGTGTTCATAAATCGTAAGTTTTTACCTGTTTTCCGTGTTGTCATCTGGCGTCTTGCGTATCAGTGTTCATACATCCGCAGGTTACTAAGTAAGTATTTGAGAATGCTCTGTATGTCGATTGGGCTATGGTCTCACTCCCAATAAATCACTTCATTGGTTTTTTTTAAGCAAACATTTCACGGTTATAAGTGAAATAATTTATTTTCTTCAATAAAAACCATGCCGATTGGGCTATTGTCTTACTCCCAATAAAACACTTCATTGGATAAAACTAAAGAAAGAAACTACTATTGCAAAAGAGAAATAAGAAATTCTCTCTGAAACTCTTAAGAACTAAAACTTTCTTTCTCTCTCTCTCTATATTTTCTTATGAATTTTATTACAACTGAAGCCCCTATTTATAGGCTTTGAAATTACTATGCAAGTTACTATGCAAGTCACTATGCAAGTCACTATGCATAATTTACTATAATAGTGGTGGGGTCATTCACATAATTTTAGTGGTGGGATAGGGGGGCGGCTGCCGACGTTCGTTCATTACACTCCCCATTGAATGACTGCCAATAAGGAATCTGCCTCGTTAAAACCTTGCCAAGTAAAAACCTAGTGGGAAGAAAAACCAATGGCGAAGGAATAAGAGTACAGTCTTCTTATGTATCTACAAGTGATTTAAGATTGCCTCATTAAAACCTTGCAGAGGAAAACCCAGGGGGACAAAACCTCAGCGATGGAAAAAGAGTACAATCAGCACATTTACTCCCCCTAAAAAGTGCATGACAAAAGATCTTTGAGTTTTCGCATTCCAATGTTATGCACAATCTTCTTGAATGTGGAAGTTGGTAACGCCTTTGTGAATAAATCTGCCAGATTATCACTAAATCATATCTGCTTGATATTAATTTCACATTTCTCTTGAAGTTCATGAGTATAAAAGAATTTAGGTGAAATATGTTTGGTTTTGTCACCTTTGATATATCCTCCTCTGATTTGAGTGATACAAGCAGTATTATCTTCATATAAGATTGTTGGACTATTATTGATAATGGGAAGTCCACACTTTTCCTGAATATGTTGAATAACTGATCTCAACCAAATACACTCTCGACTTGCTTCATGAATAGCAATGATCTCTGAGTGATTTGAAGAAGTAGCAGATAGTATCTACTTAACAGATCTCCATGATATGGCAGTATCTCCATAAGTAAATAAATATCCATTTTGAGATCTACCTCTGTGTGGGTCTGAAAGATAACATGCATCTGCATACCCAATCAATTCTGGACTTGAACCACGTTGATAAAATAATCTCATATCAACCGTACCATGAAGGTAACGAAGAACATGTTTAATGCCATTCCAATGCCTTCGAGTTGGTGCAGAACTATATCTTGTAAGCAGATTAACTGAGAATGTAATATCTGGTCGAGGGCAATTTGCAAGATACATCAAAACTCCAATTGCACTGAGATATGGTACTTCAGGACCAAGAATTTCTTCATCGTCATCACAAGGACGGAATGGATCTATCTTCACATCAAGTGTTCGAACAATCATTGGAGTACTCAGGGGATGAGATTTGTCCATATAAAAATGCTTTAGGACTTTCTCAGTATACATGAACTGATGAATAAAAATTCCATTTGGCAAGTGCTCAAGCTGCAGGCCGAGACAAAGTTTTGTTTTACCAAGATCTTTCATTTCAAATTCATTCTTTAAATATATAGCGGTTTTTGAGATCTCTTCAGGAGTTCCTACAATATTTAAATCATTAACATAAACCGTAATAATGACAAATCTGGATTCTGATTTCTTAATAAAAACACATGGGCATATAGGATTATTCTCAAATCCTCTTTCAATAGATATTCGCTTAAGCGATTATACCACATGCGTCCGGATTGCTTCAACCCATATAAAGATCTTTGTAGTCTGATTGAGTACATATTTCTAGATGTACTTGTAGATGCTTCAGGCATCTTATATCCTTAAGGGATTTTCATATATATGTCATGGTCTAAGAATCCATATAAATATGCAGTGACCACATCCATCAACCTCATTTCTAATCCTTTTGTAACAACCAGACTAATCAAAAATCTAAATGTGATTGCATCCATAACGGGAAAGTATGTTTCTTCATAATCAATCCCGGGTTTCTGCAGGAAATCTTGTGCAACAAGCCGTGCTTTGTATCACACAATTTCATTTTTCTCATTACGTTTTCGTACAAATACCCATTTATATCCAACAGGCATCACACCCTTTGGTGTTTGGACAACAGGTCCAAATACTTCTCGTTTTGCTAGCGAATTTAATTCAGCTTCAATAGCTGTTTTCCATTTTGGCCAATCATTTCTACGTCGACATTCTTTGACGCTTTTTGGCTCATTTTCTTCATTACTTCTGGTAATGTCAAGGGCCATTTTATATGAAAATATGTTGTCGACAACAGTTTTATTTCTATCCAGAATTTCTCCAATTTTCATGAAATGTATTGTGATCTCATTATCTTCAGGTACATGTTCCTCTTCAGGAGAAAACATTTCATGACACACCTCTTCAGGAGGTCCCTTTTTAGGATATTTATACTCTTCAAGAGTTTCCTCTTCAGGAGGTTCTGGAATAGAAGATTTAAACTCTTTAGGAGCATCAATTATATTTGTAGCCTGTATTGTGGGTACGTGTTCTTCAAGGACACCAAATTCATTTTGTATTCTTTTCCTTCTAGGAATTTTATCTTTTGCACCAATAGGTCTTCCACGCTTCAGGCGTACTTTAGATTCACCTATTGCTGATTTGATAATTTATCCTTTAGGGACTTCAATCCTTGCTGGAGTATTAACAGCAGGAATATAAGATTTTACTACACCTTTAGTGTCAGTAAAGACATCCGGTAACTGATTTGCAACATTTTCCAAATGAATAATCCTTTAAACTTCCCGTTTACATTCATTTGTAGGAGAATCAAAATGAAACAGGGTCTTATTATCCCAAGTAATATCTTGTCGTGCTTCAGGCACCGACTTTTCTTTACCCATTAACGGAAAATTTGATTCGTCAAAATGACAATCCTCAAAACGTGCTTTAAACATATCCCCTGTAAGGGGTTCAAGGTATCTAATAATGGATGGAGAATCAAAACCAACATATATCCCAAGTCTACGTTGAGGGCCCATTTTTGTACGTTGTGGAGGTGCAATTGGAACATATACAGCACATCCAAAAGTACGAAGATGAGAAATATTTGGTTGTTGACCAAATGCAAGCTGTAATGGAGAATATTTATGATATGCAGATAGTCTAATGCGAATTAGAGATGCTGCATGAAGTATAGCATGTCCCCAAGCAGAAACATGTAGTCTTGATTTCATAAGTAAAGGTCTAGCGATTAGTTGAAGCCTTTTGATCAAAGATTCTGCTAAACCATTTTGTGTGTGTGTATGGGCAACAAGATGTTCAACATCTATTCCTATTGACATGCAATAATCATAAAAAACTTGAGATGAAAATTCACCTGCATTATCCAATCGAATGGTCTTAATCGGATACTCAGGAAATTGTACTCGTAGTTTAATTATCTGAGCAAGAAGTCTAGCAAATGCAACATTTCTAGTGGAAAGAAGACAAACATGTGACCATCGACTAGATGCATCAATTAGAACCATAAAATATCTAAATGGTCCACTTGATGGATGAATAGGCCCACATATATCTCCGTGAATCCTTTGTAAAAAGGATGGAAATTCAACAATGACTTTTGAGAGAGATGGTCTAATAATTAACTTACCTTGAGAACATGTAGCGTACGGAGATTCATTGGGTAGAAATATCTTTTGATTCTTTAAGGGATGCCCATGTGAATTTTCAATAATTCATCTCATCATTATAGAACCCGGATGTCCAAGGCGATCATGCCAAGTCATAAATACTTTAGGATTAATGCACTTTCTGGTGCATTACCACATATGATTCAATTGTTCTCATTTTTGTATAATACAATCCAGAACATAGAGCAGGCAGTTTTTCTAATATGAACTTCTGGCCCAATATTATTTTAGTAATAAGAAGATACTCTTTACTGCCTTCATTGGTCGTTTCAATATGGTAATCATTACGACGTATATCTTTGAAACTCAATAAATTTCTTTTGGATTGTGAAGAGAATAGAGCATCATCAATACAAAATTTGGTGCCATTAGGTAACACAATATAACCTCTTCCGGAACCCTCAATTAAATCCGATGAACCTGATATGGTATGGACATAAACTTTACTTAGTGTTAGATTTTAAAAATATTTCTTTTCTTTGAGAATTGTGTGAGTTGTAGCACTGTTAGCCAGACATATATCTTTATCATTCAACTCAGAGATAAAAAGCTCATCAATGTAATCCATGATTCTACAAAATATACAAAACTTTTATTACTGATAGAAAGAAAATACATTAATTGAGTGGAACACTTCCATCTCTAATTAAGTGTTCAATACTACCATTAGGATGATTAAAGAAATCAGATACATCAAAATGAGTAACGTCTACATCTACTGAATCTAATAAATCATCTGATGGTTCTACTAAAGTTGTTTCATACACTTTATTCTTTCCTTTAATAGAAACTTGATATAAATCAGCTAAGTGGCTGGCCGTACAACAGGTACGTAACTACTGTTTAGTCATATTACATCTATGACAAACATCTTCATCTTTTTATTAAGAATTATTCTGAGGGCCTTTACCCTTCTCTGAGTTGGATCACTTCTGGTGATACGATATATTTTATCATCTTTAGTGTTGTCGCTTTTGGGACCAACACTTCTATAATTTTTCTACCACGTCTACGCCCTTAATTCCTTTGAAAGGATGCACCGTTCACTTCTAGGAATTGTGTAAATTCGATATTATTAATAGGACGTAACTGGTGTAACAAAAAGTCATTATTTAGCTCAATCACTGGAAGACAAAACAAAAGTTCAGAATATTTGTTGAACTTTCACTCTCGATATTGCTACTGCAGGAGCACATTCGAGATATGAAAAATAATGTCTTTTTTTATATATCGTCATCAGTGACATTTTCACTGTATAATTTTAATATTGAGCTGATTTTAAAGAGTGCAGAATATTCAATACCACTCTTAAAATCTTGCAACTTCAGATGCAATAAATCATAATGATCTTTTGAGAGGATTACATCTTCTGGTGCTTATATTACTCTCTTAATTCATTTCACACAGTAAGATGATTTTTTATCATGAGATACACAGCACGGTCCTTCAGGGACACATGGTTTTCTTCTATGATTGTATCTTTCAAGTTCATCATCATATCCAAATAGATCTCATCAAGGATATTGGATAAATAACATTTTTCAGAAATGTCAATAGTAATAAATCTCAATATTTGACATTATATTACAAAAATAAATCTGTAAATTTAAGAAATATATTCACATTATCATGAGAATAAAAAATACAATTTTATCAAGTAATATTTAGCAATATTACCTTTAATATTTATCTCAAGGACTGTAAATAATATATTGAAAAACTTACTTGAAATAGAAGACCACTAGTTTCAGTATCGGTAGAATCTCATGCTGATAACGTGTTATAAAACTTAAGAAAGAAACTACTATTGCAAAAGAGAAATAAGAAATTCTCTCTGAAACTCTTAAGAACTGAAATTTTCTTTCTCTTTCTATATTTTCTTATGAATTTCATTACAACTGAAGCCTCTATTTATAGGCTTTGAAATTACTATGCAAGTTACTATACATAATTTAATATAATAATTGTGGGGTCATTCACATAATTTTAGTGGTGGGACAGGGAGGCGGCTGCCGACGTTCGTTCATTACATTCATGTTTTTTTTTGTTAGCAAACACTTCATGGTTATAAGTAGACTAATTTATTTTTTCCAATAAAAATCATGCCCATTGGCTATTGTCCCACCCCTAATAAAACACTTCTTGTTTTTTTTTTTAAAGCAAACACTAAATGGTTTTAAGTTAAATAATTTATTTTCTCCAATAAGAATCATGTTGATTGGGCTCTAATGCTCTGCATGCACTTCAGAATTAGGCTTGGTGTGCTTGGAGCTTTAGAGTTTGGAGCTTGCCGTCGACGCGTCGTGTTGAGTGTCTGCTTTCAACAATTAACAGGTTCCCTAATCAAATATCTAACTTGTATTTAGGCTTTTTTGTTTATTTAATTGTGTTGATGCAAGTTTGCAATATTGTTGATTTGATTAATTGTCAAAACTTGTATATCTTGAATTTTGGGTTGGATTTTGTAGATTTAAAAATTAATTAAGAATATTCATTAATTGATAAACTATACAAAAAAATATATAATAATTTTATATTGTTACTTATTAAATACTTTTCAGATTTGTTTATAATCTATAATTTTTTTCTTAAAGTATAGAAAAACATTAGCAATCCAAAAACAATAGATTCTTTTTAAAAAAAAAAGAGACATGGACAAGTCGATGAATAATATACATTTAGAGAGTTCGATAATAACAAAACATGATGCTCATATCACTGATGAACATCTCTCTAAAATTTTAAGAATGCAACCTGAAGAGATGGATGCTACCTCTTTGAAATGTGATCTAAGATTACGTCTACAAATATGAAAAATTCTTACTAACCTAGAAAATGAGATTTGACGTCTCTATCTTAACGTTGGTTCATATCAGCCTTAATTTTTAGAATATCTATTTTCAGGATTAGGTAATCAACGTCGCTAATTTTAATTTTTGTGGTTTCAAAATAGTTAAATTGGTTGAAGTATTCACTTTCAAAGATTGTTGTATTTTGTCTTCTATGCTATGTCTTTGCTAAGAAATCAACAGGCCGTCCAAGATCTGATGCATTCACCAACAAAGATTTTGACAATTGAAAAAAAAAAGTGAATGATGAAATGAATTGTCCTTTAATTAAATATGTGGGGAGAGATCCAAATTCACCATATAAAAGTACTGTAAACTGTTGTGAGAGTCTATCATTCAAGACATATTGACAAATTAGTTGAAAAATAAGTATCATAAGACATGAAGAATAATCAATTACGGCTTAAGACTCCGATAGATAATTTTTAATAACTGATGTTCCAAGCCTATGTCTTTAGAGGTCATGATGAAAGTTCTAACTTAAAAAATTAAGGTAACTTCGTTAAACTAATAAAATTTATGAAAAGTTATAATGATCAAGTTATGAGCTTGATTTACTGGTGTATCTAAATTTTAAAATATGTCTATATGATCAAGTTATATACAGGACTAGCAATTTCAAAAAAATTAAAAATTTATTATTTGATTGATAGGTTAATTTATCTAGTATTAACTCTTCTTGTTTCTACTGCTACTATTAATTGAGTATTTTCTACTATGAAACTCGTAAAAAATTAGATTACATACTCAAATGGAATATGAGTTTCTTGCAGATCATTTGCTAATTTATATTAAAAAAAATTATCAAAAATTTCACTTTAGATGATAATGGATGAATTTTATTCCATAAAAGATCGTCGTTGAGCTTGATTTAAAGAAAAAATTTTAAGTTGATATTTTTTTTTTTAATTTTGTAATTGTCTCTGACTTTGGAGAAATCTCAAAACAAAATTATTTTATAAGATAATTTATAAATGAATAATTCTAGGGAGCATCAAGAGGGAGTCGGTTTCAGTTAAATTTTTTTTTTTACTAATTTCAACATTGCTTTCATGAATCTAATAAATTCTATTGGTTTGTTTTTGGTATAGGAATTAAAAACAAGGTTGACAATAAGAAAAAAAATATATGTAATGAACGAACGAAATTATCAGCCGCCCCCTGTCCCACCACTAAAATTATGTGAATGACTTCACCACTATTATTTTAAATTCTGCATAGTGACTTGCATAGTAATTTCAAAGCCTATAAATAGGGGCTTCAGTTGTAATGAAATTCATAAGAAAATATAGAGAGAGAAAGAAAGTTTCAGTTCTTAAGAATTCTAGAGAGAATTTCTTATTTCTCTTTTGCAATAGTAGTTTCCTTTCTTTAAGTTTCATAACACGTTATCAGTACGACGGTTCTACCAATTCTGAAGCTAGTGGCCTTATTCCTCTGTAAGTTTTTCAATATATTATTTGAAGTCTTTAATATATTTTATTGATGATTATCTGTGTGAATTTATAAATATGAGATACACATATTTATTTCATTATTTATATGTGTAGAAAATGGCAAATCTTACAAAATTGGAATTTGTTGCTCTTGATATATCTGGAAAAAATTATTTATCCTGGATACTTGATGCTGAAATACATCTTGATGCAATGAACCTGGGAGAAACTATTAAATAAGGAAATCAAGCATCCCTGCAGGAACGTGCTAAAGCAATGATTTTCCTTCGCCACCATCTTCATAAAGAATTGAAAATTGAATATCTCACAGTAAAAGATCCCTATATTTTATGGAACAATTTAAGGGAGATGTATGAACACCAGAAGACTGTCATCCTCCCAAGAGCTCGTTCTCAATGGATGCACCTGAGGTTGCAAGATTTTAAAAGTGTTAGTGAGTATAATTCCGCACTTTTTAAAATAAGCTCAGTATTAAAATTATGCGATGAGAAAATCACCGATGATGATATGCTAGAGAAGACTTTTACTACATTTCATGCCTCGAATGTGCTCCTACAGCAGCAGTATCGAAAGAGAAAGTTCAAGAAATATTTTGAACTTATATCATGTCTTTTAGTAGCTGAGCAGAATAATGAGCTCTTATTAGAAAGCCACTAGTCACGCCCTACTGGCTCAATATCATTCCCTAAAGTGAATGGTAAGAGGTTTGCATCATTCCCAGAAGTGAATGGTGCATCCTTTAGAAGAAATCGGAGGCATGGACATGGTAGGAGAAATTATAGAAATGTTGGTCCCAGGAGTGACAACATTAAAAGGGATTATAATATACCATATCACCAGAAGTGGTACAATTCAGAAAGGGGTAAAAATCCTCAGAATAATTTTTCAAAGAAAAGTGAAGAGGTATGCCATAGATGTGGAATGACTGGACATTGGTCACGTACCTGTCGTACGGCCAGGCACTTAGCTAATTTATATCAAACTTCTATTAAATGAAAGAATAAAGTACATGAAACAAATTTAGTAGAACCATCAGATGATTTATTAGATTCAGTAGATGTAGACGTTACTCATCTTGATGTATCTGATTTCTTTAATCATCCTAATGGTAGTATTGAACACTTAATTGGAGATGGAAGTGTTCCACTCAATTAATGTATTTTCTTTCTATCAGTAATAAACGTTTTGTATATTTTGTAGAATCATGGATTACATTGATGAGCTTTTTATCTCTGAGTTGAATGATAAAAATATATGTCTGGCTGACAGTGCTACAACTCACACAATTTTCAAAGAAAAGAAATATTTTCAAAATCTAATACTAAGTAAAGCCTATGTCCATACTATATCAGGTTTATTGGATTTAATTGAGGGCTCCGGAAGAGCTTATATTGTGTTGCCTAATGACACCAAATTTTGTATTGATGATGCTCTATTCTCTTCACAATTCAGAAGAAATTTATTGAGTTTCAAAGATATACGTCGTAATGATTACCATATTGAAACGACTAATGAAGGCAGTAAAGAGTATATTCTTATTACTAAAAAAATATCGAGTCAGAAGCTCGTATTAGAAAAACTGTCTGCTCTATGTTCTCGATTGTATTATACAAAAATGAGAACAATTGAATCATATGTGGTAATGCACCAGAAGTGCATTGACCCTAAAGTATTTATGACTTGGCATGATCGCCTTGGACATCCGGGTTCTATAATGATGAGACGAATTATTGAAAATTCGCATGGGCATCCATTAAATAATCAAAAGATATTTCTACCCAATGAATCTCCGTGCTCTGCATGTTCTCAAGGTAAGTTAATTATTAGACCATTTCCCTCAAAAGTCATTGTTGAATCTCCATCATTTTTACAAAGGATTCACGGAGATATATGTGGGCCTATTCATCCATCAAGTGGACCATTTAGATATTTTATGGTTCTAATTGATGCATCTAGTCGATGGTCACATGTTTGTCTTCTTTCCACTAGAAATGTTGCATTTGCTAGACTTCTTGCTCAGATAATTAAACTACGAGCACAATTTCCTGAGTATCTGATTAAGACCATTCGATTAGATAATGCAGGTGAAGTTTCATCTCAAGTTTTTTATGATTATTGCATGTCAATAGGAATAGATGTTGAACATCCTGTTGCCCATACACACACACAAAATGGTTTAGCAGAATTTTTGATCAAAAGGCTTCAACTAATCGCTAGACCTTTACTTATGAAATTAAGACTACCTGTTTCTGCTTGGAGACATGCTATACTTCATGCAGCATCTCTAATTTGCATTAGACCATCTGCATATCATAAATATTCTCCATTACAGTTTGCATTTGGTCAATAACCAAATATTTCTCATCTTCGTACTTTTGGATGTGCTGTATATGTTCCAATTGCACCTCCACAACGTACAAAAATGGGCCCTCAATGTAGACTTGGGATATATGTTGGTTTTGATTCTCCATCCATTATTAGATACCTTGAACCCCTTACAGGGGATATGTTTAAAGCACGTTTAGAGGATTGTCATTTTGACGAATCAAATTTTCTGTTAATGGGTAAAGAAAAGTCGGTGCCTGAAGCACGACAAGATATTACTTGGGAATTAAATTCGCTAGCAAAACGAGAAGTATTTGGACCTGTTGTCCAAACACCAAAGGGTGTGATGCCTGTTGGATATAAGTGGGTATTTGTACGAAAACGTAATGAGAAAAATGAAATTGTGCGGTACAAAGCACGGCTTGTCGCACAAGGTTTCCTGCAGAAACCCGGGATTGATTATGAAGAAACATACTCTCCCGTTATGGATGCAATCACATTTAGATTTTTGATTAGTCTGGTTGTTACAAAAGGATTGGAAATGCGATTGATAGATGTGGTCACTGCATATTTATATGGATCCTTAGACCATGACATGTATATGAAAATTCCTGAAGGATATAAGATGCCTGAAGCATCTACAAGTACATCTAGAAATATGTACTCAATCAGACTACAAAAATCTTTATATGGGTTGAAGCAATCTGGACGCATGTGGTATAATCGCTTAAGCGAATATCTATTGAAAAAAGGATTTGAGAATAATCTTATATGCCCATGTGTTTTTATTAAGAAATCAGAATCTGGATTTGTCATTATTGCGGTTTATGTTGATGATTTAAATATTGTGGGAACTCCTGAAAAGATCTCAAAAACTGCTATATATTTAACGAATGAATTTGAAATGAAAGATCTTGGCAAAACAAAACTTTGTCTCGGCCTGCAGCTTGAGCACTTGCCAAATGGAATTTTTATTCATCAGTCCATGTATACTGAGAAAGTCCTAAAGCATTTTTATATGGACAAATCTCATCCCCTGAGTACTCCAATGATTGTTCGAACACTTGATATGAAGAAAGATCCATTCCGTCCTTGTGATGACGATGAAGAAATTTTTGGTCCTGAAGTACCATATCTCAATGCAATTAGAGTTTTGATGTATCTTGCAAATTGCACTCGATCAAATATTACATTTTCAGTTAATCTGCTTGCAAAATATAGTTCTGCACCAACTCGAAGGCATTGGAATGGCATTAAACATGTCATTCGTTACCTTCATGGTACGGTTGATATGGGATTATTTTATCAACGTGGTTCAAGTCTAGAATTGATTGAGTATGCAGATGCAGGTTATCTTTCAGACCCACAGAGAGGTAGATCTCAAACTGGATATTTATTTACTTATGGAGATACTGCCATATCATGGAGATCTGTTAAGCAGACACTATCTGCTATTTCTTCAAATCACTTAGAGATCATTGCTATTCATGAAGCAAGTCGAGAGTGTATTTAGTTGAGATCAGTTATTCAACATATTCAGGAAAAGTGTGGACTTCCCATGATCAATAATAGCCCAACAATCTTATATGAAGATAATACTGCTTGTATCACTCAAATCAGAAGAGGATATATCAAAGGTGACATAACCAAACATATTTCACCTAAATTCTTTTATACTCATGAACTTCAAGAGAAAGGTGAAATTGATGTCAAGCAGATACGATCTAGTGATAATCTGACAGATTTATTCACAAAGGCGTTACCAACTTCCACATTCAAGAAGATTGTACATAATATTGGAATGCGAAGACTCAAAGATCTTTTGTCATGCACTTTTCAGGGGGAGTAACTGTGCTGATTGTACTTTTTTTTCCTTCGCTGAGGTTTTGTCCTACTGGGTTTTCCTCTGCAAGGTTTTAATGAGGCAATCTTAAAGCACTTGTGGATACATAAGAAGACTGTACTCTTTTTCCTTCGCCATTGGTTTTTCTTCCCACTGGATTTTTACTTGACAAGGTTTTAACGAGGCAGATTCTTTATGAGTAGTCATTCAAGGGGGAGTGTAATGAACGAACGAAATTATCAGCCGCCCTCTGTCCCACCACTAAAATTATGTGAATGACCCCACCACTATTATTTTAAATTCTGCATAGTGACTTGCATAGTAATTTCAAAGCCTATAAATAGGGGCTTCAGTTGTAATGAAATTTATAAGAAAATATAGAGAGAGAAAGAAAGTTTCAGTTCTTAAGAGTTCTAGAGAGAATTTCTTATTTCTCTTTTGCAATAGTAGTTTCCTTTCTTTAAGTTTCATAACAAAATCTTCATTTTCAACCTTATTTTCAATATTTTTTTTCTTCATCTTCATTTTCAACCTATTTTCAGTTTTTTTTTTTCATTTTTAACCGTGTTTTCATGGATTTAATGAATTCTATTGATTTATTTTTTGTATAGGATTTGAAAACAATGTTGAAAATGAGTAAAAAAATTTAAACTAAAGTCGACTTCCTAAAACCGACTCCCTCTAGAATTATGTATTTTTTGTATACAATTTTATTACATATGATTATTATTATTTTTATTACATATGATTATTATTATTTATACTTACATGTTCACGTACTTTATCGATCGCTTCTTCTAACTATCAAATACTAGTTCTGCCCATCAGCAATCAACCGCCTTGTTGGTAGCATATCCCTCTCCTATATCCCACCATGCATTATTCGGAAAAAACCTTCTTAACTTGTACCTTTTACTGCTTTGTGTTCTTTCTGTTTCCTTTTGTTCTGTCATGATTGTTGTTCTCTTTATTTGATATTATCGCTTTGTCGAGGAAAAAAATACTAGTTCTTCCCCTACCCTCGAGTTTGGCACCAAGTATGCGCAATTGGCTGATGACAAGGACGTAGATAGACTGGTAAGGGAAGAGAAAGAGGGTTTTAAGGTGGATTTTTTGAACGAGCTTAGCAAATGAAATGCTCAACGAGTTGATTCTTGCAGTGAATTTTCTAGAAATAAAGGAAATGATGGATTTCTGACAAAAGTGTGGTGAATAGGATACGGAACATAAGCGTGGAGTACATGCGCCAATTCTTTGATATAAAGAATGATTTCACGCCGTAAGAAGAGGAGACGATCCATCAGGAGAATGCATGATCCATAAAGAATGAAAAAATACAACTTTTATTGCAAGATTAATGCACTTTGAATTGAAAAATACAATTTTTATTCGTTGCTTTTCATCTTCTTGAAGATGAATATTTATTCTTTAGAATTCTATGATGTGAAATTACTACAATGGGGATTGAATATTAGTCGGTGTTGATACCGGCACACACTCACAACTAAGATGGAAACCAGAATTTAATGTGGTTCGGCCAATTTGGCCTACGTCCACATAGAGAGAACATTTGATTTAAGAAAACCGAAATTACATCGGTTTCTCTCAACTCTCTCAGCACAAAGTGCTTCTAATTTCACCCATGCAATTTTCGCAACTTCATACACATATTTATAGGTGGATTATAGTTAGTTTAAGCAAGAAAAATACCCGAACTCCTCTGGCTGATTTCATGAACGTGTCCATCCATGTTTGCCTTTCTTATTCTTCAAGCAGACTCAATTAGTTCATATGCTGCCAAGTGGATTCTTCCTCTTCAAGGTTACATATCCAGCTTGATCAAAATATTTGCTGCTGACTTCATCTTATCAGATTAATGTTGATTTTTAACAATTCTCCCCCTCAACACTAATCAGATGATGTCCTGACATTTTTTTAATACAAGGTGTTCAATCTGGCTATGTGTCTACATTGCTTGGGTTTTTCCTGAGTAATTACCTTTGTCAGCATATTAGCAGGATTCTTTTTGGTATGGATCTTCTCAAGTTTTAAAAGCTGTTGCTCCATTACTTCACGTATCCAATAATAACGAATGTCAATGTGCTTTGTGTGAGAATGATACATCGAGTTTTTTCTCAAATCAATAGTACTTTGACTATCACAATAGACTTTATACTCTTTATGACTGACTCCTATTTATTGGAAGAATCGCTTTAGCCACAACATTTCCTTTTCTATTTCTGCTATAGCAATTTATTCAGCTTTTGTTATAGATAAAGCCACACATTTCTACAGTTTGGATTGTCATGATACAGCTCCACCTGCAAATGTGTAAATGTATCCTGATGTAGATTTTCTTCCATCAAGATCGCCGACCATATCAATATTTGTATAGCTGTCCAAGACTAGGTCAGCTCCCCCTAGCACAAGCACAATTTTGATGTACCCTTAAGGTACCTGAGAATCCACTTTACTGCTTTCCAATATTCTTTCCCTGGGTTTGAAAGAAAATGGCTCACAACTCCAAAGATGTGAGCGATATTAGGTCTCGTACTCACCATTGCATACATAAGGCTTCCTATTGCTGAAGAGTAGGGTACTGTAGCCATTTTTCGAACATTTTCTGCTGTTGTAGGATACAAACTTTTACTAAACTTGAAGTGACTAGCCAATGGAGTACTAACTGGCTTTACTTTATCCATATTGAACCTTTTTAGTATATGTTCAACATATTTTTCCTGTGATAGTCATAGCTTCTTTTTCTCCCTATCACTAGTGATTCTCATGCCCAAAATTTGTTAGGCAAGTTTTAAGTCTTTCATATCAAAGACTTTGAAGAGATCTACTTTTAACTTGCTAATGATGGACAAGTCTTTTCCAATGATCAGAATGTCATCAACATAGAGCAGTAACATCGCAAAGTCACTGTCTGAAAAACTTCAGATGTAAACACACTGATCTTTAGCAGTTCTCTTATAGCCATGACTTACTGTGAATGATTCAAATTTCTTGTACCACTGTCTGGGAGCTTGCTTCAAATCGTCTAGGCTATTTTCTAGCTTGCAAACCAAATATTTCTTTTCAGGAACTCGGAAACCTTCTGGATATTCCATGTAAATCTCCTCATCAAGGTTGCAGTGAAGAAATGTTTTCTTTATATCCATCTGTTCAAACTCTAAGTCAAGACTTGCAACCAATCCGAGTACCACTCGAATTGAAGTCATCTTCACAACATGTGAGAATACTTCATTAAAGTCAATTCCTTTCTTTTGTTGGAATCCTTCAACGACTAGGTGAGTTTTGTATTTCACCTGCTTGCCATCATTTTCTAGCTTGAACACCCATTTATTTCTCAGTGCTCTCTTATTTTTTGGAAGTTTCACAAGCTCATAAGTGTGATTTTTCTGCAATGAATTCATCTCATCCTACATAGGCTGCATCCATTTATCACTATCTGGATGAGATATTGTCTCTTGGAAGTTCTCTGGCTCCCATTCATTTGTAAGAAGAATATAATCTGATTCTGGATATTTTCGAAATGGAATCAACAATCGGCCTCTAGAGGATTTATTTTGCTGAGGCTGATTACCTGACAACTGTGAAGAATCAGCAGTTTCTGATGGAGAAGGCAATTGCTCCCCTTACTCAGTATTGGTCTCTTCGTCGTCAGCTTCTTATTCTTCTGGAGAAACTTCCTGCCTGTATTCAATGTTTAAGGCAAACTGAAGTGGTGGTGAAATAGGAGCTGGTTCTAGAGCACTTGAAGTTGTTTGTTCTGATCCAAATAAATGGTCTTCATGGAACACAACGTCCTTACTTCTAATGACCTTATTTGCTTTTGGATCCCATAATCTATATCTAAATTCTTCATCTCCATAGTCGATGAAGATGCACAGAGTAGACTTTTCATCAAGTTTCTGTCTTTTCTCCTTGGATACATGTGCAAATGCTTTGCACCCTGATGAGTGCACGAAAGTGCACTCTAAATATCCTAACATTTGATTAAATTGTAAAGAACGAAAATATAAATAATTAGATTTCACTTATTTTATTAAATTTGATTTCTATTTACAATGAGATGTTTTTAAGCATTATTTGTCTTCTTTTAATTTTATTATTTATTAATTTTATTTTATTTAATTTATTTAATTTTATTTTCTTTGTTAGTGTAAAGGAGTGGAAAAGATCAAACGGGCCCTATGGCAATTCAATTGGGCTTAAATGTGTTCAACAATTAATTGAGCCGCACCATATAATCCGTTTGTACTTTACATATATGCATATGGACTTTTGGAGTGGGGATTTGCGATACAATTCAAGGATGGAAGGATTTGGTTTTCCAATTAAAAAAAAATGCAACCCAATTCAAGTGGTACACGGCACTACATTATTTATGCCAAGGGACCCGCATGACATTCAGCACTTATGTATATATATATATATTGATACGTTTTCAAGAGAAAATACTGTTTGGATGATTTTCTTCTTGAGATTTTTGTTGTCTATTCTATTCATAGATAACTAAATTCTCGTGTAGAGTTAGGGATGAACTTGCACACTAGATGATATATTTAATTTATTTTTAATTCATGTATTTGGATTTTAATTTATTAAAACTCTATGTTTTATCATTCTCAATATATTATTGATATTTTCGTTTCTGAATAATGTTAGAGTTTATTCCGTTTATGGATTCAGTCATATTTTTTCTATTGAATGGATTTATTCTTTGATTATTGTTGGATCCATTGATTATTTATATTGATTTAATTCTCTGCTGCAATATTGCTCCCTGGGTATATTGTTGTCGTTAGATTTTTTCACTGTGAATATCAATTTGCGTAATTGAAAAGTAATGAGTAATTTTTCAAAGGGTTACATTTGATTTAATTTTGGATTTATAATTCTATATTTTTCGATTGAGAATTATGAAATTGAATTCTCAATTGAATTATCAGTGAATTAAGAATAATTAAAATATCAGATTTTTACAAGGAATTCCCGACACTTTACTGTTTGTTAACTTTGATTATTCTTTTTCATTAATTATTTAGTTTAATTTTTATTTGCATTTAGAATCATTTTTTATTCTCTCATTAATTATTTAATATTTTTTTTTGTAGTTTCTTTATTCTTTCTACTACTCTTTTAATTTCTCTCCTTGTGGAATCGACACTCCAAAGTTGAACTATAATTACTGCGTTATTCTTTGGGCGTTATCACACCAAAATACTTTTAAATGAGAGTATGAAATCTTATGGCCTGACCGTACCATCTATGGGACTTTGAACTATAGTGGAACTGATGGTATTCTGTTGATCAGGTAATAAGCTGCTCTTACTGTTTCACTCCAGAACGGCTTAAGTAACTTTGTCATACTCAATATGCATATGGTTCGCTCCACAGTGGTCTTGTTCATCTGTTCAGCCACACCATTATGTTGTGGGGTGTAAGGGACAGTTTTCTCATGTCTGATGCTATGGCTAAGCTGGAGCAGTATTATCTGAAATCTCGAGAAGTGTATTATCCTCCATTATCTATTCGGAAGCATTTAAGCTTCTTGTCTGTTTCTCTTTCCGTCATGACATGAAAGCTTTTGAACTGTTTAAAAACTTGATTTTTCCTTTTTAAGAAATAACTCATACTTTACGTGAAACATCATAAATAAAAGTAACAAAATATTTGTTACTTCTAAGTGATTCAACTTCAAAAGGGCCGCAAATATCAAAGTATAACAGGCTCAATAACTCTGATCTTTTTCCAGCAGATGTCTGGAATGAGACTCTATATTGTTTACCAAACAGACATAATTCACAAGGGTTGAGCGCAATACTCATGTTTACTGTAATTAATGCTCTCTTTGCAAGCGTAAACAATCATTTCTCTCACATGTGGCCAAGTCTTCGATGCCACAAGTTTGGCGATGCCTCATCTTCGGTCGTTGAGGTTGTTCGCACATATCTTAGCACTATATTTGTACAAAGTGCCACAGATATGACCCCATGCAATGATCATGATTCCTTTCTTCAGCTTCCAAGAATTATTGCTAAATATGCTCTCGTAACTCAGTTGATCAAGGGTTCTCTCGGATATCAGATTGAGACAGAGATCAGGTACGTGCCGAACGTCATTTAGTACCATTGTACAACCAACATTAGTCTTTATTCTGACATCTCAAATGTCCATAATCTTTGAGAAACTTAAATTTTCCATCATGATTATACCGAAGTCTCCTGCCTTGTAAGTAATGAAGAAATCTTTGCAAGGAGTGGTGTGATAGGATGCTGTTGTATCTATCACCCACTCAGTTTCCTGGTTTGAAACATGCAAGCAAGATTTTTTACCAGCAAAAAGGAGTGCACAATCTCTAGAAAGCGTTACTGAAGTTTCGCATTCTTCCCGTTTTTCCTTATTGCGAAGCTGGTTATGCTCCTTCTATAGTTTGCGGCATTCTCTTTTAAAGTGGCATTCAATACCACAGTAAAAGCATTTTCCCTTATTTTACTGTCAACTGCGATGATAGGATCTTCCTCTACTTTTACTCTTGTTTATGTCTCGGCTTTTACCTCTATTATTTCTCTGTTGTTTTCCTTCTATTACAAAGACATTTATCTAGTCTCCTCCAGCCTCATTTTGTTTGGCCTTTTTATTAAATAAGGCATCTATCACCATTGACATGGTGAGCTTTCCGTTTGGAGCTGAATTACTGAGTGAGACCACTAGTGTTTCCCAGTTATCTGGCAGGGAACTGAGAAGTAATAGAGCATGTTCTTCGTCACCGAGCTTGGAATCTACAGATGCAAGTTGATTTACAAGATTCTAGAACTCGTTGGTGTGTTCGGCCACTAAGATACCACTTTTTAGTTTTAAGTTGAAAATGCGTCTCATTAACAGTGCATTGTTTCGAGCGATTTTCGCCTGATACATGTCCTTCAACTTTTTCCACAGCTGATAGGCATTTGTTCCTTATATAACATGGTGAAAAATACTATGGTCAATCCACTGTCAGATCTAACCAATAGTTTTCTTATTCATCTTCTGCTAGTTATTTTTCGCCATATCATCTGGTTTTACACATCTCTCTTCAATTTGGTTGAATAGATCTTTATAATTCAGGAGATCTTTCATTCGAGACCTCCATATTACATAGTTTGTAGCTGATAGCTTGATCATCACACCTGCTCCTAAGTCCTCCATTAGTTTAGCCTTAATATGTGCTTTGAGTAGTTATTTCTCGATGTTTGAGGTTGAATTTCAACGAACGGAGGTCATTGTTGCATCCGAAACGGTAAAAAATTTTGGAAACGACTTCGACCTGGTCCTGAAACGATCAAAATTGCTTCGGAAACTTGCAAAAAATGAAAAAATTGGAATATTCCTAAATCGTCAAAATGTTCTCGTCGTCGCTATAATATTCTCTCTAGCACCAGAATATTCCTACTCTAGTAGATTGGTAAACTAGGTCGCGAACCGGGTCTAAAACAGGTCGGTATGGATATAGGTTAGATCACTTGAGGAATTCAGGTCGAATCTCATCTTCAACCTCCAGCTGGTGTGTGCACCGCATGTCGCGTGTGGTCGGCGCGTGAGTAGAAGTCATCAAAATCCTTTTGGCGCATGTGGCAGCTACCGTTGTCCATTCGAGACTCGATGTGAGGATTCTAATAGTATCCTCCAAACTTGATTTCGATTAACTTTGAAAATGAGTTTTTTTTCGAAAATTCGAAATATCGCCCACCTACCGGCTATGATACTACTTGTTGGTACTGGCACACACTCATAAAAAAGATGGGGACCAAAATTTAACGTGATTCAGCCAATTGGTCTACGTCCACACAAAGAATAGATTTAATTTAAGCAAATCGAAATTACACTAGTTTTTCTCAACTCTCAGCACAAAGTGCTTCTAATTTCACCCATGCAATTTTCGCAGCTTAATACACATATTTATAGGTGGATGACAATTGGTTTAAGCAAGAAAAATATCTTAACTCCTCCAACTGATTTCATCAATGTGTCCATCCACGTTTGCCTTTTTGTTCTTCATGCAAACTCAATTGGCTTCATCTGCTGCCAAGTGGATTCTTCCTCTCCACGGTTACATATCCAGCTTGATCAAAATCTTTGCTGCTGACTTCATCTTATCAGATTAGTGTTGATTTTCAACAGTCGGTGTTGGAAAAATTCTTAGATATGTGTAGGTGTAGATGATAAACTTGTAAGATACTTATGTGCCAATTTTTAATTAATATATATTTTCTCATAATAATGGGTCAGTTATGCCCAAAGAGGGACTATAAAATTAATTGGATCAAACCCAAACTTTCCACCACCCAAACCATAAAAATAAAAAAGAAATAATATTTAGAGTTATAAAGTATGCTTACGTCTTGTAATTCTTTTAATAAATAAATAAATATAAGATTTATATAAAAATTGAATTTTTTAATAATAGATCTAACTTTTTTTTCAAAATAATTATGCAAAACTTATGCGCTTCCCAACTGCATATAACATTAGTCAAAATATAAAAATCGATGTGAGTGAAAATCTTGTTTCGAATTACCTTTTATCTTTTGATACTTTATAACAAAGATTATTGTCCATGTTCAATAATTTTTTGATCATAAACCACCTTGAAACCTTTAATTATGTGGGAAGACATATTAGATTGTCAACAAGTAATATATTTTCCAATTAGCACAAGATGCATCTTAGAGGAATATAAAATGGATTCAAGTAACTGACTTCCAAAGCTTAGGCAAAAAGTTTGATTGTATACTTTAGGTATGGGTGTTTATTCGGATTCCAGATTTAGAATTTTCTTAAAGTTTTTAAATCAAAACGTTAAAATTATTGAAAAATAAATACAATTTCAAAACCAGATTGGGTAAAACCAGTCTTAGATGAAGAGACCTAATTTTAGCCTATAAATAAATTTCAAATTATATAATTTTATAATGCAATTGTATAGATACTTTATAGGTTTTAAATCTTAGGTTTGGCTCTCTTTTTTTTTTACTCATATATTTTTTTTTAAAATATTCATCATGGCTATGAGGGGAGCCCAATCGGGCCAGGCCCATTTAGAGGGGGAAGGGCTGGGGTGATCATAAGGTCGACCCAAATCCAATTCGCATGAAGCATGCCTACTTGGTGGAAGGGGCAAGCCCTAAATGAAGTTGAATACCTGCGATAATCGAAAAAGGGACCCAGAAACAAAGATAGCATGAACGGAATCTGATGTCCCATTAAATGCTAAACCAAACAGAGTCATACCGCATTAAATATAGGCCGAAAGTCACGGTCACACATAATCGATAATTATGAAGCTAATGCGGCCCAGATTGGACAATTGACTCCTAACCCAGCTCAGCAGTGCGGCTCAAGGTAAACTTGCCTACTCTGACACCACCAATTGAATGATGATCGAGCAGATATGAAGGACTATCCCACCAGTCTTCATACTCCAACTGAGCACAACAAATCCTATAAATAGCATACAGTCATTCAAAAGAAATGTTACATTTTCTAATCACTCATCTTCATACATTCTCTCATACATTTTCATCCAATACTAACTTTATCATCGGAGTGGTCTCAGATCCCGATCTCATTCTCCCTTTTTCATCTGTTTTGCAGGATCAAGCTGTTTGGATCATTGTCGAGTAGTCAAGGCCGCAAAATATGTCGACAACAATGGCTATTAATCAATTTCAAATACTGTCTTCTTAAAAGGAATTAAATTTTATTAATGCGATAGAACCAAACTAAATAATTAATTTATAGATTTTTGTCTTATTAGTTTGTAGCTATTGCATTATTTTTTTCCCTTTTCTATCTATTGCCATTTGAAAATGTGGATTTAATTAAGGGATTGTTTGTTTTTTCAAAATATATCATCTCATTTCAAACTCATTATCATACATTTTTAAATTTTTATACAAAATAAAATAAACAATTAAATTTTTTCAAATCCCAAAACAACATTTTCAAATCTCAAAACAAATATAATATTAAGAAAAATATAACATTATTTTATTATTTTTTTAAACTTTTATCTCATCTCATATTTGAAAACAAATCAAATCTAAAAATATATGGTTGTTTTCTCATTACACCAATTATGATGCTCAAAACTTTTGATAACTAGTTAGTCGTATGAGAGAACGAACGAGAGCAAAGTCGGTCAATATTGAATACGAGACTTATCATTTAGATTGAACATATGATAAGTGATTGAACATAGGATGAGTCAAATATGGAATAGGCGACTCATCATTTAGATTGAACATAGGATGAATCAAATTTCACAAGTCTATTATTCTCAGAAAAAATGGATTGGAGGGGGCAATCAGAGATAGTTTTTCTATTATAACGTGATCATAGTAGTATTCAACTCGCTGAAAAGTTAGACCAGAGGAACCTAGATGGCGAGATGGAGATGCTTCATACAAGTCTAACTTGAACCATAGACTGACTCCAGCTTCACGAAGACATCAATGGTCCACGAACTAATGAGTTACCAATAATCTTGAGAACTCTTTGGTTGTAGGATTCGAATATAAGGCTTAGGTGATGTTTGTTTTCAGAGATGAAATGAGATAAAATTTAAAAAAATTTTAAAAAAAATATTAATTTTGTATGGAGATTTGAAAAAGTGGTTTTGAAATTTAAAAAAGTAGAATTTTTTATTATATTTTGTATGAAAATTTGAAAAGATATAATGATGAGTTTGAGGTGAGTTTGAAATTTTTGGTTTCATCTCCAAAACAAATAATTGATACAACACCTTGAGTTATAAAATTATTTTATTTTATTATAAAATAAATTGAGAAAATTATCTAATTTCGAGACATGGCACCTCACTTTCCAAAGAGTAATGATAGACATACTATACTTTTTACAATCTTTACTATAATTATATTTTAAATAAAGGGTATTCTTATAAAATAATTTATAAAAATAATATCAATTCATATAAATATTCTCATTTTAACATATGATTATATATAGGAAAATTCTATTTGAAAGCAAATCCACACAACTATAATACCTTGAAAACTAACAAGTCCCATTTTTATCTCTCTTGTTTAGCGATTTCTGGCATTTATTCTCCAAATTTTCGTCGTTCCTTTTTTTCGGGAGGGGGATGGCCGGAGCTTAGGCTCCAACCACATTCTCTCTTCCCTCTTTCCATTTTCATTGCTGTAGTTAGCATATTTCGTCTAATTTTGATCTATTTTTCGTCCAATAACGTAGCCATGCCATTACTTGCCAGTCTTATACTAGCCGATGCTTTTTGTTCATCATGCGCTGCCTCCTAGACTCCTCCAGATGTCGATCTTCAAAGCTAGGGGAGGGCTTCGCATTTTGGTGGTGCGTGTGCGTTACGCACATTTTGGTATAGTTTTGGTGGCCACACGTAGCTCCGGTATTTTCTGCTGCCCTTGATCCTTTGGATTTGATCGCCGTTTTCCATTTCTAGTGGCACGTGTCTTGCACATGCCACCGCAAAGCTGGATATCCACCGGCGACTTGACTCAATTTCTGGCATTTTTTCCTTTTTTCCGCTTTTTTCTAACTAGTGTTATTGAGTATGGGATTGTGGGTTTCTCTAGAAAAGACTTCAAGACATTAATCGACAGTGTATTTGCCATCGTCCTTTTCGCTCTTGCGGAGGAACTATCGCCTTGTGTGGCGGTTCTTGGGTTCGCTTTTATGCAAACCTCTTATTTTCGTCTTTAGATAAGACGACGTCCTTATGTAGGACAAACGTAAAGATTAATTATTGGTTTCATATAAACCCACTTTATTTTTTTTTCCACTTTATCTACACTATTGTTTTTATTTTGGGATAATTGTTGGGGAACCCTACTCCCTCCTCTTGTAAGACTTTTTATCTTAATGAAGTCTAGTTTGCCCTAAAAAAAAAAAACGAATTAGTGCAACTATTGTGCCACAAAGATGACATGGAATTAATGGCACGATGAGTACACTTTAGTAATATGATTCGACAGCTATTGATATACACGTCCCACATCTACTTCACCACCTTTTCCCTCTCCTCTATTTTCTGCACTATACAAGCAAATAGATGAAACCCCAATCCAATATCCAACAACACGACAAAAGAAATGCAAAGAGAGAGAAAGAAGCTTACAAGGACGTCGAGATCATCGCGAATGGGGCTATCGAGATTGTCGAAGAGGCAGTTGAGATTGCCGAAGGACCAACAGGCAATGACGGTGCCGATTAGCATGGACCAAATGTGAGCAACAAAATGGCAACCAATGCCCAAAACTTTTAGCGGCCTTTATTAAAGATACACAAATCAAAGTTTTCTTTCTTGGCATTAATCGTTGTTGTTGGAAGGGCATTGTCTTCCTTCATTTGTATCAAAGCATGAAAAGTGAAGCATTTTGTTTTTCTAGTTCGATTTGAATAATTTGATTTGGTTATTTGCTTTTGAGACCATTTTGGCTGTGAGAATTTTGATTATGAGAGATTTTTTGCCTTTTTTCCATCTTTATTATTCCTCTTTCTTCTTTCATTTTTTTTTTATAATATAACATCTGACATTCTGAGAGATCATTTTGGCTAACATGGGTTTGCGTTAGACATTGTTCCACAATAGTTCTCCAATATATATATATATATATATATATATTTTGAGCAAGTATAAATATATTAGATAAACTTAAAAGATTATGGGACACAAATTTAAGTGGGATGAGAATCCCTTACAATCTTCCCAAAATCTATTACATAATGCAACATTGAAGAGGAAGCAAAAAAAATGGTTCCCAAAAAGACGGCCAAGATGGAGCTAAATGAATGACTCTTGCCCAATCCCCAAACAAGGGAAGGATCGCTTAAAAGCGATTTTAGGCTGTGACGAAAAGTCATATCGGTGAAATGTGTGTTGTACTGTGATAGTTTAGGCCGACTGATAGAAACTTCCACTCCCGCCTCAACTTGATCTTTGGTTAGGGAAAGCTGAAAAATAATATGAGAACCCATCACTGTGCACGGTTGTCGGCAAGAAGACAACACTTGCGGTGGTGGCACGTGCACCACACGCATCACTAAGGAGAGGGCACCGGCAGTCGAGTTCAACAAATATGTGACCACAAATGCTGCCGGACCCGTACGTAGCATCCAAAGACTTGTTAGGACGCTATAGCACAACGGAAATGCGCTCGGCCTACACTACTTGTAAAGCAGACGCGCTTGTCGAAAGGACAAAGCCACCCCTTGAACATGAAGATCGGCACCTGGTGAGTCCAAAGAGGTGGCGTGTGTAGGCTCTAGGCCATTGGCAAACAAAAGACCTGCAAAGTGAAAGGTGGAAAACAAAGAAAAAAAAAATCAAAAACTTGAAAAACTAATGGCTGAAAAGTAAAAGGAGATGGGAAGAGGTGGTCGGGCTTTAACCCACCCTTTTACAAATAAGGGTCGTCGAAAATTACCTTGAGGAGGAATGAGAATCGATGGAGAGAAAAGTTAACATGCAAGTAATAGTTTTCCGATATCACTTATATATAATAGGACCCTTGTATATAAGATTATAAAATTTTTTTTACATATATTATTACTCTTGGAAATATAAGAGCATGTCTAATGGAATAGATAAATTTTTTTTTAAAATTATACTTTTTGCATAACTTTCTAAAAAATGATGTCATATTTGATCAATAGTTATTAAAAAAATTATTGAAAAAAGTCATAAAGTACACTTTATTTTAAAAAATGAATAGTAAAATTAAAATTTTCTTCAAATGAGTTAAATTTTACTTCACACATTTGAAGTAAAATTTAACTCTATTATTTACTTTTAAAAATAAATAAAGTAAAATTTAACTTTACTATTTACTTTTAAAAATAAAGTATATTTTATGATTTTTTTAATAATTATTTTAGTAATTATTGATCAAATATGATGTAATTTTTTAAAAAATTATAAAAAAAAATATATATAATTTTTAAAAAAAATTAGTTACACTATTAAAAATAGATTAATAAATTATAGCGTAAAGCAGGAGACAGGTAAAAAGTCACGTAGAGTTGTTAATATGCTATTTCATTTCGGATTAAAACAGAGGAATAAATACAAAAGAGGCCGGCAATCAAATTTGAGATTGCAAATTACATCAGCATCGATTTTTGAACTAAAAAAAAATAAATAAATAAAAAACGAAGAAATATTCCATCTGTTAGCTCTTACATCAATATCGTGCCATACACGTGGATTCCAAATGCCAACCCATGAGCTATCAGCAGATTCGTGGGTACCGCATGAGAACGACACCGTTCGATTCCAGCTTTCAATGTCCGAGCCAACACACTTAAGAACATCTCCTCGGTGAGAGTGTGTGAGAGAGAGAGAGAGGGAGAGAGAGGCTCTCCGGAAATTCAATTTCAAATCTCACGGCTTATTCTGAATTCATGAAGTTGTACCCGAAAACCGGGAACTTCTAGCACAGCATTTGGCAGCTGAAACTTCCGAGATTTCAAAGCGGTGGCTGTTGGCAGTTGCTCAAGGCTTTCTCTGGAAAGAGTATTAATCCTACGATTCGAACGCTCGTACGTTAATCTCTTGTTACACAATTTCGTTTCATTTTCTGGTTATCAGATTCAGATAAAATTCCATCAATGTTTCCCGTTTTATTTCTTGGGATTATTAACATTGAACAACCGACTCTTTCTTGCGTTTTAGAATTCGAGCTAAGCTATTGCGGCTCTTCCAAGAAAGAACCGTTAATTACAGTCCAGTGGATCCAAGAAAACTTGAGTTGGGGTTTCGAAAATCTGTTTGGATATTTAGAAAGTAACAGAGTCCCCACCTTGTTGGTTGGTTGGGTGGTTTATATGTTGGGTTGCTTTTTTTCATTATCCAGGATTTGAATAATTGATCCTCTTCTTCAAGTACCATAACATCCTTTGGATTGCTTGTAGCCCCATTTATGAAGTTTGTCCCAGTTCTCACCCAACCGCAGGTGGTGGTTTTTCTAACAATGAAACCACACCGTGCCGCCGGACGCTCGGAAACCCACCGAGGTCGGTGGTGGGATGCGGTCCTGTCGGTTTTGTTATATGCTTCGTGTACATTCTCCATCATTTAGGTTTAGAACATAGTACCGCGGTTCCGTGATCGGGTTTATATTCCTTTAGCATAAGATTGCTAACCTAACCTGGGTTTCCCGCCTTTGTTGTGGGGTGGGTAATTTCCTCTGCAGCATCAAATTGAGTCATTGACGGATTTTTGTTTTGTAGTATATACGAGTAATTTGTCTTCGATTTGATTCGTGCAGCCAGTTTTTATGCTATGTTTTTTATTCTGTCAGAATTGGGTATTTCGCCATGAGGGGTTCGTCACGTTTGAAGACCTGAAACCCAATAACTTGATGAGTGCTTGGAAAGGCTCTTGCTTGCTGGATATCAGTTTCTACGTTTCCTGATTGTAGAGTCGAAAGATTTTGACTAAGATGGGAACTCCCGTCCGCAGGTATGAAACTACTAACTGGCACTCCTGTTTCTTCTAATGTTGGAAAAAAAGTTCTATTCTCTTTTCTCCCTCTATTCATTGGACAATAAGCTCATAATAATTTGATGACAATGAAAGTGTCATTACAACGTGTAACATGGACCTCTTTCTGGGCTGCAGTGGAATTCTAAGAAAACCGAATGAGACAATGAGGCTTATTGTAACAACTTTTGTTGGAGTTATATTCGGCTTCTTTTTGGGAATATCATTTCCAACACTCTCATTGACCAAGGTGCTATATTTATTTTATATTGTTATGTCTGTCCTTTGCTAGGTTCTAACAATGTCGATTAAGAGTACAAGAACTAATTTTATTATGCTCAAATTTGGTAGATGAACCTTCCAACCAGCCTTTTTCCTTCCATTGATCTCACATATATTGAAGACAAGTACTCAGGGCTTTCAACCGGAGCATTGTTTAATGCTTGGTCTTCTTTGAAGGGTAATGGAGTCCACTCCACTCGGCTTTACAAGTTTAATGATACAAAGGTAGGTTATCTCTATATAGTTTTAGCCTTCTTCCAGGCTACCTTTTCCTGAAATTGTGATGTTTCAGGAGTGCTTTATCGCCTCTCATATTGTGCCATGCCTTCTTCAAATATATTTTGTTGTTGATAGCCTACAAATATTCCAAGAAGGTCCATCTTATGTAGTGGTACATTGAAAGTATTTTTCCCAACTAAAGACGACAATTAATACACCATTTTTTTCAAACAAGACATTGCATCAATCTGTTTAATTTCTGTTCCTTACCATTAATGAAAGTAACATGTGAGACTGCTAATTTCAGTAGCTAATCTTGTAATTATTGTAGGAGGCTCACTAGCATTTGAACTTTCTGATGTTATGTTCTAGTATAGGTACTAATCCTTTTATTCTAATGCAGATTTGGGTTCCAACAAATCCGCGAGGGGCTGAAAGACTACCTCCTGGTATCATTGCATCTGAGTCTGATTTCTTTCTCCGCCGACTGTGGGGTCAGCCTAGTGAGGTATCTGTCTACTATCATATATTTTAAGGGAAGTTAAAAATAACACCTTGTGCTTTCCTTTAAAGGAAGATGTTTCGGCAGAATAAGAACAAATCATATCAATTGCACTTCAAATAGGTTTTAGTGGAATCATGAAATTAAATTAAATCCGAATGCCTTCAGAGGAAAATATTGTGAATTTAAAATTACTAAGCATTAATACAGAATCTCCATTTCACCTAATGATTAATTTTTTGAGATTTATTCGAATCTGAATATTTTGTTGATGGAGTTGGTACTCGCAGGACTTAACCGTCAGGCCAAAGTATCTTGTTACCTTCACTGTTGGTTACGATCAGAGAAACAATATTGATGCGGCAGTTAAAAAGGTCCAGACTGATTTTGCACTTGCTCACTTTTATTTTTATTTTCAAGGTTCTTCTTCTCTCCATCTCCTTCTAAACTGATATTTACAGTTCTCCGAGAACTTCACCATTCTCTTGTTTCACTATGATGGTCGGACAAGTGAATGGGAAGAGTTTGAATGGTCGAGGAGAGCTATCCATGTGAGTGCTCGGAAACAAACCAAATGGTTAGCAATTAGCTCTTTCGTCAAATTGAAATTATTGAATAATTTGCTCATACTTTTGCTAAGGCATAGTCACGTTCTGACATAAGCTCCCTGAAACTCATCCTAGGTGGTATGCCAAACGCTTTCTGCATCCTGACATTGTTGCTGCCTATGACTACATTTTTATGTGGGATGAGGATCTTGGAGTGGAGCATTTTGATGCAGAGGAGTGAGTGTTCAGCATGATAAAATCTAATAAAAGGGCTGTTGCGCTAGAAAAGGAATTCTAAAGTTTCAGATTCTGTCACTGCAGATATATAAAATTGGTGAGGAAGCATGGTTTAGAGATTTCACAGCCTGGTTTAGAACCAAATAATGGATTAACATGGCAGATGACAAAGAGGAGAGGCAATGGCGAAGTTCACAAGTAAGAGTAGTGGTACCTTTTCATTCTGTCTTCGTTTACTGCTTATCAAAGATGTAACACTTGTGGTTTGACTGAACTCCACTGATTTTACTTTTAGCTTGACCATGATCTTTTTCTTCCTCCTACAGGGACACTGAGGAGAAACCTGGATGGTGTACTGATCCACATTTGCCACCATGTGCTGCGTATGCACACATAGCTGACCCTAACCATTTACTTCTTTCATCTTCTGCTCAGGAGTTCTTAAAACTGGTATTGATGAGTTTTACTGTAAATCTTATATGGGCAGGTTTGTTGAGATCATGGCAACTGTATTTTCACGGGATGCATGGCGTTGTGTTTGGTATATGATTCAGGCATGGATTATATCGGTCTGTTGTATCAGTTATAATTCCTTAATTAATCCTACTAATTAAAAAAACAAGAAATTAATTAATCCCCTCTATCTAGTTTAAAAATTTTGTCCAATGCTGCAGAACGATCTGGTTCATGGATGGGGTCTAGATTTTGCTCTTAGGAAATGTGTGGAGGTTTGTGACCTTCTCTCTTTCTCTCCCTCTCTCACACACACACACACACTTCATCAAGCATTATGGTTGCTCTTGTTAATAATATAATTGGATTTTTGTAACTTGGTTCCATTGCATTGAAAACAGCCTGCTCATGAGAAAATAGGAGTTGTAGATGCTCAATGGATTGTTCATCAAAGTGTTCCTTCACTCGGGAACCAGGTAAAGTTAGAGCTGTTCAACTAGTAATTCATCTTCTGTGGAAGAAATCATAGTCACTGATTTTTTTTTTTTTTCATCAGGGACAAGCAGAGAGTGGGAGGGCACCTTGGGAAGGGGTATGTAACGTTTAATGATCTCTCTTTGTATCATTTATTCTCTCTCTCTCTCTCTCTCTCTCTGTGTGTGTATTTGCTGGTGTACTAATTTCCATGTACTTGTGGGGGATTTGGTGGTTTTCTTTGTGGCAGGTTAGAGAGAGGTGTAGAAGTGAATGGACAACGTTCCGAGAACGAATGGTTAATGCAGAAAAAGAACATTTCATGGCGATGGGAATTGATGCACCAAATTCTACAGCTCCTTAGATTAAAAAACAATGGGTTGGGAAACCCTGTAAATTTGCCACTTCATTGTGCTTGGAGACGAAGACACTACACTACTTCCACTTTACTGTTTTTAATTATATATATATATATATTTTCTTTAGCTTTGAACTTTTAGGCCCCGCTTGTATTGGGAAGTGAGTTGAGCTCATCTCAACTCACTTCCATTTCATCATTATATTTTTATAATTTTTTATACAAAACACAAATTTCTATACACCTTTTTCAAATTCCAATACACCTTTTTCAAATTCCAACACACATTTTTCAAATTCCAAAATAATAATAATATTAAAAAATAAACTAAACTCATCTCAACTTATCTTATCTCCGAATCCAAGCGGGGCTATATAAACTATTTACTTTATATGTTGGTTAATTCATATTGATACTTGATAAATAGAGACTAAAACTTTATATCCAACAGGCACGGTTGGAAATTTTCAAACTGACACTTCATAAATTTATAAATTATAAGTTTCTATGTACGATTTAGCAAACATTCTATCTTTTTAAGAATATAAGCCCCTATATATTGTGGGTTAAGCCCAAAAATCTAATTTAAACTTGCTCAGTTCCTACTCAGAAATTACTTTCGAGAAAGAAAATAGTAAATACAAAATTATTTTTACAACAAAATTTGTAAAAAAATTATTATCTTATAAATATCTTAATTTTAAAAGATAATTATAAAAAAATAGTAAATAGGGTCCCAATCGTAGTTATAGGAATTTATAAGAAAAATGTATTATAGGTCTTGAGTCCCGACAGAAACGCTTGCGCGCTCTCGCTCTTTTAATTTTTCGATGTAAATTACTGCGATTTTTGTGAAATCCAAATATATTTGAAATTCTATTTGTGGGCATTCGTCTTTTCACTTGTACGTGGTATATTGTCAATTCGCGCCCTCGGGACATGGACTCGGCGACCACATCTTGTGAAGCCGACGAGTGGGAGCTTTATAACGACGATGGCTTCGTCTACAAGCGTAAGAAGCGGCGCCTCGAGCCAGTGGCCGCTGCGTCGAGTACGGATCCCGAGGCGGAGGAGAGGAAGCGGAGGGAGCGTAAGAGAGCGACGCTGCTGAAACTGAAGGCACGGTACCAGAGTGAGATCGATCGGTGGGAGCTTTTGTCGGATGCCTTGCGTGCAATGGAGGAGAAATCCCGTCACTGTCAGAGTCAGAGTTCCGTCAGACAGCAACAACTAAGCGAACGAGAGGAAAAAGAGCTCACGGCGTCGTTCAGTGCTTCGTCTTTGCATTTGCCTGAATTTGTTAATGGGTCACCACTAGTGGATGAGCTTCTCCTGCAGGTCGGATTCTTTCTCTTTTTCTTTTTTGGGGAGAGGGGGGGGGGGGGGGTCGTTTGGTTGGCGGGAAACAAGAAGAAAGGAATTGAAAATTTGGTCTTTTAGGTTTCCGGCTAATTGAGACTATTTGGCTAATTTTTTTGGGTAAATAAAACAAAAGGATTAAATCATTTGGCTTGATTGAGCTGAATTCTTTGTTGTCCTCGGGGAAACTTCACAAAGTTGAGTAGACAATTGAAAGTCTCCCCTTTTTCCTTCTTTCTTCAGTTTCCGAGCAACCAAATATTAGGGTTCTGCTCAGTTCCGCTTATGGTTTCTCATTCCTGTTGAAGAATTGCTGCTCAAGACTCTATTCCTTCACCATTAGAGCTCTCACTAGCATCAAGACTTTTTCTTACTATTTTTTTCTTTTATAAGATTCCAGTTCCCCAAAATTGTGAACTTTCTTAGATGTTGGTCGTCCGATGATTTTGGATCTTCCATTCAATGTATGCCTTTTGTTTTTCTTTACAGTGGCTTGTAATTGCGGTCCTTCGTATTTTAGTATACGTACTAATTCGAAAGTTTTAATTTCTTCTATGTTCTTTATACAATCTTAGCCACAGAACATAGAAAAAGATTGGGCAAAGAGATATTTATCCTGCATGAAACTGACAGAGGGGGTTCCTTTTAGGCTTTCAAATTGACAACTCTAAAACAGGGGCTTTTTGTTGAACTCCATTTCTGGCAGTATCCTTATTCTTAAAAGCCTCGACAATGCAGGTGGAAGCCGAGGAAGCAGTAATTCATGATGTCTCACATCTATGTGATGTAGCAGAAGCTATGTGCAGTGCACAAGAGGAACGATTGAATCAATCTTTAATCGATCTTCCAATATGGGCTTCACCACGTGAGCTCATTGCTTCACTGTGTGATGATTGAATTTTGTCAGCATTGGGATGGAACAGTTGAAGCCAGTGGTATTTTGAAAACTCCTGAGTAAATTGTAGCAGTAAATTTAGTGCTCCAAGAAGACCTTGCAATTGTAATCCATTTTCATGTAGAACACTCTACTTTCAGACAGATGGGAAAAACTTTCATTAGAGTTTAGTGTTTTTTAATTTTAGATCATGTGATTTATTAGGGGCTGTTGTAATTGAACTAACCATCTAATGAATGGAGAGAAGATGGAGAATGCCTGAAGTATCTCGAGTTTCTCATCAAACTGTGTGGCATGCTGCATATGTGTTTATTATTTCTATCAAAAGTTTGTCATCAAGTTTTTTGGTACATTTACTTTGCGCAGTGTGCCCATTCTTTAGTCATAAATCTTGAAAGTGAATCTTAATTTTATATTTTGTCGTCTTCAATCGGTACATGGATTATACTTTTATGTAATCTTTTATGTCCAAGATTTGAATGAAAATTAATTTAAATACAAAGGGATTACAACGACAAGATTTGTGATCAAAATGATTATCAACAGTTTTCTTCATTGCTCCCACTGAAAAAATTATTGATTGGATTTATTTCGCATCCATACATTCGAATTTGGTGCGTCTTACCATGCTAAAAGGAGTTTAGAACTACAATGTGCTCCATCATTGGATATGGTAAAATCAAACTAAGAAAAAATAAATTGAAGGTTATAAACGAATAGGATCTTATGCTCTCTTCTGGTTTATGGGAGAAAGAGGGAGCCAGGGGAAGAGAGAGAGAGAGAGAGGGGGGGGGGGGTTGTGATTCCAAAACTCTATATTTTCAGGGTTTGAAGCTCCTCGGCATTTAGACAAGAGGGAACAACTTCCACTGGCACAATAATAAAACCAGCTTTCCGACATTCATCCTCCAGAAGCTTTACTTGTGGAGGCCCTTCGGGGCAGAATGCAACTACAGCTCCTCCACTACCTGTGAATTTTGATGCAGCACCCACCTTCCTTGCAACCTCCACCATTTTTATATTTAAAGCGCCAAGGGCATCGTCTCCAAACATGCTCCTGTACAATATTTAAACAACGCTACTCAATGGCTCTAAAGGTACAAGCAGGCTACTGCTGGGAGATTAGAAAAGGGAAGGTCATTTTTCAAGCAGTTGTGCATCTCAGACAACCATCATCCTCCCCAAACAAGGCAATCTTTCTATACATACGCGAAAAGCAGAAGTGCCACCTTAGGGTGTAGTTGGGAAGCTCATGTCAGAACTGTTACAAACAATGACTTCTCATATGCGATTTGAATTGTCAAGTGAGATGAATCTCTTACCTCCGAAGATCAAAATTATGATTCATAAGCTTTGCAAGTTTGGTATAGTCCTTTTCTAGTAATGTTTTCCTTCCTTCTTTTGCTATATCTGCAACTTCTATCATTGATGATATTATAAACTTATCACCATTGAGCCACCTTTGGCGTACAGTACTGTGAACCTGCATTTACAAGTAATGTATAAAATAGAATTCTTCCATTACAAAAGCAGGATGGTCACCTGAGCGGCTGAACCCAGTGTGGGTGCTAGTAGCTAACAAACTAATAAAAATTAAACTGCACAATCAGAAACAATTGAAACAAAAGGTAGCTAAAATGTGCAGGTCGTAGAGCATGTTAGTTTGAGAAAATTCCTTGTTAAAAATGAAATCGATGGTAAGACCATCAGACCAAGTTTAAAGACAAGAATTACTGCTCCCTTCCAATCAGATACAAATTACTTCTACTGTAATGAGTACTCCTTTGTCTGCTAAAAACTATTGCATGCCTTTCATCACAAAAGAACTAAAGTGCTTTTAAAATTATGCATAACTAAACCAGATGAGAATGGTAGCCCATAATAAATATATAAAAATATCACTACAAGTCAGGAGGGAGAATTTTGTTCAAAACTAACCTTCCCTGAATCACTAGGATTCTCCGCATAGATGAGAAAAAGAGGTGGGAGAAGACCAATATCCATAGGTGTATAGATGCCATGCCCTAGGTCATCCATATATTCCTTGCTAAAATCCTGTAGAAGGAATTTGAGTATCTGCTAAAATCCATTAATCGTGATTCACACGAGTCAAAATTTTAAAACACGTACCATGTACACAAGACCCCCATAAACCTGTGCCACCCGGTCTTGGAGACCAGCAACAATACCAAGTTCCTTCTCTGCAGCAAGGACGAGGTTAGGTCTGACCTCTACTTTAATCAAATGCCTAACTCCGTAGAAGTCAAGAAGGCAGCTTAGGGCAGCACAGACTATAGCACTAGAACCTGAAAGTCCTGTCTGAAATGTCAAAATTATAACTTGTGTCATGTTGTAATATGAAAATAGTCAAACATGAAGCCCTATACAACTATTACTCCTATTTCAAATAATAATAAAATAAGAACAAAAAAAAAATGAAAGTACAAAAGTCTACAAACTTCGCAACAAAAATCATGCTTGCAATTTAGTATCTGTCCACAACCAAAATGGATAACATCAAACATAGTTGTTGAGAGGTGTGGATAGCATCTTTCTCAATGTTATGGCCACTTTCATTGGTATCCAAAAAGATTTTGAAAATATAACCTTTAAAAGTCAATGTGAATAAAAAAAAGTTTGACGAAAGAACATAAAATTCAAGCTAAACATCAAGCTATATTGGAAGACACGAATAACTGTCATTGATCATTATAGGTACAGTAATGAACACCTACATATTAGAGTTTAAAAAAGACAAGAAATGAACATCATCCTTTGTCATTTATTCATACTGCAGGCTTGATTCCTCCCAAAAAAAAGGAAAAGTCTACCATGAGTCATAACTAATTCACAATTTCATTAGTCATTTTAATATTGCCATGAATCCTTGAGAGATTCCCAGGCATCCTCTTATTTGTTGTGAATAGCTCAAGAGAATCTAAGGGCACACGAGCATTCAGTTCATTTAAGAATCTAGGCTTCCTCCAAAACTTGGTTTATGGGACAATGGGCTCCATCCAAAACTAATTTGAATAAGCCCAATGCAACAAAATGACAGAGAAATGGTGAATTTCACATTGAAATCCTGGAAGAAAAATCATAGCATGGTGCATCATAATTGACGTAACAATGATCAAACAATTGAGATAATGATGAGCACACAAAGAAGTAATTATATCTGGTAGGACTGAGTCGAAGGTCTACCTGGCGAGGGATATTAGTGTCATAGGACAGAGTGAACTTTTTCCCGTGAATGTCAATCTTGTTATCTTTGCAATAATTATAAAACACTTTACAAATTGCCATAAGTAATCGTACACCCCCATAATAACCTTCATTGTTCAATCGATTCACCTGTGAATGATAGGAAGATCATCTTTTTAATCCTCAAGAAATCCAAAATCATTTTGTTCACATACAGGTACTAAGACAAATATAGACTTGATGAGCTAAAATATGTAAATGATCATTTCAGTTAAATGAAAAGGTGCTTTCGAGGGCATAATGGTTAAATGAAAAAATAAAAATATAGGAACACCAATGCCTACAGCAATCAATCAAATGAATATTCATACAGAACTCCAAATACATAACAACATAACAAACATCAGTAACTTTGCCATACGAATTTTAACTCCCAATCTGTTAAAAGGAAGGCATAACTATTTAAATGCTGAATACATATTCTACTGTTAAATATATCATCTATTGCTGCAGAAGCAGTGAAGGAGTTGTTATCCAATTTAGCTCTTAATACAGGATCATTCAAGCCCATACAAAAAAGAACCCCTAATATCTAACCATCTGAAAGCTAGAGCAGACTCAGACAAGCTAAATCATTAGGCGCAGACAACGTTGGTTTATCCATACAAGAAAAGAGATTTTTGTTGTATCATCATCCCTTTATAATTATAACTACAAAAAGCCACCAAATATCGATCAATCAAAACTTGTTTTTGTGATTAAAAACGAGCTACTAAGGGTTTTTCTTTTTTTGTGTGTTCACCTCATATCAAATAGGAAATTACAGACATGCAACTTTTGTGGAAAATTATGACTTAGACTTAATTTGGAATTGGATTCAAAAGTTTGTGCTTCTATTTTATATAAACGCAGGCACATACGTGGCCCCCGTCCCCTAACAAACACCAAAAATTCCAGTTCGGTATTGTTACTTGCAGAAAATAACTTAACCACCCCTTTAATAATAAGGATAATATAAAACTGTACCTCTAATGCCATCGTTTCAAATCCGGCACATCAATATCTAATCTAAAAATTGATAACAATCCAAATTCTAGAATAATGATAATAAATACGAGCTACACGTCAGTCTAAATCACTTGCGAATTTAAACCAAAAAATAAGCACGATTCTTCCAAATCGAAACTTTCATTAAGCTAAATGCCAAATTAAATAAAACCATAAATCTGAGCGTCTTATTTGCATTCATTTAACACTAAAACGAAGAAAATAACCGATTTACAAAATTGAATGAAATCCCAGAACTCGGATCTTGGATTTCCAGATCAAGCACACCAAAACAAAGACACAACCCATGCATAGTCCTGCAAATGTATATATAATTTGAGAGAGATGGAGAGGAATAAAAAGGACCAGGTGATCTAGGGAGCGAAACTGGACGAGATCGTGGGTGGGGTGGGGCTTGATGACGAGCTCCTCGGACGGCTGCAAATGGACGGAAGCCCAGAAGTTGCCGAACGTGAAAGAGATCGTCCGGCCGTAATATACGTCGCTCGGATTTCCAAGCAGTCCTACCCTCGCAAAGGCCTTGTGCTCGATAGCACACGATGCTGAATCCGATGAAGCTCCTTTCGTATCCATTGGAACTCAACTCCTGAATCCTCCTGAATGTAAACTTCTCGTTTGTGCTCATTCCTCCATAAATATATATTGGCACGTAAGTACCTCTAGCCCGTCAAAGTGCCACGTCAGCAACGATCACATCGGGGTCCTCGCTTTGCTTATATTAAAGGGTGAATGGGAAATTACAAAACAGATATGTATGGAAGCTACTACTCGTTTTTGTACGGATCATCCCGTTTTGCTTTCCATTTTATTTTTTTGTTTTTACATAATTTTATATAAATTTTTTTTTATATAATTTTTTTAACATCTTAAAATATTTTTTAAAAATATAAAAAAAAAATCATAATATTATTTTAAAATAATTATATAAAAAAAACTGAAAAAAAAAACCCAAACGGGATAAGAACATGATGAAATCTAAAAGAATAAATAGCATTTTTCAATGGGAGATTATCTATATCTCTTATGGGACATTATCTATATATCAATTATTAAATTTATTAATATAAAAGATAATTAATTAAGTAATTAATGGATAGCATCATACAATAAGATAATAATGAAACAAGAATTTGATATACAATCAGAACTCAATAAATCGAAGTAGTAGATTTGTAAATGTGTTTCGATAAACATCTTGTTACGAATAACACGACATTTAAAAAAATAATATAAAAACATAAGGAAAAGAATTTTGATCCAATAAATTGATCCTTATCCATCATCGCGAATCTTAAACAAACTAAGAAAGAATTGCCTTGCAATTTTGTTGCAACACGTTTAGTGTAATAATGCCAATTAGGAAGGAATACATGCGTATGTTCACGGAGAGATGAAGAAATTCTACTTTACTTGCTCGTTTCCTTCCACAGTTCCACTCCATATCTCTCTCGTTATTATCTGATGTGCATAAATACAATATAATCATTTTAAAATAATAATATTTATTATAAAAAATTAATTTTTTTAATATAAATATCATATTTACTAATTTTTTTAAAAAAAAATTATACAACATTTACTACTGCAAATATTATTTTTATTAAAAAAAATCACAACCATATAATTCTTTTTTGTTGCCTTTCTTCAGCCGAAATCTGCGCACTCATTTTTTCTTTTTCTTTTTTGAGAAGAACATCTACGTACTCATTTTGGGTAGACCGTTGCGGACGACCAAGCTGACATTCCAAACTCTGAATTACATTAAAACTCACCCGTTAACACCATTCATACTACCCAGGACCATGAGAGCAGCCCAATTTAATTGGAGTCGTTTCTTCTTGTGATTTTTTTTTTGACTCTTTATTAACTAATTTGAGATATTTGTGGGGATCTTCCCGCACCATTGTTTGCACTATCATTTTATTCAATAAAAATTCCCAACGTAACACACCCCCCAACAACAATGCCTGAAGATCAAATAATTAACGTCAGTCAACATTAATTTACACATTAAGAGATGGTGGTTTTGTTCATGGTTCGCGCGGAGGAATTACAATTAAACAAAGGGAAAACAAAAGGAAACCTAAATGCAAATGACAACGATGAGAGACCAAGGCAAGGCTTTTGAGGAAGCTTGGGGGTGGGAGAAAATTGAAATGGCCACATAATATAAATATATTTATATATATATATATAATCAATCTTCCTCCTCTTCAACATCTTCTGGCAGTCCACTTTCATCCCCAATATCTTCAAGCAATTTGTCAACGTCCTCTCCCAACTCCAGCAACCTTGAACTTAATTTGTCCACCTTGCTCTGTTCTTGCCCAAGGCACACAAGCAAATCATTCAGTTCTGCCTCACTCTCCTTCTGGGCTTCTTCCCTTGCCTCAGCCCTTATCACCTCAATATCTGGAAACGTTGACTGCTCTCCACTCTTCATAGCTTTCACCTCCTTTTCCAGATGGAAGTTGTTTTGTTCAAGACTGTTATAAGCATCCGATAGGCTCTTCAGATCGGATTCCATCTTCCCAGCTAAATTTTGATACATGGATGCCTCAGATTCAATCTTGGCTTTCTCTGCTTTGAGCATCTCCAACCGTTGAGTTGTTTCTTGAAGATCCCTTCGAAGAGTCTCTACCTGGACTCTATCCAAGGCACCACTTGCTCTCTGCTCAGGCTGTGAATGGTTACCTCCACCTGTTTTTGTGAGGTCCTCGGCCAAAAGTGCATTCCGACTAAGAAGGTCCTGAAAACAAGAGAAGGGCAGATAAAAACCAAGTCGGTCCACATTTGTTTTGTACTTGGTGAAATTCTATGGAACCATTCTACAATCATTCCAGGAGCCTGTAATCACCGGCTCTTCTTGTATACCAAACTCGACAAATCATTCGTGTTGACTGCAATGATTAATATGGTTGAAGATGCAGTGGCATGATATTACAATTATTGCCTATAAAGATGTTGAAATTGTTAGCAGCAGTACATAATATTAAACATTTTGAAGCCCAATAACACCTTTTGTGACTCCAAAAAGGGGGACACAAGTTTTTTTTTCAAGATAAGAAGGGACATTTACATCAGTGCTATACTAGGGAAATGATATCACATCTTCATCCATCTGCAATGCTTCTCCAAAGAAAAATATCAAGGAATATAATATCATGTCAACAATACCTGTATCTCGGAGCACTGCTTCTCCACAAATGCTTTCAGCCGCTTGATATACTCCCCATCACTTTCCCCACTTCTCTGCTCCAATTCTGCTGGTACCACTGCCACCTTGCTCTTTGGGTGACTATAGACCTCAACAATGCTTTCTCTGATATCTGCTTCCAAACTCTTAACAAGGTTCACAAATTGAGCATCAAAGATTGCTGAGAGAATCGGATGGTCCAAATCTTTCTGATCAGACAAATCCCTCTCATCAACATCTTCAATCTCTGCCATACTAGCAGCAGCAGATCTTGTCAAAGGTTTGCGAGGCTGGTCTGACTTTGCAGAGGTAAAAAGGAAGCTTTTCTGCATCTCATCAAACTTCATAAAGTATGATGTAAGCCCGAGTTTCTGACCTATGCTATCAACTACTGAGAATGCATCCTGTCCTTTATCAATGGATTTATTGTAAATTACACATTCTCCCAAGAGACATGCTGCCAAACCCCTTATGCATACTGTAGCAGAAAAATTTGACACCAACTCGAGCAGATATGTAAGGTGGGGACGTGAATCTAAGAAGCAATGCACTGCACTAGGGCATTCAGCTAGCCAGGTGACCAGCAATTTCAAGATAATTGGTTGAACATACAGATTTCCTGATGTACTTGAAATTCCATCTTTACTTTTTATGGAGGAGGCGAGTACCATGTATTTCACCATCCGGTGCATTAGTGGCTCAGAAGCTCCTATGGATGGCATGGGTGCCTCAAGTTCGATGCGCAAAACCTGCAAATTCTCTAATAAGATCAGATAAATAACACAGAATCATTTTCCCCATCCAAGAGGTTCCAACTAAGAAAACCAAGTTTTTCCCCCTTACTAGGCTTCTCTTTTTCAATGGCCTAAAGAATAAAAAGGAATTACATCCCAGTACAGTTTACGTGAAACATTGTCCACTTTTGGGATTAATCTGTCCAGTCCAGTGCAATTATTCTCCATATAACTTTTAACCCGATCATTATAATTTCTGTGAGCAACCCATGGGAGTATTTAAAAGTTACTTCTGTTGGTCATACTAGTACCAGATGCAAGGTAAGACAGAAAGGACTAGGAAATTCGATTGCTTACCCTTTCCTTGCACTGGATATTGTCTTTTAATATGTGAGAGAGAACACTAGCAGCTCTGCAACAAGTCTGTATTTCAAAATATCAGCTAGGAAGTTTTCAAAAAGCAAGTGCCCAAATTAGAAATTTAACTTCCATCTGGAAACATCAAACGATCAAAATCTTCTTATGTAAAGATGACATGATCCAACACTTTCAGCTGGTACTACAGTTTTACTTAAAATTTGTGTTTAAATTACTAAAGTTTCACATTACCTCAAGATCACCATCCTTTTCACTCACAGTAAGGCCGCGCAATAGCATGCTGCAGGAGAGAAACATTTTAGGTTATTGATCAAAAGTAGCTTTTTCCACCTAAAAAAGGAAAAGAATGTGATGATCTATTTTTAATTCATTGGATGTAGTTCAATTTCCCGATCTGCTCAGAGAGAAGTATTCAATAGTAAAATGCAGTTCTCAATGCACATAGAATATACAAACCTTCCAAATGACATGTTCACATCCTCCTCAAAGGGAGCATGATTCATTGAATGTGGTTGAGGAATCAATGTGGATGCTAGCATTGTTTGGCCATCGGCATTTTTCTGATTCAAATGTGGTGGAGCAAGAGGCAAATTAAAATAAATCTTAAATATACAAGGCCAAGTGGCAATAATTCACATTATCAAACAATTTAGTCTATAAAATACACATTGAACATTCCCAAAAAGAATAAAAAACAGAAAATGGCAATAAATAGAGCAGATACACATCAACCTCACAAAAGTTCTTAAAAACATAATCAGCCGCAACAAACTCTTGCACGCTAGACGTCCGCAAAAGGATTCGAAGAATTGAATTCATAGCAGGTTCTACTTGAGGTTCCTCTCCAAGAACTTTGCTTGCAAGGATATCAATATTCTTGCGATGTCCAGCAATCAGATCCCCAATGCATCGTAATGCCTGAAAAAGAGAATAAACTATGAAAAGCAACTTAACCAAATCTACCTTCAAGTTCCCTCATAATCGGGCATAGCCTATCAAAGTTACAATTGTTTGTTAAAGGCAAGAAAAAAGACAACGGATTCGCGGAGGTGAATACATAATCCAACTAACGCAAAAATAGTTGACACCATGCTACTGAAACTGCAGAACAAAGGCCCATTGGATGCACATCCTCTCCAATATTCTTCCATTTATTTTTTGATGACGAGGAAACCTGGAGACAATGCAAATGCAATATGTCTTTTACCAAGCTAAAACCCAGTCCATGTACCGTGCCCACATCACATGGATTGGGCAAATTATCAGTGAAGGGATATGGCCCCTAGAAATTGTTTGCACCCAACGGTTTGAATCTTCGACTTGGAAGAAGTATACCAAAGGCCAAGGCCCTAACCAATTGAGCCAACCCCTAGGGGTTGCACCTCATTAAAAAAAAAAAAAACAGACATTTAGGCAAAAGAACTTAGAAGATTAGCATAGAGCATTGAAACTTTAAAATCGGATTCTTAAGCGTTTACTTCATGTAATTATCTTACCGTGCAACGAACAGCTACTGGTGCCCACTGGCTTTCAACACTCAACATCAGAAGATGATCCAATGTTTTTTTCTACAAACAATGCACAACAGGATCAGCCTCCGAAGTATGATAGCACCAAAGCAATAATTCTAATGCTTTAATTAACAGCAGATGCAAAGTTAGTAAGGACCTGAACCAGAGTGGTTTTATTTGTCAGCATATTTGCATCTTTTCCAGGATCAGCCTCCGGACCTCCCACCATTAACAAATTAATGGTCTCTAATGCACTGAGGAGAATAATTGTCTACTGGCATTGCGATTGTTCCCAGGACAAGAAGAAATAACATTAAGGCTTCTGTGACAGCATGCTCAAAGGCCCATGTTATAGATTTTACAATTATTTGAGTATCTAACCTTTTGTTGAGTGAAACTGTAAGTACTTCCCCGTAGCTTCAAAACTGATAATAAGGGGTCATATCCCATAGTTTCCCTCAATAGTATCTGGAGCACATTTAAAACTTAGTAGCAGGAAAGAACCTCATGCATTAAATTTTCGTATGCATAAATTATAATATGGCCAAGGCTGCAAACCTGATTAGATGCATTATTGCGGAGAAGATTGTTCAACAATTCAAGAGAGTCCTGCACGGTTACATATAAAAATTTTGTGACCAAGATATTCATAGAATTCTCAAATGTTTGTGAAGAAAAATAAAACATTTTTTTTTATCTGTAAAGAAAAATAGAACTGAATAGAGGAATATCTAGACGCATAGGGATATCTAGAAGGAGGCCATGATGCATGACAATAACTTTGTCTTCCAAGTTCTGATAAAGACAAATGGCCTCAGAAACATGTCTCAAGACAAACACATGAGAACACTGCTCTTTTATTCTGACAGATTCTATACAAAGAATAAACTTCACTACGTTTAAGTGCGTATTTGGACAAGGTAGAACCGCACAAAGTAAAATCCTGATGATGGATCGACAATATTTCTCGCTGTAGTTTTCCCCTCACCTAAATGTTTCACTGGTACAGGGCAGATGGGCACCATTATCCATAAAGGAACCCAAAAATTTAATACAAAGCATGTGGGTGTCAATATATATAAAAAAAAAAAAAAACAGTGGTGAATAACAATTGCCCTTAACTTAGTCTACAAGTAGAATTGTAACTATACATTAAACAATGAAAAAAATGTACAAAATTAAAGCTTCCATTGATGAATATGTCCAATTAGTTTTATCATATAAAGAGTGGTCTCATTCAGCTGGAAAAATAATGATGCAAAGAGGAACTAAACCTCTGTTGTAACTTCAATGTGAAACTCTCTTAGAAATCCACGGGCAAAAAGAAAAAAAAAATAATAGTAGAAGCCCAATCAATAAAAGTCATTTGTATTTAATTCCCCGTCTGCAAACAAGTTAGAATGAGTAGATTAAACTTTCATTACAGGATGAGTAACGATGAATCACCTGCACAACCACACCACCCTCTGAACCTCCTTCCTCTTTGATGATGCTGAAAATCTTCTCAAATGCACCTTCAAAGACCACAATTTTTTGAATCTCCTAAAATCACAAAACCATATTACTGAGCAAGGAAAATAAAACAATATTTTGCAAGTGCATATTCACAAGAAAAATGAAATGAAGAAGTGTACGAAATCTTACCTCGGCTTCACGGGTTAAATAAGTAAGCAACAATAAGGCCTCGTTTCGAATAACCTAGAATAGCCACAATCACTATCAATGGGAGAACAATAAGATTACCGAAACATTAAGTATAAGTCCAAGTTCCCTTCTCACAATATTACAAAAGCCAAAAGATCAAAAGGCTTTCAACAATTTTTTTTTAATTATTATGTGAAAGATTAATAAACAGGAACCACAATCACCATGAAGAGGCTATATGCAGAATTCAATTTTTCTAATAAAACGATATCGCATTTAAAAGCTTCTGTTGTAGAGAAAGATGCCCATGACAAAGTTAAGTTGTAAAATTAAGAAAAAAATTGAAGCAAGATGTCACAAACACACTTGTACCTCACGATCCATTAGCATATCCATCAGACGAGTTATACCGCGTGGAATGGTAAGAATGGCTTCCTGTAGCCTGAAGATGAAATCAGAACAGATTCTTCCCAGCAAAACATAAAAGAATAAAAAAAAAGGTTTAGGCACAAAAGCAAGATAGTAACTACAAAATTAATACCTATTGGTAGAATTTGTGAGGAGTGCTGTTAAAAGTTGAAGAGTATAATATCGCACATAGAAATCCTCCTCCGACTGCCAAAACACCAAGAGAAAAAGAGAAATGAAAAAGATCATGCAGCTTTATGCATAAACCAAGCATAAACAGAGAAGGACGTTAACCACACATTCATGATGATCCAACATGTAAGTGAAGAGATCTCACCAACAAACTTAGAAGAAGAGAAATGCCCTCTGCTTCTCTGGAAAGCAAATCAGTGTTCATTAAAGCTGGTTGAACCTCATTCTTTGACCCTTTTGCATGCTCAATAGGAGTCAGGGCACCTACAAGAGTTTCTAGAGCACCTCGAACCTGCAGAATTGGAACGGGTGAAATCATTGTCATACTCAATTTTTTTTTGGCAAGTCATTTTCATCCTCAGTTTTTAAACACAATAAAACTAAATATCATTTTGTAATATAGTGTTTCTTCAGAATGAAATGTTCACAAAACCAATGGAAGAGAATACAGTATAACAATCAATCTTGCAGACCAAGTAGGTAAACATTGGGGTAAAACTGAACTAGACTCCATTCCTTCTATGTCCATTCAATCTGAATCTTGCTGCATGAGTGCACTGTAATAATAGTGAATTATTTTTCACCAACAGTAACAAAGAAAGGTACGCCAAATTTGTTGGTAGCTATTTTAAGTTTTGAATCTGCGATGTTAGTTTTGCTTTTGGGTTTATACACATCCCATGTACTAGGATTGCATCCCTTATTGCCCATTTTATTAAAAATTATTACATGTCAAAAATAACAAATAAGATTTTCATTCCGCACTTAATCAGTTTCCAATACATGCATAAAAGAGCCTTAGTATAGCAGAAAATCTGGTTATCCAACACAACATCTGGAGAACCGTCTCCATGACCTGAACACACTTATATTCTCAATTTTTTTATGGTAAGTAGACTGAAGTGCTTCAAAAAGAGATTCTGAAATTATAGTCAAGTATATTTTCTGCAAAACCACCATTCAAGGCCAGAACCAAATCTGTGTGACTACTCCATCATGGTCATAAGCAGTAGCTCCAAAACGGTAAAACTGAACTAGACTCCATTCCCTCTATATCCATTCAATCTGAATCTTGCTGCATGAGTGCACTGTAATACTAGTGAATTAATTTTCACCAACAGTAACAAAGAAAGGTATGCCAAATTTGTTGGTAGCTATTTTAAGTTTTGAATCTGCAATCTTAGTTTTGCTTTTGGGTTTATACACATCCCATGTACTGGGATCGCATCCCTTATTGCCCATTTTATTAAAAATTATTACATGTCAAAAATAACAAATAAGATTTTCATTCCCCACTTAATCAGTTTCCAATACATGCATAAAAGAGCCTTAGTATAGCAGAAAATCTGGTTATCCAACACAACATCTGGAGAACCGTCTCCATGACCTGAACACACTTATATTCTCAATTTTTTTTATGGTAAGTAGACTGAAGTGCTTCAAAAAGAGATTCTGAAATTATAGTCAAGTATATTTTCTGCAAAACCAGCATCCAAGGCCAGAACCAAATCTGTGTGATTACTCCATCATGGTCATAAGCAGTAGCTCCAAAAAAAAAATAGAATTTAGGTATCCAACTCCAGAAAAACGGCTTAGCCTAAATAAAGGAAATAGAATCTACAAAAATAAATATGGATAAGATCAATGTGTTTAAATAACCGTTGAATGTAACCAATAAAACATAAAATGATTAAGCTAATGGAACTGCTGATAAGAAAATGTCATAACTTTTTTCCCACTACCTAAAAACCTTTACTCAAATCATCAAGATGCAGACAACTGGAAGTCACAGTCAGTTCATTCTCTCTAATGGAGAACTTGGTAATTACTTTTTTGAGCAATGAAATTGGACTGAGAACAGGCAAAACATGACATAAAGGAAAGAAAGGTCTGTCACCATTTCAACATCCTCGCGTTCTTCCTTTAAGACTGCCATAATTACAGGGAAGCCTGAAAAAGTAGACAAAATATATTATACAGTGATATCATTATAAAAAGACTAGACCACTTTGCCAAAAAAGAGAATCATTCACCCATTGCACCAAATGCTAGCTGGGCAGCTGGACTTTCTGCTACGACAGACTGAAGCTCGGTCATAGCACTCCTCCTGTCCTCTGCCAGTTTACCATTGCTTATACGGTTGAGCAAGCGCTCAACATAGCTATCAATACAAAGCAAAAGCGGATGGATTACATTAATCAAATACTCCTCCAGGACATAATACTGCATGTTGATGACAAAAGGATACGCAGTCCAAAGTCTTTATTTATTGGCACAGGGTTTGAGAGCAAAGATCCGACTAATCTCAGGGGTTACAATGCCCTCAGCAAGAAGTTTTCTGCATGTATACCTCGGGTTATTCAAGGGAAAACTCCCCTAGTGTGATGGCCCCTAGAAATTGTTTGCACCCAAGAGGATTCAAACCTTAAAACTAGATGGAGCATAACACCAAGACCAAGGCCACTACTTGAGCCAACCCATAGCAGTTATGGAAAATAAATAGATGACTTGTAATCAAGGAAGCAAATAGCATTTTCAAATATTCAAAATGAAAAAAATGAGATTGAATAAAAGGCAAAAGGTGCCAACTACAGAACAAGACAGGCAATATTTCTAGAAAATTACTAACCAAAACAGACGCATTTCTACATTAATCACCTATTCCAATGAGATAACACATTAGTTACCAACATCTATCACATTACACAGACCATATCTCCAGCAACTCTAGTAAAGCACCAACAGCAATACAAGAGTATAAATTTATCCGCGGTCTGTTTCGAGAAGGCAAATCATAACTGAGTCAAATACAATAAGCTTAAACTCATAAATATCATCCATGTGGAAGAGAAACTTACCTGTCTTCATTTGAAGAAGAATTCTCATTGCCAAAAACAAGCCCAACAACCCCCTGCATAAGAATTTGTTGCTTAATTACATGAGTATATAGAATAAAAGCATGACTACCATTGACATACGAATATAATCCAAAAAAGAAAAATCCAGCTAAGAACCAAAAAAACCTATTCTTTGCATGAAGTGAAATACCATAAATCCTACAAATGAGAGGGCAACGCAACAACCAATTAACTTGTTACATCTCTGGGAGGGAAAATGAAGAGCATGCTGCTCGTGATTGCCAGAGAAACTCAGTCACACTATGTGACCAGTAATCATGGTATGCAACCATGAGAGTATATATGATATATTAACAAACCTAATTGGCAATAAGTACTTTGTCGATATATGATATATTAACATGTACAGCTATGAGAGCATGCATTACAAATTTAGGCATAGAAATTCGATAATGCACAGACTACAAAAAAATATAAAGAGAGCGAGAGAGTGAGATGACCTTGTAACCAGAGACCAAATCCATCTTCCTCGGTCAACAAATTGCAATAAATCCTGAAAGAGCGCCAAGAAGAATTTCAATATTGAAATTTCGAAGTATCTGGAAAAATGCTCCCGAAACACAAATTAACGAAAAGTGGCCTTAAATTGAGAGTTCCATTGAAATAAGGAGAAGTTTTGACGCGAAATCACTTGATTGGGATGGCGAGATGATCGAATAAATTGGTCAAAAGAAGCCTACCGATCTCGCTGTGCCCTTAATTTCCCGGGGTTTCGAATAAAGAGTTTTATTTCAGTTGGCAAATGGAGTATCGAGTCTTGACCCCAAAGACGAATCTATGGAGTTCAAGAAAAATATCAAAAAATAACAAATTGAAAACCGGTTCAAACCCCCGCACCCCACGTGGCAAAACCGGGTTCAATAACAAGGGAACCGGTTTTGCCCTAAAGGCTAAAACCCCACTCAGGCCCCGATCCTCCCCTCCCTCTCTTTCTCTTCTCTTCTCTTCTCTTCAGCAGGTCCCCCTCCTCTATTCACGAGACCTTCATCTCCCACTCAAAATTTGCATCTCTACCTCCATTTCCTGGGTTCATCTCCCCTTCAGAAGGGTGATCCGTGATTCTCTATAAAGAAGCTGTCGAAAGTTTCACTGCAGGTGCCTCCAGGTGGGATTGGGATACCGCGTACTAATATTGTAAATTGATGAGGCTGAGGTTTAGATGAATAAAAGTAAGTGATTCTCTTTGATGAAATATATTCGTACTCCTGCAGAGGCTGCATATTTAAAGTCATAAAATTGAGATTTCTCAGTTCTTTGTTTATTTATTTATTTTTAATGAACCAGAAAGTATGGGTCCAGCGCCTTGTTTGGAAAGTGAGAAAATTCAGAAAGATAAACATTTAGCTGATTTCCCACATATTTGACCAGAAGAAAAATGAAGATCCCAACAACCCCGGCAAAGGTAAAAACTCTGCAACACCCCCCCCCCCCCCCCCTCCTCCTAAAGAAAGAAAAAAAAAATCCCCTCACGCAAACAAGAAAGAGGAGAAGGATAGAGACCACAGAGACAGCAAGATTTCCAAAAAGAAAAAATGAATGAATGAAAGAAATATGTACGATTTCTACGTCCACGACAGAGGGAGCGCGACGGGCCACGGCACTGGGCAGAGGAAGCCGTGTGGAGTGTAGAGAGGAAGTGTAGCTGATGTATAGCTTTCCTCAAAAATAAAAATTAATGTGGCGATCACTGGTATGAACTGCAAAACCTAACAACTAACAAGAGATGGAAAACCTTCGGTCTTCCGGCTCGAGGAATCGGTCTCCGAGCCCAACCAATCTCTGGATAGATTCAGATGGTCAAAATGAGTGTGGGCTGCACTATGCGTGTAGGGCTGGGCAAAACGAAAAATACACAAGAAGCCCAACTACTCTCGTGGAGCCCATCCCAAAATACGGAAAAATTCTTAGTACCACACTTTCATTTTATTTATATCGCACTAAAGTAAGGTGCGAGAAATTCTATTTGCAATTCTTACTTGAAAATTGCATGTATAAATTCTTTATTAAATGAGAAAAAGTACCATTTTGAGATAATATTATGTAACTTTTTTTAAAAATATAAAAACCAAATTATTTGAATTGTATGTAGCATTACTTATTACTCATAAGATATAATTATCCATCAGTTTCTGTATTTTTCTTTAGAAACAATAAAGGACAATCGAATAGTGTAATACGGAAAAGAATAATTCTTTATGGCTTTTATTTTTAGCTTAGTTTAGATTGTTTTAAGTAGCAACTTTAGGTTGATAAGTGTTCAATAATTGGACAGGGTGACCGTTGCTGTCGTTTTGTATACGGGCTTCGACAATCTCGTACTACGTCGATGTGTCATGGACAATCATGCGAAAGAGGTATCGTCAGTTGTAATTTGGTAGAGAGCTTACTGTACGTCTGAGACGAGAAGAGCTCGTTTCGATGTCGAATTTTACTGAATTGAGTTAATTTTTTTTTAATAGTAATTAATTGAAATAGTTGAACAAGTTTTATGATACTTATTTGGTTGAATTTAAAATTATTTAGATAGTAAGAAGAATTTAGATAAAGGGTGGAGGAGTCGGGCGGTCTCCAGCGTAAAAAACAGTCCATCCAATATATATAATAAATAAATTTTAAAAAATACAATAAAAAATCTAATAAACATAAAAAAAATATATAATAAAAAAATAAAATGAAGAAGATATAATATAAAATACAATTAAAAAATAAAATGAAGATGATTTTAAGGAGCATTCGGTCCTCAGTCGAACGGAGTCGCTATTGGCCACCATGGTCGACACCGCCTATACTATCGGGACCGGCAGGCTCCAACGACCCCATTTTGGGTTTAAGGCTGTTGGGAGAAGGTGGGAGATCATCGTCGCAGGGGTGAGTTCGCCGGAACCCGCCGATCCCAATAACATGGGCGGTGTCTCTCATCGCCACCGAAAGCGGTAGGCTGCTTTTTATGGGGGTCGACCCAATCGACCCAGCTTTCCTCTTAGATAAATTATAAAAAATTATGAAATTGATATGATGTATTGCTGTTTATTGATAGTACATGTTACCTCACACGCTAACATGCAAACTTTTTTAAGAAAAAAAAAATTGACTTGGCCGAGAGAGAGAGAGTCTGTGGGCCCAAACGGTGCAAACTTGAAAGGACGTTGCTACATTTTCCGACTTTGGATCCTCATTTTTTTTTTTTTACGTAATTTTTAATTAAATATTTTTAAATAATGATATGATTTTTTATATTTTTAAAATATTTTAAGATATTAAAAAAATATTTAAAATATTTTAATGTCTTCAAATATTTTTTAAAAATATAAAAATAACATTATTTAAAAATAATTAATTAAAAATCATGTAAAAAAAACTTTAAAAAAAATGGAGATGCCATAAGGGTCCAAGTCGGGACATTTAGCATGTATTGCATTTCTTTTTCTCCAGCCATGTACAGTAACAATAACTGCCTTTTTCCTGCAAGCCTGCACCTACAGGCTGTGGTCAAGTCATGCCACAATACCAAGCTTTGTTGAACTCGACCAAGAAGCGTTTTAGAGCACTTATAATGAGTGGTTAAAAAATTTCTTTAAAAAATTATATCATATTTGATTAATAGTTATTAAAAAAATTGTTAAAAAAAGTCAAAAAGTAAAATTTATTTTTAAAAATAATAGTATAATTTTTTGAAATATTATGCAAAAAATATAATTAAAAAAAGAATTAACTATTCCATTAAAAATACTCTTACCATGACATTTGGACGACAGAGTTTAATTTCAACTTTACTCAATAGGTTTCTACAACTAAACAGGGCTTAAGACTTCGTTTGAATGAGATGAGTTAAATTTATTTGAGTTATTCATAAATAATAATTAGTTGATATGATTGTATGAGTTTTATGAAATACACTTAAATATATTTAAAATATATTTAAATATTTAAATTAATTTAGATATATTTATAAAAAAATATAAATTTATAGAATCCATTATTCACTGTTATTATCGTCCCCATGTGCTATTAAGCAGCAGAGGACTTATGGAAAAAAAAAATGGCCCTCACTACTTAAACCGAGAGATAAAGTTTGTATCAGCAGTAAAAACCATAAAAATACAAATCATTTAGGAGGGAGAGATTTGACCGAAACTTTTAGGTCCCGCTTGGATTCGGAGATGAGATGAGTTGAGATGAGTTTGGTTTATTTTTTAATATTATTATTATTTTGGGATTTGAAAAAGGTGTGTTGGAATTTGAAAAAGGTGTATTGGAATTTGAAAAAGGTGTATAAAAATTTGTGTTTTGTATAAAAAATTATAAAAATATAATGATGAAATGGAAGTGAGTTGAGATGAGTTCAACTCACTTTCCAATACAAGCGAGGCCAAAGAAGTCGTAAAGCATACTCTTGTCTTGTCCCTCTACAGTACTCTACAATAATGCGTTTATCGAATTCTCTCTTCAGTTGAGTCAAGTTAGTATATTCGGATAGTTAAATAAGTATAAAGTAGGCTATATTCGGTGCGGTTTGGAAACTAAACCCAATCCTTGTGTAAATGGCATGGTATAGTTTGAAAAATTTGTGGATCAAATTTATTTCGTCTAATAATTTTTTCATCTTGAATCAAATTAAATTTCTATTCGGTCTAGAAGCAGTTCGATCCATTTCAAAAGTATCCCATATGATTTAATAGATTAAATTTAATCTAAAATTCTATAATGATCTTTTTTTTGTCAAAATTTAATTATTTTTCGTCTAGTTTATGTATTTATCATAGATTTAAATTAAAAAATATTTAAAAAACTTACTCTTAAAAAATGATAAAATAAAAATAATCTAAATAAAAAAATAGGAAAAAATCAATCCTTAAAAACCCAACTAAATAAATAAAAATAACTCTTAAAACTTAAGAATCCTTCAAAATTTAAGTCTTAAAAGTTAAGAGTCGAAATAAATAAAAAATAATATGTTAATATTATAAGAGTATATATTATATATTAATATATATTATATATTAAGTATGTTAATAAATTATAACTAATAACAATATTATATTAATATATTATATATTTATATGTTAGTTAATAATGATAAATTAGTAATAATATATTAAATAATAATAATACACTTATTACTTATAAGTTATTACTAATATTCTATATAGATATATTATAATTTATATTTTTATACTACAACTAGTCAATTACTATAAATTATAATATATTAATATTATAAGAATATATATTATATATTAATATGTTATTATATTAATCTATGTTAATATTAATATTATTATTTATATACTATTATTTAAATATACATATATATATGGTGGGAGTTTGGTTCGATCCGGTTTAGGAGGAGAATTTCCCTAAACTAAGACCAGACCGAAATTATTCGGTCTATATATAAATTAGACCGATCTGATCCAATCCGTCAATTCAATTCGATTCGATATTTTTACAACCTTAAACCTAAGAGTATCCTGAAGTCCTCTTTATTTCCTAACACCCTTTCTATTTTCCCAATATTTTATCCTCTCCTTTACTCATCTCTCCCTACGCTCCCGATGAGAATCCTACCTTAGGCTAAGAATATAAGGCCAAATTGGGCCTAAGAGATTTTATCTCCTCCACTAAATCTCATTATTAAAAAATTATTTATGGATTGATAACCGTATTTCTAAATATTTTTAAATATATTATATTTGTTTTGAAACAAATTAAAAAATCATTTTTGATATAGAAACGACATAAAAGACTGATCATGATTTCTTCTACTCAGCAGTTCGACATTATGCACCTATTAATGTGAATTTTTATTTTTTCTCTTAACATGTGTGTGGTGGTGTAATGTTGATAAGTGGAATTTTTCTATTATCATATATTTGATATTCAAGAGTTGTAATTATCAAAAAATTGTATGAGCATTTTCTCTCAATGACAATTTTTTTAAAATTAAAATTACGTCTTGCATTATTCGAAAAACATCAAAATGACAATTTTATTCAAACGTACTTTTGAGCTTATTCGAGATTAAAAACTTATTTAATATGTAACATTCAAATAATCTAATTTAATCTCCAAAATTTTTTTAAAATTATTTAAAGCATTTTTAAAACTCTAAGAACATTCGCATTGGTTACATTATAGATTTGATAGAAATTATAGACTTGATGAAAAGTATGCACTTCCATAAAATCATGACTATGACTGTATATCAGACTCATCATTAGATTTATCAAAATAAAGTATAATATATAATTTATGAAATCAACAAATATATCTATAATTTATTTATCCAACAAATATAATAAAAATAATGAAAAAATATTTTGATGGATAAATAGTAATCTTTTAAATTTAAAGGATAAGTACTACAACTTAAAATTTGAATTGATAAATTTTGATAAGACTAATGTAAGATTATATTAGATAAAATTATCAAATTTATATATAATGAGTCAAATACCAATCCTCTAATGGAACCCCGGACATATTACTTGGGCTAGAGAAAATCTTTATCTATTCACTTTAGCATTTTCTTAAAAATCCCTCGGTGTTTCCTACATAAGAAAAGAGACTGGGACCCATTCTAATTAACCTATGATATTTATTTATTAAAATACAATTTATTTATTTTTGTTCACAGATCCAATGGGGATGACATATATACATGGAGTCCCCAGAGAAAAATCACTACAACATAATTGGCTTTTTGCGACAACAACATATTGCTGCAAAAAGTTCATTTTTTGTCACAAAAATATTTTTGTGGCAAAAATTATTGGTTGCTGAGTTCGTGGATAAAAAAAACCCAATTATGACTTTTTCTCACAAAATTACATTTTCGTCACAAAAACTTACTTTTTGCAACAAAACTTTTTTGCAAGAAAAGTCAAATTTTTTGTCACAAAAATACACCTCAGGTAATATTTAATAGTTATAAAACATTATTTACCGTAAAAAATTTCTACCGCAAGTAATTATTTACTATGATCAATATGGTCACAATAAATATTTTTTTGGCAAAAACACATTTTTAGCAAATTTCAGTTGCTGAGAAAAGTCATAAATTCGTAGGAAATAAGCTTTTAACCCTGGTTAAGTGTTGTGTTAAGGCTATTTTCCGCGAGTCAATTCGCCACAAAAAGGTTATATTTACAGAGTTTTTGCGGCGACTTTAAATCGCCCCAAATAATCTTTTATGAAATATAAAAAAAAAATACCAGTGAACTAGTTTCACTGGTTTCACTAGTATTTTGTGAAAATACATTATAATAAGCTCTCATTTTATATTAACTACAAATACTTAAAATAATGATCAACTTTTCCATGACTACAAAAATACTTATGAATACAACACTAAGAGTCTAAGGCTATAGATAAAAAAAAAATACTAGTAAAACAATATTCATATATCCCTACCTAAAACATATTAAGAATGTGCACAATATATTACGAGTATGCTAAGCTTAATAAATGACAAAAAATAGTACAATATTGAAATAGGAAAAGTAACAAGTATAACCTAATCAAACTCAGTAAGTTGCTAAAATTAAGGCAAGCACAAATATCTGCTACAAATGATACAATTGAAAACATCAAGTGGATGCTAACCTCATTGAAGCCAAAGTCAAAATTGAGATGAAATTCTTCAACACTTAAACTTCCTCTCAATGTATACATAATCAATTCTCTTCGAATCTTCATGTATACTAAGACCTGCATCTTGAACAGTAATCTTAGTTTCTTGATGGGTCTCTTCAACACAAAACTCTCATGACTTCATTGTTGTCTTCAACATAATACTCTTATTACTTCATTAGTGTCTTCAACCATTTCAATAAAATAACCAAATACCCATGAACCAATTGTGCATATAATTAACTAAAAGTGGGAAAATGTCTCCCAACACATTCAAGAGAATGTAAAGACAAACAATTAGACAAATTCCAAACATTGAAGCTCTCAACTAAACTCAATAGAAAAGGAAAAGCAAAATAATATAATAGCTGTTATAATATGTACTATAAGCATAAAGGGGGATGAATCCATTTTCTTGTTATTATTTGACTACTAAGTTAATAATGTATTATTCAAAAACTTAACATCATGACAGAGAAGAAGATGAGTATCTAAGAAGACATAAGCATCTGCTAAACACAAGGTATTGACATCACCTTATATTACAAATAAAAAATGTGAACAATATATTAAAAATATATTAAGCTCATAGATTAATAAATAATAAAAATAGTACAAAACTAAAACAGGCCCTGCATAGTGCAATCATAGGATTGCAGTTAAAGTGATTTTCTTTACTAAAAAACCCACCTAAAATTCGTAAGTTCTTGAACACCCCATATTCTAGTTCATAAATTAGTTCTACGTAAACAAACTCTCTTTAGAGAAACAGATACCAGTGCAAACTTTATGGCTACATTTGATATATAGCTAAACAAAGATTTCAAGATAACTAATAACATAAGCAAAATAGGCTAGAATCTTCACAATTATTTTAGAAGTAGAAAAATGACCCAGACAGCTTCGCTAATGTAGATATACTCACTTTTAAGATAATTATGGAATTGCACATCAAGAGATGTTACTACACTCTTTTATATACCATGACCATTGAATTCTACCGTGGCAAGAAGAACATTGTTGCCCAGATGACTAACACAAGAGGGGGGGTGAATTGAGTTGTATTAAAAAATTAACAATTATAAATCAAGTATATAAAATAAAATATAAAATATGAAACAGTAATAAATATAAAGAGTAAAGGTAAGAGAGAAGCAAACTCAGTATGTTAACGAGGTTCGGCCTCACTGCCTACGTCCTCGCCTCAAGCTACCCCTTGAGGATCCCAAAATCTACTATTCAATCTCATTTAGGTGGAGATAGAAACCTATTACACCTTTGAGCAGCACCGCTCCAAAGAATCCGTGTAGAACACCCTCTACACTTCCAATCACCTCACACTTGGTGATTTAACTATTCCCCGTGTAGAACACCTTCTACACTTCCAAACACCTCACACTTGATGATTTAACTATTCCCCGTGTAGAACACCTTCTACACACACAAGGGTTATACACACCCTTTTACTAATACAAGAATTGATAGTGGGTAGGCTATCAGAAAACACTCCCCAATGAGTGAAATAAAAACAATACAGTACAAACTATATCTCTCAAAATAAATAAGGGTTAAGGCTCAATGCTTGGAGAAGAGAGAATGAAAACTTTGAATGAATGTTGTATACTCTTGGTGTTGTAAATGTGAAGCTCTCAAATGATCTATTTATAGGCATATGAGACTTCATATTCAAATTTAAAAAGATTCACATGTCAAAGACATCATCATTCCCTTTTCAAAAATTTCAAATCAAATCTTTTTACTTTTTGCATGTGACAAAAGGAGCACACTTTATTTTTCAAAAATTTCAAACCTAATCTTTTACTTTTTGCATATGACAAAATGAGTACACTTTACTTTTCAAAATTTTTAAATAAAGACATCTACCTTTTGCATAAATCAAGAAAAGCATCCACCACTTTTGAAAATATTCAAATAAAACATGCACATGTGAAAGATGACAATCAATCATTTTAATATTTTCAAAATTCAAACCTTTAATCATATTATGCATATATGAAAGATGACAATCAATCATCTTAACATTTTCAAAATTCAAACCTTTAATCATGTCATGCACATGTGAAAGATGACAATCAATCATCTTTCAAAATTTTCAAATTTAATTTTCAAAATATTCATGCACATGTGGAAAATGTATTTTAATGCTTTATGATAAAATATTTATTTTGAGCCTTAATCCTAATTTTAAATTTTTAAGAGATTTACAAAATTACTCTATGATTTTAATGTGAACTTGTTCCCTTCTTTCTCATGCTTGGTTCTTTGATGTGCTTGATTGTATTGTGTAGACAACTTGAGTTTGAGACTCCTTTATTCTTTGAATTCATTTGTTATCATCAAAATCCATGTGTAGATTTACATGAACCTTGAAACCTTGAGTTCAACAATCTCCCCCTTTTTGATGATGACAAATACTTGATAGAACTTGAAACCTATATGAATACTTAAGCTCCCCCTGAGAATGTGCGTTAGTTTTTCAAGCAAAAATATAAATATAATTTCAAGCATATATAACAAGTTTAGCAAATTAAACAATGTTAATATTCTAGTCTAAAACTTCTCCTCATTTTGGCATCATTAAAAAGGAATCATAAATAGCTCAATAAAATATATTCCTACAATAACCAATAGACAAATAAAACGCTGCGTTAGTAGAGACTGTAGAGAATTCGGTGCATAGCCACACGTGTTCGACAAAACCTGCAAAGGCTGGAGGCCTAGTTTCGGTAATTCGGTGCGGAAGGAAATTTTGTAAAGAGCTGAATAATTGAAACCACCCGTGCCCGACAAAACCTGCAAAGGCTGGAGGCGTAGCTCTGGAAATTCGGTGTAGAGATTTGATCCGCTTGATGTTGCTAACAATTGAGATATCATCATGATTTATAAGTTTGTCTTGTTCTTATTTCCGTTTCTATAAGAGCAATCCTTAACTTTATCTATTTCGCATCAAACTTTCTTCTCATCTTTGCAATTTGCTTGCATTCTCATTCTACAATTTTTCAATGGCTCGTAGAATTCCCTTCAGTGCTTCTCTTGATCAAGATTTGAGGTATCCTTCACCTCAGTCTCAATCTATTTCTGCATCTGTCGTGGGTGCCATGAAGCAACAAGAGACTGATTTAGCTAATAAATCAGATCGTGACGCTATTTAAGAGCTTGTGGGTCTCGAAACTCGATACTCATCATCTATCGTCGCGTTTTCTGCTCGGTTGCAGTCCAAAACTCGCGAAATTGATAAGCTTAACGAGACTGTATCTGTACTTCAACGACTTGTTTATGAGTCAAACAAAAAAATAGTAGAGTTAAAGCAACAGAATAAGGATTTGAAATCTTTGCTTACCTTTTCATTTCGATTGCCTAATCCTTTAGACAAGGATGGCATGATGATTTATGAGGAGCAAATGCAATTGAATGATGAGGCTAAATGTCTCAAGTTTCTGTAGGTCATTTAAGATAATGAAATAAAAGTATCTAGCAGATATCCATGGCATGCATCATTCCTATTTCTCTTCTAATCATGCATAGTCTATCTTCTGGTAAGGGTTTTGTGAAAATGTGTGCCAATTGATCATGTGTACTAGTGAATTCTAATACAATATCGCCATTTTGCACATGATCTCTAAGAAAATGATATCTAATTTCAATATGTTTGGTCCGAGAATGTTGTATTGGATTCTTTGAAAGATTTATAGCACTTGTATTATCACATTTGATTGGAATGTGATTGTACATAAGTTTAAAATCCTCAAGTTGTTGCTTCATGTAAAGAACTTGAGCACAACAACTACCTGCAGCAACATATTCTGCCTCAGCAGTAGATAGTGCAACAGAATTTTATTTTTTTACTAAACCAGGAAACTAGTGCACGACCTAAGAAGTGACATGCTCCACTAGTGCTTTTTCGATCTATTTTACAACCAGCATAATCTGCATCTGTGTAGCTGATTAGATCGAAAGATGTGTGCTTAGAGTACCATAACCCTAAGTTAATTGTACCACTAAGATATCTAAGAATGTGCTTAACTGCAATTAAATGTGATTCTTTTGGAGATGATTGAAAGCGTGCACATAAGCACACACTAAACATAATATCTGGTCTACTGGCTGTCAAATACAATAAGCTACCAATCATACCTCGATATACCTTCGAGTCAACTAGTTTACCGGTTTCATCTTTATCAAGTTTAGTGGATGGGCTCATTGGTGTTCCAGTTTCCTTAGCACCTTCCATCCCAAACTTCTTCAGCAATTCCTTAATATATTTCGATTGATTGATGAATGTCCCACTTTTTGCTTGCTTAATTTGCAATCCGAGAAAGAATGTAAGCTCTCCCATCATGCTCATTTCAAATTCTTCCTGCATAGTCTTAGCAAAAACTTGGCACATATTTTCATTAGTAGCACCGAATATTATATCATCAACATAAATCTGAATCAAAAGAATATCATCATTTTCGTATTTAATGAAAAGAATTGTATCAATTTTTCCTCTTGAAAAGCCTTTTTCAATCAAGAAACCACTAAGTCTCTCGTACCACGCTTTAGGAGCTTGTTTGAGTCCATATAGTACTTTTGTGAGTTTGAAAACATGATTTGGAGAAATATGATTTTCAAAACCTGGAGGTTGCTCAACATATACCTCTTCATTTATAAAATCGTTTAAGAAAGCACTTTTAACATCCATTTGAAAAAGTTTGAAATCTTTATAATAAGCATATGCAAGTAACATTCGAATAGCTTCTAATCTTGCGACTGGTGCATATGTCTCATCATAATCGATTCCTTCTTCTTGATTGAAACCTTGGACTACAAGTCGAGCCTTATTTCTAGTAATGACTCTGAACTCATCTTTGTTGTTTCTAAAAACCCATTTTGTTCCAATAATAGTATGATTTTTTGGTCTAGGAACAAGTGTCCAAACATCATTTCTTTTAAATTGATTAAGCTCTTCTTGCATAGCTAGAATCCAAGATTCATCAAGAAGTGCTTCATCAATATTTTTAGGTTCAATTTGAGATAGAAAAGTAGTATGATTGCAAATATTTCTAAGAGATGATCAAGTGCTTACACCTCGTGAAGGTTCCCCCAGAATTTGTTCCACTGGATGATCTTTCACAAATTTTCACTGTTTGGTTGCATCTTGTATTAAATTTTGATGATCTTTTCTGATATCTCTATGTTGGACTTCCTCTATTGTGTTCTCTTTGTTGAAATTGAGACTTTCCGTATTATTTATACCTCCTATTTCTTCATCAATAGATTTTTTGGAGAGTAGAGAATTAGATTCATTAAATACTACATGCATAGATTCTTGTACAGTCAAAGTCTTTTTATTGAATACTCTATAAGCTTTACTATTAGTAGAATACCCGAGAAAGATACATTCATCAGATTTTGCATCAAACTTGCCTAAATTATCTCTATCATTTAAAATAAAACATTTGCATCCAAACACATGAAAGTAACAAATGTTTGGCTTTTTCTTATTCCAAAACTCATAGGGGGTTTTATCTAATTTAGACCTTAGCATAACTCTATTTATAACATAACATGCAGTACTTACCGCTTCAGCCCAAAAATAACTAGGCAAGTTGTTCTCATTGAGCATTGTTCTTGCCATCTCTTGAAGAGATCTATTTTTCCTTTCTACTACCCCATTTTGTTGAGGAGTTCGAGGAGCAGAAAAATTATACACAAAACCATTTTCATCACAAATGTTTCAATATTTTTATTAACAAACTCTTTTCTCCTATCACTTCGGATACTTGAAATAGTATAACCCTTTTCATTTTGAATTCTCTTGCATAACTTGGTAAAAGCATTATGTGCCTCATCTTTATGAGTAAGAAAGATGACCCAAGTATATCTAGAGAAGTCATCAACAACAACAAATACATAATATTTTCCTCCTAAACTTACAATTCTATTTGGTCCAAAAAGATCCATGTGTATCAGTTGCAGTGGTCTAGTAGTGGAAATATGTTTCTTGATTTTAAAAGAAATTTTTGTTTGTTTACCAAATTGGCATGCATCACAAATTTTGTCTTTAAGAAAATTTACCTTTGGTAAACCTCTCACAAGATCATTTTTTGAAAGTTTGGAAATAAGTTCCATATTGGCATGACCTAGTCTTCTATGCCATAACCAATTAGTTTCATTTTGAGCTGAAAAACAAATCGCATCTTGTGAGATAATTTCTTCAAAATCAATTGTATAAACATTGTTACTTCTAAAAGCAATAAAACAAATATTACAATTATAATCATTCAATATAATGCACTTATCCATTTTGAAAGTAACTGTAAATCCTTTATCACATAATTGACTTATGCTTAAAAGATTATGTTTTAAACCTTCAACAAGTAGAACATCTTCAATTATAAGAAAAGACTCATTACCAATTTTACCTATTCCCACGATCTTCCCTTTCGAGTTGTCTCCAAATGTCACGTGTCCTTCTTCTTTAGATCTAAGATTAAAAAACTTAGTCTTGTCTCCCGTCATGTGTCTTGAACATCCACTATCTAAAAACAATTTATTTTTGTTCGTGGAAGACGTCATGCACACCTATAAAAACAATTAATATGATTTTTCTTGGTACCCAAGTTCTTTGGGTCCTTTATTTATTAGTATTAGAAAAAATAAGATTTTTAGGTACCCATATGGTCCTAATAGTCATTGTATATTTTTTTCTAATAGGACAAGCAAAATAATTATGAACATTTCTATTACAAAAATTACAAATAGCATGTGACATATATGAAGAACTTGAGTGATTATAATAGTATCCTTTTTTAACAAAATTATTTTTATGAAAAAAATTTTGAATATTGGACTTTGATTTAGAAGAATTATCAAAGAAGTTTTTATAAGGTTTGTATTTTTGTTTTGGCATATATCCCAAACCTGCCTTATAAAAAACACATCTTTGACTACCAAGAAATTTTTCAAAATTTCTTTTTCCATTCGTAAATTTTTCAATAATATTTTCTAAATCAGTTTTCTTTTTCTTCAACTCAAAATTTTCATCTTTCAAAACAATACTTTCTTTTCTTAAAATATCAATTTCGTTTGTTAAAGAAGAATTTTTCTTTTTCAAAACAGTATACTTGATACCCAATTTTTCAAATTCCTCATATACCTCTTCTAAAACATTTTGCAATTCTTCATATGAAGGATCTTCAATATTATCAAAATTTGTTACCTCAATGTCATCTTTAGCCATAAGACAAAGATTTGCTGATTCTCCATTGCTTGCTTCACTATCTGAGCTACTTGAATCATCATCCCATGTAACTTTCATTGCTTTTTTGCTTTTGTTTCGATTTTTCTTTAGCAGAGGACAATCTGACTTGATATGACCAGATTTATTGCATTTATAACAAATTAAAGTGTCATTTTTACCTGAATCTTTCTTGGAAAACTTATTGAAGGATTTCCTTGGAGGAGTTTTATTTTTTTTTAAGAACCTCTGAATTCTTCTTGTTATCATCGCAACTTCTTCATCTTTGTCGTCATTTTCCTCATCTTCATCACTTTCACTTTCATGTGGAACAGCTTTAAGTGCCAAGCTCTTCTTTGACTTTCCTTCTTCTTCTCCTCTTTTCAATGTGTACTCATGGGTGATAAGTGACCCGATGAGTTCATTCACTTCGAGCTTCTTGAGGTCTCTAACTTCAAGAATCGCTGTCACTTTTGATTCCCAACGTTTTGGTAGAGAGTTGAGAAATTTTCTTACTATCTCAACTTTGGAATAAACTTTGCCAAGAGCTGTCAAGCTGTTTATGATGTTAGTAAAACGAGTGTACATACTAGAAATAGATTCATCATCATTCATCTTAAACATTTCATATTCATGAGTAAGAATATAAATTTTTGATTCCTTGACTTGAGAAGTTCCTTCATAAGTAACTTCCAAGTTATCCCAAATTTCCTTTGCTGTAACACAAGTCATTACTCTATTAAATTCATTACCATTGAGAGCATTATATAATAAATTCATAGCAGTTAAATTCAAAGTATAAAGTCTATCGTCTTCACGATTAAACTCTTCTTTTTCCTTTTTGACCTTTACTCCATCAACTACTTTTGTTGGAATATAAGGTCCATTTATAATGCATTTCCAGATTTCTCGACCTTGAGCCTGAAGGAATATTCTCATTCTAACTTTCCAGAATGAATAATTGTCTCCACAAAAGAGTGGAGGCCGACTGCTAGATTGACCTTCACCAAATGAAGCTGCAATGTTAGCCATAAGATCTTAACTCAAAAGATAGTTAATCTTATAATAGAGTTCTAGTTTTGATACCAATTGTTGTCCAGATGACTAACACAAGAGGGGGGTGAATTGAGTTGTATTAAAAAATTAACAATTATAAATCAAGTATATAAAATAAAATATAAAATATGAAACAATAATAAATATAAAGAGTAAAGGTAAGAGAGAAGCAAACTCAGTATGTTAACGAGGTTCGGCCCCACTGCCTACGTCCTCGCCTCAAACTACCCCTTGAGGATCCCAAAATCTACTATTCAATCTCCTTTAGGTGGAGATAGAAACCTATTACACTTTTGAGCAGCACCGCTCCAAAGAATCCGTATAGAACACCCTCTACACTTCCAATCACCTTACACTTGGTGATTTAACTATTCCCCGTGAGAACACCTTCTACACTTCGGATCACCTCACACTTGGTGATTTAACTATTCCCCGTGTAGAACACCTTCTACACACACAAGTGTTATACACACCTTTTTACTGATACAAGAATTGATAGTGGGTAGGCTATCAGAAAACACTCCTCAATGAGTGAAATAAAAACAATACAGCACAAACTATATCTCTCAAAATAAACAAGGGTTAAGGCTCAATGCTTAGAGAAGAGAGAATGAAAACTTTGAATGAATGTTGTATGCTCTTGGTGTTGTATACACTTGGTGTTTTGATTCCTTGACTTGAGAAGTTCCTTCATAAGTAACTTCCAAGTTATCCCAAATTTCCTTTGCTGTAGCACAAGTCATTACTCTATTAAATTCATTACCATTGAGAGCATTATATAATAAATTCATAGCAGTTAAATTCAAAGTATAAAGTCTATCGTCTTCACGATTAAATTCTTCTTCTTCATTTTTGACCTTTACTCCATCAATTACTTTTGTTGGAATATAAGGTCCATTTACAATACATTTCCAGATTTCTCGACCTTGAGCCTGAAGAAATATTCTCATTCTAACTTTCCAGAATGAGTAATTGTCTCCACAAAAGAGTGGAGGCCGACTGCTAGATTGACCTTCACCAAATGAAGCTGCAATGTTAGCCATAAGATATTAACTCAAAAGATAGTTAATCTTATAATAGAGCTCTAGCTCTGATACCACTTGTTACTGACCATAGGCCGCACCTATGTCACCTAACAACTGTACCTACCAGACTAGCCGGCCACCATCTCTACCGGTGCACCGTCACCCATGGTCGGAGAGTCTTGCTTCGGTGACACAGTCACAAGCGAGAGTTCCCATGAGTGATCTGCCTGTATGAACAGTACAGGTCAACTAGCTCTGATACCACTTGTTGCCCAGATGACTAACACAAGAGGGGGGTGAATTGGGTTATATTAAAAAATTAATACTTATAAACTAAATATACAATATAAAATATAACCAAAATATAAAGCAGTAGGAAATATAAAGAGTAGGGTAAGAGAAAGCAAACTCAGTATTTTTACGAGGTTCAGCCCCACTGCCTACGTCCTCGCCTCAAGCTACCCCTTGAGGATTCCCAAATCCACTATTCAATCTCCTTTAGGTGGAGATAGAAACCTATTACACCTTTGAGCAACACCGCTCCAAAGATTCCGTGTAGAACACCCTCTACACTTCCAATCACCTCACACTTGGTGATTCAACTATTCCCTGTGTAGAACACCTTCTACACACACAAGGGTTATACACACCCTCTTACTTCCAATCACCTCACACTTGGTGATTTAACTATTCCCCGTGTAGAACACCTTCTACACACACAAAGGTTATACACACACTCTTACTGATACAAGAATTGATAGTGGGTAGGCTATCAGAAAACACTCCTCAATGAGTGAAATAAGAACAATACAGCACAAACTATATCTCTCTCAACAAGAACAAGAATTAAGGCTCAAAACTTTAGAAAAGAGAGAATGAGAGTTTTGAAAGAATGATGCAAAATTTAGCAATAGATGTGTAAGCTCTTGTTGTGAATTTTGCAAAACTCAAGTGAGCTATTTATAGGCAAATGATTTTTCAATTTCAAATTTGAAAAGATTCCCATATCAAAAACATCATCATTTACTTTTCAAAAAATTCAAATAAAAACATTTCATTTTTGCATTTGTCAAAGACAACTCCATTCATTTTTCAAAAAAAATCAAACCTAATCTTTTGCTTTTCATACAAGACAAAATGAGCATGATTTATTTTTCAAACCAAATCATCTTCTTTTTGCATATGTCAAAAAAACACACAACCACCCTTTAAGATTTTCAAACAAATCATCTATCTTTTATATTTGTCAAAAAAAACACACAACCACCCTTTAAGATTCTCAAACAAAATCATCTACCTTTTGCATTAGTCAAAAAAACACACCACCTCCCTTCAAGACTTTCAAACAAAATATGCACATGTCAAATATGATAATCAATCATCTTATAAAATCAAGTTTTTATAAAAAAATATAATTTTTGAAATTATTTTGTTTGATGGTGTTATGCACATGTGAAAAACATAATTTTCAAAACTAAGACATTTAAAAATGTCTTGCATATGTGGAAAAAGTAATTTGATGTTTTTTGAGAAAAAATGAGTAATTTGGAGCCTTAATCCAATTTCTAATTTTATCAAGAGATGTACAAAAATAATCTATGAGCTTCATTTGTAGACTTGATATCTTTCTTGCTCATGCTTGATTTCTTGATGTGTTTAGCTCCCTTCATGCATAGACAACTTGAGCTTGAGTTTTCAATATTATTTGTTATCATCAAAATTTATACGTAAATACGAGACTTAAAACCTTGGGTTCAACAATCTCCCCATTTTTGATGATGACAAATACTTAGTAGAAATCTGCGACCTGCAGTAATACTTAAGCTCCCCCTGAAAATATGCGTTAGTATTTCAAGAAAAATATAAACATGATTCTAGCATATATAACAGGGTAGTATAATACTAGTATAAGACTTCTCCCCCTTTTGGCATCATTAAAAAGGAACCGTAATTAGTTTCAATAAGATTTTTTTTTTTCCGTAATAAGCAACAATCAAATAAAACGGTACGTTAGAGAGTAGAAGTTGGAACCACCCGTGCCCGACAAAACCTGTAAAGGTTGAAGCCGAATTTTATCATCTCGGTGCGGAAGAAGATTTAAATCCGCTTGATGTTATTGACGAATTAGATATTTCAGAGATTTGAAGTTGAATAATTTAAAATTATCCGTGTCCGATAAAGACAGCAAAAGCTGCAAGCCTAGCTCTGGCAATGTGGTGCAGAGCCATGCATGTCCGACAAAACCTGCAAATGTTGGAAGTCTAACTCTGACAGTTCGGTGCGGAGCCACGCGTGTCTGATAAAACCTACAAAGGTGGCCTAACTCTAGAAATTCGGTGCAGAGATTTGATCTGCTTGATGTTGCTGAAAAATGAGATATTATCATGATTTGTAAGTTTGTCTTGTTCTTATTTCCGTTTCTATAAGAGCAATCCTTAACTTTATCTATTTCGCATCAAACTTTCTTCTCATCTTTGCAATTTGCTTACATTCTCATTCTACAATTTTTCAATGGCTCGTAGAATTCCCTTCAGTGCTTCTCTTGATCAAGATTTGAGGTATCCTTCACCTCAGTCTCAATCTATTTCTGCATCTGTCGTGGGTGCCATGAAGCAACAAGAGACTGATTTAGCTAAAAAATCAGATCATGACGCCATTTACGAGCTTGTGGGTCTCGAAACTCGATATTCATCATCTATCGTTGCGTTTTCTGCTCGGTTGCAGTCCAAAACCCGCGAGATAGAGAAGCTTAATGAGAAGATCGATATTCTTCAACGACTTGTTCAAGAGTCTAACAAAAAAATAGTAGACTGAAAACAACAGAATAAGGATTTAAAATCCTTACTTGCCTCTGCATTTCGATTGCCTAATCCTTTAAATAAGGATGGCATGATGATTTATGAGGAGCAAATGCATTTGAATGATGAGGCTAAACGTCTCAAGTTTCTGTAGGTCATTTGAGTTAATGGAATAAAAGTATCTAGCAGATATTGATGGCATGTATAATTCCTATTTCTCTTCTAATCATGCGTAGTCTATCTTCTGGTAGGGGTTTTATAAAAATGTCTGCCAAATGATCATGTGTACTAGTGAATTCTAATGCAATATCGCCCTTCTGCACTTTGGTCCGAGATTGTTGTATTGGATTCTTTGAAAGATTTATAGCACTTGTATTATCACATTTGATTGGAATGTGATTGTACATACGTTTAAAATCCTCAAGTTGTTGCTTCATGTAAAGAACTTGGGCACAACAACTACCTGCAGCAACATATTCTGCCTCAGCAGTAGATAGTGTAACAGAATTTTGTTTTTTACTAAACCAGGAAACTAGTGCATGACCTAAGAAATGACATGTTCTACTAAAACTTTTTCGATCATCTTTGCAACTAGTATAATCGGTACCTGAATAACTAATAAGATCGAAAGAAGTGTGTTTAGGATACCATAACTCTAAGTCAATGGTACTGGCAAAATATCTAAAAATCTGCTTGACTGCAATCAAATGAGATTGTTTCGGAAATGATTGAAAACGTGCACATAAACATACATTGAACATAATATCAAGTCTACTAGTTATCAAATATAATAAACTACCAATCATACCTCGATATACCTTTGAGTCAACTGGCTTACCGCTTTCATCTTTATCAAGTTTAGTGGTTGGACTCATTGATGTTCCAATTACTTGATTTGCAATCCGAGAAAGAAATTAAGTTATCCCATTATGCTTATTTCAAATTCTTTCTGCATATTCTTAACAAAATCTTGACACATATTTTCATTAGTAGCACCAAATATTATATTATCTACATAAATTTGAACTAGAAGAATATCATTCTATTCATATTTGATTAAAAGAGTTATATCGATCTTTCCTCTTGAAAAACCTTTTAAAAAAAACTATTTAAGAAAACACTTTTAACAACCATTTGAAAAAATTTGAAATCTTTATAACAAGCATATGCAAGTAGCATTCGAATAACTTCTAATCTTGTGACTGGTGCATATGTCTCATCATAATCGATTTCTTCCTCTTGATTGAAACCTTGGGCTACAAGTCGAGCCTTGTTTCTAGTGATGATTTTAGACTCATCTTTCTTATTTCTAAAAACCCATTTTGTTCCAATAACAGCATAATTTTTTAGGTCTAGGAACAAATGTCCATACATTATTTCTTTCAAATTAATTTAGTTCTTCTTGCACAAATAGAATCCATGATTTATCAATAAGAGTTTCATCAATATTTTGGATAAATTTGAGATAGAAAAAGTGTGTGATTACAAATATTTCTAAGAGATGATCGAGTACTTACACCTCGTGAAGGTTCTCCTAGAATTTATTCCGCTGGATGATCTTTCACATGTTTCCACTATTTGGTTGCATCTTGTACTAAGTCTTGATGATCTTTCCTTCTATTTCCATGATCTTCTCTTTTGAATTGTCTTCAAATATCACACATCCTTTTTCTTTAGAAGTGAAGTCAATGAATTTAGTTTTGTCTTCTGTCACGTATCTTGAGCATCCGTTGTCTAAAAATCATTTATTTTTACCTGTAGAATACTTCATGCATACCTACAAAAGCAATTAAAAACAATTCCCGGTACCCAAGTTCTTTGGGTCCTTTATTTATTAGTATTAGAAGAAACAAGATATTTAGGTACCCATATGGCCCTAATAGTCATTGTATGTTTTCTTCTAACAGGACAAACAAGATAATTATGACCATTTCTATTACAAAAATTGCAAATAGCATGTGACATATATGAAGAACTTGAGTGATTATAATAGTATCTTTTTTTAACAAAATTATTTTTATGAAAAGAATTTTGAATATTGGACTTTGATGTAGAAGGATTATCAAAGAAGTTTTTATAAGGTTTGTATTTTTGTTTTGGCATATATCCCAAGCCTGCCTTATCAAAAACACATTTTTGACTACCAAGAAGTTTTTTAAAATTTCTTTTTCCATTCGTAAAGTTTTCAATAATATTTTCTAAATCAGTTTTCTTTTTCTTCAACTCAAAATTTTCATCTTTCAAAACAATATTTTCTTTTCTTAAAATATCAATTTCGTTTGTTAAAGAAGAAATTTTCTTTTTCAAAACAGTATACTTGATACCCAATTTTTCAAATTCCTCATATACTTCTTCTAAAATATTTTGCAATTCTTCATATGAAGGATCTTCAATATTATCAAAATTTGTTACCTCAACGTCGTCTTTAGCCATAAGACAAAGATTTCCTGATTCTCCATTGCTTGCTTCACTATCTGAGCTACTTGAATCATCATTCCACGTAGCTTTCATTGCTTTTTTGCCTTTGTTTCGATCTTTCTTTAGCAGAGGATAATCTGGCTTGATATGACCGGGTTTATTGCATTTATAACAAATTAAAGAGTCATTTTTACCTGAATCTTTCTTGGAAAACTTATTGAAGGATTTCCTTGGAGGAGTTTTATTTTTCTTTAAGAACCTCTGAATTCTTCTTGTTATCATCGCAACTTCTTCATCTTTGTCGTCATTTTCCTCATCTTCATCACTTTCACTTTCATGTGGAACAGCTTTAAGTGCCAAGCTCTTCTTTGACTTTCCTTCTTCTTCTCCTCTTTTCAATGTGTACTCATGGGTGATAAGTGACCCGATGAGTTCATTCACTTCGAACTTCTTGAGGTTTCTAGTTTCAAGAATCGCTGTCACTTTTGATTCCCAACGTTTTGGTAGAGAGTTGAGAATTTTTCTTACTATCTCCACTTTGGAATAAACTTTGCCAAGAGCTGTCAAGCTATTTATGATGTTAGTAAAACGAGTGTACATACTAGAAATAGATTCATCATCATTCATCTTAAACATTTCATATTCATGAGTAAGAATATAAATTTTTGATTCCTTGACTTGAGAAGTTCCTTCATAAGTAACTTCCAAGTTATCCCAAATTTCCTTTGCTGTAGCACAAGTCATTACTCTATTAAATTCATTACCATTGAGAGCATTATATAATAAATTCATAGCAGTTAAATTCAAAGTATAAAGTCTATCGTCTTCACGATTAAACTCTTCTTCTTCCTTTTTGACCTTTACTCCATCAACTACTTTTGTTGGAATATAAGGTCCATTTACAATACATTTCCAGATTTCTCGACCTTGAGCCTGAAGGAATATTCTCATTCTAACTTTCCAGAATGAGTAATTGTCTCCACAAAAGAGTGGAGGCCGACTGCTAGATTGACCTTCACCAAATGAAGCTGCAATGTTAGCCATAAGATCTTAACTCAAAAGATAGTTAATCTTATAATAGAGCTCTAGCTCTGATACCACTTGTTGCCCAGATGACTAACACAAGAGGGGGGGTGAATTGGGTTATATTAAAAAATTAATACTTATAAACTAAATATACAATATAAAATATAACCAAAATATAAAGCAGTAGGAAATATAAAGAGTAGGATAAGAGAAAGCAAACTCAGTATTTTTACGAGATTCAGCCCCACTGCCTACGTCCTCGCCTCAAGCTACCCCTTGAAGATTCCCAAATCCACTATTCAATCTCCTTTAGGTGGAGATAGAAACCTATTACACCTTTGAGCAGCACCGCTCCAAAGATTCCGTGTAGAACACCCTCTACACTTCCAATCACCTCACACTTGGTGATTCAACTATTCCCTGTGTAGAACACCTTCTACACACACAAGGGTTATACACACCCTTTTACTTCCAATCACCTCACACTTGGTGATTTAACTATTCCCCGTGTAGAACACCTTCTACACACACAAGGGTTATACACACACTCTTACTGATACAAGAATTGATAGTGGGTAGGCTATCAGAAAACACTCCTCAATGAGTGAAATAAGAACAATACAGCACAAACTATATCTCTCTCAACAAGAACAAGAATTAAGGCTCAAAACTTTAGAAAAGAGAGAATGAGAGCTTTGAAAGAATGATGCAAAATTTAGCAATAGATGTGTAAGCTCTTGTTGTGAATTTTGCAAAACTCAAGTGAGCTATTTATAGGCAAATGATTTTTCAATTTCAAATTTGAAAAGATTCCCATATCAAAAACATCATCATTTACTTTTCAAAAAATTCAAATAAAAACATTTCCTTTTTGCATTTGTCAAAGACAACTCCATTCATTTTTCAAAGAAATCAAACCTAATCTTTTGCTTTTCATACAAGACAAAATGAGCATGATTTATTTTTCAAACCAAATCATCTTCTTTTTGCATATGTCAAAAAAACACACAACCACCCTTTAAGATTTTCAAACAAATCATCTATCTTTTATATTTGTCAAAAAAAACACACAACCACCCTTTAAGATTCTCAAACAAAATCATCTACCTTTTGCATTAGTCAAAAAAACACACCACCTCCCTTCAAGACTTTCAAACAAAATATGCACATGTCAAATATGATAATCAATCATCTTATAAAATCAAGTTTTTATAAAAAAATATAATTTTTGAAATTATTTTGTTTGATGGTGTTATGCACATGTGAAAAACATAATTTTCAAAACTAAGACATTTAAAAATGTCTTGCATATGTGGAAAAAGTAATTTGATGTTTTATGAGAAAAAAAGAGTAATTTGGAGCCTTAATCCAATTTCTAATTTTATCAAGAGATGTACAAAAATAATCTATGAGCTTCATTTGTAGACTTGATATCTTTCTTGCTCATGCTTGATTTCTTGATGTGTTTAGCTCCCTTCATGCATAGACAACTTGAGTTTGAGTTTTCAATATTATTTGTTATCATCAAAATTTATACGTAAATACGAGACTTGAAACCTTGGGTTCAACACAGCACGAACTATATCTCTCAAAATAAACAAGGCTTAAGGCTCAATGCTTGGAGAAGAGAGAATGAAAACTTTGAATGAATGTTGTATACTCTTAGTGTTGTAAATGTGAAGCTCTCAAATGATCTATTTATAGGCATATGAGACTTCATATTCAAATTTAAAAAGATTCACATGTCAAAGACATCATCATTCCCTTTTCAAAAATTTCAAATCAAATCTTTTTACTTTTTGCATGTGACAAAAGGAGCACACTTTATTTTTCAAAAAATTCAAACCTAATCTTTTACTTTTTGCATATGACGAAAGGAGCACACTTTACTTTTCAAAATTTTTAAACAAAGACATCTACCTTTTGCATAAGTCAAGAAAAGCATCCACCACTTTTGAAAATATTCAAATAAAACATGCACATGTGAAAGATGACAATCAATCATTTTAATATTTTCAAAGTTCAAACATTTAATCATATCATGCACATGTGAAAGATGACAATCAATCATCTTAATATTTTCAAAATTCAAACCTTTAATCATGTCATGCACATGTGAAAGATGACAATCAATCATCTTTCAAAATTTTCAAATTTAATTTTCAAAATATTCATGCACATGTGAAAAATGTATTTTAATGCTTTATGATAAAATATTTATTTTGAGCCTTAATCCTAATTTTGAATTTTTAAGAGATTTACAAAATTACTCTATGATTTTAATGTGAACTTGTTCCCTTCTTTCTCATGCTTGGTTCCTTGATGTGCTTGATTGTATTGTGTAGACAACTTGAGCTTGAGACTCCTTTATTCTTTGAATTCATTTGTTATCATCAAAATCCATGTGTAGATTTACATGAACCTTGAAATCTTGAGTTCAACAAACATACTAAAGAAAATCAACATGTATGTATATGGCTAAAGGTGGCCTCTATTCATGTATAGGCAAAGCCGTAATTCCTATGCATCTTGTTATTGAATGTTTATGTACAGAAATATCTAAGCTACTATCAACTGCCTTGCATAGCAGCAACAAAGATAACTATTAGTTGACAATATGATATGTAACTATTTTTTTACCAGTAATCAGAATTATATTTAGAATTGCAAAAAGCATGGCCCAACTAACATTATGATCTGTAATATAAAAATAGTCCTGACTTGAAATTTAGCATTTACGAATATTACCATGCCAAACAAACTGGAATCCATTTAGATAGTTATCACTAAAACAAGAATCAAAAGTCACAATGGTAGATAAATGCAAGATTAAGAATTTTTACTTAAAACAATAATTTTTTTATAGGTAGAAATTTTCATTTTAACAAAATCAAAACTTCTAGAAATCAAAACAGCAGAAGTCCCATCACATGGGCTTGGGGTTAACCATCCATGGGTTGAGGAGATTTCAAAACATCCCTAGCAAATAAAGTTGGAAAAAAAAAAGAATAAAATAATTGAATTGAAGGAGAAATATGGCACCACATATTCTAGAAATAAGACTCAACCTCTATGACTTCATCAACCAATTCTCGATCCAAATTCCTGGACACAAACCTAGTTCCAATTTCTTGAATTTTATGATAGGATTTACAGCCAATTCTAAAAACTAATGGATATCACAATATGAGATAAATACTGAAGAATTTCTCTAATATATATTGCGACTACCCAGATTTATTTATGGATTTTCTTGATAAATAATTTTACAGCAATCAATAAATCCTTACCAGTAAACAAAGGAATTTTAAAAAAATCAAAGGAACAAAATGATGAAGAAGAAAACACCAAGCTCGTTCTCCACTGTCCTGTTTTTTTAAATTTAATCTATATAAGTTTTTCCAAAGGTCATGATCAAGAAAAATCACCCGATGCATCTATGCCAAATCCATACAGCAATGATCAGAGAAGGATTCATTGCACCTCACCTTGTCATATCAGTGCTAATGTTCTACCAGTTGATTGTAGAGCAGAGCTGACATAAAACCCAAAATCTAGCAATATGACCCTCATCGAACAACAAAAAGAAAGTAGAAAAGATATGTAAGTACCCACCCAAGTTTTTGTTTCCAGTTAACCACGCAAGATAAAAATTAAAAAGTTTATTTCATTCACACTGACAAGATGATAAATCAAGAAAAACATCGTAGACACTCACAAGAAATTTGATGCTTGCTACTTTGCGAGTATGCTGCTAAAGGCTCTGTTTATGTTAGACACTGCAACACCAAATTTAGGATACAAGTATTTTCTGAGATTTTCAGACCAACACCCTGAAATAAATCAAACCAGGGATGAGACAACGGACTTCTATGCATAGATCAAAACACAAAAAAGTAATACTCACCTAAAGTTATGGAAGAACAGATTAAGAAACTTAAAAAGCCTATAACTTGAATTAGCAATCAACCGAAGAAATAATCGGTTCCAACATGAGAATATGGAATCTTCACACCCTTACATCTCATCAACCAGGCTGTTAAATCTCGCAAGGGGTAAACTATTGGCAAAAATTCAACTCCAAACTA